>CM050651.1:52789842-53418905 GCA_027574665.1 Rhynochetos jubatus | reverse complement strand
GTCCTCTTCCTCTGCAGTCAAGGGAGAAACATGGGTTCATGTTCATGAAGAAGTGCATTAGCAGATGCAGAATGTACAACAGCATCCTTTTGTCATAGTACTGCGTGGAAAAGGAATTGTATTAAAAAAGAACAAAATTACAGGTAAAATACAGGATTGCTGGGGACTTTGAAGTAGTTGGGGGAAGATGGAAATGGTTTATAAACCCCACTAAATCTATGCAGAGAAGTGGCATGTATCTCTATGAACAAGTTGTGACGAGTACTGTAGGTCTAAGAGAAGAATCAGGAAGGAGTTGTATCAAGGTCCTGTCTACACAGTCTTTTGACAATTGAGGTAAATTCACTCAGTCTGGGTCTTTTCCTGGCTGAACGCAGCAGAGCTCTGATGCAGAAATTGTGTTGCTGCGGTTACCACAAGACTCAAGCTATGAAACCCAGTTTTGACAAGAAATTACGACAAACCTCTGAGGGTAGAGCCTTAGAAGGCTTTGTGTATCGCTCTGAATGGGCCTTTCTGATGAAATCATGGGATGGAGGCGTGAACCATGGCTCTATTGTTTGTGATTCAGAGCTGAACTGCAGTCAGCCAGCAGCACAAGCAGAAGACATTTGCACCTACCTGCAAAAGACCATGTAGGCTCACCCTAAATGCTATGAAACAATACAGTAATAGGCGTGGTAACACTGATGAAGAGCTCATGCTTCCTAAGGATGCAATAATATTTGGGTTGCATTTGAGCTGGTTTTAGTGGAGTTTAAACCTTCAGTGAGAGACAGTGAAACTGTTATCCTGATAGGTTTTTGGAAAGTTGTAGAGTAACGAAGTTGAGTTCTGCTGTGTAAGCTTTCTGATGGTAACTTCTCCATTTGAAGCAAATCTTCATTAACCTGTGAAAGAAAATAGCCTTACTCTATGCAGGCCTGGAAGTTCTCTGCATTGATAAGAGATGTTCCTGCACTTTAAACAACAGTACGCATGTAATTATATCCTTTTCAGTAATTATGCTATGCTGATAGCATCAAATAATGCAGGCATCCCATAATGTGCCATGTGAGGGAAAGGAATTTATTTGTATCCTCTGTGTTCCAAAACAGCATCATAATTGTGATTTGAAAGTGATGCACATGATTTATGGAGTATGGGATCATGCTTTCCATAGTGTCAGTCTGGAGTCAGCTGAACACAGTAAATTCTTTCTACAGATGACAAAAGTTAGCAGAATTCAGCTTGACTAAGCTAAATCATCAACAAAATATTCAACATTTTTATAGGACATATATACTGTTGGATGTAGAAATTACATATTTGCTTTAGTTGTATTAGTATAATGTTCCTGGGGAGGAGTTGAATGAACACACTGATTTTTTTCCCACATTCAGCACATATTTTGAATTTCATTGGTGCTAAGGCAACTGGTGCATCCATCCTTCCGTTTATATGTTTCTGGAAAAGAGGCAGCTAAGCAGTGCATATTCAGGCTTTTCATATTAAGAGAAAATAAATGTTGATTGTGCACACACTGGCTTATTAGCTAAATGGGTTGAACACTTACATTTCCCAGCTGTCACAATAACCAATAGCTGCGTGTTTTTCCAAACTAAACAGCAGGATAAACATGTATTCTTGTTTGACAAACCATGCAGAACACTTAAGGTAGTAATAAGGATATAGGGTATCCTGTACAATATTTTAACTCCTGATACTTTAAAATAGTATAAATTACACATGTTCTCAAATGGGTATTTGCCACAGCTATAAAAGCATTTCCTGAGATGCAACTGGCTGGAGCAATGTTTGTAAGCACTTACAGGTAAATGCAGTCTTACAGCATTTTGACATTTGTCTTTCAGAGCAAACCAATTGGTGGTGGAAGTTGTCAAAATGCAGTATGACTGCATTTACCTGTAAGGAATAATTCTACTCAAGAATCAATTTCCTCAGAGAACATACCAGAACGTCTGCAAACATAGAGAGCAAAATTATCGTATGCTTTTATTAGCAGAAGTCATCAGCTATGGGATATTCCTTTCAATAACCCAAGTACCTTCTTCAGGAAGGTTGCACTGTGAAATTGCATACTGTGAGTCTGTATGTTGTGATGCATCAGCTCTCTGCCATGTTGCGTCCTCTTCTTATAAGCAGTGTCAGCATTCAGTTTTCCTCTGGTGATGCGTCACCAGAGCACTGGTGTGACCCGATTGCATCATTTTGCTTAAGACAGCTGTCCGTGACTGTTGGGTTCATCTTCAGATTTTCTGTGTGCTTCCAGAAGTACGCCCAGTAATCACAACTGTTTTCCACCCATAGTTAGCTGGTAAGTGGATTGCCAGGAGAGGCAGTCCTATGCAGAAATCCCAGTTTTTATTCACACACAGTTGATGAGCACTTGCCTAGTTGGTGGACGGTCTAGGAAGCTGTTGACTGCAAGTGGAACTAAATAAGTTAGAACACTGAGCTTTCCATGAGCTGTTAGCTAGGAGTCAGAGGTTCATGCAGCACCACTGAAACCAAGCGATATGGGGAGATCAGTCACTAGGAATCTGGCTATTAGAAAAGTGTTTGGGCTAAGTACTGGCTAAATGGAGGCTTGAAGCTAAAGCTTTCCCGGTCTGATTCCTGCCATGTTTGAGAAACCAGTGCTTTTTCCCACTTTGTATGTAAACAGGGCTGCATCAAAAGTGTGTAACTCTTACGTGATTTTCATATTCTAACTCATTGTAACACCTTCAGTAAGTCAGAGGTAGTAGCAGTGTTACTGTTTTATTTAAGTATACCCTCTCTCTTAAACGGTAGGCTATGAATGCATTTTTCTGTATTGTCTGATGGAGAAAGGTTAGGTTTCCATAAGAATTTTACAGACACTTTCTGTGCATTTCTCCATCCTAGTCTTATACATGTGGAGCTAAAAAGGACTCCTCAGCTCTCATTGATTAAATTGATTGTTGTCTTGGAATACTTTTCTGCATGCATGTCTACCAAAACACTGAACCATACAGTCCGAAGCTGCCTTTGAACCATGTTTCTGATCTGCTGCCTTTGACCTCCAAATATTTTACAGTCCAGCACCTGGAGTAGACTGTAGTCAAAGGCTGCACCTCATTTAAAAAAACCAAACCAAAACAAAAAAAACCCAGAATAAAACCAACCCACAAAAAAACCCCAAACCAACACACCTGGCTAACGATACAAGTGTACGGTAGACTGCCATGACTAAGTGTGTAGGTTTGCCGTAGTACGGAGAACAACTCATCCAGGTAGAGGGGGTGTGGACTAAATGGGTGCACACTTGAACATTCTGTGTTATTACCCTATCCTATAATTTACTTGATGCTTAATGTAGAGATCTCATTGAAGTTTTTAAGATTGACCTTCCGCTGTGATTTTGTAGCCTAATGTGCAACTTTCACATTCTTTTGTGTTCAGGCATACAGTTATTCTAAGGAAAAATAGTCCTGTCTTTGCTGCCTGCTTATTATAGATTCTTTTGTTCAGTTTTTATGAATTTCCTGTCTAAAAGTCATTAATCATGAAAGCAGACCAACAACTACCAAAAAAACCATAATGTTAAATTAAGTTTACTGTAGTGAAGCCAAAAATAAAAGGACTAGTTGGTGGGAGTACAACATAAAAAAGATTTATGGGAAAATGGGAAAGACCTGTGAGCAAGTGTTAAGAGACCATTGTGCATATGATTCTGCACTTGAGAGACATCCATTTCCCTCCCAGTAATTCTGGGAAGAGAAGGAATCTGAGCATTATATTTTCAGCAAGGTTTTATTTCCTATTATTATGAGCAGGGGTCATTGCTTGGAGAAATAGAAATAGTCAATCAAGAGCATACAGTAGAAAGCAGGTCTGAAGCTACCGCCAGCACCTGCGGTGATGTGGGTGGCTGGTCAGAGAGGAGCCATAAATGAGAAGGCGTAATGTTCCACACCAGCAGGGTTTTAAGATCTGGCATTTTGATTTGGAATGTCTGAAAAGAAGGACAATTTTGCAAAATGTAGACCAGGCTGTCATTTAAAAGCTCTTTATTTTAAAAGGTACATTGTTATACTTAGGCCCAAATCTAAATCTGAGCCATCGTATGCCAGAGAAAAATCCAGGGGAGTGGTGGAAGATTTGCTGTGCAGGACACTAGGCAAGTTGTGTGTTTCCCTTGCCCAGCCTGCCCATGGGCTCGGTCACCTGAAAGTACTTCTTCATTCCTCCTCTCTTGACATACCATCTAGTGGGAAAAGCAAAATCAACTAGTCAACCAAAATTGTTTGCGGGATCGTCTCTAGACCTGAGTGAGACATAGGCTTTTCTCCCGTGTGACAGAGTCTTTTTTTGTGTCCCAGCCAGAGCTACAACTGACTTCTAATCAACAACTATGAGTATCATGTACATCTTTTTTTAAGGTATAAATTCCCATGAGGGTATCATCCTGGAAGATTTTCTGATGCAATATGGAGCTTGCAGAATAAAATATAACAAGGAGACAAATTATAATGTATGGGATAGTGTCCAAAGGAGAAGGTGTCCCATATGAAGAGTGAATAGAGAGTTACTGATTCAGGGTTGCGTGAAATCTGTGACAGATAAAACCAGGATGGAAGACGTGGTTATATTAGTGGTGCTGAATCTTTGCAAAAGGAAAGAGGAGAAAAAAGAGAGAAGCTAATTGTAAAGAGGAAATGGTAAAGGATTAGTGACAAGCAACTCAGAGTACTTGGTAAGTACTTCATTGGTTGCCCAATGTGCTAGGATGAAATGGGTACAATTAAGTCTATAGAACAGTCATGTTTCTGCTAAAAGTGGGATACACAAGATGAGGTTTCCTTGTGATTAATTTAGATTATTTGTATCAATTGCAATTATCCTGTGTGTTGAGATTACTTTTGTGTAATTATTTACTGAGCATCACAACATGCCTAGAGGCTTGTATCAAGGTCCCCATGTTACAGAAGGGAGGAAATTGGGAACTCTTTCATCTTCACTCAGAGTCCAAAGGCAGCAGCAACTAACTGCAAGGACAATGTTAAGGAGGTTGTATGAAAACTTCTAAACAGTATTTGAAGAAAGATGAGTAATACCGTTCAGGAGATCTGTAAGGACAACGTACAGTAGGCATATTCCCCGGACAGCCAAAAAATAATGGTGTAGTGTGTTTGAAACATATTCATCATGCTTGCTGATGGATCTTCTGTATCTCCTGGAGACCTGTGTATTTCCTCCTCATTTCCCCAATGATGGAACGGCAGCACAAGTCCCAGTTTCCACGCTTCATGCTCTGCTAGCATTTTCCAATCTACTGATGTGTCAAGTTCCTCTTCCCTTCACCGCAGCTGTTTGACTCCTTTCTGCTCGTGCTGACCACACAACCTCCTCTGGCTCTCTCAGGAGCAGACATGCAGCAGGATTTTTTTTTCCCTGGGGTTGGCATGGAAGCACGGTGGAAATGAGCAGGGTTTAAATTGCTGCCACGGCCATTTCGCAGGGCTGGCAGCATGCTTGCCCCATTGAGAATCCCCGTGACTGCTGCTCCCCTACATGCTAGGGGTGAAACTGTGCTTAAACCAGGCAGCTGCTGCACCCTTGCTGTCTTATTTGTACAGGACTCCTAAACTACTGTGACAGTTAAGAATTCCAGTGATTTTGTTTATTCCACCCTCTAAAACAATGCTTTGTGATATTTTCTAGGTGGGATGAATCAAACTGCTTACCTGTTTCTAATTCTGAAATGAGCCCTGACTCCCAGTAGCCCCAGCCCCTGCAGAGCAGCACCAAACTTCTACTGAACAGGCAGGAACCGTGTGACAAATAAGTTTAAATCATGTCCTTCTCATGCAGCCTGAACCCATTTATTTGAATATAGTCATCAAAAATGCATGCAAACATAAACAGGATTTTTGGGTTTATTTATTTCATTTCACACTATGTGTTTTTGTCAGACAAAGATCCTTACTCCTGGAAACTGAAGCCTTTTGTGTAACTAAGCCACCTCTGAAGCCACCTGCTTGTCGGTGGCCTGTTTCAGGCTTGTGCTAGAGACAGATTTTTTTCCTCCTGTGGGAGCAACGCACTAGGTTGCTGTCATCCTTTCATACCTGAAGATTGCTGTTAGATGAATGGTGGATTCTTCCTAACTCCTGATTTGGCTTTGAGGTGGCATCATCCGCAAGCTGTTTTTATGGCTAACCAGAATTTGTCTCTCCCCATTTATTTTCATAATGATTTTTTGCAACCTTTCATCACCTCTTTCTGTCCTTCCATCTCTTAATCTCTTTCCAATGCTTTCTTGTTGTCCTACTTTTCTTCCATTTCTGAGCATTACTCCTTTTTACACCTCACAAGTAGTTTCTGGACCAAATTAACCCTTTTTCTTTCACAGTTACTATAGAAAAATAGATTTTGAATATAAACGTAGACCACTAGCTATGTTTTTATAAATAATTAGTTTTGTTGGGATAATAATAAAACTGCTGACACATCCCTGATTATGATTCATAAAATGAATCTCTTCAACAGCAGTAGTAGGATGATTTCATCAGGGAGCTGTTAGCCAGGAGACCTGACTTCAGTTTCTATGACCTTGAGCAAGCATGAGCCTCCCTGAAGCCCGACTTCCATTGCCTCGCACCTTGTAATATCATTTGCCTGGTGCAAAACCACTGTGACAGGACATGATTTGACAGTCTACCTTGAGGCCAGATTACCATGTTTTGTGAAAGGTACAGATTTAGTCTGGTTTAGTTTCCTTATTTATAAACTTAAGACAATAATACTGACGTCTGCAGAGCACCTGCAATCCCTAAATAAATGGTGAATATTTTTATGATGGCATTTTGAGAGGAATGTTTCTTTCTAAGGTATTTTTTTGTGTCACATCTCTGCAGTACTGAACAGCATTTTAAGGTTTGTAGCATGCTGGAAATAATTGTTATAAATATGTTTTTATGTTTTTCAAGATTATTTAGCATTTATCAGGCATGGCTGTTTGAGGACATAGTAGCAATTTGAATACGATGAAAACATAAATGAGGCAATTAAACTATTTGCCCCAAATGGAATTTCTGCTGCAGGTGCTGGATCTACAACTTACAGGATAACAATCCTATTTTCAGTCCTTTAAACAATATCACCAATCTGGACGTTGCAGTGGCATGGAGATCTGACTTTATAATGCTCTCCTCCTTTTGGCACAAGACACTAAGTCTACCCAAGGAGACCTTGTGGAAAGGTCTGACAAGGGAAGTGCCTCAGGTAGCACTGAGGGATCGTGGAGTGTTCATCTTTCAAAGCCTGGTGCCAAAATTGCACGACTGCTAGTTGCATAAAAAGCTGTGCTTTCAGTGTAACTATGGCTACAGGAATCAGACTGGGATCACTGGGAACAAACACACACCTCCTGTCATTAAGATATTAAATGCACTGGTATCTTTCTTTCGGGCTAATATATGTCCTGTTCGTTTCATTCAGCCATACCTGTGAACTAATTTTTTTCTACATTGTGTCACTTGGTAGGATTTTCTGTGTTTAAGTGCTTTTATAGTTTGTTTGTGATGCAGGGCAGGCAGGTTTAAATCAGCAGGGGTTTAGCTAAAGATTCGAGTCTGTCCGGGAGAATAATAGTGTCTCCCACTCTGTTCTTTCTGTGAGCTCCAGCAGAGGCAACGGTGTAGCGGAAGGGTCAAGAAATGCTTTTCTGCTCTGCAAGGTGCTCTAACACAGGAGCAGGAGCTCTGGTCCGCCAGTTTTCACATCTTTGCTGTCTAGAGCTTGGGGATACAGGGTTTCTGCTGCGCTTTGGGGTTGCGAAGCCCACCGGCTACTCTGAAACTCTCCCACGCTGTATATTGTTGCAAGGTCCAGCCAAAACTTTTCACTTGACTTAGGCAGACAAAGTCTATAAAACTGTCCTTTCCGGAATAAAATGCTGTTCAGGAAGTAGTAACGTTCCGTTCTTACATTGCATGGTATATTGTAAGGCCATATTAAAACCACTTGCGAGTCGTGCTCTGCCGTAAGATCTCAAAACTTTATGTGCGCGTAGATGATTTGGTGTCTCCTGTTAATAGCTTTGGGAATTCCGAGGAGGTTATAGGATTTCCCTTTTACAGATGTAGAAACAGAAATATATAAATGACTTGCCCGTGAAAGAAATGAGAGAAATTTAATATATGCCACGTGTCTCAGCCAGCCTCTCAGCTTCAAGCACAGAACTACCCTTTTGCCTCTCAACGAAATAATAGATTAGTTAAAGGCATTTTTACCAGTTCAGAGGAGAGTATAGGCTTGTGGAAGGTCTGCTGATGCCCTAAACGTTATCGGCAGTCGTACATAAGAGCTTATTTTTGAAAAAGATCAGAATGGTTAATATTTCCAGAATGAAGGACTGAAATATGGGAAAGACTTTCAGTGTTAAGATCATAATTAGCTTTAAGCACAGACCAAGTGGATTTTTACACCTTTTTATGTAAATACTGGAATATTGGAATACTGTATAGATAATTATGCAGAATTTGAAGATATGACTTCTGGGCCAAATTTCATAGTAACTTTATAGAAAGCTAATCTGTGATAATAAAAAAAAAAACCCAACCAAAAACATTTTAAAGGTTTTTAAGCTTTTCTAAAGTGTAGCAGTAATTTGAACTGCATCGGTAAAAATTCATACTCGGAAAGAAAGTAGGGAGCTAACTTTACATCTAGGACCTTAATTTTAGGTACTCTGTTGGAAAACATTGGTCCTGTGTTTCTGCACAGTTCATAGAATTTACTTTTTATTAACACTTACCAACTGTAAACCCGTTATCATGTAAAACAGCTGGGTTAGGATACGGTCAGAAATGTTTATCAGTACTCTGGACCTTTTGGAAAAAAATGTGTCCTCACTTAGAGATGAAAGTAACAATCTTGGAAAAGAGTTGATGGAACCAAGATAAGGAAAAATAGATGAGATTCACTGAAATAAATTGTGACCCTTTGAGTGTTTTGAAAGTATGTCAAGGTTTACTTACAAAAATAAGAAATACTCCAAATTAAAGATTGAATAGGGAAACCTGTCAAAATTAAAGTGTGCATTGGAAAACATTGACTTCGTCCTTTCAGCATTTTCTGAGAAAAATTTATTTTTTCTGAAAGTGCCCTGGCTTTTTAATAGCCAGTAAAGTGCCAGAATCGTATATACAGTTTTCTCTTGACAGGATTCTTTGACCCATTAATATGGGGATTATCCCCTTCCCCTTTTTTAAACCAAGACATTAAGAGGCAAATTCCTCAGGCTGATGCTCACAGTCTGATGGTGACACTGCTATATTTTTCTTTATTCTTGTATTCCATGGTCCATGATTTAGGTAATTACCAGTTACTTATCTTTTTTGAAGATTTTGATGGCACACTGGGTTTTGTTTGTGGTGGTTTTATACCCTTGGTCTTGTCTGCGCTCTTTGACTGGAGCAACTGCTGCAGCTTGTCGGTGGCTGAGGTTGGACACCTCGCTGTTCTTGTGTTACCTGCCACTGCATTTAAGCCGTGTTCACAAATGTTAGCTGAATATCGCCCAGTTATCCACAGAGAGGCTAAATCTCTAAATGTTCATACTAGCAAATAAGTTTGAGATCATCAAATGATGCGCTGGCAGGTCCCAAGAGTCCCCCTTTTTGCCTTCTTTGCATGTCAGTTTATAAGCTTCAGCTAACAAAATTCACTCCAGAGAACACTGCAGTTGTAAACTGGCACTGACATCTACTGTGGTAGGGGCTACAGGCTTTTACCAGTAACTCAAGGACGCAGTCATTTCTAGTAGATTTTAGAAAGGTGAAGAATACGATAAGGACGCATGATGAATTTTCAGTCCGCTCTTTAATCCAGTAAATATATGCTGATGGCTGCACAGTAAGATGTTATTGTGCTTTTTCCCTGAAGGGTTTGAGTTTCCAGCTTATTTCTTAAGGAACCTCAAAAAGCAGGAGGAAGCCTCTGATTTAGGCTTCTCCAGCTCTGTTGTAACACATTATATGGTAATTGGGGGTACTTTGCTTGATGACCTTTCATCTGGGGATGTAGTGTAAGTGTATAGTGCTGCAATCTGGGCTTTCTCGTGTTTTGTGTATTGAATTGCCAGATAGATAGAACATCAGTAATAACCTCAGGAGGTCTGGCATCACTGTGACCCACTTTACTTTTATTTGTCATGGCTCTAGGCAAAGCAGCCAGTTCCTGGAAGCGGTGGGCTGCTGGAAATAGCATGTCTTTCCCTACTTTGCTTGTGTTAAAGCCTTGAAAAAGCTTTCCTTTCCAGCTTATTTCCATTACACTCTTCTATTTCTCCTCCCAACATTCCAGTTGCACATCTGGGATAATTGGGATTGCAAAGGCCTGCCAAGAGGAGCACGGCACTGCACTGACATTGCTCCCTCCCCAGCTTTCCCAGCTAGAACCCAGGGGTGCCAGGGCCCCAAACCGCAGCTGGCACCTATTAGGTTTAGGGTCCAGAGAACCAGAAAGCCCACAGCTCCAGGGATAATTTGGATTGCAAAGGCCTGCCAAGAGGAACACGGCACTGCACCAACATTGCTCCCTCCCCAGTTTTTCTAGCCAGAACCCAGGGGGGCCAGGGCTGGATACGGTGGCCAGCAACTGTTAGGGTTAGGGCACTGAGAAGCAGAAAGCCCACAGCTCCAGGGGTAATTGGGATTGCAAAGGCCTGCCAAGAGGAGCACGGCACTGCACCGACATTGCTGCCTCCCCAGCTTTCCTTTTCCATATACCGCGGATGGCAACTGAGTTGGATGTTCGATGCAAAATTGGGTATCAGATGCAATTTTTGTCAAGAATCACCTGAAAATGGTGCTCTGTTTTCATAATGTATTGTTTGTTTCCTTCCAACAAAGAAATATGCTGGCATCGCCTTGGTCAAATCTCTGTGTAAATCTACTTCCCTTTCTAAAGCTCTAGTGTATGAATCCTGTTTGCACTGGGGTACCATGGTGATGGGTGTCTTTCAAATACCAAAGACAAAAACTGTCATAATGGTTGCTGTGCTGTTCTTAATCCCCTCATGATCCTATTTATATGACACTAGTTCTCTGTGAAGACCCTACGTACAGTCTAAATGCTCCCCGTGCCAAAGGTGTGACAATATGGGGAGCATGTTTAGGTTTCTAAAGCTGTGTTGCCAGATGTCTCTGTGATCTTGGATACGTACACTCAATCTAAAAGACGCTTTGTGAGTGGGGTTCTCTCATGTGAATGAGGTTGCTTCCAACTCTTTCAGAATACAGTATATTGTCAATATTTGTTCACCACATGTAATGCTGTGTATGCAATATTTATAGTCTTTCCATAAGGATTACCGTTGGGAATAGCAGAATCACAACCAATTGCCTCAGCTGTTACTTAGAAAATCCAGCCAACCATACCTTAGTTTGAATAATCTTGCTCTGTGTTAGAAGTATATTACCTAGTAAACACAATGCAGTTGATGCCTGTTTGAAGAGACCTCACTCATTTCAAAAGTCTCAGGAGACAAAGTAAGTTATTTGTGTGGCTAAATCTCTGAATAATAGAGAAGCGTTTGTTATCTGAAGTAACAGGGCAGCATATGTTGCACTGCAGTGTGGCTGGCAGCCTAGGGCCTTGAAAAATATGTTCTTGTCTTCAGGGAGCAGAGACATCAACTTCGTGCATCTCAAGTGGTGTTAAAACAACATCTGATGAGTCAAGTTGCAATCAAATGAGCCTTGCTAGGGAAGAGCAAGCAGCATATTCAAAATTTTGGCAACTTCCATTTTACCTTTGCCTTTTTTAATCAGAGAACATCCACTGTGATTTCTCAAAAGTTTTCTTAAGCTTTACAATGAAGAAATATGCCCTGAGCTTTTCTGTCTCTCTCACCCAACCATCTTGAAATTTTAACATAGAGGTGAAAATAAAATTTATAATACAGTTTTTATTTTTGCTTCTATTCTCTTACCTATTAAAAATGTCTGAGTTTGTCACTTAAGATCTACTGAGTTAGTTACCAGAGATGAGACCTGTGGAACCTGTCTTTATTACGGAAAAAAAAATCTGTCACTTTTTATTTTTCTCATTTCGAAGAACACTTTGACTGCCAAACAAATATCCTGAGGAGTCAATTCTGCAGGTGTACATAGTCCTAATTTTGTCATGGTTGTGTTCAGATATGCCATGCCATTGTCTTTGTGAGTGTAAGGAGCCTATTGCGTATAACCCTTTGGGTAGTTCAGAGTTTGTATTTTTTGGTAGAAGTTATCAGTGATTCCCGTGTTTTTAGCACACTCACGCTGGCAAAGAAGAAGAGAAAGTAATCATGGGAGACTTTTATGCCCAGCAGCTTGCAAACACTATGGAAAATAGTCAGTCCTTGTACAAGATAAAGATGAGAGATGTGTGAAATGTTTTTCAAAGACCCTGTGTTTTCTAGAAGGTTAAGCAGTTTCATCACCTGCACTAGGCAAGGATGAGGAACTTCATTTCCTGCTGGTGGAAATAGCCTGGTCAAGAGCTAACAGTCAAGTATGCAGTGGGGTTACATGCTTTGGTTAGATCTGTAATTCCATTATGCTGTCTGAGTAAAACATGTATGGTAAAGGAGTTTCACAGCAGAGCCTGAACTGCTGATTCTTCTCTGGAGGAACAGGGAAAGAGAAACCATATTCTCTCTGGGTTTGTCTGGCTGAGGTTGGTTCCACAACAACTAACTGTGAATGGTTCACTAGAACAGCCCCAGCTAGGACTATGACACATTTGTTAATGGAGAAATCTGTGACCATGTTGGTATTAAAGGCTCAGACTGTTCTGGTCTTCTGCAGTAATTAACAGCTACATCTCTTGGACATGTTCACCTACTGCTATTGTGAACCAATCAACTCTTAGCATGGTGTCATGCAGAACTCTTGCACATCCGTTTAGAAGCAAGCGCAGAATCAGGTTAAAAGGTACATAATTTGGAGACCTCATCATATTTTCATTTTATTTGATCTCAGTCAAGCATACCTTATCTTTTGCATAAATTTACCAGTACTAATGCTTGCTGAACAGGGCGTTGCCAAATGGGATGAGCTGCCTTAGATGCAAGGCTTCTTATTCCTGATGATTTTTCACCTCAGAATTCCTTTTTCCTCACAGAAGTCATGTTTATAATGAAAATTAAGAAGGGTTTAAGGAAACCCTTTAATCTTTTGCCTTGTTCACATGTTGAGAAATTATCACCAAAGGTGGAAAGACCTTTCCTTCATTCAGAAAAAATGTGAAAAATTAAATCAATCGATATAGATGATTTCAATATGTGTTGGCTAAAACTGCTTTGTTGTGCCATAGCTGTTGCATCATGGAGAAATTGTTACATACATTACAAAGAATGATATCCTACTCTATTAGCATATTGCTGCATGTTTATTGCGATTATTAAGGTGTTTGCATTCTGTTGACATCTTTATGTCAGTACTTGGTGACATTCTCAGGGGAGGTGATTCGACTGGTTCATGACTGACAGCAATTACTAGGTAAGACAGCATAGACAACTCTGAAATATTTTTACTTTTTTTTTTTTTTTTTTTAACTTTTCCATGGCTGTGAGCGACATGGAAGAGCATCGCAGACAGTGTGTTATTCCCTGGTGCTGCTTTGCGAGCTACCTAAAGAGATTGGTAACGAGCATAATACTGTAAAAGAAAAAAAAGATGTAAATTAGGTGGATTTACACTTCAGGATGTAAGTGAAGCTGCCTTTAACGAAATGTTGCACAAAACTTCTGCTGTGTTTACTTGTGTCACTCCATTCACATGTCATCACCCTTCTCGGAGCCTAAACCTTTTGTCTGCCTCTAGAACCTCAGTGTTGAAAATAGTTTCTTAATTTTTCTATGCACTATGAATGTCTTTATGATAAGATTATGCCCTTATGACACAATATAGCTAGATTTGTATGATATACAATATAAACATGATAAGAAGTGTCACTCAAGCTCATTCTTGATTAAGAATTTATTTTACTCTCTTCTTCACAAGGATTGACTGGATCACAGGCCATTTCATTTAGGGGGCTGTATGTGAGAGCTTTGTTGATTTTTAATTTTCCTCCATTGATTTTCAGCATCCAGAGAGCACTTGTTCTCTAATGGCTCTCTGTGTTGGTGTTTGCTTGCAAATTGAAGTAAAAGATAAATGGCTTTCAGAGTAATACCTCTCCAAGGGCTTCCACTTGAGGGCCGGTGGCTGTTAGCAGAGCTGCTGTCTGTTTAGAAAACTTCTGTCCTCAAACAAAAGCATTCCTGAGCCTCTAAGTGTGGTAAAATTGTTTCAGGCCTGGTGTGACAACAATCTCTAGCTGATTTATAAATCTTTACAAGCAATAGACCAATTATCCACATTTTTGGATGAAAGTGAAATGCTCCGCACTTTTCTTAATAGGGATTCAAATGTTTTCCTGGCACATGTTTTTCCTCAGCAAACAATTGATTTTTCAGTAAAAGGTGAGAAGAGCTGCTGGTATTTGGTTAGTTATAAACAAGTATTTGTACTAAAATGCAATAATCTTTTGCTTGTGCTAAGGTTGAAAGTTTTGGACTGTGTATTGGAAAACAGTATTTTGAAATGGCTATAAATGTAATTTGCAAAATTTTGGCTTGCTTAAAAATATTAAGCTCATATATAGTGTAAACTTGCTTTATATGTGGATATTTCAAGCCTGCTATTACACCGTTGCTGTGATACACCATTGCATTGTGTATCAGTGTTCTGTCTTATAACCACTGCTAATGAAAGGGTCCTGCTTAGCACCCCTTACCCATTGCCTTCTCAGACCAGGCTTCACTGTTCAGAAAAGACATATCCTTACTCTAGATTTGAGTCAGAAAGTCCTGGAAAAAGGGATGAGAGGCACTTGGAGGTCCAAGGAGATGATCCTATGAGTCACGAGCCTCATCTCCACAGATACTGGGCATCATCTCTTCACGTTGGCTCTTCTGGAAGTAATTGCTGTTCGTTGCCTCATCTATGTGTCAGATAGCTGTATACAGCCCATACACACAGACTGCAATATGCATTTTCATACATTTAAATTGTAAAATTGGGCTAATACACATTTTTAAGAGATTTCAGTTATTAAACACATACTGCTTGTATAGCATCCATGTATTCCTTAATTAGTTTTTCAGCTTGTCCTGTTTTTCAAGAGGGTCCTGTAAAATCAGTAAGAGTTTATCTTAAGAAACCTGTGATTCTTCTTTGTTACTTTTTGCTTCTCATGCCACTTGCATCAAGCTTAATAAAAGCAACTTCAGCAAAACTCTGGAGCAAGATATGCGTTCACATGTCTGGATCAGTACTGAAACAACTTAAGAAACTACTCCATTAGCACAGAGGTCTGAGAAGTTAAAGACTCGGTCTAAAATGAAGCGGAGCTAGAAATCGTGGGCTCCTTTCGCTCATCAGCTGCTATATCATTTTGTGTCTCCAAGACATGTATTAAGAACAGTCTTCTTAACAGCCCTCTCAGCCTGCAGTGTCCAGCTTCAGTCAAAGGTTCATCAAAGCTTAAGAATGGAGACCTGAATTTCAGGTTGATTTCTGTGTTCTGCTGCAGCAGAAGTTTAAACTGTTCATGTTTGGCCTTAAGCGTGTGGATGATGCCATTGATTTAAGCTCGGTAGGTAAGGTTAAGCATTTGCACAATTGCATTTGGTAACTAGAGAATAAAATGGAATGTACAAAAATTAGTCTCTACCGGAGGGGCAGGACTGTAACCTCTCCATATCTTAATTTATAAATGAGTAGCTATTTTCCCAATAAAATGAAATCACTGTTTTATAGCAAAATCCGGCTTATCTGAAGTCTTCCCTTAGCTGGTTTTTAAAGTCTTAAATTGCTGATGGCTGTGTGCCACAGGGCACACAAATACCTTTTGCTGAAGGCTTTGTTTCAAGCTTGTGGGGCTTTTCCTTCTCAGTAGCTTGGCTTCTTACATCAGATGTGCTTTTGTTTTGTTTCTTTAGCGTAGCTTTCAGGGTGACCTCTGCTGAGATAAAAGGACTGAAACCACTGTGGATTTTCCCGAAGCAACATATTTAGCCACGATGGGGAATTCATCGCTCTGATAGCAACTTCACACTCCAGCAAAGAACCCAAGCCAGACCAGAGCAGACCTGGCAGAGCTCTTGCTTTTCTCTGTCCCTCCTGTATTGCTTGTGAATCAGGGCAATGTTAAATCTTCAAATATAGTACTATGTGTAATGACCACAGAAATGACTGAGAAAAAGTGTTGTCTTACTTTGTCTTGAGTAATGTGAGGAGTATTGTAGTGTGGTTATGTTCCTTGTTGGTGTTTCAGTGGAGGCTCTTCTGGAAGAGCTTGAATCTTGGGCTGTTTCTTCACTGTGTGGCTCCATGCCATTTAAACTCAAGCAAGTCTAATGTCAAGGGGTTTAAAATGCTGCCAGTAGTAAGGGCTGACTATAAGCTACTGTTATGAGAAGCACCACCAAAATAGGGAAGATGAACAGGTTTGGACCATGCAGAGGTGCCACAGCTGCTCTGTAATGGACACATACATGCTGGGGATCTGTCCTAATGTGTAAGCTTACATATGGTTTTAGACCAGCACAGAGCTCCAGAAAAGGATATTTCTCCTTTCTCTAGCCACAAAAAAGGAGGAGCAGCAGGTTGGCCTCAAGGAAGGTCTTCTCACAAAGAGAAAGCTACATCCCCCAAATGACTGAAGGGCAAAGTTGCAGACCCAAGGGATGTCAAATTGAAAGAGTCCTGGTATTTCTTCTGTTTGACTTTAAAGTAACACCTGCTGCAGCAGCCTCCCGCAAGAGGGGTGGTGATGCTTGTCACCTGGGATGGGCGGATGAGGTTGGGTTCTCTGCTCGCACTGTTGGCGCTCGGTAGGGATCCAGCTGGTTTTGGTGAGAGGGCTGGGTGTTGTGTGTTCAGCTTTGCGTAGCTGTGAATGGCTAAATTGGAAGTCAGGGAGTGGAGAAATGAAACCTCCATCTCTTGCGGAAGTGGCAAATGACAGTCTGTATTGTGAAGGGTACTGTCCACTTTCGTTGCAATAGAAGGTAGGAGATTTTGTAAGCAGTATTAGCCTATTCCATAATCTGTAAATCAAGCCATGTACTTTGAAATGGGGGCGGAGGTGGGGGTGCATGTTTATCAGCAATGGATGCCCTACAGTATTTCCTGGGAAACAGGGAAGGCTAATGTCAGTAAATAGGCCTGGAATAAGACTCAATAAAATAGTGAATATTTTTCACAATACTTCTTTTAATAAGATGCCTACCAAGGGAATTGAAGGAGGGCAGTGGAGTGGTTTGAAGCTGCAAATCAACCATTTTTATGGAAATAGACTCATTAAAGCTGCCTGTTACAGCAGTGCGACTGTTTTTCTATGAACGTGATATTTGTTCAATAATTGAAATACGTTTCTTAAATATACTGTCAGTTGGGTTTTTTTAGTTATGTAATTCATGAATACAATTTATAAGCAGACGAGATATCTTGCCCCAGAAAGCCTGCAACACATCTACCTGCTTTTTACTAGTCTGGTGATGTTACCAGTCTGTAAAATTAAGGTTTATTTTCTTAACCTTTGGGTAAATCACTAATGTGCATCAGTAAGTAGAGATGTGGTTCTGCCCCATAGCCTGTATTGTCTGATGTTGATGAACCAGACTCACGTTGCTTTAACTTCTTTGCAATATTTAAAATACCTTCTATGAACTACATACTTACTTTACAATATTTTTTAAATTATTTTTTGAAAAGCAATTTTTTCACTTTGAAACTTTTCTTAAATCATAAACAATAGACTTTGCTATCACTTTTGCACAGAGGTTAGAGGACGTCACTTGCTGTCATCTTTTTAACCCTCGTATTAACACTCAAATTCTACAAAATGCTACTTAGTTCTTATTTCCACCCTACAGAGTGACAGCCTTGGGTAAGGAAGTTTATGCAATTTATTCCAGCTTCAGTGTCCAGTGTTGGGGGCAGTGTGGGGTGGCTGCTCTCTATGGGACGGGGGGCTGAGCAGGATCCCATGGCTTGGCAGGGCAGGGACACAGATTGCCAGGCACATCCACAGTGATGAGGCCACGGTCAAGGGGATCAGCCATGGCTGTGGCCTCCCTGCAGTGCATCTGGGAGTCTCTTCCTCCCCCCCACCCCCAAATTTTCACAAATATTTTCAACCTGGGTTAGCTCTTCTGCTAATCCCATCAGTCAGCCACCACGCTGGTCTGCCTGAGCAGAAGGCTGGACCGGACACCTCCGGAGGTCTGCTGGGCTGCTGTGGTTACTGAGTACCACACACCGTCAGAATTCAGTTTCATGGTTCTTCCCGTCAGAGGCTATGATTTACTTAATGTGTTTTTATTCCACGTGTCCATTTGTTTAATTTAAATTCAAAACTACCTAAGATTCTTTTTTGGATAAGACGAGCAGTATGACATTTATGTATACAATCTGGTTATGTATTGTAGACTTAAAGACACCATGAGAAAGGAAAATGCTATGAAGCATGCAGCATAAATCCTTGAAATAGATCCTCCGAGTCTTGAAGTCACCAGTTTCTCACTGCTCCTTGTACAAAAATGTGTTGATTCAATCCTCCAGTTTGCCACAGACCCCATTTTAAACATTTATTTCTCATTTCCTTGATATCCTTTGCCTTTTTTAAGTATCTGAATGAGACTTTTTTAAGATTGTAGCATTTCCTTCCTCCTCTTCCCCTGATGGGACAAAAAATTGCTCCTGTGGGGCCCCTGGAGCCCGAGTGAGACAAGAATCGGTCCCTTGTTAGGCCAAGACCATCCCAAATTCTCCAGGGGTGGAAACCCATGCTCTTGTAATCAAGATGACCCCAGTTCACTTGGTTTTGTCACATTATGTATATTGATATTGGTTCTTTTGTCACTTGGCTGACTTGTCACTTAACAGCCTCCCTGTTTTGAAGTCTGGTGGCATGCTGGAGACCAGTTGAACCCGAGGGGCACTGGTGATGTATTGTGCAGGAGCTAAGGGGGTATGAAGCTGGGGTTTGCAATTCAGTGAATGCTGCTCAGTCCCTGTGGCAGATCCCATTAGTTATGGTCTCCCTTTAAGCAAAAGGACTGCAAGCGTCTTTGTACCAAGTTCATTGGCAAAACAGAACGCTGTAGCATGCACGTGGAGTATCCACTCTGCGTATTTTTTCCTTTTTCTATACTTACAGACTTTGCTGTTTAGTGATGCATTTTTTTCACCTCATTTTGTTTAGAATATGGCTGTTTGGGTAAACTGGTTTATACATTTCACTTTAGGTTGTTCTTACAAAGAGATCAGAGCATGCTACAGATTTGTCTAAACCATGGCAAAACTGAGAGCGAGGTGCTGGAATGCAATTTTTCATGGAAAAAGAGGCAGAAAGGTAGAGTCAGTCGAGGTGGGTCACACCCCGTGTGTGACGGCATCCGGGCCAGCATTCCTAGTAGCAGACCATGTTCTCAACCCTTCGTTTCTTAGGCACATATCCTCACTGTTAGTGCGTGGACCAGTCTTGGCTGTTCACACAGAGTACTGAAGGTAGACTTGTATAGGACTTTTTTGTTCTCCTTTCCTTTTCTGATGTCTTTTTAAAGCAGGCAAGCTGTGAGAATCTGCAGTGTGCTATAGGAAAAGTACATTCTGTGTAGCACATTTGGTGACTCCTTTCAGCTCTCCACGTGAACAGTAGAGCACCTATTGATGGACTTTGTGTTGGCATTTTCATCAGGTTTCTGAAGAGGCAACATTGCTGGCTCGATCGATGAAACTCGGTTAGATTTACTGATTGCACAATTCTCTTTTCCCAAGACTAACAGGGAGTTTGTAATTGCTCAGTGTACTGTATTTATAGCAGCTATATCCAGCCACACCTGTCAGTTTGCATGTGTCACAGGACAGGATTCACATCGCTTCAGACCTCTTTCTTCTCCCAGTCAGCTGTGAGCTGGTGGACTTTTTTCAGGAGAAAAGGAGAAACATGCTTGTTTTGATCGGAGCCTCTCACTGCAGTCTTCAGAGTAGTGACCATAATGTGAAACACGTTTCAAGATTTTAAAAGAGCAAATAGTGACAACTGAGTGTGTTACCCTAAAAAAAGAGATAGACTGGCTCAATAGAGCATACCAATCCTGCAGATGGATAACAAATGAAGTTTTTATAGTATGTCCAACTGACACACTATCACTGATTTTCATTTTATTTCTGAATACAAAACCAAGACTATGCTAGGAACCAGGAGATGCATTGTGTGTTGTTAGCTTACAGCTGTATACCTGCTTTTTTGTTGTACGTTGACAGATGCATCAGTCTTAAGTTTTGGGAGTCTTAAGTCTCCACTACACAAAAAACCTCTGGGCTTAAGTAAGTGTTGAGCCTCTTGTGCAAACTAAATGCCAGTCAAGAAAAACTGATAGTTAAAGTCTTGGACCTGAGGGTAATTAATTCATTTAATCAAGCCTGCCTGGATATCTGCAAACCACCGTGCTACGTGTTGATGGACAAGCCTCTCAAACTGCCTTTTTCTCCCTGGCTTTGGTAAAGCAGGTCCTTCTCGTCTTTGAAAATGTACATGTACAGGTCATGTACAAAAATGTGTGCTAAATGACACAAAACACTTAGATGAGAACTTCCCTTCCCATAATCACGTTTTCCACAGAATTGCTGTTGCTTTTTTGAAATCTATTTACTGCTGTAAGAATGCTGCAATTACTGGACTAAGGTGTACCTACTGAAGTACTTCATAAGTAACTCTGTTAGAGCTATGTCATTCTTTACTTTGACTGAGGGCTGGGGAATTACAGCCAATCCCTCCCTGTTTCCTTTCTTCTGGAGCAAAAATTCTCTGTTGACATGACTAGATGAAGCTTCATTGATAACAACATGATTTTCAGCCGTGTCTTCACTACCTCCTCTCCTGCACTTGTTACTACTACAAGTAACTTCATATCCCTTGAAAATTCATGGAAAAAGAAGGGAAGGATTCAGCGACACTGAATGGCTGGAATTGCTCTTAGGAGCTATGTCTTTTTTTCTAAATAATTTTGGCACCCTTGAGCTTGATTGTCCACTGTCCTGAAAGCTGTTTAGTGGCTTGTCAATCTGCAAGGAGAAGCTTCAAGCACGCAACTACTCCCTCAACTCCATGACAATACTAAATGGAAGCGACAGAGAAACAGGGCTGGTTTTGCGCAGCAAACTGAAAGGATTTGAGGATCCTGATACAAGGGTTAATAAATGTTCTCAAGGGTAGAAGCAGCCTAAGTTTTCTAAGGAGTATTTTACTGCATTTCACGCAACCATTTCAGCAAAATTATCATCTTTGCTTTCTTTGAAACAGACTGACCTGTAGCTGAACTGTGCTAAGACACAGTTTTAACAGAATTATGCCAGCTGTTTAATAGAGAGTTAGAAAAAAACAGGTGCTAGATTCACAGCTGGTATAAATTGAGGTGATTACATTGTGTTGAGGGGAGCTCTGTTAACTATGTGAACCTGAGGGTCAGGTGTTTGGGTCTCTTCTGAGGTGGGTGCAGCATGTGACTGCTGTCTTGCTTATTGTGAGATGGTGCAAGTATCTAGTTTGAAGAGATTCCTCTCTTGAGTTTTGAAGAGTCTCCTGAATTTGCCACCTCTGATGCTTCCCAGCTCTTGAAGAGCAACTGTTTGCCTGGGTGGAAGTGCACCAGCTGGTCTCAGATACTGGGCCTCTCTGAGGTAGGAATAAGCACATGGGATATGTTTTTTCACTCGAAAAGTTGCCTAAAAGCAATTAGAAGGAGGTCCCCTTTTCAAGGAGAATCTGTGTTGTAATGTGTGGAAGATACTTGTGTGTGATCAGTATCTGCACTGTGATCTTAGCCACTGGTTTGCAGGTGGATGGACATAAGAAAAAGAAATTGGTGATCTTGTCTTTTCCAGGTTGTTTGATGCTTAGGAGAGCTATACCTGCAGCTTTCCTCTTTAGACAGATCGGTCTCCTCTATAGATTAGATGTTTGTTGTTTTTTTTTTTAATATCAGAAAAAGTTTTTAATGACTAGTTTAATTGCTTTAAGTAATTATCTTGTTATGCTCTTAACTTACAAAATTCCTAGAAGTTTAGTGCTTCTAGAGGGACCTGAAAAAAATGTTAAGCTGCTTCTGTCCAAACTGCCTTTTTCTGTATCTGTCTACAATAATGCAATGCCTGTGATAATTTGAGGGTTTTCCCTTGCTGTTTTTGGCATTGTGAAGTAATAGCCCTGTGTTCTAGGTGCTATTTAGATGTTGTTGCTGCTTATTCCTGTAGGTAGAAGTGAAGGTCTTCAAAAGCAATAAAGGTAATGAATATACACTAGAGACATTTTAAACATCTTTACTTTTTTTAGCTATCTAAGCTGAGACATTTTTTCAGATGATTACTGCTTGCCATTTTCTAAAGTGGGGAATGTCTCCAAGTGGATGTGCTGGAATGAGATATCAAATCCAGTTTGTCTTTGCTTCTGAGGCAGCATATTACAGCTACAGGGAAGGGCAGCCAAATGTTAAAGAATGTGTCTCAGGCTGTAGATGCTAGTTTCAGAGGCAGCATTAGAATGCAGAAAAATGAGTATCCTTTCTTGGACTAATAGTTTTCAGTAGAAAAAAATCTTGTTTGTGTTTTGTGTTCTTCTCCCACCCACCCCATTGCAGTAGTTTTATATTTTTCTTTAAGATTTTTTTAAAATTTATGATTGCCTAAGTTACTTCTCTGTGCTAATATATAGTCTCTTATGTCTCTCTCTCTATATATGGTCTCTTATGACCAAGGGGTCCTGTTCCTTATGTATGAGATAGGAGTGTATGCATTTCTAGTCTATTTTAGTATGGCTTAACAGGTGGAAGAGGGAGCGGAATTGCTTGCAGGTGGCTAGATACTCCTCGGTGTAGCAGCAGCAGGTGAACTGCTGGCCTCTAGCGGTAAATAGGGAGCAGTCTGAGAGTCCGAGTATCTCTTGGTCAGAGGTGGTGTTTTCTGATCTTGCTTCAGGTAAGTTACACCAAAATTTGAGGTATGACTGAGACCATGGCTTTGACTTAGCTTCAGTTATGTGAATAATTTTTGGTATGATTCAGGCAACCTTGAAATGAAATACTCTTAATTTTTACTGGCGTAAACAAAGCTCAGGCTGTGTGTGAGCACTGGAAGAATGAAATTCGTGTCACGAGAGCCAGGGCTAGACTTATTTTAGGGGGATATGCAGTCAATGTTTTATAATTTCTGTAAAGGGGAAAAGCTTCTGTCAGGCTGCTTGTGACTGAGAAATAGGCTGCTTTCTGAAACATGTAATCTTCTGAAAATCCTGATTTTTTTTCTTTTCCAAGTGACTCTATAAAGAGATACAGCTCATCCCTGGGCTATATGGGCAGGTCTCTCTTTCTAGAGTTAATGAGAAAAATAATTATAAAGGACAGTTTGATGGCCTACAGGTAAGTGCTGTGTTAACAGGCTGATCTCTGCCCTCCTGAGGTGACAGAAGGCCCAGAGGGGATGAGCTGCAACATTACCATTTTTAACACATCACTGAACTGTGGTCCAGTCCAGCAAGGGTTGCAGAGGTGCTCATGTGAGCTCCCCCGATGAAATTTAGCAGTTGTTGCATGGAAATGATAGCCAAAACATGCTGAATCTGTCCAGCAGTCTCCAGGACAAATGTTCATCATAGCAATGCCTTAGAGGGACTCAAGGGAGGAAAATGCAAACTTTTCAGGAGAGTTGAGAGGAGATAAGGTCTTTCAGTAACTCCAGAAGCAATCATCATGAGAAGTGACACTTGCTAACTTGTGTATTATCAGGAGGTTTTACATTGCTTTAATTTTCTTCAATAAATATATCTGAGTTTTTAAACTTGCACACTGTATTAACACCAGATGTAGTTACTCTCAGCATTGTTCGGTCCTTTTTTTAAAGGACAGAAATAATGTCCCTGAGTCCTTGTTACAGAAAATGGTGTAATTCAAAGGTAGAACCGAAGGACCTGTGCCAAGGTAAAACAGATGGAATCTGATTCACTTGCTTTGAATGGTGGGATAGGCTTTCATACTGAGTTTGGGGTAGCCTTTTCTGGTTAGTTAGAAACTGCCATTTCTGCAAGGATATTCCCTTCTGTAACACTTTCTTCATCCCCTTTTTTTCTTCCTCTCCTCTGTCACTGGAATGACAGAAAGGATCTGCTCACGCTTATATGCACCTCAATAACAGCATTTGCCAAATGTTCTTTGGCAGGACATTTTGTGGTGACTAAAAGTTTCCCTTTGTATCCATTTACTCCCTTTTTTGGGAGTGTTTGGAGACATGTAAGGCATCTGCTGGGTTTCTGGATGTGTTCTATCCACCAGAAGGCGTCACAGAAGATGGAGAAATCCCAGGAATACTATTTACTTTTCATAAAGTGTAACTTTCGGTGCTAGTGGTTCAGCTGCCGACGAAGGGTTGTAGGGCCCAGCTTCTCCCTGCCCGCCCGGCTGGCCAGCGGCATTGGGGTTGTTGGGATCTGAACGAGGAAAATGGCAAAAGCAAATTAAAAAGGTTTTTTGTTCAAGCAAGAAGCTTGAACAGACGAGTGTTGTTTATTGTTGTGAAGTTTTCTATTATTGTAGAAGTTTTAATGTTTAAGATTTATCTCTGAAAACTTCTGTATTTCAGCAGCTCCCGAGTCTTTCTGAGCTTTTCCCTCTGTGTGTCCCCACCTTGGAAGAATGTGTGGCTTTACTGTGGCTGCTGGAGATCAGGCTTTGTGTTTGGTTCTCAGTGCTGTTCCGCTCATTCATAGGAAGCACTGGCTTGGAAGAAAAGACTGATGCCCCCCTTGGCATTCATGATAGGATTTCCTTCCATGTACAGACCCTTAACATTACTTATTCAGCTGTGCAGGGGTTGTCTGTGAATAGCTGGCTGAGTAATTTTTGAGTTATTTAATGTGTTGAGAATAAGCCTGAAGCTGTCAGACAAGTAACATCTACACGGGCTTTTTCTATCTGCAGCCATTCTTAATTTCTCTGCTATATTTAAGCTAAGCTAAGAATAGTACTTTGGGTGATACTTTGATGGGAAGCTTTGTTAATGCACTTGTGAGGACTGAAGAGGCTGATTAATTCAGTGCTAGAAATGTTAGAGGCAGTGGTGCTAAACTGGAGACGGAATGAATAGATGGAGCAGCTAGCTGTTTGCTAAAGAAGATAAAATACCTGTGTGGGGGTCTTTGCAGCACATTAACTGGTGCATAGGCACAATAGCTGCATTGTCATAGTTGGAGCTGCTGCTTTTCTTTTTTAAGGCGGGATGCTTAGTGTTTCAAGTAGAAACTGATTGTTCAAAGTGAGACTCACTATAAGAATATGGGTACAGATATCCAGTTCCTTATTACACATCAGTAGTCATTCCCACACTGAATCTTTTTTGGGCTAAACGATAGGCTACTTCTGAAGTTAATTAGAAAGAAGGAGACTGGTACATGTCTGTTGAGCTGCCAGCAGGTGTTGTACAGATGGTACCCATGTCTGCCCTATTGTACAGCAAGATACAGCAGGGCCTTCTCCGAGCTAATTTGGTGACTGGAGAGGGTTAAGGGAAGAGTGGTCGTGATGAGAGCTGATGCTGTTGAGGGTGCAGAGGCATACTGGAGAGCTTGATAAGACCGCTTGTAGCAGAGTTGTGTGTCAAATACATCTGTGTCCGGAGAACCAGACCCCTTTCTGGTGGCATCGATGGAGTCAGTGGGAGCTGTGGTGGCTCACCACATTTGAGATTTTTGTCTCAAAGGGTCAGCTGCCTTATTGAGACTTCCGTGGGCTGAGAGGTGTGGAGTAGCTAACATCCACCACTGACTAATCTGAGAGAGACATCATGGTTAGGGATGCAAGATTAGGGTATCCAATAATAAACTCAACAGTCACTGCAAGACTGTAACCTTCTAGAAATTACTGATGTATCTACTAAAACTAAGTTCAGTAAGATGTTAACTGGTCATAAACCCAAAACTTAGATATCTGCCTTTTTAAAAATTAATAGTTTCGTATTTGTATCAATAAGCTGATAACAAATACGGTACAGTAGATGTTGATTTCTGTGGCTGTGTGTGTTTTATGTGTGGGAGGAGTTGCAGGGTGACATCTAAGCGTATCCTGCCAGGGTTATTTTGGTTACTTTCTTGCTTCTCCTTACCTTTTGGTGTCTCTATGGAGTGTGTACTATGTTGGATAAATTTTATTTCTTACATAAAATGGTATAGATAAGCTTGAAATCTATTTTGAAAGAAAATAAAACCCAATCCACAGAATTTGTTATTTCCTTTATTCATACTGAATAAAGCTACAGAGGGAAGAATTGTGTGTTATGGTATTGTTTAGTGTTAGTAATAATGGCAGAAAACAGCTTTATGTATTTGAGTAATATTTCCTTGGCTAAGTCTGAAAAAATCAAGGGCAGCACAAAGGAACAGGCCAGGAGATGGAAATGCTGAAAAAGATAAAAAGTGAAAAGACATTAGTGCCAGGAAGCTAAGCTTGGGATAGCCGTTTGCTGCCTTCTCCATAAATCCCCACGTTTTTGGGGTAAGCTAGTGTGTGAAGCCCTGGGAAACCAGGAAACCTGATGTGTGTGTACGTGTTGCTGACTGCCACTACCAGCTTGTCTGTGGCACTTCCCATCCAAGCATTTTACTACCGTTTTCAAGCATTAGACAAAGAAACTGTCACCCAGACAGGTTAAGAGATTTGCCTGAGGCTGTCCAGGGACGCGAGGAAGATGCAGAACCCAGCGTGTGGGAGGCTTTCCTGTCTTCCCCTGGGTAGCTCAGTGTGGCAGCTGGTGGGAACCACAGCATTATTGCCTATGGGTTGCTGGTCGTGTTTTGATTGCAGAAGGCTGGTCAGTATAGAGTCACAACATGTGTCCTGGAGAACACCGATGCAGGCCACCCTGTGGGAGATACATGTGTAATCTGTATACAATAAACAAAGGGAGCAGAGCCAGATCTTCAGCCCACATAGCAGTGGTGATTTTCTGTCCAGATTGGCTCTTGCTTTAGATGTGACAAAGGTGAGGGGGTCAACCCTCTGCGTTCTCTGTATCTCCCCTTGCTCCTATTGTACAGTTAGCTCACAGCATGCGTAAGCAGATAAGCTCCTCACTCGTATTCGCTTTGTGATTTCCTTGCACGTTTTACTTTTTTTTCCTCTTCGTACATGGACCAAGTGATAAACCTTCAAAGCAAATGTGCAAGAATAAACAGATTGTCCACTCTTTGTATGCCTTACAGACAATACAGACTTTGAAATGTTTTTTCTTTCAGCTAGAAATGTCAAAACAGTCAGCGACTGGAAAGCTACTGCTTTGTATTAGGGGAAAATGTTGACACAATTTCCACTAGCATCAAGGCTCTTAACAGTTGCTCATTAAGGAAGAGAGGACCAACACAAGTAATTGCATTGCTCATTGGGATTACCTTGTCAGCTATAGTTCTCCTTTTCAGAAAAGCAGAATATTTTTATTATAATTAGAAATATAAAGTATGGTGAGTACTCTTTTTACACCTAGAATATGAAGCTTCCAGTCAGCCTGAAAAACCATTTCTCCCATTGCGTAGTGAGAGCAGGTTTGCAGATGTGGCACAGGGCTGTTAATGAGTCGATGGTAGATCGTTGTCCTAACCTTGTCTTAGCCTCTGTGTTGTTCACAGGTAAAGTGTGAATATCTTCACATGATGTAACTGAATAGGATGCTGTCTCTTGAGATTTTTAAAACTCAAATACTGTCTTGCCTAGTACATTTATTCTTGCAGGGGCAGTGGAACCAGGGACATTTTAAGCAGTTAAAGCATTGAATAATGGAAGCTAAGGGAAATACTCTCACTGCTCTTTGAGGGATTTAAGCATGCAAAGTCTATTAATACCAAGGATGATAAAGCCTTTAAATTCTCCTAGTACTCAAATGTAAAAATATGCAAACTGATGTAAAATATGTATATTTTTGGCCAGGATTGTCTGAAAACTGAAATAGTGCTGTTGTAGAATTTACTGAAATGGCTTTTTGTTTTTTATGGGGCTTGGGGAAAGAGCAATCACAAAGTTTACTAAATGCACACCGTCACTCACTGGTCTGTGTACTGTGTAACTGTGATGCTTTGTGCTTTCTTTGCTGATTCCACTGTCACCATGTTGGGTATAAAGGCTGTTCATGTGGGATCTGTATACAGTGTGACAGGGATTATTTATATGTAGACCTTTATAAGATACCTCTGTGCAAGGATTGTTTTAACACTGGGACAGAGTCAGAACAGAACCCAAACTCCAAATCTGGGTTCTCCAAAACCCAAAATTTTTCAGGAGTTAGTTCACCTACTGAAAAATTCGGTAGGTGAACTGACTTAGATGTCTTCGTTTCCATAAGAAAAACTTGTCTCCTACATATTTAGAAACAACTTTTGTTGTTGTTGTCGTTTTGGGGGTGTATGTGTTATTATTGTAGAAGCAGATTTTTGTTTGGCAACTTGTGCTGATATATTTTAAGCTGCACAAAGGAAAAAAAATAACGTCAAGGGTCTGGATTAAAAAACCAAACATTACTTTCTCTCTACTCTCTCATTATTCTTCCTCTGCTTCCTAAATGATAATTCCTATATAATTTCCTGATTATGATGATTTTAAAGAACTGTCAACTTGGAAATTGGATTTGCTTATACATATCCGGAATATTTTATTATTTTTTAAAGAATTTGGTTTTATTTTATTTTGTGATTATATTATTAATAAGGGCCTAATTCTCACAGTTACCACTTTTTTGCTCTATATTTTCATTAGGACCTCACCTGTAGAAATGAGATTTAAACCTCATTGCAGTAATAAGGACTGATTTGTGTGCCCCTGAATGCTTTGGTTGTATGTCCTCATCGCTCGGAAGGTCGCATGTTCTGGCTGTCCCTCAGATTTTGAACAAAATGAGATTCTTTAGATGCATATTGTGTTTCAGCCTAACAAATAATATTTGGTTATGTACTTAATGAAAAAAATTGCTGGTGGATGCTCTCGCTCTACTTTCAGTTGTTATCTGTGCTCATTGATCCATGAGAGCAGTTTAATTACAGTAAAAATGAATGTCGATGGATGTAGAAAGAAATAAATCTTTTAAATCTGTTTAGCATACTTCACTGAAATAGACCAGTTTACTGTCCTTCCTAAGACTATATCTCCTTTTTAACCTTTCTTAAATGTAATGTGCTGTGTCTGCATCCTTCAGCACTTGCATTTAACCTGTCTGTCACTACTGTTAAAATCAAGGGCTGGGACAATGAGTTGATTTGTGGGTAAAAGATTTGTAGACTTCAGGTGGTCTGAGATATCTCATGTTTATATTGTATTTATTTGCTGTGGATGTGTTTTAGCCACAATTAAACCAGCAAGAATTAGCTATGAAAGGGTAGGAAGTGGGCTTAACCCTTTGATACGTTATCTGGGTTACCATTCTTGACTGAGTTTAGCTCCTTCTCTTAGCTCTCAGTGTGGCAAGGTTTTGGTTGAGTGGGAAATATAGACTTTATTCTGTGTTGCCTCAAGGAAGTGAATTCTGGAGGTTTTTCTTGAACATGACATATTGTTCAACCACCAGAATCACCAGCTGTGTTTTCCAAACTGTGGGATTCAAGACACTTATTTGTATGCATGTGGGGCAGAAGGGTAATTGGTGTTTAGGTCAGCACCTTGAATGGTCTCTCAAAATAACATAGTAGTAGTGTGATCTGATGGTTGCTAATCTCATTTCCTGGTCTAAAAAGTGTGTGAGATTTTTGGCTGCGTTTTCTGGCAGTCAGCTGAATTGCTGGGTGAAAATACAGTAATTTAGAACAACTCACATTTCTTTAGCTCTATTTGTAAGTGAATTTCTCAAAGGGCTTGATAAAGCCTTTAATTACAGAGTAGCTGTGGAATGAGTATCCGTAGGACAATGCAGGTACCATTTAAAGCCCAGCTACATCACCTTTATGGCAATCATGCGTAATGTCCACTAATGAGCATGGTGTTCGTGAGAGAGTAGATATTGGCAGGATAACACAGCCATTACTGCAACTATAAAAGGTCATTGGATTTTTTAAGCTTTCGGTTAGCAAACAGCTACTTAAATGGACAGGAACCGGGACTGATGTTTCAGCCATTATCTCTGTAAAGTCACTTAAATACATATGTACAACGCTGAAAAGTGTAACTCTGACACCTTCTACCTTCATGGCCATCAGGCGAAAACAGACCTGACCTTGGTGGCTCCTACCTTCCCTGCATTAAATGCAAGGCAAGCACTGCTCAAAGGGGTTTGTCACCCACCCCCGTGCGCTCACTGACTTCAGACACTTGCTTGCAGGTTCAACTGCCCATTCAGTTTAAAGAAAACCCCAAACCTTTCTATTAAACAGTAATCAAACCACTTGAGAGTGGTTTTTTATCCCTTCTCCAAATGTTACGGTGTTTACTTTTGAAGCTGAGACTTGAAGCAATTTCCCTGAAGTCAGATGTGAGCTGGGTTGTGGAGGTAGAAATTATAACTTGGGTCTCCTGGTGCTGGTCTGATGTCTTGCCCGTTGGATTGTGCTGCCTGCACCAGTGGTGTGTATCCAGTGTTTCCAGTTTGCTCCTCTTGCTTTGTAGTCACAGCAATGAGTATTGCTCATCTTGTTCCCTGCTAGACCATTTATTGTATTAAAATCTGTGTGCTGTGCTATCCTCAAGTTGAACTCAGGGATTGGTATATCACAGTCCAGTGTTTCTGGCTCATTTAACTTTGCAGTTTTTAAACATGGTTATTGATAATTCTCTGTCCTTTATTTGTAATCGCTGTAAAGACTCAGTGGTCCTGACTGATCAAGTGTGTTGTACAGAGAAATAGCTTGCAAAATATTAAAGAAAAGATGAAAGGCAAGAAGGAAAAGTTGTTTGTTAAACGGTACCTCTAGTTCCTCATGATTTAGGAAAAGGACAAATTCTTCAACTGTATATAATACAGTTTTGTTTTTGAAGAATGTCCTTTTCTCCATAATGCTTTCATTTAGGGACTTGTAAAAAAAAAAAAATAATTGTTACTATAATTCTGTGATCTTGTACGTAGAAAGCCAGATGCAGAAGTGATACAAATTTTGATATTAATGAGGCGCTCACTTCCTTCAACCATAGCAATTCAAAAAGTTCGTGGTCAGTACATTTTAGTTCTCAAAATTAGTGAAAAACCAATGACATCTCAAAATGGAATTGGAGTGAAAGCTGAAATATATCACTGAATATGGAGGTGACCAATGTATCATTGAAATGTGGGGGTGACCAGCTTTGTCTAGAGACTGAAGATATCTTCACTGAGAGGCAGGTGTTTAGAAATAACCAGTGAAGAAGATTTAGAAATTGGCCTTTCATTGTCATTATTGACTAGTTCTTTGTATGTGTTCGCTGTTTAAACCTCAAGTATCTAATCCTGTGTTAAGTTTGCATTTTTAAATCGATACTACCAAAGGAGAGTTTTGCTTGCAGAGTTTATTCTGTGTCTGACAAATTAAAACTGTTATTGAGGAATTCCTCGTTTCCATCTGCATTTCTACTGTTCATCATAAACTGCCTTGAAATGATAGGTCGATGCTATTGGTTGCCCAGTTATTCATGTCTTCTGGTAAAAATTGCCATTACTATTCCTCTTAAGAATACATTAGGTGGGCGTTTGAGTGTCTGTGGCTGTTGGTATATATCCTTGCACAAAGAAGCATGTTTGAACTCCTCTCAAGCAGTAAAATACAACTTCTAAACCCTGGGAACTATGATAAAGAATGCAAATTGATGTAATGAGGGTGTGGCAGCAGTACAGAAAAGATAGTAAAACTAGAAGGGTCCCTTTATTCAGCAAGATCATAGCATGTCTGAGATGAACAAAGTGAACTGGGGATATCTGTTCTTTTAGTTTGATAATAGCTGATCTGCCTACAATCCATGTCTTTTGTCTTTGGAAAAGCTGTGTTCTTTCTCAATTGTGTGTGCACTGTTAACCTTCAGGAAGAAATTACCTGGAAAAAAAAAATCAATTATGTACACACACAGCAGATTAGACTTGAGCTCCATCTCTGGAGTGACTTTTCACTCCTGCTAACAGTAATTTGATTGGGTTTTGGTTTTTTTTTGTAAAATTTAATAGAAAATACGCAGCAAGATGATGTGGCACCATTTTAAATAGTCTTCATTGTCCATGACCATTTCCTACTGATTACAAGACCGTAAGAGTGATTGCTGCGTGCTTCCCTCGGAAGAGCTCTATTGAAGTACAGCCTGTGTCTTTTTCAAGACAATGGTGGTATTAGTGTTAAGCACATTTTTCTGAAGACATGGTAAATAGAGGACAATAACAGCTTTGTGTCTAATGTTAATCAAATGGAGATGATAAAAGTAAATGGGCAGGTGGTCTCTTGGTAAAGATAACTGTATTTGTAAATCTGGACCGCTTGCAGGTCATTTGAGCTAGGTAAGAATTTGCAGTGGGCATTGTTTTAGTAGAGCATTCATGGTACATTGCCTGAGAAAGGTGGTAGTTGTAATAAAATACTATGGTCAATAAGGTATGATTTGAAGTCATTAACTTCCTTCTAAATTAACCTTTAATGAAAAGCTCAAGGTGATTAATGAAGAAAGGAAATTCTTCATAAAGGTTATATGTTAATCGTATTAACACTTAAGAAATACTGAAAAATCCTGTGATGTATTTGTAGAACTTGAGTGTCTTCCTCAGTTGCATACCAATACATGCTTTCTGAAATACGTAATCAGTGGACTACTTTAGTGTGGTACATGTCAGATTTGGCAGCAGGTGTAATTATCATCTCCTTTCTGAAGCAAGCTAACTGTCAGTCGTTCAACTGAACGCATAGGTATTTTCAACTGATGGTGAAATAGCAGTGCTACCTGCTTGATGAGGATATTTAGATTCCATGACTCTTTTTAGCAAAAGTGTATTATTTTTTTCTGTCATTAAGATTGTAATCTGCTGAAGTCTGTAATTGTTAGGCATATTCTTTAGCTGTCAGCTGTCGCTGTTGCAGAAGCTGGAGACTTTCATTGGCACTGTATGTGACTTTGAAGTCTTCTGGGGTGAGCAGAACTGCTGTGTTTAAAATATTGCAAGTAAAAAATGTAAATACCAAAAGACATTGTCCAGGGAAATTCAGATCTGTAGAATGTGCAAATCTATGTGGTGAACCTTTGTAAGCAGCAGCAGCAATAGAGATTTTGGGTATTGAGATGAGCAACGTTGGCTTTTGACTCTTCAAAATGTCACAGATGGCAGGGAGGCAAATTAACAATTCTTGGAGAAAACAGTTGTGTGTGCTAGAGGCTTTTGACAGATGGGTTTCTGCAGTGAGGCCTGCAAGCTATAGTTTCCGCTGCTGCTGTTGACTTACGAATTCAGGGGAGTTAGTGCTGGATCAATAGGGATTTCAGAAGGCTTCAAGGCTTATACTGGGAGGTGAGCAAGTGATATCCTTGGACACTGAAGATGTGGCTCTGTAATAAATCAGGCAAAGATAGGAATTTATACCAAAATGGTGATATGAAAGAACTTTGCAGCTTGAAAGATATTAATTTTTCTCTCTTCAACAAACGCGCATATGACTGAGTTTCAGTTAATTCAGTTTGGTAATCTGATCAGCAGTTTCTGTGGTAAATCCTGACTACTGGTAGTGCTGATGACAGCATCACAGGTCTGCTGTTCCTCCTGAGAGCTGAAAGGCTCATCCTTCCATAGCTGTTACCATGGGGTGGCTGGGCCCATCACTGATGTCCCTCTGGATCTGTGGGAGCAGTGCCCCATGGATCTGCCATGCGTCTGTCATGTGACGCACATGTTGAACCACCTGAGTTTCTGGAGGAGTGAAGAACTAAAGGCTTTAAGGAGAAGACAGATATCACAAGTTGGTACTGACTGTTTATAAAAGAAATTGGAAGGAATCTAAATCTAGAATTGATGAACTAGAGAGAGGGACCAGGGTAGGGTCTTAAAAAAAGATGCTTTTGCTGAGGCAAAAAGAATAAATGGGGACACAGCAGTGTACCATCCTTGCTGTAGGCAGGTAACCCTGCCACTATTTCCCTTTCCTAGTTCACCTGTAAGTGGCCAGAACCTTTTACTTCTCAAATAAATAACCCAGTGTCAACCTTCAGAAAATCCTCCTTAGAGCCTCAGGAGCACAAGTTGGGAAGGCATATCTATTGAAAAGCAGTGATTTTGCTCAGTAACGAATAACCGTGTCGGTTTCAGGGGCCTCTAGTGTCAAATTTTGACTGCATGCCTGGCAGAGGGGAACCCTGATTGCATCTGGACCACTCTACAGATCTGCACCATAATACAAATGTATTAATTATAAAAGCAGCAGCTGTGGATGGCATTAGCATCTTTAGATAAAATATTAAAGAATTACTGTAGGTGAATTTTCATATTCTGACAATACTGAACTTTTAAGTAACTCAGTTTTCATACATTTGTTATTTGTCTTATTGTACCAGGTCGATCAGCAGAATGCCTAATGCTTCACACTGCATTAGGAGTGTGACTTAAAATTCTTTCAGAGTAAGAAGCCAGACAATTCATTGCTGATGGTACTTTAGGAAGCGTTAGGAACAGCCTGTCAGGTGCATTGGTGAGTGCATCTTCTGGGCGTACTGATAGACAAGGCTAATAATGCCAGGGCTCAAGAACATGAAAGAAAGAGCACTTGGCAGGAAGCCATAGGCAAAAAGTTCATCTCTGTATTTAGAAATGAGTAAAACTGCAAGTGAAAGGAGGTGGGAAAAAGCAAAGCTAGATGTGTAGGAGAAGATCCAGAGCACTGATGCTATTAGCATAGGAAGCACTGGCCTGCATGTTGCATAGGGATTGGCTGTAGACTCATCCTCATTTCACAGTGTCTCAGACCAGAAAGGGAGGAATGAAATCATGCAGAGTTCAGACTGGCTATTAAACTGAGTAGTGTTGTACTGAGCCCTGGAGACTTGGTTGAACCAGTTCTGACCCAAAGCACTGCACGCTACAAGCAAGCAGGGGAGGCTCTGGCATAGCCTGAAGCCTCGGCAGTGGCAGAAGATGGTACTTACTCCGTGTCTGTGCTGCAGACCTTGGCTGAACAGTTCTCGGTCAGCATGGTCCAGGGTAAGGTTTCTTGCCAATGCTAAATCTCATGTGAACATGGAGGAGACAAAACCATGAACTTAAAAAAAATGATTTTTCACTGCCACAACATTATGTCTCTGTTTCTGCTTTCAGCTACCAGATCCTAACATATATCCATCATTGAAACTGAGCATTTCTCTTTCATTACATCTTTTCCCTAAGTTCTAGCAGTTTGCTCTTGCTGAACAGATTGAACTCTGGAGGTCTTAAATGGTAAAGCTCACCTTTCAGCCCTTAGGCATTTGCATGGCTTTTTTTCTCCTTACAGTTCTGTGGCCCTATCACAATATACATTTGAGCAAATTCATTTTCGAACTATACCCTGCCCTACCAACATAATATTCTATCCTTTTTTTTTTTTTTTTTTTTTTTGTCACTTACAAACAGTACCGGGAAAGAATTTGTGTAAGAATCTGTATGATCAGTGTTGGTGACTAGTTACTGGGGCAAAAAGAAACCTGAATGCTGCTTAACTGTATATTCTACAACTGGGGCAGCTGAGTATTTCATGAGTTCCTTACAAAATATGTAATTGTGAGGTTGGCTTTTCAGAGACTTTCCTGCTAGCCTAGTTCTGTCCCTGCTGGAGACCGTAGTAAACTTCTCTTCCTAGCCAGTGGGAGCAAAGTTAGGCAGGCAATGAGAGCTTTAGAAAATCCCACCCTACAATTACAACCAAAACTAATTTTCTAGCAAAGGACTGTCTCTGGTTTCTTTTTTAAAGGTAAGCCACCCACTGGGAGTTTGATTCTCTAGAACTCTGAAAATTATTTGAGGAGGGGTGGGGGAGTGGAAATTCAACCTAAAAATAACGTAGAGAATCTCTTTTATGCCTCAGCAAAGACAGAGTTGTAGGCCTGTCATTCCTGGAACTCCAGGGATGAGGAATAAGTGTTGGAAGCTCTGGAAAGAGAATATGTGCATGTAAGCATGTGCCTGTATGCTCTGGATGTGTACACAGAAACTTTGTCAATTTTTTCCCTCCCTGGGATGAATTGGAAACATTTATTCAAGGATCTGTATTACTGTCTTCATCATCCTTAGTACATTTTTAAAAAATAAGTAATACCCGAAGTACTGCAGTTCTGTAAGACTATTATTAGCCAAGTTGGAAGTCTTTTAGTTACATTTGATAAAATAGTGAGACTGTTGATATGTGAGGGCAAAATACAACCTATGGTGTCCTCCTGCTTGCTTTACTCGTGGGTGGATTACCAAGGTTGAGCACTCAAGTTGTTGCTGACCTGTGACTCCCAGTAGTACATCTGCCCCTTGCTGCAGCATGGCTGGGAGATGATGAAAATGGCACTTGGGAAAGAGGGGGCCAAGTTCCTGTGGGTAAAAGGCATCTAATGTATTTTCTCCTAGGAGACCGAGTATGTCGCCTTTTGGTTGCTTTCAGTTTTTAGAGTCTTTCTGATAAGTGTGCAGAAAACTGTCTTCTCGTGTGTTTGAGTTGAAGGACTTGGGAACACAGTCCTTGGTCTTTTCAGGGTGGGTGTCGCTGGTCTTGCAGTGCAAATGAGTGGGGATGTCTGCCACGCTCTGCTGCTGTTCTGCTGGACAAGCTGGCCGTATGATGTCATGTAAATTGAAACCCAGAAATGTAGCTGATCCTGCTTGAATTCTTTAGTTCTTCCACAAAGAGTTAATGTTCTTGTATTTGCTTTAAAGGGTGATTTTTGCATTCATTTTCCTTTAAGCCTCCAGTAACACCCCCTCAAGCCTGACTATATGAAGGGCTTGCAGGAAGACGCTACACAGGGAGAAGGAAGGATGTAAACATTGCTGCTTGCTTCATAAAGAAGCATATTAATCTCGCTCTGCCAGGCCTTTGTAAACCTTCACAGTGGATAAATGATATTACAATTCTTCAAGCATGTAGAGAAGGGAAAGCTGGTTACTTCACTTGTGCTGTCAGCTATCATTGGCAACATAAAGTCTGTATTCCTACAGCTGCTGACAGTTTGTAGGAGTCATGAATAAAAATATGCATTTTTTAGTCAAATTGTGCTGCCGAACCCCAGTATGCTGCTAGCGTGATATCCTATTTCTGGGTGGAATATAATAGATTTGATTGAATAATTCTGTTTTGAGTTTAGTATTTCACCTTTCTGCCTGTATTTTCAAGACTATAAATACATTCATGTGCTCATTTAGACATTAATTTACAGTAAAAATCTGTGGTAATTCCTGGATAAGAGATAAGAATTCTATTGTAATTTTGATCAAATGTTAAATCTACACTTGTGTTCATCATTATGCAATAAAATATTTTTCTCACGATATTACAAAAACTTACAATTGTACTCTAAGACTAACATTTCAAGAAATGTTCTTTGTGGTAGTCAGTGTTGACTGGTGGTATAAAAGCTAGATTACAAAACGAATTCCATTCTTGCTTTCTGGAAGCCATAAATAGAATCATAAATATACCACAATGATACAAATTCTAATTCCTATTTCTGTGTAATTATAGGAAACATAGGTGGTTATTTGTCCCCTGTAATTTTCTGGCTATATTTCCTGTAAATGCCAGCTCTACCATTTTTCTATATATTTTCATTTTCCTAGCTGAAGGAAAATGTCATTTCCCAGTAGAGAGAGTCCTCTGTAAATAAAGTAAAAACAGAAATGTAAAATGTCAGCAACTGTTTTCTTTTAAAGAAGGCCATTTTGTGTGTGTGTTTGCAGTGAGTAGGGAAAAGGAGTGGCATTTTTTTTCTCCATATTGCCGATAAGGATAATATTTCAAGCAGCATTTTTAATTTGTTCTTCTCCAGGGGCTGACTGGTATAAAATGGCAATAATGAATTATTAAGAGTTTATAACAGAACTGCTGCCAGTTCACAGTGTGCCTGTAACCCATGGTCAGGTCCTTTCCTCCTTGAAGGAGTAGTACTTTTTTCTGTGAAATCGGTGTGATTTCAGCTGGGGTCAGATGACCTTTATGAAACAGCTGTTGTGGGCTGAGATGGTGTCATCCCTGAGTTCTTCATCCTTTGCATCAGAGGTTGGGCTAAAAGACAGTTGAGGTAGCAGAACAAATCATCCAAGTGCTGTTCAGCAGCTTTCATGCAAAATGGACTGTCTTGGGTAACTGGTGAGACCTGATTAAACAAAGTCAAGCCATGTGGTCTGTGCTGAAGAGGAGGAGGGATGTTTACACATTCAACTCCTCCGCCAGCAGTAGGAGGGCTGGTGTCCAGGTGAAGAGTTAGCACAGAGCTTATATACGGCGAAGGCTTACACCTTGTAGAAACATGTAGCCATTGGAAATGCCAGCCCTCAGTTTTTCTTGGTTTATTTCAGTCTTGGAGAGAAACATTGAGGAGGGTAAGGTTTGTGCATTGGGGTCCGGTTTCATTCCAAAAGCTCCCTAGCTATCTTTGATTTGTCTTCCTGACCTGCCATCTTAGTCTTACCCTGTAGAGAAGGACTGCATTTTGAGGGCGTGTTTCCTTTCATCTAGGATGTGACTAGGCCTGTGCTTGGTCTTTTCACTCACTGTGGAAGGGCCAGAAGGATAATTACTTGTCTTTTGCTGTGCTGTAATACATAATGTCCTTTCTGCACTACAGTAGCATCTTAGAGTGAGAACACTGCAAATCAGAGTAATTGTTACCAAATTATAAGGTAAGCATCCTGTTGTTCCACACCTCACGGATGTACAGTGAAGATAATGGGTTTGATTGTGTCTGTTGTGTCAGGGGTAAAGTTTGAAATAATCAGGAGAATGGAAGAAGCTTGCGTTGCCTGAAATGAGTCAAAAGGTCCTCCCACCAGCACCCTGGGTCACAGGGGACATCCAAGAGGATGAAAGGGAAGTGCCAGTAGAGAAGATGCCAGCTGCTGGCAATTTATTTTCATGATACTCACCCAGGAGGGTGAAAGGAACTTAGGGATGAAACAGCTCTGCCTGTTGCTGAAACCTTATGTGCCACCGGGGGACCAGGTGACTTTTCACTCACTGTAGAAGGACCACATGCCATTTCATACATGTAGAATAAGTATTACCCTTGGTTGTCTGCAATTAGGTGGGATGAATTTAGCGTTAACAGCTCAGAAAGACAATTAAGTTACTGTGCTAACAAATTGCCTCTGAAAAAGTCATGCAAGTTATCTGTAACAATGTCTCATTGCATATTAAGTTGTAGTGCATTAATTTGCATTGTTATAGTCTATGACTATGCACACTGATGGCTGCCATGGGTCAGGTGATATTTGGTAGCTGAATAAATTATAATAACTGGATTTGGAATCTAAGCCCAGGCTGAATGTATGCATGAAGAGTATTGCTGTATTGAACTTCTTTATTAGAGTATCTGTGTGCTAAGAAACCAAGCATTACAGTAATTGATGTGATCTGCTTAGTTTAATATCTTGTTTCCAAGACAACTTTGTTTGGGAAAAACAGCAATATCTTACAAAAAGGAGTGAAAGGGAGAGTTACTGTTTCTTATTTATTTAGTCAGTTTTGTTGAATGACCCTTAGTCTGCTGTCATGAGACAGAGAACTAAAGCTTCCCCTCGATCTAATTCATTATTTTTCATACATTAATTATGCATCTTCTTGTTGATTTCCCTTCTGGGATAAACACTATCAATATTTTCAAATCCTACTTCAAAGGAAGAAGCTCTGTTTACAACGATTTCCTAAAAACGTCTAATCTTGAAAGTATGTTCCAGACACAAACTATGTTGTATTACTATCTAACAATGCATTGTGCGGAAAGGATGGAGTCAGAAAATATTGCCTTTTCTGTTCATTGATTTGATACAGGTACCTTTAGACCAAAGATGCCTGGAGTTAGTATAAGAAAATCTATCTTGTTATGTTTTGGAGCGTAGGGAGAGAGCAACATACTTACTATAAAATCTGCAGGTTTTATATTGAGGTTTTTGAATGTAGATGCTAGAGTGCCCACTTCCTCAGTAGTGTGTTAGAAATGGGTAACAAAGAGAAGCATTAACCAGGCAACTTAGTCACTGGAGGAACAAAGATAATCTACATATTTATGAGAATAAATAAGGACAGCATTTGGACGACTTCTTTTTGCTGTCTCAGTTGCTTCTTCTAATTATAGCATCCCTTTTTATCTGTCTTCATCTTTTTCTTAATTAATACTGGTGAAGTCATCCTCATCTGTGTTGTCTAGACATCCTTTTTCATACTTAAACATTTTAATTTAAAAAAAAAAAAAATGTTGCCTAATGGTTGCAATATACATTGAGTTGGTATGAATACCCCTGCTAATGTTTGCCTTAGGCTACCTTTTGGTATGTTGAGGAGCCGTAAAGTAGGAACAAATCAGAGCACTGGAGTTAGAACCCAAGTCTCCTATATAATGAGCTGTAAGAGCGCTGTGACCTTGAGGGTGGATGAGGGTGTATGAATCAGAAATTTGACCAGAAAAGTGTCTCATCTGTAAAACCTCAGACTTCTTTTCACATCTCAGGTCTTGAATATTACAGTTAGAAGTCTCTTATGCCAATGGTGGTCTTTAGATAAGTTTTTTTTCTACTTGAGTACTGGCACTCAATTTATTATTGCAGATGAGAAAGCATTCAAGAGCATTAGAATGCATGTCAGGGTGTTCTTCAAATAACAAGATTTGTTTAGTTTGCTGTTGCACAGGCACAATGATATTCTGAAAGGACCAAGGCTTTCAAGTAATTTTAAATTAGGTTTTACAGCTTAATATATTTCTTGCATGGCGATAGATGACTTGTTTTACAATACAAATAAAGTCATTGGAATTAATTATGAGATATAAAATTAAATGTAAACTTGCCGAGTCCTTGCTGAATTGTGGCCTGGAAAAATCATTAGTTTTAAGTACATCTCAAAATGTGGCTTTCAATTTGGGAGATAGATCTGGGCTGTCTGACTACTTGATAAAACACATTCATATAAAAAATTGGAAAAGCAAGTTTGATAGAGGAGCAGTTGTTTCTATATATCAGCGTTCATTAAAAAAAATGGTGTCTGATTGTCAAATTCCATGTAATGAAATCTTAGTCAAAACCTGGTAACTGCTATGAAAAGGTAAGTCAGAGAGAGGCTACTCATGACCAGCCCAGAGGCAAGTCAAAAGTTGTTGGTACATCTGCCTGTATACTGCTTCTTATTGTTTGTCAAGGAGTCAGGGTATGCTACAAGGGGAATATCTTTGGTAACCGGCGTCTGTGCTGCCAGATCATTGCTGAATGCAGCAGGGACTGCACATACCTTGTTTGAGGAGTCTTTACATAGTGGAGAGCAAAGAAGGACTTGATCTTTCCAAACTGCGCCTTTGAGTATACATTCCCACTGTAATGTGCAATGGATTGCTGTTGCTGCTGTAGAACAACAGTAGAAGTTGCTTGAATTTTGTATTAGGTCAGGGAAATTCAGGTAAAATGGGTGCAAATCAGACCGTGTTCAACCTTGTATTCTATAATAATAATTTCTAATATGCATTTTCATAGACTCTTCATCATGATTATATTTATCAGTATTATCTTGTGCAAGAAAATAATTCTTGAAGGATAACTATAAGACTTTCTCTTCTGTTACTGAAAATAAAAACACAGTCAAGGATAGTTTGATGGGAAAATGCAAAATGGGCGTTTTCCATTTTACATATAAAGGCTGAATAAATGCCAATTCGGCATATTCTCTAATTATGTTAAATTTATCCAAGATTCCTTTACTAAATCTTGCACTTCCTTGCTCATTCATGTTCTATTAGGTGAAACACCTATTTTATTCAGTACACACAATTGTATAATTCAGTTAATTCACAGTCATTATGCTGCTGCCCTTTATTTGGGAAAGAAACCATAGCAGTCTGCTTCTATATGGGTACACACACTTGGGTCCAGGATTGAGGATGATGTAGCTGCTGTCTGGCTACCCTTTAAATTGAAGGTTCAGTGTTCCCTTTCTGCCATCTGAAGATACGAGCAATAATTGCTGTAAAGATCCCAAGGATAACACTAGAGCTTCTCATGGGTAGTATCTCCTTTTAGTGTTGGAGAAATCATTGCAACTTCAAATGTTTCCCAAGATAGTTTGAGATTTTGAACGGTGCTAGCAATTACTTAGTTACTTAATGATTTAAAAGATACTGAAGCTGTATGGAAATGCTCAAGAAATTAAGTAGCGTTGATAGTAGGAGATTTTAGAATAGTTTTTAATCTATAATAAAGTATTAGTTATACTTCAGTATGATAGTATTTAAGATATCTAGGAATGTAATTCTCAGGCATAGTTTTTTCTTTCTTCTTTTCTAAGACTTCCCACTGTTAACCAACAGCTACAAGAACTGAAACTTTGGTAATTATTTTCTGCTGCACTTGAAGGCGCCCCTGCTGCTGAACTTGGTCAACAAGCTATATGTGATTGTAGTAGTTGTTTCTGGTATTCGAGTGCATTTTGCTGAACACGTTTAGCTATTTCTCCTACTCAAGAAGTAAATGCAGGCATGGTTCCCTGGAATTACCATTTGACAACAAGGATTAATGGCAGGACCAACCTCTCAATTTCCAAACCGAGTCTTCTAAACATCATCTTGCTGGTGTCTGATGCAGACCTTTAAGGCAGAAAAGAGCCGTGTCTTGTGAGAAGTGTTCGGCTGAAGGCTGCCTTTTAGAACTAGGAACTTGAACGGGCAGCGTGCTGCCTGGTGCATTCACATATCTGAAGGTGTTATATCGCAGACATAAATCTGACCAGTGACTGTACATCACGATTATGTCATATAAGTGCAACTGGAAGAACATTTGTCTGGCATTAAACTGAACAGCTCAACTCTTTCAGACAGCAGCACACATATAACAGTTTCAGATCATTCGCCCATCTAGTTTTTGATCTACTGTGAAAAGAAATGCCAGAATTTATGCACTTGGTCACACTGCTGACAGATTCTTCGGGATGCTTTAAGAAATCTGACAGCTTCAATTTAAGTTTACTAATGTGATAAAGTGTTTTTTAAAGGAAATAAACATTTTACATGGGGAAGTGCAGTCTTGCCAGGGAAGGTGTTTGGTTTTAGAGAAACATAAAGCAAACAAACTCCCTTCCATAAAATAACGTGGCTTTACAGTGATATCATTAGAAAAAATTCATATAGTTAAATCTGCTGAAGAAACTAAAGGAATCCATAGATCATTGGATTTCTGGGGGAAAAATCCTGAAAATCCAGAAATATTCTAACAGAAGGAGGATTAAATCATGTGATTAAAGAATCTCAATAAAACATTTTTTTTCAATTTTATTTTTTTCTAAATTAAACATGAAGTATTGGCTTAAATATGGTTTTTTATGGAAATACCTTTACAAAGGTAAAATACAGTTGTTTGATATTTTTTAATAATACTCCTTGCTCGAGATGAAACTTTGTATTTAAGCCCTCAAAGCTACTGATGTGTCCAAATCAAGCCACTTAATTCAGGATTAGCTCCAATTTTATATCAGAGTAGCTGGGTTCATATCTTTCTTTGGTCATTTTGAATATATGGAACCAGGGTGAGATTGCAGTTAGTGTAATTCTTTTATCCAAATGTACAGAGCAAGAAGCCATCCAGGACAGCGAGCCTGCTTCAATGCGTCTGTGGGCATTGTAGTGTCGCCTCAGTAGCAAGGAATAAGAAAACTGGAATCTCCCTTCCCATTCAGATTGGACCCATTTCCTTAATGTTTTTAACATAGCAGGGATGAAATAGGTTTTTAACTTGAGCTTGTGAAAACTTCATTGCTGTTCAGGATAATTACTTGTCCTGTGCTGTAATACATAATGTCCTTTCTGCACTACAGTAGCATCTTAGAGTGAGAACACTGCAAATCGGAGTAATTGTTACTAAATTATAAGGTAAGCATCCTGTTGTTCCACACCTCACGGATGTACAGTGAAGATAATGGGTTTGATTGTGTCTGTTGTGTCAGGGGTAAAGTTTGAAATAATCAGGAGAATGGAAGAAGCTTGCGTTGCCTGAAATGAGTCAAAAGGTCCTCCCACCAGCACCCTGAGTCACAGGGGACATCCAAGAGGATGAAAGGGAAGTGCCAGTAGAGAAGATGCCAGCTGCTGGCAATTTATTTTCATGATACTCACCCAGGAGGGTGAAAGGAACTTAGGGATGAAACAGCTCTGCCTGTTGCTGAAATCTTATGTGCCACCAGGGGACCAGGTGTCAAATGTACCTCCAAATTGGAGGGGGAAGAAAAGGGAGGATGTATGGTCTGTGGAACTACCCAGTAAGCCCAACACATGCAAGTAATCATTAGAAATACTTTAATAATAAATAAAATTCATATCGAGAGGATTCTGTATGAATCTGAATGTCTCAAACATGTTACAGGTTTTTCTGAGGAACGAACCAGTATTTGAACAAGAACGATTTGTTTGATAGTCTGTTTGGATTTTCTAATGGTCCTGCTTTCCTACTTCTGCTGCTACTTTGTGTGTTTCAGTACTGGCGCAGGAGTCTGGATGCTAAACATTTGCAACCGTTTAAAAAGGGATTAAGAAATTCATGGAATAAAATTACGTCTAGACTGTTAAACCCTAAACTGCCACTCTTGTCTTCGAAGCTACTGAACCATGAGTTGGTGGGAGATGGGAATGTAGAAAAACTGTAGGGCAGAAAGTATTGGGCAAAGATTTACTTTCGTATAGTAGTTTCTCTCAGGAACGTATTCCTCTCTAGTCCTGGTGAAAAGACATTGATGTGAACCCTCTGTCAGCACCAGTGTGGCTAATCTGATGAATATTTGACGAGTATAAAACTCCAAAAGCCCCTGCCTAGCGTCTGTATTTTCCACTGGCCAGTGCTCCCTGGGGCTGTATTTTAATTTTTTTTAATGTGAAATGATAAATGCACCCAATATATATTTTTATAAGGTAAACATTGTAATTGTTCTCTGAATAGATTATTATTGAATGTATACTGTCCTATAACTGAAAATGCTTAATTTAAAACTGTTCCAGTAGTATGAAAGATGTCACAAAGTATATGATTCTGTTGAGAAAGAGATTTACCAGAATACACCTGAATGCACCTGAAATGATTCAGTATACTTTCTCAACATTCTGAATGCAATTCCATTAGGGCTTTATCATGAGATGTTTTCTATATATTGTCTTTGTTAAGTGATGGATTCACTGGATGAGCATGATATTGGGCGCTAAACTTTCTCATAGCTTTCTAAATCTTCTCATTTCTTACAGCAGATAGATACAGATAGTCTTCTCTGTGAATATGGCACACACACCTCCCCAGTTACTCATTTCTTTGTTGCTTCTTAGAACACACTCATCATCTCTCTCTTAAGCCTAGCTCAAAATTTAGCATCTAAATACAGTTTTGATGGAATCGAAGTGCAGGAGAATAATGTCACCCGAGAATGTCACTGGGTGTGAGTTTCAATCTCTAGAAGTCCAACTTTTCTTCACTTGTGAAGTTCCTAGGCTTTTACTGCCACACAAACCTAGTGATGCCTCTGTTTTAGCTGAGCTGAATGTCTTGGAAGCTACCTGGTGCCTAAGGCAGTGTGTGATTCACACAGCCCGCATCCCACTGCTTTATCCCCCAAGCTAATAATCTGGTAGGTATGTTCAGCATATGTCTAACCTATACTGAAAGTGTTGCAAAGCTGTGGCTACTGTAATTGCTACCAGCGGTGGCTATACCTGTAAGTGATAAGGGCGTTTGTCCAGGGAATGGAAAACCGGAGGGAATCCAAGCCAGAGCTTGCACGTTTCAGAAGTGTCCCCTAAATTTCTCTTCTAGGAGAGTTGCTGTTTACATAGAATCACCAAATGGTTTGGGTTGGAAGGGACCTTAAAGACCATCTAGTTCCAACCCCCCTGCCATGGGCAGGGACACCCTCCACTAGACCAGGTTGCTCAAAGCCTCATCCAGCCTGGCCTTGAACACTTCCAGGGATGGGGCATCCACAGCTTCTCTGGGCAACCTGTGCCAGTGCCTCACTACCCTCTCCATGAAGAATTTCTTCCTGCTATCTAACCTAAATCTCCCCACTTTCAATTTAAATCCATTGCCCCTTGTCCTGCCACTGCCTGCCCTTGTAAAAAGTCCGTGTGTCCCGTCCCCCCCCCCAGCTTCAGGTACTGGAAGGCTGCAATAAGGTCTCTGCGAAGTCTTCTCTTCCCCAGGCTGAACAAGCCCAACTCTCTCAGCCTGTCCCCATAACAGAGGTGCTCCAGCTGTCTGAGCATCTTCGTAGCCCTCCTCTGGACTCGTTCCAACTGATCAATATCCTTCTTAGGTTGAGGATATCAACGTGTTTGTATTCCCTTATGTTTTATCCTAAGGGAGTATAAAATGTACTTTTGCAAGCCAGGGCCAAATCCAGGACTTTTCTTTCCCAGATGATTCCCAAAAGAGATCTAGACACAGGATCCTGCTACTCCCCACCTTCTTGCCTCCCTAAATCTTCTCTTCCTGCTGGCATATTGGCAAAGCACTGACATGTGCCTTTGTCCAGTTTGGCAGAAAGCTGATGGGCAGCATGCTCTTTCACCTTGTGAGTAGCTTACCATATAGTAGTATAGTAACAATTCATACACCCCTTCTTCAACTTAAAGAATAGCGTATGTCATTTCTGTCTACACAAAACATTTAATCTGGGGGAAAGCTGATAATCCCTGTCATCTGTCTGTATCAAGCTGGAGGCATTTACTCAGCGTGCAATCTCTAGAAAGAGGTGGTATTTTTCACTATTTTATCTCACGTAATTTAGGTGCACCCTTGATCCTCTGCCCTTTTTGGTCTACTGACAGCAGTTTAGTTCCCCTCTAAATGCCTCTCTCTACATTCAGTACACAGAGTGGGTTTTCTTATTAAAAAAAAAAAAAATTAACATAGACCCAAGACAATCCCAAATGTCAAGACAAAAAAACCACACCATTACTTTTTTTTACCTCTAGAAGCAATATGTCTGTGTTTGCACAGTAGGTAAAAGTATCAACTCAGGTTCTTTGCATTGTGCCTCTGTTTACAGGCACAGGCTCAGGAAGCCCTGTCAGGGCACTAAGTTAAACAAATTTTTATGCTCCTAAAAAAGCGGGGTTGCTAATTCTGCTTTTTCAAGTGGGGGTCTTGACTTCCCTTGTGCACTTGACCGAAGGACCATTTTGATACCTGTGCTGGAATTCAACAGATGTTTTCATCCTCTTATGCATTTCTAAATTATTCCTAAGGTTTCCCTATAGGGAAAATAACTTCAGATTTGGAAGTTTTAGAAGTAATTATGTTGAAAATACCATATAGTATGAAAAGGATTTGAAGACATGATTCAATATTTTGTTTCAAATGGACTTATAATTACATATGGGGATTCTTTTCTTCAACAGCCCTGAACAGGACAGAAGAAAAGAATGACAGCATGTGTGGGAGTATTGATTTTATATAACTAGACTATTAAATGATGGCAAAAAAATGCATCACTCAGTAGATACCCCTAAGGACAATATCGCATTCATCTGTCACTGTGGAATGGAAAGAAGTTTTAGACTAATGCCTCAGCTTTTGATATAGATTTTATGGACTTTTTTGCTTTTATAATTGGGTTGGAATTGTTGCACTTGTAACCTTTGTAGTAACTACCCATTCAAGTATTGAAACATGTATGTTTTTTATTAGTATCGCCCTTGTTGCCTGCGCTACAAACCAACGGGTATCTGGCTCACTATGAGTTGCTCACGATGGCTCCCTCTCAATGACTGCAAATTCCAAGAAAACATAGAATTTATAATAATATTGATTTCCATTTTTTCCCTTTACTTAAATTTAGCAAAATCTTTTCAGGTTGACAGTGCTGACTGTTAAAAACCTCTGTTTTGGTTCAGACGGAACTATAGTTCAGTCTCCCTTTATGATGCTTAAATCATGTCAGCCCCTCCTCAAGGTCTTTTGTGACTGTAGAGTAGAGTTGAGAGACATTATATTGCCCCTGATAGTTGTGTCCAGTGAAAACTGCAGAACCTTGCTGAATAAAATCACTTTTAAATTTGTGTTGAACTAACAGCATTATTAAAAAGGTTGAAAAAATGGTTATGATACTGTGAACTACTGGTTTATTTAGTAGAGTTTCATCTTAAAATTGTCCTTCAGGATCAGGGGGAGTATGGGACCATTAAGGTAGGTGATCATATTATGCACTAGTTTTTAATCCCTTTCTGACTTAAAAGTATCTGGGAATAAAGAAAATGTGTCTTGGAACCTTTCTTTTCTACACAGTAATTTTTGAATCTCTCTAATTTAGAGAGTTAGAAATCCATGATCAGGAATTGGGAGTTTATAGCAGCATGTGGATACAAAACACACTGGAACTGGAGAGCAGACATATTACCATATTCCATCTGGAAATATGATGACAGAGAGGCGGTCTCAATTTTTGTGTAGATATGGTATGTATTTGAGTTGGTAAAGAGGCAATTTTCAAAAGCAAATGCAAGCCTTTTATCCAAAGTGCATAACTGATATGAAGGTAATGTTGATTTAAAAATGACCTTTGTGATCTCAGTGTAGTTTATTATGTACACACAAGAACTTTTAATTTTTTTGCTGTGCAGAAAACCATACAGCTGTCCTGTATTTTAACATTTTGAGGGACGAAGTCTAACGCATCTTAGTCCTAGTAACACTGCTGGGAGTTTCATATGAGAAGGTCATGTAACACCTTCATAATGCAGAGAAATAGGCAATTTCCAAACACTACATATTAAGGCCTAATCCTGTACTTGACTCATGAGGTGTGTCTCAGGTGGAACTATTTGTATGGGCAAGGATAATAATTTCCAATTCACTCCTCCAAATGCAAGCATCAGGAGTTAGATGATGTGCAGTGCCAACAATATGAAAATGATGCTCTGTGAAGAGGTCTGGTGGTTTTCGCTTTGGAAAGTCATGTTTGAACCCTAATGCCTGGTACACCAAGGCTCTCTGCAGTCTGCAGCCTTGTTACAGCTGGCGTATTTCTGATAATATGGGCTTTGGATAGAAATATGCTGGCAGAAGTTGCGTTGGCGGTGGTAACAATCTCGATTTGTGGTGGTGAGAGTCAGCTTCTGGTTGCTCAGTGGGGAGAGCAGAGGTTGATCACTTGGGAAACATGGATAAGGCATGACTATATTTATCCTTTTGTTTTGTTTTTCCTAATGCATTGCAAGCATCTTTCATTTGGCTTTTCTGAGACCCGCATCTCTCCCACAAGACTTTATCCATGCTGCACACAAAACAGAAATGACCTTTCACTGAATCAAAGGCAAGCTATCTGCAGAATAATCACTATCTTTATACCGTAAGAATGCTTTTTTAAACAAGTCAGGTAGGTAAGAAGCAGATGCTTTCTGGATCATTATGTGTTGTCTTTCCTGCTCTCCCCTCCTTTATGTGGTGTGCATAATCAGGTGTGAGTTAGTGATGTGAACTTAGAGCTGCTGTTTCAGGACCTTGCTGATACAAACTCGCTTGTATTTCATACAGTGTGTGGTGGGCAGTGGGAATGAGCATCACTGTGGTGACCCGACGTCTCCTTTCCTCTCGTTCCTGGTGGCATTCCTAAGTTACAGCAGACTTGGCAAGAGGGGTTGAAGTGACTCAGGCAAATAATTTAGTTAGTTTATGGGATTTTTTTTTCATCTTTCTGTTATATTTGTTTTCAAATTACAAAAGGTTGAAGCAGGAAGCGTATGTAGAGTCCATCAGCAGATGCTCCCTGCTACAAAAAGGGGACTGGAAGGGAGTTTGAGGACACTAAATGTGGATAAAGAGAAAGCAGCTGCCAGTCCATTTTGGAAGCTTTTGAAGCCATAATCTATCTCTATCATAGGATTTTGTGGTGTTTAGAAACCCACGTCAGGGCAGCCTTTTCAGCTTCAGATACTGGTGATGGTGTAAGGTTAAATTACCAAAAAAAAAAAAAAAAAAAGGTGGTGTGGAGTTGTAGTAACTCTAGTAGCAGAAAAAAGTTGAAGCCACAGGGGTGAACAACAGCTGACATATCAAAGTATAATGTACTTTTTATCTCAGTTCTCAGTCCTTTTGTAAGATATTAATGGTTTATTTGAAATGCAAATGACGGAGGATGAAATTTTATTGCAAAACCATATTTCACATCAATCTTTGATGTCTGATTATACAGAAAGAGCTTCTAAATTTTTTCTGTAGTTTTTAAAACCAGCTCAACATATTCTTAAAGGGCCTCCATTTAAGATGAAAGACTCAGAAAGCAAACAGCAGTTGCTGTTTTAAGAGCAGTTTCCTGTTCTCCAAAGCATTCAAGCAGGAGAATCATTAAGTCTCCTTTGTTTAAGTCGAGTGGAAAGAGAGGGCGGGAGGTGAGTAAAGACGTGGTTATTTTTGCAGAGACTATTTTATACAGCCCTTTTGTACCACCTGACTGGGAATCAATAGTACTTTATTAGAAAACAAACAAGCAAAATGAAATCCCAGGAAAACTCCTGAGAACAGCTGCCTGCATTGCCATTGGGAAATGAAATTTTCCTTCAAGTTTTAGTATTTGCACAAAAGGGCAGCAATGATGTTGGAGTTCTACATTAAATTTGACTTAGGACCTTTCTCAGTTTTGTTGTTGGTTTTTTTAAACAAGGCATAGCCTAATGTTTTTGTGGAATATAAATCACATATTCTTTTATGTGCTGAACCCATACAGTAACTTCTCCTTGGAATGGTTTTAGTATTTTTCACCCTTTCTTTTTTTTTTACCCATTCAGCTCTATGTCCTTGCTCCTGTCCCCCTTTTCTTCCTCTGCTTCCAGCCCCTGTCTGCAGCTCTAATTCTTTACAATGATATAGATAGCAACCAAATTACAAGGAAGCAGAAAAGTATTCCTAAGTGACAGAGAAACTGTTAATCTCTTTGGTTTCCACTTTGAGTGTCTGTGTGCTTTCCTGCACTCAAAGGGTTAACAACTCAACAAAATGGCAGAGAATTCAGCTCTAATTCAAGCTGGAAATTGTCAAACTAATTGGAAGCTTTTTACTAAGTGGAAGAAGAAATTGTTTGAACACTTCATCAAAAAAATGTGACAAAGCTTAAATAATTTATGAATGGAATAACACTGTATTTGAAATGTCATCAAAATAAACACTGTTGACCCATTCTGCTAAACCTCTTTGTCTTGGTACTGACTACTTTGTAAAACTCTGGCTGCAAGCCTGGGAGGAAAAACCCTTAGAATTATTATTGTGATTTTTCTATCACATGCTTTTTAGTTACTTCAGTTGGGGTTTTTAAAATGTTTTTAGAAATACGCATGGATAGAAGTATAAAAACTAAGGACGGTTAACTTTTTGGGTAGGTTTCCTCATGTCTGAAGTGTAGGTGTCAACATAGTTATAATTGATGGAAGGAACTGGACTTCTAGGGTGCAATTTACTTCCTAGAGTGGAAGTCTGAATTTGTACCTTAAAAGTGCCTATTTTTCTTCATCGCGCAGAGAAACTTGGATATCTAATTCAGGTCTAGATATTTATGTAGATGTCTAACTTTGGAAATCAATTTTATTCCCTAACTTGACAGTATCCAGTCAAAAATAGACCTTGGCATCAGTAGACAGCTGAATTCAGGCTTTTATTTATTGTGCCACAGCTGTGAAAGAATAAACAAATATTCAAAAGTGAAAGGAATAAGAAACAGAAAAATGTTGAAACCACTACAACTATGGTTTTATTTAAAAAAAAGTCAGTGCGGTGCCCTCACCTGGGATATTGTGTTTGATTCGAATTGCTGCATCAGAAAGACAAGTTGGAGAAACAGAGTGGCTGGGAGAGAAGATGGGCATGACTGGGCTATGAAGAATATGTTCTCATACGAAAAGAAATTGAAAAGACTTGGGCTATTTAAGGAGAGATGAGTAAGAGAGAAACAGTAGAACTATCCAAAGTAATGATTACAGTAACGAAAAGCAGGATGGGAATTTGTATTTTATTTTTAAATAGAAGAACAAGGAAATGCTGATTGAAACTGGAAGGCAGAAATTGAAAACTGATGGAAGAAAAGACTTTATTCACACGTTGCGTAATTAACCCATGGCAGTCATTTCCATAAAGTGGTATTGAGGCTGGTGTTTTACCAGCCTTGGAAAAAAGGACTGGAAATATATGTATGGGAGAAAGCAAAACATCAACATCAATGTTAATATACAACATCCCCTGTCAAAAACAAGAGAGGAGCTTTGACTGTTTTCGAAGCCGTTTCAATGCTACTAGAACAGCATGGCTTTGGGATGGTTTCAGATTTCACCACTTCTGAACCAAGTAGAAAGTAAATGGTTTTGAGGGTTATTTTTTTCCAATAGTTAATTTGTTTGTGTAAAATAAATGTACTGTTTGAAGCCATCAGATTGGATATTGCTTGGTTATCATCTGCTGTCATTTATTCAACTTTATGCAAAATCCGTTGTGGCCCTCTATCAGAATGAAGGCATATTTTGTTTGTGATATATTAAGGACAAAATAGCAGCAATATTTCAAAAAGAGTAGGCTAAATCAGTTTCAGTGTATTGTCTGGCTGGGAGATGAGCTCAAAGGAATCTCAAAGCAATTCAAGCAGGTTGCAGCCTTTAAATGCTAATTGGGTTTGTCTGCAATGTTATTGATAGAGCCTCTAAGGAAGAGAATGAGAATTCATTATCCTTTATATGAATAAAGAGGAAGTGAATTAGGGAGATGTACTATTTCTTCCCAAAGTCTAGATTTATCAGACTGGTTTCACTCACTGCAGTCAGTGTACTGTTTTCGATCTTGTTTTGTTTGAAGGTCATTAAATACCTATTCCAAATATCTTCAGGATTTTTTTTGTTTGTTTATTTTTGTTGGTGGTTTGGTTTTTTTTTTACTTAAGCAGCTAGCAAAATGTGATCTCTTATCGGTTGCTTCAGATGTGGGATGAAATGTAGCAATGCAGTCCATTTCTGTGTCCTCTTTGGTCAGTTCCACAAGGGTTTTTATGAAGTTATGAAAAACTCTCTGAGTTAAGAAGGATTAAGTTTTCTGAAAGCCTAAAGATCATTTTAACCAGGGTCTGCCATCAAGGTGATCCTTGAACCCTCTCTTAAGTGTCTCTGTGACTTTTTTTGGCCAAGGAGACCTGAAATTTCTGTTCTTGTCTCATTGCTCCCTCGTCTTGGTAGAGTTGCGTTGTGCTGTGCAATTCCCTGATTCTCATGTCAAGCTGGGATGGGGTTTGGGCTGTATGGGATCGGGTGAGAAGGCAGCACAGCAGCTTCCTGTAGTTGTTCTGTGGTCTGTGTCGAAAGCGTACGGGGAGGCCACTTCCAGAAGGGTGTGACAAGTATGTATGAAGTGTGCAACAAAAAAGGAGCTGCTTGGAACTGAACTATGGGGCTTTTGCTTCCTAGTCTGGAATGGTATTCTGGCTGTGTGCACTTCTCTCCCTTTTCTCAGTGTAGTTTGCTGGGATCCAACGTTTAACATTGTTAGCAACCAAAACTTTCCATGAAAACTCTGATGCTGAGACTGTCAAATGCGGTTAGAACATAACTTGGAATGAGCAAAAAGGAGTTTAAAACTGGGAGCGATGGGCTGTGTTCATTAGTGCATACCAGCTGTTCTGTTTTCATGTGGAGGGTATGAAAACATCATCAAACCAGGAGATTAAACTAGGCTGTTTTCCATTTCTTTTAAAGACATGGCTGTACTGTACTGGTGAATCTCTCTAATTTAGAGACTGTTTGGAAAAAGGAGGGCCTTTCATCTTTTAGATACATTTTGTTAAACCCTGGGATAAATGGGTGTCATTGAAAGGACTGTTATTTTTCAGAATTGCACTAAAAACTGGAGAGCACATGTAAGGTTATGCTGGATCCTGTACGTGCATGCTGCGGGTGGCTGTGCCCCAAACATCTTAGGAATCATTTGCTGAAATGAATTCTTTTTTTTTTTTTTTTTTCAGATTTCAGTGATGATCTTTCTACTCACTTTTTTTCGTAAAACATATTTACAACAAAGAGCTTGCAAGCTGTCAGATATTCACTGATGAAGCGTGTTGTGGTTTTCTAGCATTCGTTTTTGTTGTGGCATTGGAATAAGCGATATAGTTATGCTTTCTTAAACCAACCCAAAAAGCATGTCCATGTGGCTGAGCGAAAGTTAGTGCCCTTCTCCACAGCACTGCGGACCAGAGCTCATACGTATTTCTTGGTGTTCTCTGTTAATCTTCAATTTAAAAGGAAGATCCACAAAAGTAGTAGTAGTAGAATTTACCTCAGTCATTCTGGTTTCCTTGTTGTCACAGGCCCTCCCAGCTGCTTTTGTGTGATCTGTCCAGCCTTTCTGGCTAAATCTTTTCTTATAAGTTTTCATACTGTAGATACAGGAATAATTACAGCTGTCACAGCAAAACGATCCAGCACAATAGCTTTTTATCTTTGTGCATCATGAACCTGTCTTGGGGCCTTACATTAAATCTCTTAAATCCTTTTGGGGTGTGGGTGCACAGCAAGTAAGGATTTACAAGGGTTCTGAAGAGGTCTTGTTTCTTAGGACTTCATGGGATGTAATGCTGGTTACCTGAAAACCAGTCCTTATGTTTCTAGACCTTAAGCAAATGTATTACTTAGTGGGAGCTTCTGCTTGAAGTCTCATAACCTTGTTGCTTCCAGATGCATTATTTTTAAAGTAGTAGTAATAATAATAACTTCCTATGAACTATTCTGTTCTCACAGCAAAACAGCTCTAATGCCCTTTTGTCTGTTATACTCTGTTAGTAAGTACTATATCTATGTTATTATTAAGTGGAGTGATAATAGTGTAAGTAAACAAAAATGCCAAAATTGTAAATATTTCTGCGTTCAGGTCCTAAATGATGGATTTTTAAATAGAGCCACAATATAAGATGTTATATTTACTTGGTAGCTGTCAAATGAAAGAAGAGTGGATGCATATTTAAACTGGATTTGCTTTGAATTCTTTAAGCACTGAACATAGCTAGATTCGTTGCAGCTCTCTCTGTGTTATGGTTCTGGGGAAGGTGTGTTTAGATGAAGGAAGAGGAGAGGGAGTTTGTAGGATTATAACTCTGCCCAAAACCCAAACTCTGAAACTAATTAGGATACTTGGGCAAGTTTTTCCATCTATATACTTTAGTAGAGACATGTATTAATCATGGTAAATCTGTTCTGCCTAAGAGGCAAACAGAAGTTGTCTATAATCAAAATGTGTATGTATATATAAATGAAAGGTTTACATGTGTAGCAGAAGGAATGTTTCAGAATGAAGACTTAAAACACATTCATTTAAAAAAGAGAGCGAAAAAAAAGAACACTCCTGTGAAATAACCCGTGCTTTGCTGCTGGTAGGCTGAGAGAGAAGTGTGTCGTGGGAAGTGTTAAGTAGATGATGAGTAGCATGGTTATCCAAAGTTGCTAGTGCTCCTCTGTGTATCGTAGTGTCTGGCAGGCCACTGAGCATGACCACTTGGTCTGTTGAGCCAGCGAAGCATCTGTCCATCTTTTTCCAATGATGCTTGTTGCTAATTGCTGTTGCATTGACCCCTGGCATAGAGTTTTTCAAAGGGTTTTTTGGACCACTTAATGTTGGAGCTTTTTCATGCTATCTACACGCCTGCTTCATGATTGTGTTAAGGTATTCTTTTGGTGCCAGTTCAGCTATGATTGGATCTGAAGAGCACACAGTGTCACAGCCAATGTGGAGAAAACCAAGAAAAATTGTCAGTGTAACTTCAGAATTGAAAAGTCGAGCAATAAAAACATGGCTGGTGGAGAATGAAGATTGATTTCTATTATAGCTAGATTTAACATTTTTTTTACACTTTTTAAAAATGTAAATGATATTAACTTAATGAGAGCAGAGTATGACTGTATCTTCTTAGTGACTGATAGGCTGCAATGATGCAGACTGAATGGAAGGCTGGTTTAAAATAAGTTTAGAATGAAAATGAAACCTATTTCTATGTCATTGTGGTCACCAGCAGAGTACCACTGACTGTAGCCCTAAATTTGTATTAATTTCCTTAACAGAAACTCCACAATTTAAAAAAAAATAGGTTTGGGAATTCTATTGAAAAATTTGCTTTCTTTAATGGCCGAATCTTGAGAATCAGCAGCAGTAGTCATAGATATGTTCATGGTGGGTAACGAACACTTGAAAATTACTGTTTACTCTTTGAAATGGTGACCAAAGCTTTCCTTTATCACCTTTGTCTTTGCCTGCAAGGGAGATGATTCTTTTTTCATTGTTTTCCAAGGGGAGACTCCACAAACTGGCAGCATTAGGAGAGAGGTTCATAAAATGACAATATGATGGTATTGCAAGGCATTCAAAATTAGCTGTACATGCTTAAAGTGACTATCTGTTGTCCATTGTGAACCATATACCGCGGTTAATTGGACAGCCTTTAAGAGTATTTCCAGCCATCTGGATATGTACAAAAATGGTGCAGGAGCTTTATATCTTCAGGTTAAAAAAAAAAAGAGGCAAGCTTGACTTTAATATCAATTAGGGCTTTAACATCTGTTACTAGAACTAATAGTCTATAGACATCAGAATTCTCAACATAAATAGTAAAGGTTGGAACATATTTGACTAGCATTAGCAGTGTAAATGTTATGCATCTAGCTAGAGCTGATTTTCTAGTGTTTCAGTCTAGGCAATGGACAGAGGTGTCTACAGAGAATGATTTGTTCCGTCTAAATTAGATGTCTAAGATGACTAGCAGAAGTCACCCTTTCAAGGAGCCTACCACTGCCACAACATTAGAGACAAACTAGATGTTTGTCTTTAAAGACTGCTGGGGTAGAATCAGATGTAAGTTGCAAATTGCAATGTATTTAAAAAAATTAAAAATAAGAAAAAATCAGAAAAAAAAAAGGTAATGTGAAGTGGTGATCGATAACTCATAGCACGTATAAGTCAAGAGGCATATTGGGAATCTTTTAAATCAGCGTGGCTTTGGAATTAATGCTATGTAGGGAAGGGGCAGGGGGATAGGCTGTTGGAATTAGTTTGATAAGACATGCTGTTATAACTGGAATGTGTGTGTTTGTTTGCTTTCACTTGTCCCACTTAGGCCTGAACCCCAGAGAGAGCCATGCAGTAGGTATTGTCTAAGCTGTTAAAGTCCAACCACTTTTTAGGCTGAATTTTTTACAGCTACTCAAACGTAGATGCTGATGATTCTATGCTGTAAGGGTAATTACCATTTTCTCACCTTAATAGAACTTTTTCTAAAGAAATTAGAGCACTTCTCTCTCCATGCTTCTGTCTGAGTGATTTAGCATATCCCTAGTGTATTTGAATTGTTCATTAACCAGATGCTACCTAGATTAGAAGGGAAAAGGTAATCTACCATGCAACATGACCCAGTACTTGCTTAAAAAGGAACTAAATTCGTTCCAAACCATAGCAAATAACATGGGCTTGTCCCTTGGGCTTTTCACAAAAAACTTCATGCAGAGCTTATAATCTCTGAGTCCATGTGCTGTTTGCGCATGCTATTTTGTATAATGGGGTGTCTTGTCAGTCTTGGACAAAGTTAGGATAATGTTTTAGGGACAAACCACAGGCTTCCCCCCCCCATGCCATACAGGGGGAGTCAAATAGAGATTCTAGAGTTAGATCTGGCTCCCTTCTGCATAGATCTCTTTTTAGGTCTTTGTGAAGCTTTAAGGCAATGTGAACAGAATTGGAGACTCTGGTTAAGGTTTAAGGGACTGAAGGAAGCAGGCAGACTTCTTGCAGAATTTGCATAAATACTTAAACAATTTGGTGTTTAAATCCAAAGTTTAGTGAAACCATTGTGGGCACTGCTGTAGACAGTTCTAAGCACATATTTATATTTGAGTGCTTTCAGTATCTTCATAAATTTGACTACCAGAGCTAAAATCTCCAATAAAGATATACTTTTGGGGACTTTTTTCTTTAATATACGCTCACTTACAGTCCACAGCTGCATGCAGATCACTGGAAATGCTCAGAAAAGAATGAATGCTAGGGAGAAGCCAAAATTCAGTTCCCTTCACGTGCTCACTTGCATCAGAGTTTTAAGTTCTTCCTGTATCATTCACAGTCTTATAACATTATGCCACACGGGCCCTACTTGAGAAACCTGCAAGGCAGAATCTTCAACAGCTATTTCTGATTTGGTTTTCCTCCACAAATCAGGTGATTGAGAATTGCCTGACTGTCCAGAGGTCTGAGTACTTCATTCCCCTGACTCCTGTTTGAAGGTAATGAGTTTTGTATGTCTGAAAATCAGGACGGAAGACAAACTACAAGTTATAAGGTCCTTTTTAAAAGTGTGTTGTAGAACTGGGGGTGGGGGGGGGGAAACAACAACAAACAAAACAGTAAAAAAGGCAAGTTTAGTTTAATTATCGTAGGTTTTGTATGATAATAGCAATAATAACACAGTAGTAATGTAATACAATACAGGCCTAAGATACCCTCGTCATCTGTTTGCCATTAAAAAACATCTGTAGCTTCGTGCCTGTTTTGCTCTTAAACCTAGCTAAAAGTGTGGCACTGAACTTTGTTCTTGTTCCTGTATGTTATTGTCTAGTGTCACTCCTGATGTTTCAGATATTTCCTCTCATCTTCCCTCCTCTGTCTTAGAGAGCAAGCAAGTGCTGCAATGTTCAAGATCAAGCTATCAGGGTGAAGAGGGTTCAAACTTGGTGAAATCACTCATTTTAGATGATGACATAACATATATTGGTAGTTAAGATTTTTGAAATTGCTATATGTAGATATCTGAAAGGATGAATTACTCCATGATATTTACTCATGAATATTACTCCATGATAATTACTCACGGATATTAAATATTACCAAGCAATGCTTTTCTTCCTTGTGAAGTTCTAATGTCGACATGCTGTGGCAATGTTATAAGCACGTGTGTTTTTTCTGTAGAAAGCCTAACAGGCGGGTATATTTTCAGTCTTTTTATTCACAAAGTTGTTCAATAATTTATATAGTACTTTGTATCCCATTGTAAAACTGCTCAATGAGCAAATTAAAGCTTAAGAAAGCTGTTGGGTTTGTGGAATTGAATTCTATTCAGCATTTTGTTTTTTATATCAATGTTCTCTCCTTCTCCCATCTGTCCTTACTGCTGCTGCTTCTTCTGTTGTGTGGTGCCTGTACTTTTATGACCATCAGCTTCTGTCCTCTGCTATTCATACTCTTTTACTGTTTACAGAATTTCCATTTCTGGAAAGACATCCCAACCTTCCACAGCCTACTCATAGTTCTTATGTTCTACTTGGAGTTGTGGATTTATAGGAAAATGGCAAATTTGCACCTACTACAATGGAGGGAGGTAGAAGAAAAATTCCGCCTAACACAGCAGATATTCCCTCTTGATCCATCTACTGAGTAGTTGGAAATTCAGCCCTGTATTATTTCTTTAGAAACACCTATGTATGCAGCATAGGCAACAGACAGGAGTAGCTGGAAGCCATTGTGGGGCAGGAAAAATATGACAGTTGCCATCACAGAAACATGGTGGGATGACTTGCACCACTGTAGTGCTCCACTGCATGGCTGTAAAATCTTCACAACAAATAGGCAAGGAACGAGAGGTGGTGGTGTAGCCCAGTGTGTTAGGAAGTGTTTTGACTCTCTAGAGGTTGATAATGATGATGATAGGGTTGAGTGTTTATAGGTAAGAATCAGGGGGAAGTCCAACGAGGCAGAGGGATTCTGTCACAGACCACCCAACCAGGATGAAGAGGCAGACAAAATATTCTGTAAGCAGCTGGGGGAAGTTTCACAATCCCTAGCCCATGTTCTAATGGGGGACTTCAACTCACCACATGTCTGCTGGGAATACAGTACAGCAGAGAGAAACACTCCAGGATGTTTCTGGAGTGTGTGGAAGATACTTCCTGACACAGCTGGTGAGTGAGCCAGCTAGGGAAGGCACCCTGCTGGACCTGTTGTTTGCAAACAGGGAGGGCTCATGGGGGATGTGATGGTTGGAGGCTGTCTTGGGCACAGCGATCACAAAATGATAGTTTTCAATTCCTGGAAGAGTAAGATGGAGGGTCAGCAAAGCTGCTACCTTGGACTTTGGCCTGGTTATGAGACTGGTTGACAGAGTCCCTGGGGAGGCAGTCCTGAAAGTTCCCGACAACGCTACAGGCTTGGGGAAGAGTGTCTGGAAAGGTGCTTGGCAGAAAAGGACTTGGGGGTGTTAGTTGACAGCTGTCTGGATATGAGCTGGCAGTGTGCCCAGGGGGCCAAGAAGGCCAATAGCATCCTGGCTTGTATCAGAAATAGTGTGGCCAGCAGGACTAGGGAAGTGTTCGTCCCCCTGTACTGGGCACTGATGAGGCTGCACCTCGAATCCTGTGTTCAGTGTTGGGCCCCTCACTGCAAAAAAGATACTGAGGTGCTGGGGAGTGTCCAGAGAAGGGCAGTGGAGCTGGGGAAGGGTCTGGAGCATAAGTCCTGTGAGGAGCGGCTGAGGGAACTGGAGGTGTTCAGCGTGCAGAGGAGGAGGGTCAGGGGAGTCTACCCTAAAGGAGGTTGTACCAAGGTGGGTGTTGGTCTCTTCTCCCCAGTGACAAGCGATAGAACAAGAGGAAATGGCCTCAAGTTGCCCCAGGGAAGGTTTAAGATTAGTAAAAATTTCTTCATTAAAGGGCTGTCAAGCTTATGAACAGGCTGCCCAGGGAAGTGGTTGAGTCACCATGAGGCATTTAAAATGTGTAGATGTGGAGCTGAGGGTCCTGGTTTACTGGTGGGCTTGGCAGTGTTAGGTTAACAGTTGGACTTGATGATCTTAAAGGTCTTTTCCAAGCTGAACGATTCCATGATTCTATGAAATGGTGTTTATTTCTTGTTTGTACCTTTAAGCAAAATTTCTTCTCCCTGTTTGCATGAATGACCAGGATGATATACTTCCATTAAAGTCAAAGTGATAAATAAATTATTCATATATTTTTGTATTATTTATTTTTCATTCTGCAACTTGACAAGTTGACTCTCCAGAGTTCATAGTGAAGAAATTAAATGTCTTGGAAGGCTCTGCTGACCTCAGTATTAATGAAGTAGACTTACGTGTTCACTGGCGATAGTGCCATGTCAATTAACAAAAAATTACTTTGTTACATGTATGACTTGAAGACAGTGAGAAGATCTGAAAGGCAGTGAGAAAAATTGAAGCTGGTCATTTCTTTCTCAAGTCAGGGTCTGTAGTGATACGCACTGCATTCAGTGCATGAACTTCTTCCTTGCAATGTGCTGCATCTGGGAGAGGAAGCAATTCTGCTGCAGACAATATTTCACTGTATTGAAATGTTAATGACTGTGACTTAATTTTGGTGAAATTGTGAAAATCAGGAAGGTTCCATTTGTGGATAATTTCATGCTAAAATGAATGCACTCACAAATGGTAATTTCCTTTTAAATGTGTTAAACACATGAGACACTTTACTGTATCTCAGAGTGGGTAGAGATAATTTCAATAAGGTGCCATTGATATTCTGGAGGGTTTTACTATTAATCAATAGAAGAGGTTGGCAGCAACAGCACATGTTAGCACATTGTTTTGCTTTGGTTTTCCATTTACTGAGAAAACAGATGGTTCAAATTTTGATCTAAAAATCCAAAATTGTTGACAGTTTCTACTATTCTTATGACTCAGTAAATTAATCAAGAGAGATCCTGTCAGGTCCTGTTACCAGTTAGAATGTTTTCTGGGTGTAATGCTTTGGTTTTTTTTCTAGATATTTGCTAGGAAGATCAGGTATTTGGAATTGGGAGCAGATGTCTCGGCAGTCACTGAATAGTCAAAGTTAAGGTAGTTAGAAGTCTTGAAAGCAAAGCCAGGAATGCTGTATTTCACTGGGATAGGAAAAAAAGGAACCAGAGCAGGGAGCAACGAGTAGGATAAGAAGGTGGTTTGGCTGAGTATCAGTGGGAGAAGACCGCATTGCAAAGGCCAGGAATCTGCAGTAATAGTTTCACAGTGTAATATACTGAACAAGAACAAATAATGTGAAAGGAAAGTCATATCTTAGATTTGATACACACAGTGCCTGCAGAATGCAGATGCATGATAAAAAGGTGCTTGAGTGGAACACTGAGTTTGAACCAGGATAAGAAAGTGCCATCTCCTAATCCAGAAGGTCTCAAAGTGCTGAACTTGGAGTTTTGTTCAGTAAAACACACATTTTACCAAGTAAGGCTAACTCTTACTTACAAGAGAGTTTAGTTGGTTTAGGCATGTATACAGTTGGGATTTATAACAAACTAATGAGATTATTTTAAAATTTGAGTTAAACCAGTTCAATTTCTCCTGAAGACTGAATTTCAGATGGGTCAACTACTAAAGCAAGAGATTAGGGCACAATTTTTTCACAAGGAGAATTTCTAGATAGTTGGCAGTTATCAAAATCAAACTTCTTGTTGAGTGGCTATCAACGTAGGGACTTAACTCTGTTCTCTTTATGTTTCTTGGCCTTAGTGACTTGCCTGAGGTCACTCCGAGTCAATGCCAGAGCTAGAAATAAAACCAAAGAATTATTGCTCCCAGTCACAGGCACTAACCACAAGACAATCTTTCTCCTAATTTCCCTTTTAATGGACTACACTTGCATTTAGCATTCCACACCAGTCAACAGGGTAAAATTATTTGCTATAGCTAGACAAGCATACTAAGGAGGACCTCAGAGTTTATGGTTGAAAACAGCCATAAAAATGCTCAGTTTTATTATTATTATTTATTGTTTGCAAACATGGAGATTCAATAAAAGAATTACAGATAAAGGAGGCCCAGCACAGGACTTAAGTTTCCCGTTATTTCTTTTCTGTTCCAAAACCAATATGCATTAGTTAAAATATTTAGTTGAAAGTTGTGCCAGCATTTTTCTGATATTTATTCTCAGAAAATTACATTAAAATATGGAAGAACTCATTATGAAAAATTATCTTAAATTATTCTGTTCCCCTTCTTAACTTCTCCTTTTCACTTAGTTGTTACATGGTTCTCTGCTACGACTGTAAAACAGGACCTATTAGGGAAATGAAGAGTACCTATAGTCCTGAATAATCTGTGAAGGGTTTTCTTTCACTGCCAGATCATTTTCAGTAATCTGAATGCCAGCTCAGTTCTCCACACTGAGGTCAGTTCCCAGATTTTTTAGTTGATTTGTCTTCCTGTCATTGCCAATCAGTGTGAGTGAGTGGTGGGAATGAGTTGTATTATCAAGTACCATTCAGCATGAACAACCCATAAAAATTAATCATTATATTTTTCTTCTGGGGATTCTGTTAATTTAAACGTGAACAGTATTTGACAGCAAACATTTACACCACGAATTGAGATAAAAAGCTAAGGTTAGAAGGTTATGAAACTTCAGAGAGTCTGGATGCACAAGTTCAGCTAGGACATCACACAGCACGTCCAGCAATGGTTAAGACACAAGATGAAGACTCTGTCTTCTTGGAGACATTGACACAAAATAAACAGATCTGCCTGCCTAGCAGAAACTGGCAGTCATGGTAGGGATGCAACAAAAACATGGTGCAGCTAAACACCAGGCAGCAAGCAGTGCTTGTTCTGCACGTCACCTGCCAATCTTGTAAATGAGCTGCAGAGAGATGCCATGCAGCTCACCATGGAGAGCAGAGAATGACCTTCAGGACATGTGCATTAGCGAGACTTGAGGTCAACACTTCATCGTGTTCAGGAACTGCCAATTAATTCCATGAGGAGAGGGCCTACCACCGTGCATTCAGGGTGCCAGAGGGGTGCTACATCTATCTAGTTGCAGAACAAAGAGGCAGTGGTGTCAAATACCTACCGATGCTTCCAAGGGCCATAGGGCCCTGCAGCAGTCGGTGTGCAGATTATGGAATTCAGAATCTCTAGTAACACATGTTTGTGGAATGGACATCTAGGAGTGAGCCCAGGCTGTTGAAATCAGTGCTGATAACAGATAAGATGCTGGTACTTCCCAGAAAGGATGAATAAAGTAGCATGACCAAGTAGTCCAGTAGTGCCACTGCAGAAATGAGACAGGTACTTTTGTGTGCTGCGCTTGGGGAAGTTGAGTGAAATGCATGTGTAGCATATGCACTAGTATGCCTGGTATTGCTACCTATGCTAAACTTGAAAAGTGTGACAAAAATTACAGGTTGGTGGAGAACTGCAGACAAATGCAAGTGTGGTGGTGTGTCTGGAACTGTGTGGAGCTGTACTGGGTTCAGTCAGAAAGAGTTAACTCTCTTTACCATGGCTGCTATGAAGCTGTGTTCCTGGATGCTGAGAGAAGTACTGATAAGGTCTTAGCTGGTGCTGGGGAATGCCTGCATCAGATTCAAGGTCTTTCTCTGCTTCTGATACTGCAGTTGCATCCCCAGCTCTCGCTGTCTCGCTACAGGCAGTGTAGGGGACACACAGTTCAGACAGCTGACCCAAACTGACCAAGGGAGTGCTTCATTCCAGAGTACATCATGCTCGGGGCTTAGGCGAGGAGGGGGTCCGGGAGCCATTACTCTCTCCCTTAGTCTCTTGCTCGTTTACTTCCGTACACTTGCTAACACTCTCCCCAACTCCTGCGTTAGCTGCTTTGCTAACTCCTGCGCTGGCTCGTTTGTGAGGGAGTTGGTGGGTTTGTTTTCCCAGTTGTGCTGTCGCTGATAGTGTTCGCTGGGAATCTGCTACGATCACTCTTGGGCTGCGGCTCTTGGGCTCTCTGGGTCTGACTGTCACTACTCAGCACCCGTTTGTGCACTGGTCAGTGGGTGGTGAGAAACTCTATCATAATTGTGTCATATTCAATCATATTTTTTGTTTCCTATTGCTTTAATTATTTATTATTAGTAATATTTTTCTATATTAATTTAAATTCAATTAGTAAATAGTTCTTATCTCAATTTTACAAACTTCCTTGTCCTTTACCCTCCGATTCTCACCCTCCACTGGAAAAGGGGAAGGGGAGGATTTGTGAGAGCTGCTTCGTGGTATTTTGCTAGCCAGAGTTTAAACCATGACAGGAACTTCTTGTTGTTAATGATGTTAATCATGCCCTGCGCTTTTTTGATTTAAATGACTTTGTCTGCTTTTTCTGTTTGTTTATTTGTTACCAAAAGATTGAGAGTATAATCAACCTCAGTTGGCCAAGAAACAGCAATTTTAAAGCCTCCTGCTGCGTCGTCATTTGGGTGCCTCATATACTTAAGCTTTGTTTATTCTTTAAAGCTAAATCCCAGTAGAATGCAGGAAAAAGCAAGCAAGCCTTAGAACCTAACACAAACCACAGTCAACAAGTAGCAGAATCCAACAGCAAATTTCAGGCTTCACTTGACTACAAATTAATTCTGCATTCTAACTGTGCTCTCTGGTTCATTAACATTCCAGTTTCTTTTGTGTTTTCTGAGCACTGCTTTTAACTCTAACACATCCCAATTTATTTCCACCTAACCTCATTCCACCACAACATTCCAGTTACAGACACTGGGTTTAGAGAAATGCAGCTTTTTTTTCCTTCCCTGCCCCCCTTTATCTCCCCTCCAGTATATTTCTTATCAAAGGATTTTTGCCATCAGCTTCCATAAGGCAGTATTTCACCAAGTGTGCATTAAAAATGAGGATAAAGTGTGTAGGTGTGAGTATATCAGTAAAAAGAACTTTTTTACTTTTTTCATCCCATCTTTTTTTTTTAGTTTACAATCCATTTTGATCTTTCAGAACTCTCATTTCAATAATATTGTTATGATACTGTCCAGTCTCAGTAAAGAGACTTAACCTATTAAATAGACCCAGGAGGAGGGGACCCCTTCTGTGATAGCAACAATTCCAGGCTTGTTTTGCAAGATTCCTCTCACCCTCTCCACCCCTTAGAAGGGTATGATTTGTAACTAGTAATCTGAAAATAACATGAAGAATTGTTTTTAATGTGGAAGAGTATACTAAAATTTCCTGAATGTGAAACCATCACGTACTCTTGTTAAAACAAAGTACAAATGATGTAAACTGTCAAGCTTTGGGTTTGCAAGCTGGTCAGCTAGAGTAAGAGTAATCTCCTAATCTCTAGGTGCATGAGGTTTTATGCATTCCTCTAAAGCATTAGACCACAGCTGGAAACAGATGAGGATGATCTGTGGCACTTAGTGTAACGATTCCCAGAAAAATAGGCATTTAGCATTTGCAGACATGAAATGAGTACATTTACGTAATGGATTTCTGTGTTTTTCTTGGACAAATGGTATTCCAAAAATGACATGTTTGGCTTTCTGCAATACGAAGTGTGAGATAGGTTTTGGGCGGGGGGGTGGGGGAAGCTGGGAAGCTGCCCCATACTCAACAGTCTAGGGACTCAGACCTGACTTCAGAGCCCTGCTTCCAGGATTATTTCTGGTTTTCATATGGCAGCAGTGTAATGTACAAGGCATAAGCTAACCAAGGAGCATAACCTAGTTTCTCCCACTTCCTGCTGGGTACCTTGAGTGCGAGGCCATAGAAACAGGTCACTCTGCCTGCAAATAGCTTCACCTCTCTAATGTGCAGCCATGAAATGCATCTTCACCTGACTCTCCCATAGCCTGGTGGACAGGCATGCTGATGTGTATTGTAGACACACAGACACAATCTCAAGACAGAAACATCCACACCTAGAATGGGATGGAGGAAGACTTGCCTCTTCAGGTTCCTTGACAGGTGGGTTTAAATTTCTTCTACCAAAGGAAAGACCCAGATCCCACCTCTTCCATTCCTGCTTATATATGCTAACCTACAAGGCAGCGTATAAGTGATTATTTTCACCCACTGTTGGATATGACTTATAGATATGAGTCCTACCTGCACTTGTGGCACCTGGATCTCAAGTGGAAGGAGGCACTAAGCCCTTACTTAGGTGCCTTTGCTTCAGACCATGGCAGGAGTTTGGAGATGACCCTGATGTCTTAATGTCTAGCTGTAGAATTTGTTAAAACTTGCTGGTTTTGTGAGCAATCTAATAGTACAGTTTCTCCAGAATTACTTTTTTTCCTTCACCTGAAGAAGTCATGATATAATAATATCAGAAGGAGTCACAGTAGGATTTTGGCCAATATAGGATGAAGAGTCTTGCTGTATATTGAAGTAAAGCATGTGTTACACATTTTCTGTCAAGCATGCAGTTAGGTGGCTTGCAAGGACTTCTTTAGGAAGTGAAAAATTGTTCCTTCTGGTGATGTGCCCAGTTTAGTGTCTTAAATGTCTAAGGAACTGGGTGTTTTGGTGTTTTGTTTTTAAAAAATGGGGAAGAAGTGATCTGCCTCACTGTATTTTGTAGTAACACAATTCCACTGACATCTTTTTAGTACAGCTCTTTTACAGATCTTGTAAATAAAGCAAGGTGAGTATTGTCTCTCTCATGAAAGATAAGGGGTTACAGCTGATGCAAAACATCACCTGAGCTGCTTTGTGTGTTAATTACACCTCTGTGCAAAGCCATGGTGTGATAACAGCTGTTTGGCCTGCTGTAGGACAGCTTATGCACGTGTGATCTTGCATGTCTATAGTACTAATTCTTTCAAAGACTACGGTGAGTTTAGTAAAAATCATGATAATATAGAACCCGATAAAAATCACTCAATTAAAATATTCAACAGTTAATTGGCTGCAGCATGCTGAAATCTGTATCACTGAAAACTGAGTAGGTTGAGTGTTATGTTCTTATTATGCTTAAATAAGTGAAATATTTGAATGATTTTCTCCGACTCTTCAAATTTCGCAACTCCATTTTTAAGAAGGAAGGAGTCTGGGATAAAGAAACCTGGCTATTTTAGGTTGCGTGAAAATTGAATCAAGTAAACATTTAAAAATGTTCTTCATTTTAAATTAATAGCTGGTATGTCCATTCTACACAGGACTTAAGCAATTCGCTAAGATTTATTGCATACTTGTCTTCAATTCCTGGAAAAGTACTTGAAGAAGCCACTAAAAGTACCTGTAACCACCTAGAAAAATAAAGGAGATGTGGGATGGTAAACATACATTTACCAAGAACAAAATGTGTCAAACCAATTTAATTTTCATCTTTCATAGAATAACAGGTCTTGTGGGTAAAGGACAGGCAGTAGATGTCATATATTTTGACTTCAGCAGAAGGAATTATTGTAGGTGGATAGAAAACTGTTGAAAAAGCTATAATGCGGGAGTGTTATTAATATTTCACTGTCAAAAAGAAGCGTGTGTCAAGAATGTGCTTATTAAATCTGTAGATGACACCAACCTGAGAATTACTGTAAGTACTTGGAAAACAGTGAAGTAGAAGATCGGGGAAAAAAGTTATAATGTGGTTACATACAGAGAAGTGCCTGGAAAATGTAATGATGTTGCAATAAGTAGAGAATACCTCAGCTTTGTTTAAAATAAATTTTGTGCTGAATAAAAAGCATGACAGTTTGTTGCATTTGCTATTTGTCTTGATGGTTATAGTTGAAAAAAGTTTGGTTTTCTGTGTCCATTTTAGTACTTAAGGTGTGATATTTCTGTCAAATTGTTTGGGTGAAAGAGTCCATGCAGATGAAAAGGGACATATTACCTATTTGAGAAAAGAGCAAATCTTTTTATAAAAACGTTGAAACTATTTTATATCACAACTGCTTAAAACTTCAAGTTCAGCATTGCACCTGCTACCTCTGTTCTGCCTAGCCATGTTTTTCCTTGTGTTAACTGATGTTTTATCATTTAAGTGGGCAAAATGGAATTTATTTCATCATTTGAAAATACGAGAAGTTCTGTAATGAAGCATTTTTCACCTCTGTGTAACAACAAGAAAGCAAATATTCTTGATAAAAGTAGTTTAGCATCATATTTGGATATTGTTGTTAAAAGGATGTTATCCACTTTCTTTCCTTGGTTTTATATCCTATATAGCTTCTGATAGAAGCCTATTAAGATCTGTATATACATCCTAATACACAGTCTATGCATACTATATACATGTTAATTATACCTGAGAGCCTTACATATTGCAGAAGTCTATCCTTAAACCCTCTTTAAGAAGCTACTGTTATTTTAAGAAAATTATTTACTTAGATTCACAAAATAAATATGGAAGGACTGGAATTCAAATCCCAGTTCCCTTAATAATATCATGTTAACCTCATTAAAGCAATTCTATTAAGTGAAAGAGTACTGTGGGGTTAAGTAAAGGATTGCTGAACAGTTTCCTTTCATCGTATCAAAATTATTGGGCTTAAGTGATCAAGTCCCAGCAAAATAAATGCTTCCAAAATATTACTTCAAAATAACTGTGAAGAATATATTTTAAAAATATAAAACTGCTGTTTATTTACCATGTTAGCATTTCATTTGTTGTGTTTCTGGACAATACATTTTTAATATTAATTCCATTAATATGTTTTACCATCTTTTTCGTAGTAAGATTGTTTTATTTTCACTGAGATCATTATATTTTCTTTAATAAGATGAACATTTAATGTGCTCTTGGCATGGATTAATTTTTAATAAACCATTAATAAGTCCGATCTCTATGGATTTCTTTCCCTTAAAAATCAACCCTCTTCCAGCAAGGAGTTTTTGATAGATCCTGGGATTTGAATTTATTGTAGCATTTTCAACATTATTCATAATAAGAAGAGAGGAAAAATTCTGGTTAGACTGTAATGATTAATTTTTCCCCCCCTTTGATTCGTTTATGAGACAGTGTAAATTTTGTTTTGCTAGACAAGCTGATTCTTTTAAGCTGTGGTAAAACCTGGGTTGTTATATGGTGCGTTTTTAATTTCCTAGCAGAAATCAGAAAAATTGCAAATATTATTTATCTACCTGTCAGAATGTTTGTGTTGTACTCAAGCACTCATTCACTCTTCAGTTGGTTAATGAGCTGCTCTGATAGTTTTTGCATGGATACCTCAAAGGTCTAAGTCGCAGAACTGGCGAGGTCCAAGTATGGAAACAGGAATTCTGTGTAGAACTTGAAAAACCTACCTTGGTAAACTACAGGCCTAGCCTTCTGTCTGCTCTGACCAAGACTTACAGAAGGGGTAGTGTGAAATATATTGGTGATTTGATTTAATATTGCTAGCAGTCACTCTACAAATGATAAATAAAACATGCCCTGAATTTACATGAAAACTCCATGAAGCTGCATATTCCAGTTCTCATGGGGGTGAGACGTGTGGATGCTCACTGAAAAGACTATGTCTAGGTTACATTTTGTTGAGCAGACTGTAGAGTTGGGGAAAGGTGGACAAGCTTTTGAGCCACCTGTTTCAAAATAGATACTTTTTTTTTTTTTGAGAAAGAACAGTTTTCCAGAGTTGACTTGTGTTGATACCATCTAGACCATTTGAGAGAAGCTAGTTTGGTACTTGTGGGATGGAGTAGAAAATGCTGAGTTGCTCTCTCCAAGGAGAAGGAGGTGTAGAAATGTAAACTATCTTTTAAAGGAAAGGGAATTCTATGCCAACTGCCCTATTTAAATCTGACAGTGGGTTTTGTCTGCCTACAAGTGCTCAGCTTTGGTATCAGAGACTTTCTGTTGACATCAAGTGCATTACTGCATTTAACTGAAGTCAGTGACTTTTTCCATTCAGTGAAAGTTGGAGTTAGAGCTGTGTAACAATAGGCAACATGCAAGAGGTTTCATGGACAGTATTTACGTTAGTAAAGAACACAAAGTCATCAAGTGGAAGGCTTCACTTGGATCGTTTTGTGCAGCTTGAATTTCAGTGTAAAGCTAATGCAAGTGTTGTAGGTGTTGGCTTAAAACTTACAGGAAAAATTAGTTTTCTCTGAATTTTAGGCTGCTGTATTGTAGACTGTAAATGAGACCAGTGGGTACAAGGCCACTTGGTCAGGATCTACCCTGAAGCCAGTACTCCCCTTGGTTCTACTTACACCTGATTGATTTTACTAACATTTTGAGGGACTAAGGCCTCACTCCAGCGTAACACCATGAGTCATCAGCTCCACTCCAGCTCTGCTACCACTTCCCTTGACTTCAGTGGGGTTACCGCCAGCCTTCCAGTGTGAGCTCTGAGTGTACTGTGCAGGGTCAAACCATAAACTGGGATTGGCCAACTTTCTGCCCTCAAGGCCTTCTCCTGCTCCACCCCACAGGACTGTGTGTTATTAATGAAATGGTGGTGAACCAGAGTTAAGTTCAACATTTCAAAGGAACTGCAGCAAAGCAGAGGAACTATCGAAGTTAAATCTGACCACATTGGTTTTGCAGAATGTAGAAGTTTGTATATTGCCGTTTTGGGCCTTTCTTGCTGCACTCAGAAGTGTTGCTGTATGCATAGAATTCAAAGACAAGACATGTTTTGTGCTATTGTGTGCTGAAGGTGTCCTCAGTCTGAGCCATTAATTTAAGAGGAAACTTAGGTTTGTTTTTGTTAAATTGGAGCTAAAGTTTTTTAGAATAGACTTCAAGGAGGAATGGGTAGCAAAGTCTGAAGAATTTATAATTGGGCTGGATTTAAAAACTATGTAGCTATGTATATATATCATGGTTACTTCCAAAAAGCTTGTCAGCTTCTTGCTTCAAAGGTGCTGGTGGTTTCTACTGTGATACAATTTGAATAAGCTTGCAAACATGCAAATGCAATCCCAGATAACCTTTTACATCACAAACAGATCAGGTCAAGTTACAGAGGCAGCCAAGCAGGGCTAAACCAAAGTCTGAAGAGGATTCTTCTTCCTTGATTTGTATTCATTTTTATTGCTACTAAATCACAGAGGTATAAGGGGAACACCCACAGGCATTCCCCTGTAATGTGGTTATGTGCCATAAGGATTGTGTCTTTTGCAAGCATCGTCTCTAAGCAATTCCTGATGCTTTGTACCTTTACAATATAGCTATTTTTACTGTTTTCTCACTTAGTCACAGTACATTTCAATGCTTATGTCACCTGCTTTCCTTGTTCTGCCTGTACTAGTTCTGTCCATCCTGAAGTAAGGGATCTTGAGTAGTTTCCACATACTTTTGTTTTAATAGGTGCAATATTCTGATTTTGGTTTGGGTTGGCTTTTGTGTTTAAGTATTAAAGCATGGACAATGACTATGGTGCTCAGAAAATTGCTGTGTTATGTTAAATGCAAGGGGGTGTTTGTCGCTGTTTTGAAGCAAATTAGGAATACCGTAGACAGATACCATTAAAAGATACTTTTGTTGGAGGTAAGGGTTGTGGGTTTTTGGTCACTTAACTACTTTTCGGGCTATGCTTGTTGAATGTGATCATTGGTTTGTGGGAATGGGTGCAAGGAGCTAGGTATTTTTTATGTATTAGAAAATTAATATAGTCTTTGTTCTTGCAGTTTCTCTAAGGAACAAGCAAACATTCTTGCAGTGATGCTTTTAGGCACACAGAATGAGTCTTTAAAGTGTAGAGCCTCACTCTGTTTTTGTAGCAAGGTGATTTCAGTTCTGCTGACAAATGAATCTAATACACTGGCGTGAAATGCAAATAGTGTTCTAAAGGGATTTGCTAAATATTAGCATTCTCTTTCAGAATATATGTGTATAAGAATAGATATTTTAAAAATATTGTCAATTATAATAACTCAGACTGCATAACAAACAAAACCTCATTAGATACCCACACAATAGGAACAGGTTCAGCTTCTGGGATCCTTTAAATAGATGGTCTCCATAATGTAAAGTAAGGACCTGTCATGAATCATGTCAAGAACCAATACCAGAATTGCTAAGCATTGCCTCTCCACTCCTGCTGAAACTGCCTACACTGTGCAGAGTGTAGGACACCAGAAGCGAGAGAGAGAAAGCAAGTGAAGAGGAAAGAAAACACTGGAGATGAATCCTTGTATTAAGAAAAGGCTGTTTACTATAAAATATGAGTGGTCTTGTAAGCAGGGAGGGAAGGCTTCATAATCCCTGTTCCTCCCAGCTCCATCCTCCCCATAGGTAATCTCATAGTTACAGCCACTTTGACAGGAGGCATTAAACTGCATCCTTTCAGGTAGAGAGAGACATTGGAAGTGAATCTCCTACTGTCACAACTGAATTTTGTGCAGGTTTTTATGCTGGGGCTGAATGTTTGTAGTACTTTGAGAACACCTACCAGACTGAGGGTAGACAAGACATAGACACGCAGACAAGAAATAATCTAGGCTTTTTTGAAACTGGCTGATCTACGTTGGCATGATACTTATACAGCAAAACCTGAGTGGAACAGGCAAACATAACAAGTTAAGGAGGGAGGATCTTGGCATTACAAGGTTGTCAGTGTAACTGATTTTTTTTAGAAAAGCATTGGAAAAAAAGAAATAAAATCTTTGTAAGTAAGTAGAAAATTGCAAAGATGTGTAATAACTGTAATCAAGAAATCAAGATTAATCAAGAAAAAAATGTCATATGAATTTAATTCCCTGTTTTGACAGCTTACCAGTTCTGGTAGATAGAAGCCATAGATATCTGTATATGCACACATTAGGCAGTGGACGGATACATCAAATGACGCTTTTCAGGAGCCTGAATTCAGCCCAATTAATGTTCTGTATTTTCATTAAATACTCTGGATGGCGGATAGAGATGTCTTATTCAGTCTCCAGGTGATAACAACGTAAGGAAATGTATAAAGATGCTTGGGAGGCAAGGTCTGAATTTTGTGCATATAAAATCATTCTTGTCATTCTGTTTCTGAAACACTGGGAAAAATAAAATAAGCTTAGCTAGGTTGCTGTGTAGAAAGGACAGATTTAAACTTCTATATTTAGACAGGAATAATTAACTGTACAAGCACAGGATGGGTAATGACTCCTAAGGCATCAGCAATACAATAAAAACTGTGGGTTAATAGTCAATTTTAACTTGAACTTTGGTAAACAGTGTCTTGTCAGTGGTGTCAAATGCCATCTGGAGTGTGTGACAGGAATGTTGTTTTAAAAAGCAGAAAAAAATTCATTAGTTCTTCTTGATTCTTCTAAGGTCAGAAAGGATATGGACCAATTTAGGAGAGTTCAGAGAAAATAATAAGTAAGTCTTCAGAAGTCTTAAAAAAAAAAAAAAAAGAAAAGGTTGAAGGAACTGAATTTTGTTTTAATACGAGAAGGTAAGACCAAGTTGTTGTGATAACAGCTTTCAGATATATAAAAGGCTTCTGCAAAGAGGCAGAGAATACATTCGCAGTCTTTCACAGGGAGATCACCGAGAAACAGACCTGAAATGCAGCAAGGAAGACTTAGGTTATACATCAGAAAAAATTATAACAAATAAGGATGGTGAAGCTTTGAAAAAGGTAGCCTAGAGACAATGAGAGGTTTCTGTTATTTGAAGTTTCAAGAACAGGTATCTGTTGGTCCAAGAGGAATACAGCAGGAGCAGGGGGAGCTCTTTGACCTAGGGTAATAGATGCATACCAGTATGATGCATCGAGTAACATCTATAACCTTTATGTTGGATTCTTGGAGACACTGTGTTTGTAATTGTATGTTTGTTGCATGATACTGATACGTGAAAATACTAGGAGGTAATGAGGTAATGCAATTAAACATGTAGAACCTGAGAAAGAGGAGCATAACTTATTCCCTTGCTTTCATTCTTCTTTGCAAATGCATTTCTACCTGTTTCTTTCAAAGGTGAAGTAGAGAACAAATCTGAACTGCTTTTCTTACGCATTTTTTCCTCCTAAAATGCTAGTTCAGCACTCAGTAGCTCAGAGCACAACATTTCCACTGGAGAGCTGTAGTCCTGTCCTAACCCTGTCCTAATGGCACCGCTGGGCCCAATGCATCTCGGCCAGTGCTTGTTATTGACTTTGATTTTTGCAGAATGTGACAGCAAAGGTCCTACAAATTCCAGCCTTGTTAGAGCCTCGATTCTGTGTTTCCACTTCAGCAGGCACTGAGCTTTTATTTATTTATTTATTTTCCCCCTCTTGCTTGTGTGACCCTGGTTGGGATGGTATCAAATGGTGTTCTTAAGCATCAGGTCCAAAGCCACCTCTCTGCTTGGTCCTGCTTTTGTTGGGAAAATAGATCTCTTCTGGTTTTGCTTCTAAACAGCAAAGGCTTCACTTCAGGTCAGACTGTTTATCTGAAAGGCACTTCAGAGATAAAAAGAAGAATGCTGTATTTATCTTGCAGTAACAGCAACATCCAGCAAATAATGCAGCCATCTCCCTTGGCTCCCATGTCTAAGACACAAACATCCAGCTGTAGAAAGCAGTTCATGTTGCTATAGACTCTCAATTTAAGCACTGCCTATTAAAGAACATCTACATGGCCAATTTATTCTTGTTTTCCTCCCTTGGGAGCAAAAAAGACAAAAAGACCTAGCTGTTTTTCTATCACAAAGGTTCTCATCCCCAACAGATGGAAGAGCTGTCATCTCTTCTCCTGAAGTGGAAAAAGGACATTCATCAGCTCTTGGAATTGGGTGCAAAAATCGATAGCTCCTATGTTGTGAAAGCCATTCAAAGCGGTAGTTTCAGCATATTTGTAAAACAGCTTAATGCAGTGAATAAAAAAGAAGGCATTGCAATAGGAAAACCTCCCTCATTTCAGTATTTAGGCAAAATATTCACTATTAGCCTACTTAAATATTAGTACAGATAGATCCAAAATAGGTTTTTTACTTCTAATCCAATACAGATTTCATTTTTAAACCCAGAATGAATTTCTCGCATTTCTTCTCTTCTAAATACTTACCTCGAAATTCAATTTGTCACTAGCTTAGCTTGTGCTGTATGCATTGTAAGCTGTGACAGAATTGCTGGTACAACCTGGGCTGCTCAGAAGTGACTTAAAGGCAAGCAAGAGGTGGATGGGTGCTGCTTCACTGAGTTTCTGATTTTGAACTGATCCATAGTATGTAGCAGAGGCTCTACTGCAGTATCCTCCAGTGGTGACATTTCAAGGTGCTGGAATTAGTCTAGGATAAATACATTGAGTCTTTTGGCAAATACAAACTTTCTTTGCTCAGGGAAGGCGAGAACAGTAGTGGGAAATATTGTTTCTGTAATTAACATTGGGTCTTTTACAGAAATTGGCTTGTGGGGTTTTTTTCCAGAATATATGACACACTTTGATTCTTTGCTGACACTGTTCATTTGAGACTTCGTGACCATCTGCAACTCTCTTTAGTTTTTTTTAAATTCCAGAATAATCTTTGCTTTTAATGATACTTAGGGCTTTTCCTCATTATGCAAAACTACGTTTAACATCAGAATTAAGAGCTCCTGGTCACTGGATAAGGAAATATGGAGTTTTGTGTTCAGGCCATGTGGTGGCAATAGCTACCACATATATTTCATGTCTCATTTATCATAAAGCATATGTAAAAAAAAAAAAAAAAAAAAAATTAAAGTTGGAGTGTATGTGATCTGCGACAGATGATGGAGATTTTTTTTCTGCACATAGAACTGTGATATGAATGTTTAGTTCCCATAAAACAGATGAGTGCCCTTACCTCTGTGTGTTGGGTGGTCCGCGTTGATGAAGCTCTAGCTTTGGGAAGATTTTGGGTAATCAGATGTGCAAAGAAGTTTCATGCCCAGCACCACTTCAGGGTCATAGCTACTCTTGGTAATGATCACAGAAGGGCTGAGGTTGGACAGGACCTCTGGAGGTCACGTGGTTCACCCCTCCTGCTCATGCAGGGTCACCTGGTTCACCCCTCCTGCTCATGCAGGGCCACCTAGAGATGGTTGCCCAGGGCTGTGTCCAAACAGTTTTTCAGTATCTCTAAGGATGGGCGCCTCACAGCCTCTCTGGGCAGCCTGTGCCAGTGCTTGGTCACACTCACAGTAATAAAGTGTTTCCTGATGTTCAGAGGGAACATCCTGTGTTTCAGTGGTGCCCACTGCTTCTGGTTTGGTCGCTGGGCACCACTGAAAAGAGCCTGACTCTGTGTTCTGTGCACTTTCCTTCAGGTTCTCATGTACATTGATAACATCTCCAGGCTAAACAGTCCCGTTTATAACATCGCTATTATACTGTATCGTACTGAATTTTACTGTTTTCCTGAAAACTCACTAATGTTTCTGTTCAAAACTCAGGTTATTTACTGACCTGAAAGCAATTGTTCCTATAAAGATACATTGAAAGCAGTTGGTTTGACATGTTAGTCAAGTCAGGGTTGAGTACTATGTGTTTGGATAAGTGTAATCATAATTTAACATATGAAGCTGTATTTCTGGTAATGACAAACTTGAGGAATTCATCCTGACTTTGAGATCCCAGGTTGAGTTTGGAGCGAAGGAACAGAAAATATTGTGAAAATCTCTGAAAGAGAATGACTTCTGTTATTAAATTTTACAGTCATATTTATAATGCAAATTTCAGTAAATACATGTACTTGGGATAAGCAGGAATGTTCTTTCCTTGTTCACACAGATTTATCCTACACTACAGGGAAATCCCTTTATCTTATCACAGATTTTCTTCTGTGGTAACAAGGTATTATCAATCACATTACAGTGACATCAGATTTTGTTTTCTTCTGGAGAATACATGTGCCTGCAGTAGCAGATCATGTTCAGTGTATTGTTTTCAGGGCAAAGCCTTGAGATATCCTCTTAATGAGAACACTTGAATTCTTAGATCTTACTATTGCTTAGATTTAGAGGAAGTTGTGTTAAAATTCAGTTGTGGTAGTAAAGATGGTCGGTTGATGAAAGAATTCACTCTTGTATCTGTAACATCTCTAAAATTGCACCTTTTTTGGTCATGACTTTAAAGATTAAAGGTGACTTATGAGGTTGTTAGAAGTGGATTTCACTGAAAGCTTTGAAGAAAATCCTGGTCTGCTATTCAAAGAAGACACAAAGCTGTAATTCTTTCTTTGAAGTCCACCACTGTGAGATTTGACTCTTAAGTCCCCATTGTATTCTGTACACGCGTGATGGATTTCTGATAAAAGTATGTGCTGCTCTCTCGTCTGGCTCTGTGTGTGTTTACGTGTGGTAATTTTAGAGGATATGACAACTCTATCGATTCTTGCTGTCAGTGTTCTCAGGGTAAATAGTAGAAATTTTAAATTATACAATGTATAAATTACTTTGTAGGTTAAGAGGAGCTTAGTGGCTCATTACTATAGGAGAAAAAAATACTTTTTAATTGGCAGCAGCATTGAGAAATACGTATGCATAGTCTTTTGAGAATTTTATTAAGGTATCCTTAATGTAGTCTTCCTTCTCTTCTTTAATACTTTTTAATAAAGATTCAGAATACAGTTTTGAGTACTTGATATGTGGCAATTAAACACAAAATTTAACTAAATGTGGTTTGGTCAGATTCTTCATAAGAATATTGAAGAAAATTTTCTGCAGACTGCATAAAATCTGATTAATGCCTTATCGTGACTTTGCTTTACATGAGCAGTATTACTGGTCAGAGAATATAACTTCTTCCAAGTAAAGAATTTTTACTGAGACTTCTGCTTTTCATTCCTTTAAAAAAAAAATAAGTAAAAAAGGTGGTGTTCTGAGGCAGCATATCTCAAATGATTCTTTTGTGTCACGTACTCAACAAAAATGCCGGAGTGCAGTCTTGTGCTTATGGCTCATCGTAACGTTTTCTTCTCTCAGACACGTTGACAGGTATTTTTTTCTTCTCCTCTCAACTATTTGCTACTGACCTAATTAAAAGGGAGCGTGTTGGAGAGAAACCAAAGGAGCTACAGTTCCTTACGGACATAAGAATATGACTACTTGTATGACATCACACCTGCAAAATAAGTGCAGGAATTTGTATGCTATGTGATTTTTGGGGGATCTGAGTGCATGCTGGCAGGCTATTAATCCTTAGGTCTTCAGCTGGGTTCGAGGCAGATCATGCTGTACATTGACCATCTTTACAGGTGGATTAGAAGAATGGGAAAATCATCACTACACTGAGGATTATTTTTTGCACTTGATAGTTGATGGATTTTCTGTTGGGCATTTGGTAAGGGAAGATTGCAGAGGGGTAAGGGAGATGGGAGTTGCAGGAGGATTCAGAACCTGAGCATAGCCAATCATTTGTCATAGAAATAAGAACTGACAACTGGGTGGCGAATGTGTAACAGCTGCTGCTGTGAGGCTGTAGGAGCTGTGGAGAGGAAGAAAGATGCTACAGACATACTGTGTGTATGCTTTGCATGCTCAACACCAGTTGAGAATGCACTTGAGGATGCAGCACTTCTTCAGTCCTGGCAGGTTAACCATAAATCTTTCTGGTGTATTTTTCAAGTGGTTTTTGTGTGTTGTTATCAGGGATCACTAAGTGTCCACCCTCATTCACAGTCTCTGTCTCAGCTGCAGTTGTCCATCCTGATGATGGCTTCTCAGCTTTTTAAGTAACACCAATGTACTAAAAGCTTATCAGCATTTAATGTCAACAATTAAATAAAATGCAGTACCCCAATATTTCCTCCTACTCTAAACTCGCTCCCTTTTCTCTTTGGCATAGGGCAAAGATTTTCCTGTCTTTCATCTGGCTCAAAGTAGGGTAGGAGGAGCACCTAGACTGAATGGCTGGAAAATCTTTTTTTTTTTTTTTTTAAACTGTAGAAGTAATCATCTCAAATGAGTAAAAATCACTAATAATCTCCATTACTATTTAATGGACTTGGGAATTAGATTGTTACCTGTGGTTCACCTTGCAGCTTGTAAGTTCATGCAGAGCTGGATTCTTTTTCACTGTAATAAAGAAGTCCAGATTGTCAAAAATTAGGTGACTGTTTTGCTACTAGAAAGCTGCATATTTTGGGATTTATTTATGTATTTTAAATTTTGAAGTGATGCAATCTTATTTGTTAATCAAGAGAAATACCAAGATACGATTTGACTATTATTTATGGGTAGAGTAACAGGAGATTAAGTGTTCAAGAAGGACTAAGCCAGATAATTTAAAAATCATACTGCATGCAAATTTCAGTGGGTTAAGACTTTCATCTCTTGAGGTTCCTGGCTTGAAATGAGCACCTTATTCTATAATATAAAATATACTGCAGAACCATAAAATTGTTTACGTTGGAAATGACTTTTAAGACCGTCAAGTCCACCACTAAACCATGTCCCTAAGCACCCAAGTATTTAAAAACATCTTTTAAATACTTCTAGTGATGGTGCCTCAACCACTTCCCTGGACAGCCTGTTTTGGTTTTTGTTAATGCTTTCCATTAAGAATTTTTTTCTAATATCCAACCTAAGTGTCCCCTGTCACAACTTGAGGCTATTTCCTCTTGCCCTATCACTTGTCACTCGGGAGAAGAGACCAACACCCTCATCTCTGCAACCTGCTTTCAGCTAGTTGTAGAAAGGAATAAGGTCTCCCCTGATCTCTTCCTCAGTGTTTTGTTTTGTTTTCCTTATTCACGCAGATTATGTCAGCTTTATAGAGGTGATATTGCTCAAGTTGCAGCTGCTAGAATGGGCCTGTCATTACATCAAGTTTTGGTCACTCTCTGCCAGTCATCAGTGTTTCTTCATATTGATCATCCTAAACAGGGATATTTCTCCTGCAAATTATTGTAATAATGCAATGTATTAGTTGTTTGCCAATTCTTGAACATTACTGAACACCAGTCTTTCCTGTCATCCCCATCTACTGCTCTTCACACCATTAGGAAGATTTTTTTTTATTTTTTAAAGGTTAGGGAAGTGATATTAAATTAATGATAAGAGCAGAGTATCCCAGGCAATAACAGAGACATAAGCATTTCCTTCGGAAATTTCTCTAACAGAAAAAGCTATTTGAGCAATAAAATGGAGTGATGGGCACTTATTAAAGACATCAAGAGTAGAGGAGGGTTCTCCACCATTCTCATGCTGTACATTATAAAAACAGTGAAGTGCGTGAGAGCACACCTTTTTTTTTTTACCAAGTTACCAGGTCAAACTCAGACCTATTTGGGGTAGGGGGTGTTACTTATAATTGGTGAAGAATGAGACCTGAAACAGTTCATGAGGAACAGCTGCTGTTGTTGTGTTCTTGTTTTTTAAGGGAAACATATATATGTTTACAAGATACCTTGAGTGTTGTTAAAATATTAGATTATTAAATCAGAAAAATCTTACTAAAATATTCTGATTTATGAGGTGTAAAATACCTAAAATGCAGAAGTATGTTGGATAATATAAAGATTATAAAACATCTGCTGTAACATGAGACAATAATAATAATACTAGTTGTTCTTCAGTAACACAGATTTCCTGCTCATTGCAGGCACTTGTTTATGTTTTAAAATAATTTATTTTTATGTTCAAGCATAACTTTACTGTAGTCTTCTGTAACTCAGAACGTCTATAATTTCAGTAGAAAGAAAAATCAGTGATACACAATCCAGAAAGTTCTCATGAAAGTGTTTTCCTGGTACTGCTAGGCTGTTATACCTAGAAGTTGTCTGTTTTGGGACAAAATCCAGCCCCAAATTACACATCTGTACAAAGACATGCTCTTTTGTGTTCTGTTTGTTTGCTTTTTAAATTTGTACTGGATCAGTGCTGGTCACTCTCAGTCCCTGACAACTGGATTTTCCTTCTCCCTGCCCGGCCTTTGCAGAGCACCGTACTGACTCCCATTTAGAGCTAAGGGATGCAGCCTGTGATTTTTTTTTTTTTTTTTTTTTTTTCCCCCCCCTGTAAGCATTCTTTCCACCTGCGTGTTGTTCTCAAGAAGGCTCAGGAGTCTGTTGTACTACAGTTGTTTTTGACAATGTGCTCTCTTTTTACACGGCAGTAGAACCCAGAGATCCTTCCTGTTGTGGGTTTTCTTGGTAAATTAAGGCAAACAGATGAGGTGTGAAGGTGTGTTGTTGTGTACTTGTCAGTGAGGTGTTCTAAAATACATTTCAGAAATAATCCCTTTGTAACTCTGTTGTGCTTCAAGGAGAAATATTTGTATGGGAAACACTGTAAATCACTTTGCTAAAGTATGTCATCCATGATTCCCAAATTCCTAGTTCTCAGCTAGGAGCAGGGTTTTATTCATCATGAATCACTTGGGAAGTTTATAATCATCTGTCATCATCTTCCTTTCCTCCCCACCTGTCCTGTCTGACCCTCTTCTCCCGCTAATCAGTGACTGAGATGTTTTTATTTCCTTGAATATTGTCAACTTGGTGACTGTTCTGGAGGTTGTGCTGAGTTCAGATAATCCATTTCAACTCAGAGCAGAGTTGAAGACAGCAGGGAGTGACAGAAAATGGCATTTGGAGGAATAGAGAATAAGCAATAAATTTTTAAAACCCAAGTGATGTAGAAGTGGGGACACAAGGGGAAAGAAATAGCAGCAAAAATATTTCCAGAAATAGGACATCTTTTCAAGTCATGGAGTGGAAACGTTGGGTCATGCTATGATATCCTAAATCCTTGCTGCGCCTTTGAAAGAGGCTTTGAACACGACTTCAAAAAATGCACAGTAGTGTTAACTGAGCAAACTCTGTATTAGACTGAGTCCTCTTTGATAAGCATCTACATCTATTACTACAACATTATTTGTGTTTCATTGGTAAGCACATGAATTTGTTACATCAAAACTGGGAACTAGAAGGATATTTACTTGTACTCAGTAGTAAAGTAGTACGCCATAGTTTTCACTAATTGAAATTCTCACAGTGCTTTCTAAGTTCAGAATATAAGTTTAAAGAAATATAGTGATTTAGCAAGCTTGTCACAATTGCACTTACATCTTCTGACAGTTTACAGCACACATAATTCATAAAATTGAAATCCCGGGAATGTGCTTAGTCCCACAATAGGATGGTGTTGGAAGGTAAGCGCAGCTGACATGTCACCTCCAGTTTTCTTCAAGACCTGAGATTTTTTTGTACACAAGTGTGTATTTTCGTCGTGTGTGGTGGTGTTTTTTTTTTTTTTTTTTTTTCTCTCTTTGGTTGGGGTTTTTTGTGTTGTGTTGGGTTGTTTCTGTTTTTTCTTCTTAGAGAAATCTGAATCAAAATGAAAGTTGTGATGGGAAAGGCCACCCAATAAGGTTCATGATTCAGTGCGTAATTCTCCCTAGGCTTTTATCCTCTTTTACATAATAGATAGAAATCCTATCAAAAACAACTGCTGCAATTTGAAAAGTTAGGCTAGCCAAATGGTAAGCTTTATTATTAAATAAAAAAGGCAGTGGTTTTCCAACACTTCTGTTTCAGGAGGATGTAACTCTGGTAATCAAAAAATTATTACTTGGTACTCAAAGTGATAAAAGCTTTTGTATGATGTAGCTAAGTGTCGTTCAAACAGTGATGTACTGGAGGGTAGGTTAAGTATGTTTACTCTGCCTCTTCTCTTGTATTATCATTGCAACTGTACCTTGAAGAAATCAAAAAATTTATTATAATGTTTTGATCTTAAGCTGAAGAAGTTATTTAGTGGTACATATTTAGAGTACATTAACTGCTTAATATTGCAAGCACGGTGGATATATCTAAATGCTTTCAACTACAAAAAACTATGACAGCCATTGGTTGTCTTTGTTCTTGAGCCTTCAAGAAAGCATGAAAATGATTAAGTGTAAAGGATATCTTTTAGTAATTGAGGTGGTAGGATTGTTCTGATACCTTCTCTGTAGTAACTGTTCTTACGCACAAACAGTGTCTGTGCTGGACAAGACAAAAAACTCTCTGCAAAGCTTTTGGTTTGAACCAGGCAGCCGTTGAGCAGAGCGGACTTCAGAAAGCCTACAGAGGGACTGGTGATTGCTGATTTGCTTTTCATGAGACAATGGTCCAACTATCACACAGGAAATTCTGCTAATATGCAAATGAACCACAGTTTTACTATTTTCTTCTTGTGAGATGTCAGAATAATCCCATAGTTTTGTGTGGTTTATGAGTTTGTGAAGTAATGAAGGCAACAGCATATATTTCCTTTCAGTTACATTTTGGCAGAGCAACTTCAGAAACTCTTTGGTGTGGCTGTTTTTTCATTGTTCTGTGACAGGGAAAAAAAAAAAGGAGGGGAGGGCGGTGCTGATCCCACTACTGTTGAGTTCAATAGCAAACAGCTTGCTCAAAGACACTGTTGTCACCACAGGCCTTCCTAATGACCTCTGCATTTTGGACCAGCCTCATGGGAATGGGAGTAGATCCCTAGTAGGAGAAAAGCAAAAAGAGCAGAAAAGTGATTTTCATCTTGACTTAACCAAGTTTGGGATAAGGACCTTGAAGTCTTGAATCCCCTAAAGGGACAGTGAGGCATCCTCACCTTGGTTTCCTCAAAGCATCTCACCTTTCCCAGCAGGCCTGCAGATAACCTGGGAGGGGACTTGCGATGTTGCTGAACATCATCACAGTTTGTTTTTTGAATATCTAGCTCCAGTAGCAGAGCCCACAAGCCCATCTTCTAGCTCCTACTCTTTAGAAAGCACATGGAGAGAGTCAGGCGTCCATGCATGTGACCTGTGCAGGAATGTCTAAGCCAGCTCAAAGCTGTAGCCAGTGGTCTGGGCCTGCAGGAGGTAGTGCAAACGTGTCTGGGAGGCAAGTGTAGGCTGTCAGCTGTATCATAAAGTGAAAGAGCAAGATCCTAGAGGAGCCATGGTTAGGATGAGGAGAGAGGTCTGCACCCTTCTGCAGCTTGAAGAACTGTGATCCCTGGTACCTCAAACCCAACTTCTCCAAATCATGCAGATCCCAGTACTCTTCCTCCATCCTGCCATCAGCCATTCCCACACAAGCCCTAACAGCCCCTCCTAGCCCTGGAAACGCTGATTACTGCTTCTGCCCCTTCTGCAATTCTTAACCCTCTGTGTTGCCTCTGCAAAACTGAATTGTGCCAATGTTGAAGCATGGAACCACCTGTGAGTCATTTGATGGGACAACATGAACAAAGGATGCAAAAATGTGTCTGGGGCATTAATTTTTTTCAAATTTCAGGAATTTAATTATGTTTATGACGTTTTTTCTTAATTTGTTGGTGTGGAACGAAAGGATTCTGCCATTTTTGCAGTTGTCTCATGACCGCACCCCCTCCCCATGAGCAGGCAACTGATAAAGTTGCATCCTCTGCAAAAGTTGGGCTGGCCAGCATCAGGGAGAGCAGTGAAGAAAACGGGCTGACGCTTCTGTCTGATGGTGGTTTATGTATTTTATATGTTTATTCTTCAATGGAAAATGAATAAGTAGTTTTCAGGCAAAGGTCTAGAAACCAGGTGTTGTATTTCCTGGGCAGGGGCCCCAGCCACCACACCCCATTAGGAAAATGAAAGCACCGCTGCTGTCTTCTGCTCTTCGTTTTCCTCCTTTTTGAGCCTGGTGCTGCCGATGCTCGTGAGCTGAGTGCATCTGCCACGCGAGCAGAAACAAATTTTAGGCCCATAGGTGCCTGAATTTATGAATTTGGAGTTGGCATGCATTTACATACACAGCTGAGGAGGGGCAGCAAATGCACAACAGCAAACTCAGAGCAGCACGGTAATTTTTATGGGGAAAACAGAAGTTCTCAGGGATCATTAGACATGGAAGGTGTTATGATGAAAATTGTTTTGTAGGTGTTATGCTTGGACTCTGCTGAAATTTTGCCTGACTTGAATTTTGGATGCCTGAGTGCTTTCACCCTCCCCCCTACATCTTTACAGATAAAGTATAGCTTGGGGAGACTGGAGGCATATTTCTATAGAATGTTTTATGGTATAAATTAGTTCTCAAATCTACAGATAAGGGATTTTTTGCCTTCCTTTTAATTAAATGTGATTAGGATCCAATGGGAGCTAATGATCTAAAGATGTAATAGGCACCGAATTTTACAAATTAGTGAAAATACAAATAAAATTTTTTTTCAAGAAAGAAAAGATAATACATCTGAAGATGTATTTTGGTCCTTTATTTGACAGATGCAGATTAATACTGAATTAAAGGCTTCCTGGAATGTTAATAAATATTATTTGACAAATTTCGCTAAAACTTGAGATTCTTATGGTAATGCCCAGTAAATTGCAAATCTCATTATGTTGGTCTTTAGAAATCCTTTCTGAGAAGAAACTAGACAGTGATTATAATGCAAATTGTGGAGTGTAAACTAAATATTAGCTAGTAAGGTGCTATTCTGTTTAGAATTTATTATTCTTATTATTTTCTGACAGATAAACCTACTGCATTCATTTTAAAAATAAATAGCATTATGGAGTTTCCATGCCTATTGTATGTTAGGTTAAAGCACTAATTCTTTTTTTTTTATTATTTTAATTCATGCTGTTGTTTAATAGGATTCCATTTATATGTGGAGATACAGAATAGTGCTCTCCTTCACTTTCCCCTCCTGCTCTGAAATTTTTATTTTCTGTAGTGACTGCTTACTCTGGAGAAGTGGAAGGAAAGGTGATTTGAACTACTGTGACACAGCTTTCTGGGTTCCCCGGACCCTCTTGTGGCCTTCATTTCTCTTGATTGGTGGTGACTTTCCTATTGAGCTGTTATGCTATCTCTCCCCAAAGTGATGAAGTGCTGATGCTCACAATGGCTTTGACACCCTTTTGTGACAACACAGTTATCAGAAGTAACTTTTCCTCAGTATATGCAGTACATAATGAAACTGTCTTTATGTCCAGGGTGAGTTCCCATGGCAACAGCAAAGTGTTCGCTGCAAGGTTAATTACAGTCATGTTGGTAAATGAAGTGCTCCAGAGAGCTGGAGCTGCGTGGCGACTAATCCCGTCTACCTGTGCCTGCCACTGAGGTGGTGCTTGATTTGGGAAAGAGCATCATTCCCTACTTTTTTGAATTATGCAGCCCATGAAGCAAGACCTTTTCCAGCAGTCAGGAGAGAGCAAAGTTTCAGTGTTACATCAGTCAGATTCAGACTAAGGACACAATCCAGAGGGCTGCCATGCCAACGTCTGGCCCCACAGGGCTGGGGGCAGCCGGTGCCTCTAAAGCACCTTACAGGGTATCTCCCTTGGCCAGCTTGGGAAACTGACAACAAAAGTTTTTCACTTCTAACTGGATATTTTGTGAAGGTTTCCTCTGGTGTCAGTAGTGCAGAAATGTAATGTCAGTGTTCATAACAATTCTTGAAAATAGATGAACATGGAGCTAGCAGCCCAAGGTTTATGAGCCGCCAGTGTATTATCCCCTCATCCTTGTTTGACATCACCACCAAGAATATGTAAGGAACTGGTACAGACTGAAAAGTTTTGGGCCAAATCCTTACAGATTTCCTGGAATCCATTTGATTGCTATCTGACAACAGATATGAGGAAGGGTAATCTCTGCATTAGCCCTGCAAAGGCATGATGAATATATTGAGAGAAAGCTCCTCTGAAACACCATGGAGGGAAATCTACAGCTGTTGTCTTTAAGCTGTATCTAGACTTTTCAAGGACAAAAGGGATTGAATCATCAGGTGAAGTTTAATAAATACATCTTACATTTCAGTTAGTTACTTTTTCCAGTTTCACTTGTTTAGTATTGTAGAATCATAGAATATCTCGAGTTGAAAGGGACCTGTAAGGATCCTTGAGGTAAACTGCTTGCTCCTTGTAGGACTGCCTGTATCCTTAATATTACCTGTATCCAAAAATACCTAGTATCTTTGTTATACTGGTCACCATAGTGGATTTCTACAATTTGAAAGCAAAGACTGATTCAGTGACTTTTTGCTTTCATAATGCAAAATGTAGGTAAAATCCTTAGTAATGTAACTTGAGCAAAACACAGGGTTTCTTTTTTGCGGTAACAGGCAGCCTGGGAATATTATCAGGTGAGGCACTGGGATACTATTCTGCCATTTAGTCCCATCTTGGGTGATACCAGAGAGCATATATTGCAGGATTTGTACACGTTGCTGCCTGCCTTTTATCAGGCAATGACATTATTTACGAAGAAATGTCTGCAGCTGTGAAAGGAAAACCAAATACGGTTGGAACCAACAAAATGTGTGCTGAGCTTAGCCATGCTTTCATCTATTTTCTTTTTCTTTCTTTACCTAGTTTGATTTTGTGTCCTTCAGAATGGTGTCTGTCTGTAGAAAGTACATTACTGTTACTTTTTGACACTGCGCAAGTGATAAATACTAATAAAATTCCACCTGACCTGCAGTGAGAAGTGGGGGGCACTTGGTCAGAGAAATTTACTCAGAAAAAAAAAAAAAGCTTGATATAAGATGATTGGAATTTTAGACTTTGGAAGACTTATCACAACTTTCAAATGCAGTTGCGGATTTCCTTGTGGAAATAATCGAGAAGATGTAGAATGTTTCAATTGGATGCACAGAAATACTTTATTCTCATCTTTTTTTTTTTTTTTAAACAAGAAAATCTGTTTTGTTGAGACCAGTCTGTTAAATATATCTACTATGAAATGAGATGGCTTGGCACTTATTTCTTAGTCTAAGCTTAGATCATTCTAGTGATGGATGCAGAATAGTTAGATATCTTGTTTCTAGTATGATTGAAGCCTTGTGAGACATGATAGCTTCTCATCAGCAGGGATAGTTAGCAGTGTGTTTGAAGGACATGACAAAGGTCACTTTTAAAAAAATCTAAGTTCTGTCAACATTTTAGTGTAGCCAATTAGTTTATACTGCAGCATTTGAGTTCGTTTAGTCTTGGAAAAAACGAAGGGGGGTGGGTGGGAAGGGAAGAAAGAGAATTAATAAGATGTAGATACAGGGACTTTGTTTCTTGGTATGATTTTGTTTTGTTTTTTCTCAATACCCTGTGTGTCCCTTTGCACAGAACAGAGTAAGCCAAATAGAGGACCACAGAAATATGTAGGAACTGGATGGGCAGTTGCTATTACCAGTAATTGCTACTGAAATGATCTACAGTGGTCACACAACCATCCTGGTGAGGTGCTTTCATCCCTTGAGAATGGAGTCGGTCTGATCCTTGTGGGGATGAGGAGGTGAATAGTAATAAATAAGGCATCTTGTGAGAAAAGGTGTGAATGAAATAATGCAATTCCCCAGTTTCAGTTTGGTATCTGGAGAGCAAATGTAAAAGCTGTGTTGAAACAGCATGGGGAAGGCATGCCATGGGTTACTGCTTTGTGTGGATAATGTAGATGCAGTGTTGAAGTAATGCTTTTGGACAGCTGAACCAGTATGTAAAAATTTGTGTCTGGTCTGTCTAACAGTAATTTTATTTCCAAAAACTTCCAAAGGTTCCTTGGGGGGACAGGATATGTCCAGCAAAATGGACATGATGATAAGGAGTGACTTCAAAGGCAGAGACCCTCATCAGCTGATTTTGACCCAAAGCTCCACTTGCCCTTAGTAAGGTTTAGTCTCCAGACTTTTACGTAAAGGCTAGAAAGGACTAGAAAATATTACATGAAAGACTTGAATGTTGGCTGCTAAGTGAGTGGCTGGACTGCTGCCATCTTTGGGTAATCTGCTACAATAGCACGTGTTGATGAGAAAAGATGTTTATGTAAATGACCAATTTAGAGACAAGGAATGTTGAGTGAGATTTGTCTCACCTGAGCATGTTGACATTAGAAGACTGGAAGATTAGCCTCGTCAATAGTAATTACCTCCTAACTCCATCCCTTGTAGGGGAAGAATGACACCCCAAGCACTTCACTGCTCACTACCTGCTGCCGTGCGATAACTACTTTGGCTCAATCAAACCTTAATTAAAACGTTATTGATAACTTGTCTGCAAAGAAACACTTGCTCATGTTTCTTAATGAGAGGCCAAATCATGTCATCGCTTACATTAATCAGCTAAAACTTTAATAGAAAATAACTAAAATTTACCTTGGTCTTTTTACCTTACTGTGGAAGTGTTGGTCAGTAAGTTTTCACCCTGTTGATTTCTATATGCAGAAATAGCTGGTGAAGGCAAAGAATACAGGATGATATGCAAGGACATCCAGGAATGGCATGCAAAAAAGATGTATATACAAAGATAACACTTCACAAGTAAGATAACATATCAATTGCTTAACAACTATAACTGAGCTAAAGCTCAGCAATTTTATGGCTCTTACATGTTTAAAGACTTTCTCCTAATTTTTGGATCTGAAGTGTAACAATAAACAATATTCACTTAATGTTCCAGTAGGAAAGAAATGTGAATACTTATAGTAGTACTCAATACTGCTCGGCTTACCTGAGTTTACACAGAAATACATTATTCAAGGGATTTTAAAGAAAAAACACTTAGTTTGATGCCACCCAGTTGACTTCAAATATTTTCTAAATCTTAGCGTATTTGTAAGATACAGTATTCTATTTGAAATTTATAATGTGTAGGAATAAATTAATAATGTATTTTAGGTTCATTTGATAAGGGAGATTTTGTGCTTACAAATCAGATAAATTTTATATAATCTAAAATTTGATTGCCATGTTGGACACTTTTAACACAACTATTGGCAAGTTTTTAAATCAGTAGTAGATGCATGTAGATGTCATGGATGCAAGTAGCAGATGTGTTAGTAGATGCAAGCAAGTGCCTTTTAAATCATCTAGATGTGTATAATGAGTCAACTTTTATGCACCAGATATGAATTTACAATGCTGTTGTTTTCATTAAGTTGCTTAGCTAGCACTGATGCTGGTAACATAAATGTCAGTAAATACTATTGACTTATTATATGTGTGTGTATGGATATGAATATGTATATCTCCACATATATATTTATATACATATGAATCTCAAAATTATATTGGGGTCATATAAGAGAAGTTTGTTAATCTCTGAGAGTGATCAAATGATTTGCCAAGAAATCCTGCAGCTTTGCTCCCTGAGAACACTGCCATTAGGTATGTACCTGAAGGGAATATACCTTGGCAAAAAGATTAGCATATGGAATACTGCCAGTGAAGAACAAGGTTTTTGCATTACCTTTTATATATACTTGTTTTGATTTCTGGTTGGAAAAATTCTTTGGGGAAAACCTGTCATTGACTATACCCAGTCTGGCTTCGGCTTAATCTTTCAACGAATGTGTGATCAACACATATCTTTACTGGATATATCTTGGTAAACTGTGAGTAGTTTTTGTCCAGTAAGTACTAGTCAAAAAAACTGGATGAAAATACTGGTCTTTCTTTGAATATACATCCTGCAAGTGTATAGGATGTTGTCTCCACTTTATTTCTTAGAGGTTTTTAGCATTACATTGTAGATACTTTGTGAATTTCTGTATTTTGCTATTTTTGTTTTGAGACTAAAAAGCAATTTATGCTTTTAAACAACCAAGTATCTTGATTATGAGCTTGATGGAACTTAGTGAGTTTGGTTCTGTAAAAAATTGTTATTAAGTAAAATCTGACTATTGATGCTGCAAGAGAATGTTTTGTAGCACACTCTTAAATTTCTCCCAGTATGTGTACATGAAAGAGTGATTCAGTTAACTGCAGTTATCAATGTCCAGCCTTATATGTGTAATAGTTTTGGGGTGGGGTGGGAAGGACAAACTAGTATGTTTAGTATGTTGACTTCAAATGACATTTATTCAGAGCATATAATCACTTTCAAAAGCAAAACAGTTGTGCCCAGGAAAAGCATTGGCTAGCTTGTGATCTGGGATATCATTACCGATCACTCATGCCATGTTGATTGTAGAAATTTTTCAAACTGTTATTTTAGAAGGCACAGTTTTTAATTTGTAAAGTGATTTTCCTCTTTGGTCTCCATCTTCACATCAAAGTCTGAACATTCTGATTACTGCCATGATTGAGGCAAATCTCGGTGGGGGGAGACTTATTCCAATATACATGTAGCAGATAGGATGGGGATTTTCTTTGCTCTCATAAGTAGACTGTGCAAAAGCAGGCATAAATTGAGTCTCGTTAGTGCTGAAAATAGGATGGCCACTATCTTCATTCTCTCTCCACCCATAATTTGCATAAAATATTATTCCATGCTCCAATATACCTTTGGGATCTCTTTTTTGTGGCTGACATAACTCAAATACGCTTTATGCTTAAATGGCACTCCACATTATCAGGGTGTTGTACAAATCATTTACAGTCCCTGTCCTTCCCCTTTAATTTTTGTGTTGAGAAAAGGTATTATCATCATCTTTACACAAAAGTCTAACAGACAGGAAAGTGAAGAGGTTTCTTCACCATGATTCACTGGCAGAGAGTCAGCTCCAGATAATGACAACACCTCAAGTAGAGCGTGTGGTCACTAGGGTGCAATTCTGACTGCTGAACCATGCTGCCTTGCTGGGATAAGAGGGTAAGAAAGCATTTAATAAGAGCTGCTAGGTGGCTGGAGGCAGCCACGCTAGGAAATGAGGCAGTATTTATTGCAAGATACATATAGTTGTTGTGTGTCCTTGCCAGGGAAGTGAAAGCATAAGTAATCAGCCAGATTTCTAATTGCTCCTATCCAGTTAAGGGGACTATGCAATATATTTGGAGCTGTATAACCAGCAGATTTCTGTAATTCCTCATCACACTAGTCCTATTTTCCTGCTTTGAATTCATCCAGAAGGTGGCCGGTTTCCAGTTATATTTTTTGGAAGTGGTTTCATTTCAGCTGACAGAAAACTGACCAACTTTTAAAGTAAGAAATCTGGTTGCACACCAAACATATTCTGTGACTTCAATGAAGTCCTGCTTGAGGAGTTTTCTTCCGATTCATACTGGCCTTAAGTCTGTTGCTGTCTTCCAGTGAATATTTTTGTCACTGATAGGTGAAAAAATAAAGAACTGAAGCCTAATGATACATGGAAACCAAGCACTAGAAGTTAGGTGGGAAAGTAAATGGTTTTGTCTCTTCCTGTCTTCTGCATTTTGGGTATGACACATTCTCTTTTGTCTGTTCATGTGTGTAAGGGAAGGATAGGTGAAAATAATTTTGACTTTAGAGGTGTACAGTTGTGGATTTTTGGACTATGACAATATAGAATTCCTTTACTCAAGACACACGTCACGAAACGGACTCATTTCTCTTACTATCTGCAGAACTCCTATTCTTTCAGAATTAAGCCCACTTAAGCCCACCTATCTGCTTTACAGAAGTTTTTCCTCATTAGTTTTATTATCTAAATTCTTGAATATTTGAAATGTGAGGCACATGTGCCGTGCCTTGGACTCATTTGGTGTAATTTGTGTTTGTGATTTTATATTTTCAGCTGAAGCCAGATGAGGAAAAAGCCTCAATCATGTGAGCTGAAGTAGTAGTCTAACATGAAAGCAAAAATGGAATCCAGAACTTATGTCCTCTTTGTAGTCTAAGCACAAATCAAACCCAGACTAAGAACAAATTGACTAACCCCAAAGGATCTTTTTTAATTTTCAACCATTGTGACAAAAGCATCATAAATAACAATACCATCAGAAACTAGTAATCCTTCAATTTTTTTTTTCCCTTAGGAAATCCCAGTGTTTTGTCATGAATATGTTATTTTGTATCAACTACTCTATTTATAAAGAAAAACTGTATTACGTACACTGATAGCTTAGTGTAGATGCTTCCCATTTAGCCTGTTACTTTGAGATCCTGTATTATTAGCCTGACACATTTATGTCTCGTAATAGTTTGACCAATGTGACTGTTGTGGTTTAACTCTGGCCAGCAAAATACCACAAAGCCACTCTCACACCACCACCCCCTTCCTCCAGCACAGTGACGTAGAAGTGTTAGCAAATTTCTTGAAGTTGCATACTGCACCTTTCTGTAAAAGGTAAGCCTCTCAAGTGTGTACCAAATTAAATGAGAAAAGGTGAAGAGGAATATAACGTTGCGCATGGTGTTTTGGATTCCTGTAGATGAAAAGTCCTAAGGACTTTGTATAGTGAAACTTTATCATTAAAAAAAATTACCCAGATTAAATTCTTCCCAATCCCCATATACCATTTATTTGTAGTTGTCAGATAATGCAGCATCCAACTAGTTCAGTCCTTGACACGCTTGGATGTGTCTGAAAAGTCAAATGGTGAAATAAAGATGATAACCTAACCTAGGAGGTTCCATAGTTTGAGGTCAAAAAATAGTTGCCTAAAATTGTGATGAGGGGTTTGTCCCAGGATAGCATCTCATGTGGGTCAAGGTCATCCAATCTGCTGAATTTCTGTTATAGTCTCATTAATAATTGGTTTTATGACTGGTGGTGAGAATAAAATCTTAAACAAGGATCTGCAAGGGGGCACCAGTATATTTATTCAAGTACTGATCCTGTTGGTTTTACCAGCTGCTCGGGGTTGGAACTTACCTTTATCTATGTTTGTGACGCGGCGTTTAACTTGCAGATAACATACAGAGGTTTTCCAATAACTCCTCTCTAATATACTTCATGTTCAGCCTTGGATTCTTGTTCTAATAGGCACATTCTTTCCCAATGAATCAGAAATACAGATCTTCCAAGGGAAGGATTTTTTACAGCAGGGTTTTCCTGCCTGGGCCACTCATCTATTGTACAGCCGTGTACTGAAGACATGTCAAAATTTCCTGAAACGGTCATGGAAAGAGAAGGAGTGAAAATTTCTTACAGTAATAGAGACTAGTGGAAAGAGCCTGCAGAAGCAGGTGAACTTTTCCCTTGCTCTTCTTGCAAAGGTGTTTTGTTTTCCTCCAAATGTTTGTTTCCATTTCAAATCTGGCCTCTAGTTGAAAGTTTGTTTTACATAATTGATTTTTTGGCAGGAAAACCCTAGATGACATGTTTAATGTATTCTGCAGGCATCTGTTCTTCTCTGATGCTAAGTCCTGCTAGAACATTTGAAAGCCTTTCAACTACCAGATGGCTGTATGAGTTTTCAAGAGAACTTTTTCATTTTGAACCTGGGCTCAGATTATCTCAGTCCATACGTTTTGGTTTGTGAATTCTGAACAAAACATTGAGGAAATGCATGAGTACAATGTTAGTTTCATGATACCTACTCAAAGTTTTCCTTCTTGTACGTACTGTCTTATAAAGGCAAGAGTCACAGTATTTCATGATGTCCAGATTTCCTTTGTATAAGATGATTTTTTGGAGTTTGTGGCAATTGTTTGGTCGTTTGACAGACAAATGCTGCATTTTCATATGGAACCTGAAGAATTTAACTGTGTTTGGGACAAGCTGATATACACTGATATACCTTATCAAGCAGAATCCATGTGTCTCATCTCATTGTGCCTTTTAAAATAAGGTTGTGGTTTAACTGGGTTTCTAATTTAGTTATATGCTTTTTAGTTTAAGGATTCCTATGATTGGATATTTGGAGGAAAGGGGGGAAAAATACGCACCCAAAACCAAACAAAAAACCCCAAACAAACCAGAAAAAAACCCAACCCCCCAAAAAAGCAGCCCACAAACAAAGAAATCCAACCAGAAAGACCCAAACAAAACCTCCAAACCCAACACAAAGTAAAAAATAAAAATCAGCCTTCACGTTAGGACTTGATTACTTTAAATATTAGGTTCATTTTTAGTTTTAAAAACTTCATTAACTAATCACAGTAGATTCAGACAGGGTGACTCAGTGCTGGTTTTTCTGTTGCTCATCTTAATTAACCATAACAAGGGAAATTTTTTAGAAAGACTAAATGACTTACAAGAACATGTAGCAGTGAAAATGTTGTGCTTAGATATCTCTAAAAATACTACATCCTATGTTTCCTGTAATCTGTAATGATGATGAACTTTACAAATGTATAGGGCAAAATGTGCTACAATCAAATTGGTACATAAACTCTGATGCCTCCAGTAATGATTGTGATAAAGTCTTCATTTTCAAAGCATAAGCATAGCTTTAAAAACATTACAAATATTAAAAATGAGTTAATGAAACCACAAGGAGCCTTGAGAGGACTTTGTCCTCTCCAGGAGATTTGTAAGACTATGTGTTGGTTGTAAGCAGAAGCAAAAGAAAGAGGAATGTTTTAAATAGCCAGAGGGTTTGGAACATCCGTGAATAATCGAGAGAATGGGATTGACCTTGACTGAAGTTTGGGTTGTTATGTGGTCTTAAGTTAAACAGAATCTTATGTTTTGCTTTACTTATCTGTTACACGAGAGCCTGGTTTGAAGCTGAATCTTCCGATATCCTCCACTGGGTTTTGAATAGGTTTCAGATGAATTTCCCATGGTTATTATGAAGGTTAATAAGTTAATGTTTGTGCAGCGCATAGAAAATGGAAGGTAATCCCTAGCTAGTGAGTATGTTGAATTTAGAAACAGCTGTAGTCCAGGTATAGTTGAAGAGAAGGAGGGTGAAAGGTCAAGGCAACCTACATATCTACATAACTGTGACCATGTCGTGATTCAGGAACATACATTGCTCTGTCTAGTGATAACCGAGGAGGTATAGCCTCTTTAATCTTCCTTATCCAGTGAATCTATCTTATCTGAAATAGGCCTTTCGAAAACTTTAATGAGCAGCAACCTCTGAGTAGACAACAATTTCACACTCCTTTTACCCCATGAGTATGGTTTTACTGTTCTTTAATAAGAATGAACTGGGGTTTTATGGAAAAAAACCTACTCTCTGAGCAATTGTATAAATAAGATATTGTTGGACAATGCTAAATGTTAGGGAATCAAGGTGAATGCCTCCATTTGGGGGTTTTGTTATTTTCATCTAGGCTAACTAGTGATGCTGGCATGTGGATTTTGTCTTAGCTGTTCCAGACAGGCAGAAGATTTATTTGCAAGCATGTCCAAAGACCAGCTCTAACAGTAAGAATCCATGTGGACGGAGATATTTTCAGGTTAGCTCTTGTAAAAGACAATTTATTCCGTAAATTAAATAAAGTCCCATTGCATCTGGGGCCTCAGTCACAATATGCCACCTTTTAAGCTGAAGGATTCCCTTTGAGGGGGAGGAAGCCAAAAAGGGAGAATGATTAGACTGCAGAGGACTGGACTAGATACTCTTCAGAGGAAACTGATCCTTTCACATGCTGATGTCTTGTCTGTAATACTGTAGTACTCTGGGCTTGTAGAGCACTCCCTATGGACATGTCAAGAGAGAAAAAAGTGAAACTTTAATTTTCACTTACTAATGAGTACCTTTAAAGATGCTTGGCTTCCTGCTCTTTCTGCCCATTCAGTGCAGAGATTACTTTAAGAGCCTGCAGCATGAGGAAAATTCATTGCTGAAACAGTATTTTAATATACGTTTGCTTGGAAGCAGAGATACTGTTAAACTCTGCACTGAGCCATGAAGTACTTCCTTTTTGTTGTTTGTTTTTTGGGTTTTTTTCATGGTAGCCATGGGGTAGCTCCTGTCTCTATACACATCTTTGCAGAAAAAATTCAAAATCATAGAATGGTTTAGGTTGGAAGGGACCTTAAAGATCATCCAGTTCCAACTGCCCTGCCATGGGCAGGGACACCCTCCACTAGACCAGGTTGCTCCAAGCCTCATCCAGCCTGGCCTTGAACACTTCCAGGGATGGGGCACCCACAGCTTCTCTGGGCAACCTGTTCCAGTGCCTCACCACCCTCCCTGTGAAGAATTTCTTCCTGATATCTAACCTAAATCTCCCCGCTTTCAATGTAAACCCATTGCCCCTTGTCCTGTCACTACACACCCTTGTAAAAAGTCCACCTCCCCTGCCCCCAGCTTCCTTGTAGGCCCCTTCAGGTACTGGGAGGGTGCTGTAAGGTCTCCCCAGAGCCTTCTCTTCTCCCGGCTGAACAAGCCCAACTCTCTCAGCCTTTCTTCATAGGAGAGGTGCTCCAGCCCTCTGAGCATCTTTGTGGCCTTCTCTGACTTGCTCTAACTGGTCGATATCCTTCTTATGTTGAGGGCCCCAGAGCTGGATGCAGAACTCCGGGTTGGGGTCTCACGAGAGCAGAGTAGAGGGCGAAAATCCCCTCCCTTGACCTGCTGGCCACGCTTCTCCTGATACAGCCCGCACATCTTTCATAACCCATTAATGGCAGTGCATTACTGACAACAGGTAGTGTGGCATTAGACAACAAAATGCACAGATAGCAAAACCATGGGATCATGTTGTGAAAAGCATGATTCAAGTATTTGTGGTTGTCATTAAAGATGCCTAGTATTTCCTAATACTGGTCTTTTCAGTTGCTTGTAACTCTGCCTGGCTTTAGCTTGGCAAGGTCTAGACTGAATTTTTGTTTCATGTATCTGTTATGTGATTGTTTTAATTTACTGTCAAAGTTCTATCTTTTTTTTGGTGTTTTTGGTAGTGCTAAACAGTAAATGGCCTCTGAAGATTAGGTATGCATCTTTTGCCAGTGAGTGAAGGAGGTATGTAGAACTATGTGCAAGGAAGGATTATGTGCTCAAAGATCCATTTTTAATACATACCGAAGAAGCTGAGCCAAGGTTGCGCAAGTAATATTGGTGTAAACTTTGGTAATTCCAGCTCCCGTGTTTCTGGTCTGTATCTCTGGGATCGGAGAGGTGATTAAGAGCTCAGAGTAAACACGTCTGTGTGGTCCCATGTGGATTCAGCTCTGGTGTTTTCCCATGGGAACAGTCAGTTATTTTGTGGGTTGTTTTTTTTCACAAAACATGTGAATCCTGGAGGCTTCTGTTAGCTCAAGTGCAACACCGTGTTTGAGATAACCAAGAGACATTCCCTGTTCATTGGAGGGCCAGAGAAGGCAATGCCAAATCCGGCAGGTCTCTTTCTCATGTGCTGTGCATTTACTGCATGCGTAATTATACATGCAACTTCTTAAAAATTAGGCCATTCATAATTTTGCTTACTCTGCGAATGACAGAAGGGCCATTCATCTTAGTGGTTCAAGAGCATACTTGACAGTATGCGCGTTTTTATAATATAGTTAACGAACTTATGGTTACAGAAATACTTCTGTCCTCAGATGGCTGGGAAAGCTGAGTATTTGTAGATGGTGCAGGCACTGCTTTGGAAGCACAAGCGCCGATGTCTTTTGGTGCTGAACTCAAGTGTTGCAAGTGTAGCTGTCCTTTGGGGACCAGTTCTTTGGAGAACTGATGTTTGCTTTGTTTTGGTTTTGGCTTGGGTTTTTTTTTGTGTATGTTTTTGTATTCATTTTGTTTTGTTTGTTTGTTTCTTCATGGAAGTTACAGAAAAGTAACATTTCTGTGCCATAGTCGGTAATCAAGCTGAAAAAAAGGAGTCTGAAATCCTCTCCTGTTTTCTTAATAACTAGAGGTGGTGTTGAAAAGCTTAAAATAACCACTGTTTGTGAAGTACCTTTTTCACTGCAACAACTAAGAAGTTGTTCCAACTTTTGTCTGCAAGTCAACAAGCTCCAAGACTTCCATTTGCTTAATTTTCTAAGCCAAGTAATTTGGACCAAACATCACACAAAGATATTTTCAAAATGCTTAGAGAAGCTCATAATATAATTTTCAAGATTTGAATCATATTATAGAATCACACTATACCTTCAAGACACTAACATTCTTCCTATACTGAAAAGGTGTCTATTGTATACAGGATACTGAGTTCAGTGTTAAAGTTCCTCACACTGAAAATGTTCGTAACAGTGTTACTGTGGTTATTGGAGTTGCATACAATCAGATATTTCAGTTGATTCTCTGTGATTAGTTGATCCTGTTGCTGCTGTGTATCAGGATAATAGACTGCACATTTCTTTTTTCTTCAGTTATTTTCCAGTCTATTTATGTATATGCTGAAGCATTTTGCATGTTATACAGGCTAATTCCTTATTTATGAAGTAATTGTTATACAAATGCAATGTGAAGTTCACTATCTGTAAGATTTTTGAATTGGTGCTATTTCTCCACTTCTTTGATGTCAGATATTTTACCTAGATAGTAATGAGTGTGGTCTTTGCAGGAAATTGGTTTACAGCAGATTTAGAAATGGAGAAAAAGCAACAAAAATTATACTAATGCCAAGTAACTCATAGGGTGTGCCAAAGTCACACTTTTCATGAGGTTTTCTAGCAAATGTTTCTGTTGAATGGTGTGTTCTCATAGCAGAGGTCACTGGGAAGAGCTTGATGTCTTTTCGTCATTCATGGAAGTCCTTCATATCCTACTGTGAGTCTGAGGGGACATCCTGCCCATTGCTATTAAAATTAAGAATGTGCTCAGTGGATTGCTGGCTGATTGCAGGCCCTGGCTGTAGCTTCAGTGTATCAAACAATTTTTCTCTGTAATTTTGAGGGGAGAATTAGGTTTAAAGGTTGTAAATCTTTTCCAAAACCAAGCTTCAGTTTAACTTCATGCTTCTCTGCCATCCTCGTTTTATGAATGCTTGCTGAGCTGGAATCTTATTTTTACTTCTTCGGTGTGGTGGTGGGCTTTTTTTCCTGCCAACTTGATTAAAAATGTGAAATGGCAACAAATTCATCTCTCAGAATGCATCTGCACAGTATTTGGTAGTAATCATGTAATCTATCTGATTGCATAGGCTGATTACAAAAGCAGGTGTTCAGATTGATTACATAAAACAGCTTTCCTTCTGCAAATAACTGTCATTAAGGGGCGAATTGTGCTTTCATGCTAGTCTAATTCCAAACTTACTCCATTAAAATTAATGGAAAGTCTTTGGATTTCAACCAAGATAAGGTGTTTAGTGAACAGTTCAGATGGCAAACTGACAGCCATATGTATCTGGCATCTTATTGTATGGGATTTTTTTTTTCCTCCTAGGTGTTCTAAAGCCAGAGAATGTTTTGAGGTGATGGTATGGAGTTCATTATCTGAGATATGGATTAAAGAAAAGAGCTATGTAATGTGGAATTTTTGTGGTGGTGTGGGTGGTTTGTTGGTTTGGTTTTTTTTTTTGTTTGTTTGTTTGGGTTTTTTTGTTGTTGTTTTTGTTTATTTATTGGGGCGGGGGACGGTGGTGGTGTTCTGGTCAGGGTGTTATAAACAAAGCATTTCATGCTGTAGATGTCACTAATGGCACTGAAAAATTGCTTGGAATAGCCCCAGGCAAAAAATAAGACCATACTTAGGGAGCACCATTTATTAGCCATGGCTACCTTTACAACTCCTAATGTGGATAATGCTCTTCTGTGACAGCTGTAAACCTTTCTTCAGTTGATATATGGTTCCAATTATGTAGAGATGCATTGAGGTTACCTGGATAGTATTGGTGTCCCAATATCTCCTGATAAGACCTGAAATATTCTTACATTTCCTGTAGGGGATTCATTTGCTCTGGTGTTGAGTAGGATGGCTGCAGTATGACTCTCACCAATCCCTCTTGATTTTTGGATTGTTCTGCTTCATGAGATGAATTACATTCTACAGCAAAAGCAGAACATATGCAGGAAGCCTAATCTCGGAAATAAAGTTACACCATTTTGAAGTTTTACTCTACATCCCAGGGTTTTTATGTAACAAGTGTAGGGAGCGTAGTATTAAAGAGATAATTAGTAGAGATTTGTGGAAAGTCCAGCAAGCCAGCAAAATCATGTCTGTGTAAAAGTTATGTTAGAAATCTAAACTGCTATCACAAGCAGTTTCATCGCTGCATTCATAAGAGGCTGTTGTAGTGGCCTCTTCTAGCCTTAAAAGGTATAAATCTGTAATGTTTTTTATAGTTGGGGAAAATTGCTATGTATTCTTACGGTAAATAAATTGTTTGGTGTCAACAATTTAATGCATAAATGGCTCAGCTGTTTACATAGGCGTTGCAGTCTGCTTTTTGATCAATTCCTTCAACAAATGGAAGCCTCGTAATAGATATATATGAGCACTCTCTGGCACTCAGTTATTATGAAGGCACACAGCAGAACATGTTATGATTTTCTTACAGGGCTTCATTGTCCCTTTTGTATCACAGAAGGAGAGAGAAAGGGTTCTATCCTGTAGGTTTTCCAGTTACTTGACTTTCTCAAGCATGCCCTGCATTCGAACAGGAACACTGCTTAATGCTATCATTGCAATCCAAGTTCATCGCTCTAAACCTAACGCTGTTGTGACTTGAGCACAGCTGAGTTGATTCTGTTGTCTGATCTGTAAATTCACAACCTGCTGTACAAGTGATAGCTTATCAAAACTTGATTAAGAGGTAGAAACTGGGGAGACAGGATAGGAATCTCAAATGTCACACCCAGTGGCACTGGCTCGCAGCGGTAGGTTGCTATCGCAAAGGCTTGAACAGGTCCAGTAAAGGGTGGTAGTGTGCATCCGTGTCAGCTCTGTATCCACAGTGATACCTGCCTCTCAATTACGCTTTTCTCTGAAGTTTCATGGGTACATACCACCAGCATAAAACATACTAAGCAAGGATATTCCATGCCCCTAGCTCAGGATAAAGTTAAGTCTTGTATGATGCTGAGTTGGAAAGTTACTGATGGGGGATCTGTAAAGAGGGGTGAAATTCAGAAGAGAAAAAGACTTGAATAAATCCTAACTCTTGACTCTAATGAATGTTGATTGACTGTGTACCTTTTAGGTAGGTTTGAGTTGGAATAAATGTCAAATATAATTCAGTTCACGCGGCAGTGTGAAAAGAACTGTTACTTCCCTTGGAGAAAACCTGACAGCCCAACTTTCTTAAAGGGCTTTTCTGTCTTGCTCGTTCATTCTCTCCTTTTAATGAAGCCTTTCACAATTGACACTTCCCTAACAAAAGGTAACACAGGTCATTCTATTAAACAGAATATTCTTCCATCAGCGACATCATAGCTGTAATCTGAGATCAGAAACTATTATTTCTCTTTCATCTGATGGAAAGGATGAGTTGTTACTCATAAGAATAGTGTGGTGTCCTGACGTGAGTTCTCCAGACTGCTGGTGCCTTTTATTAATGGCATATGTTGCGAACAGGTATTTAACTACCATAAATAAAAATGAAACTAAGAAATGTGTGGCATTAAGTTTTTGAGTGAAACAGAAAATGCGCTGCATTAATTCCCAGCTCTGCAATATTTACAGAATCCTTATGGGAGTGGATTTGGGGATTGAAGGGAGAGGAGAGAAAGGATCAAAATTGCTTAGTGCCTATGATTAAGATCAGGTTTTCAAGAGCTTAGAGTACTGAGTTCTGACATAATTGGAAAATGTACTCATGGGGTCGCAAGAGGAGTTGCTATATGCTCAGCATTTTTGAAAACCAGGTCTTTGTTTACATGCTTCAATAGAAGCTAAGATTTTTTGAAAGCTGGTCTTTGTCCAACAACTCAATACGTGAGGAGAAATGGTAATATTTTTCTCTTGGACTTTAATCTATTTTGGTTTTTACAAGTGAAGGGCAGGATCTGTCTCCCCTTCTCTGTACTCGCATTTCTGATTTCCTGTGGTTGGTAAAGAGTCATAGGAGTATTCAGAAGTCCTTCAGATCCATCTGCTGTATTTTAGCCCTCTGAGGCAGTATCACACTGCTTTTACTTGTTGGGGATTTCTGAAAAGATGACTAGAGTGTGTGCCAATCAGAGTTAGGAGGAGTGGGAGTGTTAGATTTGCTTCTAACAGGGGAAGCACAAAGACAGGGTGGGTGAAAAAAAGGAATACTTTCCCTCCAAGGGCAGTCAAGAAAGACGCAGGAGCAGGGACAGAAAGAAAGCAGGAGAAGAAAGTTCAGGAGCTGGAGATTGCTTTTGACAGGTGATTCAGGAAGCAACCGCCATGTCAATAATTCAGCCATGTCAAAAATTCAGCCATGTCAAACTGAGCCACCTACTGTGCTGTTCCTTGTTGAGTGTTGAGATGTGTGTTAATTCAGCATTGCAGTGGAAATAAAGAAATAATTGTGTCTGAATAGCAGGGAGCTGGGTCAACTACTAAGAACTACTAATGAAATGTAAAATGTAGCAAGTTCTGTTCTGGATGTAATTAAATAAGCAAGACTGACAGTAAAGGGATGATGCAGGAGGAAAAAAGCACCAGTATTGTTCTCAGGTAAGACAGAGATTGTTTGTGTCTCCATTTGTTACAGAAATAGAGATCCAGTTTGGTGAAAATAGTTATTTATGTTTAGAATAGGAACTGTGAAGAAAGAAGTTTCCTATTACCAACCCACCACCATTGGCAGTTTTTTTAATATTTGACACTTTCCAATCATTCCTTCATTACAGTTGTTCGTGACTTGGGAGGATCTGGCTATGTGGTGTGAGTAACAATGATATCCCCCGTTGATTACTCAGGAAGGCAGCAGGACTTGTAAGGTTCCCTGCAATTTTTGTCTATACAAATTTTACATAAGCCACTCTGGGATATAATATTTCTCAAGCAGTCAAATACCGTTCTTCAAAGGTTCTTAAAACTACTCTACTAAAGACATTTTATACGTAGATAAAACCAAAATAACTTAAAACTTAGAATGATTTGTATTTCTTTGCCAGATGTTGCTGCCATGGTATATATTCCCACTTGCACTGGAACACACTAGTACTGCTTTGAAGTAAGAATCATACTTGATTTTCCTTCATTTTAGCCATTTGTCTTTTTACAAGGTGACCATGTCAAGATGGAAGGCTATGGTACACACTTGATGTTTTCCAACTTGCTGTTCAGAATTGAATGGATTGAATTCAGGATAGATATTGGGGAGTGAGGGAAACAAATGTTCTGATAATTCAGCAGTACTTGCAAATTGTGTATTTATTTATTTGTTTATTTGGGGTTGAACTCCATGGGTATTGAAGTCCTGCTTTATCATATTACTCCCTAGCTCAATTGGTGAAGCTTGTCACACAAAGCTTTCTTAGGATTTGGTCTCGGGGAAGGCTAAGAACTGCCCGCAATCTCTGTGCCTTCTCTTCCCTCTGCAAGGGGCACTCCTGAGCTTGTATTCTCCAGAGTACAGAAGTGTGTATATTTTAATAAAACTCCAGATGGAGACTGTGCACAAGTGCTTCCTTGAAAAGACTTTTTAAGGATCTCTTTGTGATCCCGCTGTATCATTGTGTTATATCAAATAAAGTGATGCAGAACCCAGCATCCAGAAACACTGAGAACTCACAATGCTGATGGAGTGACCTTTTTTCCTCAAAGCAAAGAATGGTTTATACTGACTTGTAGTCAGCATGATTTGACGTGATGTTACTTTTGATTCCTTTTTGCTGAGTAATTCAAGTACGGTCTATTCACAATTTTTAATATAATGGTCAGTGCTGTGATTCTGCTTTTTCTTCACAGAATGCTAGTGGTGATTAGATCTAAAAATAGATATATTAACTAACTTTCAGAGCAGAATTAAGTGTGGAAAAGTGGAGTACGAATACAAGCATTACCTTTTCATACTGAATCGAGCATCTCTTGATAATACGAAAGTCATGGGATACTGGTGTGCTACGGAGAATAAACCAGCTCCAAGACCTGAATTCTTGCACCTCTGAAAACCATGACTCTCATCTCAAATTGTTTTACTTCAGCAGATGGTTGCAGCAAACCTGATTCTGCAACCTCTTCTCACATGAGGAAGGATTACTTATCTCACTAGAACACTTCATATATTAAAGTGAAGAACAACTCTACAGACCCCTACCCCAACTCTTGTTGTTGGTGGTTTTTTGATTCTTTGGGGGCTTTTGTTTTGTTTGTTTGTTTTTAAAGGTCAAAATAGATCCGAACTTCATAGCTTTAGCCACAACTTTTATACTGGCAAATACGTTGTAACCAGATTTTATAGCAGGGGATTTTATTTCCCAGAGTAAAGATTTGTATCTCTTAGGGTAAGCTTCAGCAGATTTAATGGTCTTCATATTTGGCTCTGTCATTTCTAGAGCAAACTATGAAGTTAAATGGGTGGAGGGTACACTTATTTATGGAAACTCTGCTTTTGAGACTTCTTTTGACAGCACAGAGGATGTTTCTTTTTCTTCACTATACTGTTTGTTTCCTTATCCAGTGGCTACTGTTTTGATCTACAGTATGCCCATTAAAGCAACAGTTTTACATAAAATGTTCAAAAGGTCAGCAAGGAAAATGAGAAGAAACCCAACCCACACAGGATGAAAGCAGTGTGGGGTTTTTTTTGAGAAGCGTAAGTAGAGATATTCTGAAGTGCTTACAGCAGAGGACAGTTTAACATGAAGTCATATTTTAATTCCACATAAGTATTATCTCCTTTATATTGATGGATATTATAAAGCACAGGTAGGTGAGGTAAACAGTCCCCCAAGCCTCATAGTGAATTACTGAGAAAATCTCAAATACAGCTTGGCATCCTGACTCGTCAGTGCCTGGTTTTACTGCCTGCCCATCACAGCTCCGTTTTGGGATCCAAGCTTCATCTTCTAGTGAATCTTTTTTAAACTCTCAGTGCAACTGTTTGTTATAATACTCTGGTCTATGACCAGCGCAGGCATTTTTGCTGTTCCTTTTCTAGAGTGTGATTTTCAGCCGAGAGGTTGCAGACACCCATCTCAAAATACAGCAGAGTTAGCATAGCTTTAGGGTCTTGCGTTGAGGGGGAAGGGTTTGCGAGCATGTAATTTTATTACAAATCTTTGGTTGAGAAAAGGCTGTGCACTTTTTTGCAGCCGTGACCTGTGTTTGTGGTAGTGCAATGTGCTTTGGGAAACAGTTTTACTGTAGCTTGTCAGCTTGAATTATGTTACAGCATTCACAGCAAATTATTTTGTTACTATAATTCTGTTACAAAAAGTACACCAGTGAATTAAAATTTTGAATGTGGGGGTTTTTTTTCCCCTTATGTTTAACTGAGTATGGATTAATAAAGGTTGTAGCTGATTATTTTGCCTAAAACTACAATAACTGAATTTGAGAATAGATCCAAAAAACACTGTGCATTCATAAGTTCTGAAAGCAGGTGTATAGACAGAATACTGACATAAACTCAAACCATTTTTCATTATATGAGAATTTAGAGTATCACAGGATTAGCCATAGCTCTTGTGCTACATAATGGGAACTAAAGACCATCAAATGCTTTCCTGGAGGGCCCAGATCTGATAAAGCTACAGGGCAGCACAGGAATTACTTTAACTGCAACTTTTGATGGAGATGCTTACGTGAATGTTTAAATTGCATATAACGCACACTGCTCATTCTCCTTACTCTTCTGTGGTAGTTGGGCAACTTGCAGTTCCACTTAGACAAGAAAAACAGAAGTCAAAAGATATATGTGGGGGTTGAAGGAAATATGAATTCCCAGCCTGAGCATGGTAAATCTTGGACACTAACGACAATACAAACTCAAAATGCATATTATGGCATGATCTGTATCCTGTGAATGTTTCCAAAGCCTTGCAGACATGTAAAGACTTTTCCCATATGCTCATTTTACTAGCAAAGACCAGAGATAACCTCTGGTTATTAGATTATTATGTGAACATGTGGGTAGGATGCAAAATGTAGGGTTTTTGTGTCTTTCTGAGAAATGTCTCAATACGGGCAGACTTTTTTTCAGTGGGATTATTTTACTGTAGAACTGGTTTTAGTGGGAAACCAAATCTGCATTGTGTTGAGCCATACGGCCCCAGTTCACTGGTCAGTGCTTCTTTTAAAGGATGTCATTTCAATACTTCGTAAGGAACTCAGTGGCCTACATCTGAATTCAGAAATTCTCCCAAAACCCAAAGACTAAATAAATTCGCTAACTGTAAATGTGTGTGTGTGGGGGGGGAAGTCAGCAATTATTTTTCATTATAAAAATATTGGCATTGTGCTGCCTAGTTGGGTTTCTCAAAAAAGTTGTACTGATGCTCTGTGTCCTGTTCAGCAGAGGGACCTGAGCGTCCCCTGATGTCCCAGAGACAGCAAGAGAGATGGGAACCAGATGAGGATGTTGTTGAGAATTTGCAGGGGTTTACCATTCTCCAGAATTTATATAGGCTGCTCAAAAAAAAAAAAAAAAAAAGCTTCAACTTCTTGTTTCATCCTGTTTCAGCTAGCTGTTGGCAATCTGACATTTCTTAGGAAAAGCTTATTTTCCAGGTGAACAGTTCAGCTTCTCAATGGCTCACAGTGATGACTGTCAGTTAGCATGGTGTCACAACAGGCTGTTTGGGCATGAACCTGTGTTGTTCTCTTTTACTGTCTTCCTCCTTGGTTGCAGTGATTATAATAGCCTGGATTACATCTAACCTTTCATTAATACCCACTGCTATGATTGTTTGCAAAGTGAAATCCATAGCTCCAGGATACTGAAAACTCTTCCTAGTGATAAACCTTGAAAAAGATGCTCAGAATAGGAGGCTAAGCAGACTCAGTCTTCTCTGTAGGCATCGATTTAAAATCTCTGAAAACTGTGGAAAGCAAGAAAGACAGTGATCCAATTGGGAGTTTCTGATGCTAAGCAGTTTGCAAATCACACTACTAGTGTAGCAGCATTAGTACAGTGAATGAAGTTAATGGAGCTGCTGTCTGTAGATGACACTGGTAATGAGGACAGTGTGTAGCTCATTCGAATTAATTTGCCATAAATATTTGTTGTCTCTTTAAAAATCACCAAATTCTCATTTAGGGGTTAAAAAAAAATATATTTGAGTTCAAAAACACTCAGCAGCTCTTGGCACTTGGTGGGACCAGTCTGGTTTTTGCAGCTGTGTTTATTTACTTCTATCAGTGTTGCACCTACAGGCAAAGGTATGATCGAGCTCATCACTGTCCAGATGTGAAGCAGAGACACAGTCTTGCCCTAGGCAATTCGTAATCAGGCTGACAGAGAAATGGATGTGCTAAAGCCTTTTGAAAACTTAGCTAGAACTACAGGCATGCTGACTGTGTTTTAGATGGTGGGATCCTATGGCTGCTTTGTTTATGAATCCTAACTTTAGTATTATTCCTGCATCCCCAGTCACTACCTTGATTTATACAGCTAAATCTCGCAAAAATTGTGGTTATTGCTTTCTGAAACGTTTTGATTTAGCATCCTTTGATCATGTGTAAGCATGCAATATTGTTTAATTATCAGATTATTTCACAGACGACAGAGGTCTGTTTGGAGGCAATTCGGGAAGACTAGCCGTCCTCCTGGGGAATCTTACTTTTTGAATGAGTCTTATTTTGGAGGGTGTTGGGGGTTTTTTGTTGGGTTTTTTAGGTAAATGTAGCCTTTCTGTCTTTTGAGTCCCATAGGACCTTTTGTTTTTAGTAGCAATGAATGAGTTACAGTGAGCTATAGTGAGTTACAGCCTATTCCTCTACAAGCTTTTTCTTGTCTGCTTATTCTCTCAAAGAAATGCCTAGAAGCAAGCTGATGAAGCAAGGTAGATTTGACTGTGAGACACTGTCAGGCAAGCAAATGAATAGCCCTTTTTTTTTTTCTTTTCTTTTTCTTTCTTTCTCTCCCCTGCCTGTCACTGAACTGTTTAACTTGCAATAAATTATCAAGAACTGTTAGTAAATTAGTATGCCACACGGGACAGGCTGTTGATTATTGTGTGATTTCTATTTACTTTTCTGGAATGGGCTGCAGTCTCAGATGAGTACTTCTTTCAGGAATCTCACTTGTAGAAATGACAAAAGGCCATTTTTTCTGGATATAGATTATACTGGGAGTTGTTAATTAACTTCTAATTATGTGGAAGAGACTTCATAACTCTTAGTTTTTCTTTTTTTCCTATTTCATTCTTTATGGCTAACTCATACCACCCAGCCTATACCCAGGTCATTGTGTTGTGTTACAGTGAATTTGATGGTGCTTACAAGTTTTTAGGAGCATTACCTCAAATACAATTGATGCAAAAACCCATAAATCTTCTTACACTTTTCATCAGTGGCTGGCTATGGTCTAGGGATGCAATGGATTAAAACACAAGACATGGAGGACAAGCATCCTGGAAACTTATACTGGAAAGGATTTTATAAACATAATAAAACACTATGTTGTTTGCAGGGTTAGTACCAACATGGGGGAAAAAAAGCCCAACAACAACCAACCAACCAAACAACAAAACCCAAAAAGCAAATTTTGAAAGGACTCTGAGGAACAGAAAAGACATTCACAGAGATGAGCAACTAAACATTCCTAATTATTGTAACTGATGCTATAAAAGCAAGGGTGGAATCTCATCCTTATAATTTAGGAATCTGTGGTTCTGCGTCATGAAAAAGTCTGGGGCTTGGACTACTCTGGGCGATAGAGCCCACTTTACCAAGGCATCTAGCTTTCTCCAGAAAGATAAATAGAAACCTCTGAAAAATCCAGAGGGCAATCTAGTCTTCCCAGCTTCAATGCTTACACTTCACTGTGGCTTGTACAGGCAGCAGCATTTGTGGGGGACAATGAGGTGGCTGTTGTTGAGACATCAGCTGTGGTTAGGTGCCTCCATCTACACACATTTTTTTTTCAGGATGGTACTTTCAGAGTCACATTTACTGTTCAGGCTGGAGAAATGAGCTGGTAGGAAACGTGTGAAGTTTAACAAAGGCAAATAGGAAAAAAAAAATCCTCCATCAGGGGTGGAAGAACTCCAGCAACTGTACTGAATGGGGCTGACTGGCGAGAAAGCAGCTTTGCAGGAAAGATGTGGGGTTCCTTGTTGAACTCCCAAGGGCAGAGCAGTGTGCTTTTTTGCTGCAAAGGAACCCAACCACATCCTCTGGAATGAGTGTAGCCAGCAGGTCTCAGGAAGTGATCCTTCCCCTCTATGTGTGAATTTTGTGACTGCATCTGTAGTAGGTCCTCCAGCTTTGGGCTCCCCAGCAGAAGAAAGGCCTTGACATACCAGATGGAGTAGCAGTTCTTAATAATAGCAGTTACCCAGTGGAGGGGCAGCTAGGTCCAGAGCTGGGGCACCAAGAACATGAAGAGAGGCTGCAGGAGCTGGGCTTCTTCAGCATTAACAAGGCCCAGGGGAGATCTTACTGCTTTCTAAAACTGGCTGTGCATGAAGCTGGAGTGAGGCTCTTCTCAGCAGTGAGGGTGGGAGATAGAGCCAATGACGCCAGCTGGAACACAGGGAAGTGCCATACAAGTAAACACATTTTGATGGTGAGGGTGGTTGAACACTGAAACAGGCCATCCAGATTGTGGGATCTCCATCCTTAGAGATGTTCAGGACTGGGGGCAGATGTACTCCTGAACTACCTGTTCTACTTGGCCTTGCCTGGAGAAGGAGATTGGACTAGGTGACCTTCAGAAGTCCCTTCCTAACTTGCATTACTCCTCTTGAGCGTTCTAGGAGTTACACTGGACAAGTAGCCTCCAGTAGCCATGTACCCTGTCCGTTAGCGCAACAGGTGATCTGAGGAGCATAGGCAAAGGAGATGGGAAAACAGTGAGATGAGCAAGGAGTTCTTAGCAAGGAGTAAGAACATGTTCATTTGAAAGGAAAGGAAGAAAAGGAAAGACATCAAAAACATGCAACTTCCAAGACAAAGGTCTATATTCTAATGGAATGCCTGAGCGATATCCGTCTGGGTCTATCAAACACTGAAACTGTGTCTCCCAGAATGATGCTTTATTTCCAACTAAAATTATCTGGTTTTATTCTTTGTCATACCTGCTGTATTTATGACTGCCTGTTCAGATCTGAAGACATACAGGTTTTTTCTGTTTGCTGTGTATGTGTGTGCCAGCTGACCAGTAGATTTAACCAAAAATATACGCATCTGCACAGCTGAGATTAGAAGTTGGCTCTGGAGCAGTAAGCTGTTCTTCACTTTAAACTTAACTCGAAGGTACTGAGACCACTGGAAACCACTGGACCACTTCTCAGTATAGTGTTTTCTTAACATACAGTAAATGGGTGAAATTTGTTATTCAGTCATTGGAAGTGAATTTTGCAGTAGGTTCTTTTTTTAATAAGAACAACTGCTACTATTAATATGAATATTTTTTTCATTATTAGGTCATGGACAGCACTGTGGCGTGAGTGGGAGGAGTTGAGGTTTTTTTTGTTTACTCGTAAAATTAATTTTTTTAATATGGGGCTTATTCCAGTAGTCCCATATATACTTCCAAAATGCTTGAGACATCCAATGATTTTTCTGGTATCTGGTACTTTCTGCTAATGAAATGAAATATGAAAATTTTGAGAATGGCAGAGAGTTTTTTTTCCTCTTTCCTTTATTGAATTGTCCCTGCCAATATATCTTCTTCAATATTTTGTTACCATTCCTGAATTTCTCTGTTTCTGTAGTTCCCCCATTTCCCTTTTAAAGCCATATATATGTTGATATTCCCATTCTGGTGGTATTGATGCCAAATGTAGAGGAACTGTGATATATGTAAAGTCACATTCGTGATTCAGCCTCAAGAACTAATGCAAAATCTTATAAACGCCAACCCAGTGGTAAGACTAATGTATTGTTTGGATTCTGCTTTAGATGGGGTCAGTCCCAGGGTCTGCAAAACAGTGAGTTTGCAGAGTTCCTGCTGACTGAGAACAGAATTAGTACCCCAGGACTAACCTTGGTCTGATGTTTTGAGAGCTCTGTGTGACTGACTGTCTTAGAAGGAAAAATAACGATATCACACAGATTTTCTTTGTCAGTATCAGCCATAATTCATAGCTCAATCTCTAGTAATATTCTTGCCAAGAGAGAAAACTCGTGAAATCTTCCTAGCTGCCTTCTATGTTTGTAAACACACTGCCAGGATCCAACTTCTCATTTTCAGTAAAATACTATGTTAAATAAAATCCTCTGGACTAATTACAGACTTTTCATGAGGATTAAATGTCAGTAAAAGTGAGAGAAAGGGGATTAGTAGAAATGTTTGTGCATTCATTTAATTTACTTTCCTATTCACTTTTCAACTTTTCATTAAAATGTACTGAAAAAAAGCCAAAATAACACTCTTGGGAATAAACATCACAACAATAACCCTTTCCCCTACATTTTATCAATCTAACAAATGAGCAAAAGAACCTTGTTTCTATTTCTGTCATGGTTTTGATAACGTGCAGCTTTTCACCACTCATATGAGGATTGCCTAAGGTTTAGTAATCACAGCATTCAGCTGGGAAGATATCAAGACTTGTTCTTGCAGTGGCACATAGACTCACAGAATCACAGAATGGTTTGGGTTGGAAGGAACCTTAAAGACTATCCAGTTCCAACCCCCCTGCCATGGGCAGGGACACCCTCCCCTAGACCAGGTTGCTCCAAGCCTCATCCAGCCTGGCCTTGAACACTTCCAGGGATGGGGCATCCACAGCTTCTCTGGGCAACCTGTGCTAGTGCCTCATCACCCTCTCCATGAAGAATTTCTTCCTGATATCTAATCTAAATCTCCCTGCTTTCAATTTAAACCCATTACCCCTTGTCTTGTCACTACACACCCTTGTAAAAAGCACCCCCACCTGCCCCCAGCTTCCTTGTAGGCCCCCTTCAGGTACTGGAAGGCTGCAATAACGTCTCCCCGAAGCCTTCTCTTCTCTCCAGGCTGAAGAAGCCCAGTTCTCTCAGCCTTTCTTCATAGGAGAGGTGCTCCAGCCCTCTGAGCATCTTTGTGGCCTTCTCTGACTCACTCCAACTGGTCGATATCCTTCTTGTGTTGGGGGCCCCAGAGCTAGAAACAGAACTCCGGGTTGGGGTCTCACGAGAGCAGAGTAGAGGGGGAGAATCACCTCCCTTGACCTGCTGGCCACACTTCTCCTGACACAGCCCAAGGATACGGTTGGCTTTCTGGGCTGCCAGCACACACTGCCAGCTCATCTCCAACTTCTCATCCACCAGTACCCCCAAGTTCTTCTCCTCAGGGCTGCTGTCAATCCATTCTCTGCCCAGCCTGTACTTGTGAGTGCTCTAACAACTGATCCAGAAAGTCGGTGTCTCTGTCCCAGGAAATACTCTGTCTACATGCATAAGATGGAACAGCCCCAGAAGGAATACCCTCTCTGCCCAGTTCACTCATGACCCTTAAGAATCATACTGATAAATCTTCTGATGGAAGTTTTCAGTGATGCATTTCAGTTGAAACTTTTCAAGAGGGGGAAAAAAAAGTGTTTCACACATCATCTTTCAAAAGCTCCTACCAACACCCATCCCAAGTACACCTGGAGAAAACTAGCACAATGAATACCAGGTATGTACATTTACTAAAACCCTACCTCAGTATAAAATGGGTACTTTACAACTGAAAAAATCTAAGCTCTGATGGAGGAAGATTTATTATCTACAGCGCTGCTAGAATCAGGCACAGCAGTACTGTATGCTTTCAAATATAAAAGCCCTATTCTTCAGTGAAGTCCTTTTTCTATTAATGAGATTCACCCTAATGGGACCAAGAATTACTTTAAAAGACATTTCCTTTTTGCTTTTCAAGGGCTTTTTCCAGTCCATTTGGACTGGATATCAAAGATAAGGGGAAATATTTCAATAGCAAGAGCTTTCATAATTAAGCTTTGTAGCCTACATAATGGAGATATGGCCAAATTCAAGTGAAAAATAATTACTGTTTTTCCAGGGCTTGCTTCTGCTTCTCTGCCTCTCTTTCTTCTCTTTCCATTTTCCCCTTCAAAAACACATAATCAGTTGTGCCTTATGCATGAAAGACTTGCAAAATGCAGCCCTTTCCCCCAGGTTTCTATTTTCCCCTGCGGTCTAGGAGAGAAGAGCTGTTCAATATTTAGCTATAGCCAGACCTCCATTAAGAAGAGCGCCTGCAGTTCTCAAAAGGAAGCAAGTACTTCCTTGAAGGATAAGGACGTCAATAACTCACTTCATAGCGCCAGATACCCCTTTAGGTATGAGAATGGAGAAATTCAAAGAGCAGTGTGCAACGCATCTGAGAGACTTTGTAGATGATGCTAAGCTGGCCATGATGGTCTTGTTTTCCAGTCTTCAGGAACCTCTGCCAGTCACTAGAGTCCTTCAGAGCTTTCAGTGACTTCAGCCAGCTGCTTCAGCAACATTACATGTGGCCCATTTGGTTGCATGAACCTGTGTGTATTTGCTGATGTGTGTACATACACACACACAAGTTTGGAAAATGCTCCTTATTCTTTATGATTTTTGAGCAGGTCATTAAGTACATTGATCTCCGTAAGAAGTGCTCTGAGGAATTGGGGGAGAGTGATAGAGGTGCTTGAAGCTGATGCATTAGGTGGCATTAGAGATATCTTGGGAACTTTATGGGATGGCCTTTGGCAGTGAGAACACCACAAACCTGTTGAGTATTTGGGATTGCAGGGGACAATTTGTGGAAAGCAAGATTCCCCAGAGTAATGTGGTGAGAGCTCCCTTTTCCAGTCTTCGCATAAAATTCTTACACAGCCTCGTAATAGAACTAAGTTTCATAATAAAAGACCAAAAGGCACACTTGTAATACTTTTAAGGCAGATGAGTATTTTTAACTATTACACAAGACAATGAGGACCTGATCAATCCCATGACCGATATTTTTAACCACTACAACTGCCTTTGTTTCCTCCATATTTTCTCCTCATGCACCAGTTCCTTCAATGTAATTTCTCTTTGAGCTTAGTGCGGTTTTTGCTGCTGACGGGTTAATGACTGGTGACTAGGAACTTTTTGACCTGTTTCTTCATTAAATTAGATCAGCACAGATATGCAGTCATTTGTTGTGCATGCATTAACCAGTTTGGGAAGCATTGTTGTATATTTTTGCTCTGTAATGTTTTCAGGCAGAAAATATTTGCAGGTTTATTGGAGTCTGCAAAATAACTTCTTGAGTTACATTACTCTGCAAATGCCCAAGCTGAAAAGATCAGTGTGTGTCTATTTTGTCTGGGAAATACTAAGGTTTATGGAGATCTTGGTGAGAAAGAGTGAAACTTGCACATTTCTGCTGTGTAATCCAACTCCCCCTTTTCTTCCTCCAAGTCACACAAAATGTCCTTGTTTTATGGGCAATAGAAGACCTGGTTAGGGAACATTCCCCTGCTGTGGCAAGAGTTGGCACTATGCCCCCCCGCAGTGTTGTTCCCCTCTCAAACTGCTCGTGTCAAGCACAGTGGGAAAGACTATCTGATTTAGTTCCTGGTAAACTGGGGTGCATAGTTTCAAATGAAACCAATTGGATATGTAAAGGTTTCAATGTTGATCATCCCACAAAGTATCTCAATATTAAGTTTTGCTCTTTTTAGATGTAGCAACTATGCAAAGGGTACATTAAATTATTCACTTTTGCTGAAGAATTAGCGATAGGCTAAAATTTAACCTTTTAGGAAGACCAAAGAACTTTTCTGTTTTCCCTTTAAACAATGACAAAAAAACTAGTATCTGTAACAAATAGTATTAGGTTCCTTTATGTCATCCTTAGCTACCTAATAAAACTTCTGTTGTCCAGAAGAGTTGTGGATGCCCCCTCCCTGGCTGTCTTCAAGGCCAGGCTGGATGATGAGCAACCTGGTCTAGTGGAGGGTGTCCCTGCCCATGGCAGGGAGTTGGAACTAGATGATCTTTAAGGTGCCTTCCAACCCAAACCATTCTGTGAAATAACACTAGAAAAATTAGCTATTGAAGCAAGAACTATCTATGAAGATGTTGAGTACTCTTTTTCCTCTCCCTGTGCTGCGACCGTTGGCATATTCACACCTCTCGATATATTGCAGGAATACCAGATTTGCTTAATATGTGCCAGTTTCTTAGAATTCTTGCGCTGGCAGCACGAGTTACTGCTCTGAAATGGTTTTGAACAGAGTATTCCTCATGAAAATTTGTTGTGCCGTGCTAGTCAAGTGGCAGCAATTTTTTTTGGTTCCTGCAGGTTATAGATGCGTGAGATTTGTTCCTCTGAAGGAAGAGGTAATGATCAGCTTGCAACCCTATCTGACACTTCTCTAAATAAGAAGACTGACAAATGGAACTGAAATTGGCATCCCATAGAGACCTGGCACAGTCAGCATCTTTGAGGTGTTCGGTTACAGAGATAGAGTGGGTTTAGACATACAGAGGTTGCCAACTAGTGTAACAGGGTAGGATTTTCAGGCTGGTCATCAACATCAGTCAGAATTTTTGTAGCTGCTTCTCTGTGGGCATTCATTTTAATGATTCGTGACCACCCTTAGACTTGCTTCTACTGTAGTGAATACCCTAGAGAAAAGCCAACTATTTCAAAACTGTGTCATCTTATTCTCAGATGATATCATTTCAGGTTTGCCTAGTTACATGATAAGCCAGTTGTTCTCCATCCAGTTGCTCTGAACATGTTTTTCTGCTAAGGTGTTAGCTCTGATGTTCGTTCCCTCTTTAGCGTGTTTCATGTGTTACCAACTGCTCCAGTTGGTAACCAGCTCCTAACCTCTTAATATTCACCCCACATACTAAAGTGCCTAATATATTGCTGGTACTAGATAAATAATGTTACAGCTTCTCTTGTGATGATTAATGAGCTGACCACAACACAGGGGAGACAAAACAGTAATACATGCTTTCCATTAGCTCCACCAGGGTTACTTCATATGGCCTTTGATTGTGTCCTGAGATTGTGGTTGGTGTGGCAGATATTTCTCTGCAGTCATCCTTAATATTCCCACCTTCGCTTCTCTTAAGGCAGTCCTCATAGAAGCTAGTTGCTCTTCCGATATGTGTTGGTGAGACAGCTTGAAAGGAGCTCTTCAAGAGAAAGTAAATATGAATTCTAGAGGATTTCTGGGAATGCTTACCGTGAAAAATGATAGACTGGTCTGGGATGTATGTACATTCATGTATATATGTATTCCATCAATGTGCATTTATGGAATTCAGTTATACACACAAGCTGATTGTCTAGCTCTGGTTTATATTCAGTGATTCATTAGTGATTAGATTCACTAATAACTAACATCTGTGAGGAGTCATTTTGGGTGCAACTTCCAAGGAAAATCTACAAGGTTAAACTGCTATCTGAAAGGCATTTTATTTTACTCTCTGCTTCGAATTACCCTGGGTTCATTCTTTAGATACTGTTTTTACCACTGTGAGAGTAAAGGGACTGTATTTCGCTCTGCAGCTTTGCCACTCTTGAGTTATCAGGTCTTTCATACCATCCAAGATGAAATTCATAATCCTTGGCAGTCCGCTTTGTGTGTTTTATGAATGCCGTCTGAGAAGCAACATCTCATTTACAGCTGGGACCAGGAGCTAGAGTAATTCCTGGGTCAGCCAAGCATATCTAATAACACAAATAATATAAATTGTAAACCCAAGAAAAATAGATGAGTGAGTTACTGAGTCTGGAAAATGTTGAAGGTGTGACTGCAGCGCTGTGAAGCTCTATGAATACTGCCCTGAGTTTGGCAGTACTGCCACAAAGAATATTGATCTTCAACACTCACGTAGGCATGCAGGTGATGGTATTGCTAGGAGTTTGGTGCTGCCCTGTGCCCCTCAGTCTTGTCTCCAGTTTAGTTAAGAACCTTCCTCTAGGCTTTAACTTCATGGAAAATAATTGACCTTAGTGGGGAAATGCCCCTAAGTTTAAAAAGAGTTGTGTCATTAAGGTTTTTGCTGGAGTGAGTCCAGCACTCTTTAGGATTGAATCCCCACATTCCAGTCCTCTCTGTCCAGTGGGAGTTCAGGCTACTGGAAGTGCTTCCAGGGCAAGCTTGACCTCTCAGTGCATGTCTGCTGTGTGCTTAGCTGAAGCTTCTGTATTTTAGTTTCTCACTTAGCCCGAAGGAGGTTTCTCCCTTCAAGGTCTCTTTAGAGTGCGCAGGAATGTGAGGTGTCTCTATTTCTGACCATATGCAGGATTATAGAATCAAAAAATGGTGTGTCTCATCTTGCTCACCACTTACTGCAGAAATCTCCTGTAGTAAGGCAGATGTTGTGAGTCTAGAAACTTACTCTGAATTTTTTTTTTTGCCTCTATTTTAATACTAGAGAAATGGAAAAGATAATAAAAGCTAGGATTAAAATTAAGATCGGTTGCTGAAGCAGGAAGAGACAGCACAATTGTAATATGTTAGAAGATTGCCTTGTTTCAGAGAAAGTGCTGATTAAGATCATATTTATCTTGAGTTTACATTTTGATTGGACCTAAACTGAGGGGAGGGGGGGTTACGTTTCAGACACAGTGCAAATGATGCATGTTAATATCCTGTGTTTATTGCCACTTGAAATTACAACATAGCTCTGAATTGCTGCCAAATCTACAGTTAAGACTCCCTAGTAATCACTATGATTATTCCAAGTCTTCATGGTAATAGTGGGAAGGAGAAGTATGATATGGGAGCTACTGTAGCCTAAGCTGTCAGAGTCTTTTTATCCTTTGAGGCTCAGATTGTTATTCCACCCAGTAGAGGGAATGCTTCGAGATGCACATTGGCCAATGAATCCTGAAAGAGAGATTAAATAAATTGATTTAATTAGGTTATTTTCAGATTTATTTGGCTTTTATATTATCTCCTGTCTCACTAACTTGTCCTGAAATGATGAAAAACATAGCTTTTCTTTATTTTTTGAATACTTTAATTCATATGTTGGCATGGTGTAGTATTTTTCATTTTTATTAGAAATCTTGTTTGCTTTCCTCCCTGTTGATCTGTAACATATCCTATTTTTACTCATTTTCTTTACAATCCATGGGATAGTTTATCTTGTTGAAATATTATTTTACCTCTGCCTAACTATTGGAAGTTGTAGATTTACATCTGATCTGAATGTATACATGTATATATGTGTTGTTGTGGTTTATTTACCTGGTGGGAGATTAAGAAGTGAGGTCAGGGATAAACAGCATACTATAAAGTTACAGTTTACTAAAAAAATGTTAGAAGAGTCTCACAGGAGGGTGAAATGCTCTGTAAAAATGTTGCTTAAAAGAACCTTAAGTGAAATTTAGATTTGATTAAAATCTGTTCTGGTTTTTGGATACACAATTATTCAAGCAAGTAGTTGTTGATTTTGAGTTAAAACCCTCAGCAGTCACTGTTAGTCAGCTCTCCAGATAGTATGTCCCAGTTGCATCCCTTCATCAGTTGTTAGCAGGAAGGTTTTGCTATTTGTTCCACTTATAAAGTAAACAAAACTTGTTATGGAAGGCATTTAATGTGGGTACAATATTTACTCTGGAATATTTTCCTCAATAAGTAGTGTTAGCCAGTAGGTGAGTCTGAGCACCCAGTGTGTGTTAGCTGTGGGAAGCAAATCTGTATGCCTAGCGCATAATGAGCAGTTTAAACTATTGAAATATGAATCAGAAAACTGAGTGAAATTCAAAAATGTTTAATTAAATGAATTATATGATGTGTGTGAACAAATGTATAGTTAGGTACTCTGCCATATATGCTTAGACATTTATGATCTTTAGGTTATTTTTTTGTGAGCAATTTAACTCTCAAGGATAGATAATATTTTTGAAGGACAGCGTTAACAAATATCACAGCGGGCTTCCATTTCATTATAACCAGAATTTTTCTTATGACTTCAGGTTCTAGAATCTTCTAGATGTTCTCTGCAAGACATCCTTGGGTCCTCATTAGGAAACTTAAGAGGTGGCTATACTCACGGCTCATTAACAGTGCAAACCAGTCCCAAATTCATAAACCTCATTCCTTTATTATTTTGAAGCCAATATTTTGGTATTTTTGGAAGTGTAAGATTTATTGGGCCAGAAAAAGAAAGCAAGGTGATAGTAATGTAGTCCAGAGATTACCGTTCTGTATAAAAGCAGTTTATGCCTTTTCTGCATTATATGCCACACTTATTTGTTGGTTTTGTTGTATTCAGTTTTAAAAATACTAACAAGAGAATGAAGATCACGATGTTTACAGGAGGTGTTAGTTGGACTAGAAAACAGTATCAAAAGATATTATACTTTCTATATGGAATTAATGTCATTCTGCTTTTAATGATCCTTGTACACACTGCAAACTGAGCATGGGTCTCAGGACCAGCTTTGTGCATGCGTTAAAATGCGAGGAGGTGCCTGGACACAAGCTTCAGCCGGAATTGTGAAGCTCACGTCGCAGCCTTGCTTGTGAAGTTTACTTTTGCACAGGACCCCAGGTCCTTCTTCCTGTGATCTGGTCAGGAAACTACAGGAATGAGCGCAATATAGCTCACTCAGCACACAGATAGCTTGGATTAATTAATTTCCAGGAAAGAGTAGATATTTTGAGGTGGAGTTGCATACAGCAGTCTAGCAAGGAAAGTACATATCTGTGTGCTGGGCATATAAATGCTTCTACACTCCACCTTGTGGTGCAAGCAAAGGACAGGGCAGCAGGTGCCAGCACATTCGGTTTTAGGTTGGTGCTGTGGCCTCTACAGAAAAACTGCCAAATGAGTGTGTTGCACAAATCTTTGAATGCTGTATCTAGGCCACCAGCAGCAAGCTTGGAGTGGATATAGTAATAAATTAGACAGATGCTGTTTGAAGAGTTTACCAAGAGACAGGAAGCCATTGAATACAGTAGGAGTAGGAGATGGCGTTTGTGAAGGTGTCATTTATAGATGCTTTCCAGTAAAAATGACAGTTTCATACTCTTGGGTAAAGTATGTCATTAAAAATATACAAGATCATAGCAAGGTTATGGGCTATTATCTTGCTCTTCTTACTGATCTAGTCACACAGCTAATAGAGGTAGGTTTGGTTTAATATATGCCTTAGTGTGGGGTTTCAGCGGGGCACCGTGGGTCCTGAAGCGTATGTGCCCCATTTTAGGTGTATGAAAGCTATGCAGAAATTAGTGCAACTGTGTATGTGCTTCAAATACAAGTGCACATGCTTAAGTAACCTGTCAAATTAGAGCATCTGCATCTGTATTTATAGTTTTTCCCCCCAAGACCAATTGCAGTAAAAGCTCAGTCCAGCTGTCATATCTGTGTAATTCATTAGAAATTTCAGTTTTTCTAACTTCAGCTTTAGTCTAAAAAAAGTGACTACATAAAAATTGTATGGTTTTCTCTAATATATTTCCTTCTCTGTATTGACATTATTGTAATTCTGTTTGCATAACTCGTTGCCGTTCATCTCTGTAAGCAGTTTACAGTCACTGTATCACAGTGATCAGAATTCTCTGGTGTCTTCTGCATCATTTGCTGAATATTTTAAATACATTTTGAATTTAAGTTTATGTTTTTTTAATTGTTGTTGAAGTGTGAGCCAACGAGATTGCATCTGGCCTTTGAAAAAACATGTTTTGTTTGTAGGATACTAGTTGATAAAGGCACCTTTTTGAATGCACTCTGGGCCTGTTTTGTCTGGAAAGACAATAAATATGGATCCTCACAGTGGCATTTTTAGGTCCATGTTATAACATGCTGGCCACCTGCAAAAGGTTGGAAAGAATGCAGTTCTGATTCTGTTATGTGGGAAGAATTGTTTTATTGCTGAAAGCCTGACATGAAGTTCACACAAGGAGACAGCTCAAGCTATTACTATGTTTGAGTCAAGGTATTATCTGCACCTGAGAAGGAAATGCAAATAATGGATTGGCACATTTTTCTGCATCAGAGTGAATTGCCATTTTATCAAAAATGCGTCAGCAGGAGAAGAATGATGAAGCAATGGAGAGATGTTCTAAAGCATTTCTTCTCCTGGGTTATTCTTCTGACAGAACTATAGCAGTGATTGTTTTTACATTAGGTATTTATAAAGGCAGCATCACTAGATAAAGTGATGTATTTATATGGACATGTTAAAATGAGTCATTACTAGTATTAATTATTTTTTGGTTAGTCTGGAGACTTTCTCGTGTGGTCTCATGAACCTTGCACAAGGACCAAAATCTAAGGCAGTCGTTTTGAGTAGAGATGAGAAACGTGATCAGTTTGGTGGGATTTGCAAGAGAAGTTACAGAATTTAACATTCACAAATTTGAACAGGGAAGATTAATAGGATCTTGCACATCTCACTTAGATGCTTTTGAGGTTCTTGTACACAGAATTTTGACAGGTAAGGTATGTACAAAATCTGACATTTACACAGGAAAAATAAGGCTGTGTTGTCTGTTACAGAGCAAATAGTCTTCTGAATATATGCTGTTGTTTTTGTCTTTTAGATAATTCTAGTAAGTTCTTCCCACAATGATCGTGACCAAAGCCTTTTCATAAGCACGGATGAAGGAGCCACTTTCCAGAAACAACCCATTACTTTCTTTGTGGAAACTCTTCTTTTTCACCCAAAAGAAGAAGATAAAGTACTTGCTTACACCAAGGAAGGCAAGGTAAAACTTGAAGATACTGCATTTGTTTGGAAATTAAGAATTACTTTGTTAAGGAGAGATATACCAATTCTGATATGCTGAATAGTGTTGGGTTTTCTGAAATATCAGTTGCCCAGAAGGGAATCATATTCTGATTTTGAGGTTTATGTAAGTATTTATTGTCTTTGTGTCCAAATTTTTGTTTTTATGGTAATTTCAGTCTTGGCGTTTTTAGTTGATATGCATATTGATAATATTTGTCCTCCTGCATAGTATTGTTAAATAGTACCTCTGAAATGTGCTCCTCCCTAGAAAGTGACCATAAGCAATTGCTCTGTAATTTATAGAGTAGTAGAAAGTTAATGAAGCTGAAATAGTGCCTCCAAAGGCCATTCATGGGATGTAAAATAAAGTAATATAAAATAAACAGCACAGTTATACAGCAGAATAGGATCTGGGGAATTGGTGAATCTGTAGAAATACAGAATAATTCTCTCTCTTATGATGTATTTGTATCACTTTCAGATTCAGGAGTCGTATCATGTGTTTTTTCTAAACTTTTACTTTCTTTCTTCTGGTTAAATTACAAAGTCACTTTTCTGAGTGAGTTAGGTTAAACACTCTGAGTGAGGACACAGCCTGTAGGTGTGTAGTTCATCTCTTTTTCATGATGCAAAAACTGCAGCTGTAAAGTCACTCTGATTCTGGTCCTGGTAGTGATCTTGAGTCACCTCCATGTTTACTCCTGTTTTAAACCAAAATTAGTAAACTCTAGTCCATTTTAATCCTTGTCAGACTTCACAGAACATGTATATTTAGGCATTGAGACTAGTCAGGGAAGGTTGCTCATGCTTCAACTTGTCCAAATACTGCATTGAGTTCAGTGATGTTATATCAGGTCATCCTTTTCTGGGATATATAAGTTAATAGCTGATCCCCAAACAGTTCATGTTTACAGGTATTTGCAAATAAGGCTAGAAATTGAATAAAAACCACAGAAACCAAAACTCAATCACAAATTACATGAAGTATTTTCTTAGCATCTTCAGTTCGAAAACCTAACACGATTACAAATGTGTTGAATACGTGTTATGTAAACAAAGTACTTCAGGGATGCCTGAATTTATGAAAAGCCTGTTACGAAAAACTTTTTTTTTCCCCAGTTTGTTTCTGATGATAGATGTAATTCCTGAATTTTGTATAGCAGCACACTAGAACATCAAAAGTCTTGGAAAAACTAAATGGCAGAAACTTAAGAGTCCAAAGAAGTGTATTGAAGAAGCTGACCAGCCAGAACAAGTGGGTACAAATATTTGCCAGCAAAGAGAAGGGGGCAGGAGCACCAAGTGAAGCATCTGCTTTGTGTTCTGATGAGTTACACATGATAGGGAGGTTTTCAGGCAACTTATACTTGGATCATCTTCCAGACCAAGTGATACTATCATTTACTAGATTTAAAATGTGACTGGACAAAACACCTACAAAACACTCAGTAAAGAATAGCTCTGTGTTGGTAGCAGGAAGGGTTAGGCAGTCTGATAGACTTTTCTCAGGCTTTCAGTGTAACACCATAATGACTTCCTGGGCAACTCCTGCATCTTTACCTAAAATATGTAGGAATGAAGGATGCTTTTGACTATAACTGGATCAGTAACCTACTTAAATTTTGTATAAGGCCTGATATATTTGACCTGGTGGGGAGAGGAAAATGAAGTAATGTTGGTAAAGGAGGTGCTGAAAATCAAAATTGCAACCTGACATAAAAAGAGGTCACTGTTTCAATGGTCTTGAGAAGATAGTGTTGGTCTGAATTCGGCCTAGGGAGACAGTATACTCTAGTTTGTTAGGTAACTACCTTTGCTGATAGAAAGTAGTATCAGTCTAAAACTCAGAAGCTATTACCTCCTGTTACTGAAATGATTTCTTACAAAGGCATTTTTGAAAATACAAGGAATACAGGATCACATCCTTCATAAATAACAATCAGGCTTCTCTGTCTACTGAAGCATCGTGGCCTTTCTCACAACTTCTGATTTGATTTAGGGCTTATTTTATATTGCAAAATATGCCTTTGTCTTTAATTCAGAACTCTAGATTTTGTTTAAATAAAGCTCTAGCCTCTAGCTGACACTATAAGTGAATGCAAATCCAGTCAATATGGTTGAGCTAATCTATTTACTGCCTCAAATCTTTATTCTCTTCATCTGGCTACCTCAGTTATAATGAATAACAATCAGCTATTCTCTGAGTCTATATAAATGCTTCTAGATTAATTTTTTTTAAAACTTAACAGGGATGCAGTAGATAGTAATTGTTCATTTGGAAGCTGAGAGGATAAAAAAAAGGCAAAACTGAGAAAAGCATTTTCAGGGTTTTTTTTTTAAGTGATTCCACATATTTATTAGATGGGTGGTAATAAACAGAATTCTAAGATCTATTAGGTGTGTTTTCTGATGCCAGAGGTTTGACTGTCCACAAATATGGCTGTTTTCACCTCATACCTAATCTCATTTTATGAGATTATCATATCTTTTTATCATATGGACTTGTTGAAAAACAAAACACATATTGGTCATATTGTTAATTAAAAGAAGTTGAATGTGTGCATTAGTTGGTTACACATTATTTTTATTTATTTCAAATAGTGAATCAGTTAAGGCATATTCAAACATGAATTTGTATCAGTCCTAATTCACTCTCCCTACCATAAGATTACAAGGGCTTCCCCCTATAGTAATCCGAACCATTCATTCATAAGCTCCCAGACTTCAGTCTTAAATGTCTATTAGGGGAGGTAGTTTGGGGTTGTTGAGGGGGTTTGGTTTTGTCTTTTTTGGCCCCCACTGCACAGGCCTCGCTGGCAGGAATCTTCTTTCATTTCCTTATGAAATTTATCCATCAGAAAACTATATTCCTTTGCTCATATGCCAGCATTGTCCCTTATCCTAAATAGCTCTTTTCCTCACTCGCCAGGAACCTCTGAATTCTTGGCTTTCTCCGCAGCTTGGACACCAGGGTTAGGGCAGTGTATTAAATGATCACCTCTTCCAGATTTACAGAAGTCTGGAAGAGACAGGTAACTAGCTGAGCAGGGTCCACCCTTTCAGGAAGATGGTCAAACCAATGGTTTTCTTGTCTGTAATGCCTGTCGTGACAAATGTTTGAAGTAGTAAGGAGCTTAGGTTCTCCGTCCTGCACAGTCTAGCTCACTCAAAGCCACATCCCTTCCAGGAGGTTGATCTAAGCTACATGGTATAAAACACACTGGTTGCAGCAAACCCTAACTCACACAATAATACTAAGATCAGAAAGTTAGCAGGCAAAGTTTATGCTAAGTTATCTCAGCCTTTATCTTTACATGTCAATATTGGCAGTTTTCTGTACTAAAACGTAATTGTGGTTTTGTTTTTTGGTTTTTTGTGGGGTTTGTTTGTTTCATTTGTCATTAAACCTGTCATTTTAAACCAAAAACATTTCTTACAAGTGTTCGTAAGACACTTTACCCCAGCACAGTCAGCAGCTGAACTGGTGACTTACTCCCACATCAGAAAAGAACAGTTTTACTTGCCTTTTTTTTTCTTTTCCTATTAAAGATATTAAGAGAAACCCATCATATGTAAATTGGATCAAATAAGAAATGCGTGCAGACAGCAGGGGGCTTTAAATCTCTCTTTAGAAGTCTGACAGGTATTTCCTGTTTTAAGTAGAGGAAACACATTATGAAGGCAAATGCTGAAGGAGGGAGATTTTTGAATAGCTATTCTATATCCCACTTTATTCTGGGGGAAAAGAGCTTTCATCTGCACTGTTGATATCTGTCCCTAACGTTAGCATTTGCTATGAGGTGAACTGTTCAGAGGGAAGGGTAGGCTGGAGACCTCCTCCAGGCCATCTTCTGGGTCTCTGCTGAGTGACCATTTCTCAAGGGTCATAAATTGGTATCCATGAAGCAAGCCCTACAGTGCATCTCTCCTCATCGGTTCTCTTAAGCATTTCTCTAATATGGTCTGATCCTATTTTAGCAGAGTTTCAAATCCATTAATTTCCTGGCAGAAGTATTTTTGATGGAATTAAGGCTTGAAGCATAAAGGGAATGTTTGTGCTTGTTTGGTCAATGAATGGGAAGAAAGAGAAAAGTGTCCTTTTACCATCCCTCTTGTGTAACCCTGCTGAAATATAAAATAATCTGACACAAAATGAACTGTCAATTGTTTACATGGTAAACAAGAAGATGTTGCCACTGAGTTCTGTTTATTATAGATTGTATTTTAGAAGATTTTCTCTATGAAAGGTTATTACTCTAAAAAATATTGTAGAGATTTCCTGGTATTCTTTTTTTCTAATTAGTATGCAATCTGTCATTTTAATAGTGACATAGGACCTGTCTTTGAAGATGTACATTATCAGTTCCTGTAATCTAATTTTTCTTTTTTTCTTTTCTTTTGTAGGTTTATGTATCCATTGACTTGGGGAAAAAATGGATCCTTCTGCAGGAACGAGTTTCGAAAGACCATATTTTTTGGTAAGAAGTCTGTTATTTTCCAAATAAAAAATGAACGGCAGAAGTAGTTAATTCTGAACAAGAGAGATGTTTCCAGAGGTACTGATGGGGACAGTTAGGAGCCTTGGCATCTCTTGCAGATTGAGTATGTCAGTGTTACTGTGTCCAGTACTGCAAATTCATACTCATGCCCGTGTTCATTCCAAGTGTCAGCACATATAAGGGTTATAGGTCTGGATCTATGGAGCCCAAGATTTAAAGAGCTGTAATGTCCAATGAAATTGCTCTCTGTTTTACTGGTGAAATTGATCTTTACAAAGGAGACCAGTCCTTTTGCAGAGAAAAATCTATAACATTTTTTTAAGAGAGGTTGAATCAGACCTATTAACTGGAGTCACATATAAACTTACACTATTAAGGAAACTGGTAAAAAATATGACTTTATTGAGTACACATATATCAAATAATTTCATTTTCAGCTCAAATGTTTTGCAGTCTCTTGCTTAAGAAGTGATTTAAGGAGGCTGACGAAATGTTTGAAGAATAAGTCAATGTCTGTTTTTTATACAAATGAAATCAATTTGAACAGCGTATAACTTTTTTACACCAAAATTAACCATTTGCTAGTGTTTTCAATTGATTTTTGTGTTTAAATATGGTCAATTTGCACTCTCAACATTTGTCTGATTTCTGTGGAAAAAGCCAGAGAATTCCCCTTTTCACCGTTTACTTCATTGTGTAAGTGTGGACTGTGCGTAACTATGTAACTGCCAATAATAGATGTTTTATTACAGGATTAGTCAGAAGACACATACCTCTGTTGCCTAAATGTTTTTTGATTTTATTCTAGGAGGACCATGATCTCTGTCAGTTATGTAAAGTAAAATTATCTATATGTCTGTGGAACCGTACCTGTCTTTCAGGAGTACTTTGTGGTTTGCTAGTGGTGTTGTCAGCATCAAAATGGATTTACGTGATCTTGGTTGCAAGATTTGTGATGTCTTTGGCATTCATGCTGCGATCCTCCTTGTTCTTCAGGGAGTTGCTTTTCTCTTGAATTGAAATAGATACTCATCCTGGCCATGGTCAGGGAAGAATGAAGCAAACAAAACCCAAACCTGCTCAAACTGTTTGCATAGAGGTTACAAAGCATGCAGAGCTGTTATGGTACCTACAGATACATCGGCCACTGGCCCAAAATGTAACTTGGCAAGTCCACAGTTGTGCTGGCATGTGTGCTGCTGCTGAAGCTCAGTAGGGAGGAGGTTGTGACCCAGGGCAGGGACACACGGACAGGTTACACCCTCTTTGAAAGGGCTGGGAGCGCAAGACCTGACCTCACCTTCTACCCTGTCGGCGTAATCATCCCTGGACATATCAAGGGAGCTTTTTCACACATCCAAGTGCTTCTCAGTCAATTTGTAACTTTCTTATCATCTATACTTTTAGAAAACCTTTCTGCAGTTGGTTTGCAGTAATACTCATCTGATCTACTCCACCCTTCCTTACTCCTGCACATAGCCTTATTGGAGAACTTATTTCTACACAGCAGCTGGAGTTTCATAGGCAATACACTTTACAGGTCTCTTAACTACCATGTTAAGAGTTTATAATCATCAACTACCATGTTAAGGGTATATAATCATCTAGAAGTAACACAGTGGGTCAGAAATGTCATGTCTGTCTTGTAACTGGTTTTTCCTCAGCAAGATTATAGAGGGTGTGAATCAGGAGGGCGTGTGGCTCTCGTCTTTAATAAAAAAAAATTCAAATGTATTAGATCTGAAAATCATCAAAGTCACTAACGGGTAAGAAAGAACAGTGGAAGCCTCTCGTGCAGACTTGTTTAGTGGTGTGTTTCTTATCTGAGTCTAGGTATATTTAGCACACTTCAGTTATGGAAAACTTAGCATACCACTGAAATGTGTGTCAGTTTTGCTCTGACTCAATCCTTCTTTCCTTTATATCATTCAGATATGAGCAGGGGAATGCCCTGAAACTTTGATAGGAATAACTCCCATGTATTACCTTGAAGTCATGGTTGTTCATGAACATCACATTCCTCTCAGATAAGATGGATAAATTCTAAGAGTTTGTACTTTTATAACCATTAAAATATTTTCTAGGTTTTTGTTTTCCCCTTTTCTGTATATAGACCATTCTGATTTCTCTGAAGAACGGTATCAGCCAGCAACAGCAAGGATTTGGGAGCAGGAGTTTAGTGCCCTACCAGTAGCAAATGATCCTTTTCTTAAATTTCCCAAGAAGTAAAGGTATATAAATATACTTCTAATATTATATGGAACACTGCAATATATAAAGAATCTGCTGCGAGTGGAGGGTTGGATGTGGTGGTCTTCTGGTGGAAGTTACTCTGTCTTTATACAAAACTTTCCCCTACTTTATGGCCTTCATCACCTGAGTTATCCGAGTGCTAGATAGAAATAAGTATTTGTGTAGTTTTAGTGTGGTTTTCAAGAGATGTAAGAACGTAGGCTTTGTCATACCTTGACAATTAGGACACTCTCAGCTAAGTCCGCTATTGTTTTCTTGGCAGTATATAACATCTGATGTGTTAAAGATAGATGAAATGAACACAAAGTAATTGCACATCTCACTATAAATGAGGGCATGTGTCTTGCTGATACTGGCTGATTGTGCCAAGGACATTTCACTGGGCAGATCCTTAGCAGATGTTTCTTTGATTTCAGTCACGCTTTGCCACTGAGACTGAAAATACAGCCTAGGATTTTTACTGCAGCCTGGTAACTACAAATATTATCAGTCATAGTATTTTTCTGTGCTTTGTGAAAACAATTTTTCCTTTGCCTCCAGCAGCAGCCCGATCTTTGTGCATTTCCTGCAGAAGCTTTTTTAATTTTTTTCTCAATGAAAATCTAAATGCAATTAATTTAATGGAATGTCTTATGTATATATATTAGGAGAAGGTCAGTAGGGACTGAGTATTTTAAACGATTTATGTTCAGATCTTTTTATACTGTGGGTTTATAAGCAATATATAAAAATTATCTTCTAGGCTTTATTTGCTTTTCAAATGTTCTTTGCAGATTTATTGTACGGAATTCGGTCTTTCGTGATAGTGGAACTAATGGAAAGGTTATTGGTATCAGTGGGAATGGTATACTTCCACCCCTATTTCAGGAGCACAGAATATTTTTTCCCATCTGTGATGCAGTGTGGCATTTTCATAGCGTCTTCGAGCCATTTTCCCAATTGGTTTCATTTATTCTTATGGAAAGGAAAGCTGACTAATCCTTCATAGGATTGTGTCTTCTAGAATCTTAGGAGGTAAAACAGGCTTCCCAGGGAGCTAGTTGATGCCCCAAGCCTGTAACTGTTTAAGTGATATTTGGACAATGCCCTTAACAGGCTTTAAGCTTTGGTCAGCCGTGAAGTGTTCAGCCACTTGGACTAGATGGTTGGTTTAGGTCCCTTCCAACTGAAATAATCTACTCTATTCTAAAAATAAAAGAGCTGTAAGGCTGCACGTAGATGTAAAGATGGTTGCAGAAGACGTATTCTAGAAATTTCTTTATTTTTCTTTGATTGTTTTCTTACTCAAATTGAAATAAAAAAATCAGAATACAGAGAAACCCCCAAACTGTTCAGAAAATATGAAAATACTGGAAATAAGTGCTCTGACGTTGTTAATTTAAAAGTTGGGGTTTTTTAATTTTTCAGAGCAAAATCATGAAATGTGGATTTAAAATTGACTTAATAAAGTGATATACTAAGTCACACTAATTCAAACCAAGAAATCTCATTTTGTATCAACAAATTTATTTAGGAAATAAATATTTCTGCATAAATACTAGATTTCCATATAAATACTAGCTAGAAATATTAATTTATTCTTTTTTAATGTGAAAAGTTTTAATTTTGAGCAAATTATTGTGCTTTAAAATTAAGAAACTTGGATTACTAGGGCCTATTTTATTGCTGCAAATAAACTGCAACTGACCATGCAGTATTGCCCCATGGTCATGACGTGTGTTAAAGGATGTTATAGTACCCATCCTTTATAGTGCTTTTTCCAGTTCCTGGTGTATTTGTTAGGAGGGAATGCAAAGAGATATGACCTGTTCCAGCCAAAGAGTAAACACCCTCACATCACATGGTATGTAATTGGTTTTATATATCAAGCCTATTTTAAAAAAAGCCTGGTGTATTTTGTGGTAATCTTTGAGAAGAAGAAAGAGTAGTGCAGTTTGGGATTCTTCTGGCTCTGCTGTTATTCTCAGTCCCCAAGGCTTATGCACCGGTTTTGATTTCTCAAAATAGAGCTTAGTAATACATAAGCAAAGAATAGATTGTGAATCATCTGTCTACAGCAGTACAAATGTACCCCAGGACAGTAAGTCACGAATTGGTAATTACCAGAGAATTAGGCCCAGCACACTTCCGTTATGACTCTTTCTAGTGCCTTACAAATGCTTTATCCATAGCATATGTGGATCCTATGCTATGGGTATCTGTTATTTTTAGCTATAGGTTCTCCATTTTCATGAGAGGTGAGAACACAAAAATAAAAAATGACGAGTTTATTTGGGTAGAGCAGTTGTTCTCAGGGGACCAAAGTGCTGGTCTCATGAAATCTCATATGAGTAATCAATCAATCACAGCTGTACCCATTCATGTCAGGTGTAGTGGGTTCCTGGCTATTCAGGTGTCAGGTGAAAGAGGGTATTTCAGTGCTGTTATGACCTGAAGGAGAGAGAGGTGCACAGAGGACTTCATTGAGTCTTTAACGTTGAATTTGTGTGGGCAGTCTTTCTTACGTTTCACTTCATCACTTTGTATATTTGTTTCTGTATCTATCTGTGTGGTGATGTTTATGACTCTGATGGGTTTATGTGGCAAGGTTTGGTAGCAGGGGCATTCAGGGCTTCTGTGAGAAGAGACCAGGAGCTGCTGGATATCAGTTGGTGGGTGGTGAGCAATTGTATAATTTTTTTAATTTTCCATTATTTTTATTACATATTATTAGTAGTGTTAACATTATTAGTAGTAGTAGTATCACTGTGTTACTCATGTATGTTCAATTATTAAATTGTTCTTATCTCAGTCAATGAGCTTCCTTGTCTTTTCCTCTGATTCTCCTCTTCCACTGGAGGAGTGGGGGAGGTGAGCGAAGGGCTGTGGGGTACTTAACTGATAGCTGGGGTTAAACCAATACAAACAGCTTAGCCTTCAGGAGAACTTCCCTGAAGTCTGTAAAAAAGTCACGTGTGTAATAAAGGGCTCCAGTGTTTCTCAGCATACCAAATTTAGGCCTGAATGGGAATAGAGGTGCCCTGGTTTCCCTCTACTTCTCATTGTTTTTTATTAGGTGCAGCTGTGTGTTGTAAATGAGGTTGGATGTTGCACAAAGTTTGAACTGGGCTTAAGGTGATTTCACCTCTGCACCACCAAAAGGGGATAGATATCTTGTCACTTTTCTTCCACAAGATTGGTGCTCAACTGCTACGGTGATCTGGTGGTTTAAGAAACGGAGAAACTAATCCCTCCCAAAAGTGCTAAAATTTCATTCTGCAGCACTAATTTTCCCAAGAGGTTCAACACGGTGTCAAACAAGCACAAGGGAGATGATGGGAACTTGTGTTCACAGGAAGGGGAAGAAGCATATTGAGGCTGCCTGTATTTACATCACCCTGCAATTAAGTTGGGCTATTTTAATTCTGAAGTGGTGTAACCACGTTGTTACGTGATCTGAATCCCTGGCATGTTGCACTGGCTTTATCCAGCATGGTATACTTGGTCAAGAGGTATTATTTTCCTACAGGAAGACTTGGCTGATCTAAAATTAGTCGGAATTTCATTGGAAATGTTACAGGTGAATGTAAAGCGCTAAAACAACCCAAACTAGAAAACCTTACATTTAGTGGCAAGCCCTCCTTTAACCAAGTAAAACAAAGAAAGAAAGAAATGGTCCCAGATTGCTGAAAGATTAACATATTCATTGCAGACTACTGTGAGAATGAAAATGGGGGAATTCTAACCAAATGAAGCCAAAAACCCTGTTGAAATTGAGACAAATACATGGTTCCTGAGAAAGTGCTTGTTCTGTTTGGGGGAAAAGAAATAAAAAATTGATGCTGAAATGTCAACTAAAAATGTCTAAAAGCTTTTGGATTATCAGGATCCATTGTGTCTATGTTTATAAAACTGAAGAGATCCTATCCTAAAGCCAGTTGAGGTATAGTAAACTGTGCTTGTGAATGGATGTGTGGACACAGTCCTCGCACTGGTACAATCCATTTATGCTGTGGTAGTAGTAAGTTTGCAAATGGGAAAAAAAACCCCAAAAAAAACGCCAAAACAAAACCCAGTCTTAATTTCTCCCTCAGTATGACAAATTATGTAACTGACTCTTCCTTTTAAGCAGATCTTTTACTGTATGTGTTCCTGTAGGTCCATTGTTTACCCATCGTTTTATGAAAGCTGTATCACATGGGCAGAGGGACCTAGACTGTGTTTAGCCTGCATAGCGTCATACGACTTTTCCTTTGGTTCGTGATTTAAGCACAAGTGAAATAACAGTATTGCTTTTTAAAGTTCTCTTGACAGAGGAGTCCACTGAAAAGGGTATATTAATTTATTCTTCAGGGATATAGCTTCAAGTTCTCTGCATTAGTTATATTCTTTTCTGAAGATTTTCTTAGCAGCCATAATAGATAGGTTCTTTTTTCAATAAAAGAGAGAAAGAAGTACTCATAAGTGTTTGTGAAGATGGGTGAATGCACTTCGGAGTTTGGAAACTCTGCCTTACAGCTGACATTCAAAAGTACACTTTGGGGTTGTAATGTCTTCAGTGAGTAAACAGTCTCTGCTGTTACAGTTCATCTGTACAGTTAGGGTAATGAAAACCACATAACATATTTTATTCTGCTATTCAGTTATTAAATATTCTGCTTACTTAATTTGTGCCTGTCCAAATGGATAAACTGCACTTAAAGGGTGCATCTTCACCTGTTAGTTCTTTGACTGTAGACAAACCTACAGGTATAGCTTAATAATAATTTCTTTCGTCAGCCTTGTGTCCATCTTTAGACAATTAGGCAATTCCCAGTGCTGGGACCTGGCAAGTTCAGTGAGACATCTGAGGCAGTGAAGAGGCGACTAAGGACACCCAATGGGGTGGCTTACTCTGGTAGATCAATGAGAGAAATGCTTGTCAAACTGCAGCATGGAGCTGTCATCCTAAACCTTCTTTATTGTCAAAGGACACCATGGGACGTGATCCCATGGCAGGGGTGTTGGAACTAGATGATCTTTAAGGTCCCTTCCAACCCAAACCATTCTATGATTCTCTCCAGTTGGTTTAGGAAGAGAGGACTTAGCCTTTGGAAGTAACTGTTCTCGTGTTTAATGAAGGACAATTTTAAAATGGAAGTAGGGGAAATGTCTGAACTTCAGGGAGAAAGAGGTATTAATTTTTCCTGTCTGGGTTAAAAACACCTTCCTTGCGATTTATTCACATCTACTCAAATAAAAGTCTAATGGAGAAAAGTAGTCTGGGTTGGAAACTTCTGTGTCCATGTAGTGTTCATTAAAACAGATCTCTTACAACCTCTTCCACTAAAAGATTGCCCTGGAAATGAGATTAGGGACTACTTGTGTCAGCTGCCACTGTTAGGAGGAGCACAGTAGACGTGAGGGCATTACCACTTCTGAGCTGTTGAAAGAAGTATTAGAAGGTAAAGATGTTGATAAGTATCTCAAACCCTGCTTATGAAATCGTATGTGATCAATTATAGACATAAAACGTTGTATCAAAAGTATCCAAAACCTATCTTTGCATTATTGATGCTAATCCGCATGTCAGACTGAGCCTCAGAAAATTTCAACCCTAAAGTTTTTGTTAGTTTGTGGTTCAGCTGAATGAAGTCCATCACAAAAATATAATATTCAGCAAACAATATTATTCCTTCAAAAAGCTGATGGCAGAATTGATAGCAGGTTTGATTTGGTGTGCTTTGAATATCTAGAAAAGTAGCTACAGCACAAATAGCAAAAAAGGTCACAGATGCCTTCCCTCTGTTCAGATACACTCTTGGAATCTGATAAGAATATATCTTCTCTGACCTTAATGTGTTGCCTCCAAAATGCTAGAATAGTTTGTGTTGCAGAGAACAATTTCTTAGTAAACGGAAGATATTTCCATGCATTTACCAAAACATTCCCTGTAGAAGTTTTCTTTACATCTCATGGCTTGGCAGGGGCTCATCCCTTCCCCTCCCCTTCCTTCTTCAGACTGGTCATTTATCTTATTAGGGAAAAACAGCGTATGTGATTATTTCTGATTGTTATGCAGCAGTAGAAATGGTCCGCTCTCTTCCCTCTGGCCTGCGGTACCAACGAGCCTCAGATTACTGAGTTGGCGTTTTAATCGCTCCTCATAAATCAGTGCTATTAAAATCATTAAACAACGATGTAATTTCGGTCCAAAGTGTAGTTCTATTGCATTGATTATTAATAATTGTATCAAAATGATAATTTCCTCTTCAGTAATTTAATGGGCTTTTTTAATATCTGCATCCGGCTGCACTTTATTCCTCAGTGTATCTCCTTTGCGGGTCTTCGACTTGCATCTGCTGACTCACAGGACTTTTACCGTGCCATTGAAGAGCCTTGCGATGAAGAGTGATGTAGCTACGGGAGTGGGGTTGGATTCCGCTTCGCCTAGTGACAGCACAACTGTCAGCTCAGAGCTTCCTCTGCAGAATCTGCCTGACTAATGACAATGGAAGGGCCAGAAAAAAGTGCAGCTGGGGCTGCTGTTCCCAGGTTGGGATGGAAGCCCTGAGGGTAGAAAACTCATCTTTTGGCTGAGCATATTTGACATGGGGGATATTAAGAGAAAATCAGCCTGTATTCCCATTACAACTTTTCAAAGTTAAACTGCACTTTGATCAATTCTGACTAAATTTCCTTCTCAGGAATTATTCTTTTCAAGATTATTCTTCACTTTTTTCCTTTGTCAAAGCAGAATCTACCCTTCTCTTGAATATACTAACCAAAAATATATCAATTCTTTATGGAAGCCATGTGTCAAGTTTATAATATTTCTAGTAAGAATGGAATCTGTCTTTTTTAGGACTAAATCTGCCTTGTAGTCTCAAATGTCAAAGGTAATCGTAAAAAGATGCTCTAGCATTTGCCAGTGTATTCCTATCTGTGTGCATGTATGTCAATTTACGATTATGCTGTTTTGTTTCCAATTTCATACCTATTTCTTTTCTGTTCTCCAATTGATCCTATTTGTATGCATATTTTAGTAAAAGAGATTCTGAAGAAATTCAAGAAAAACATAATGTCAAGTACAGAATAAATCGTTCCATCTAGATGTTAGTAACAGGATGCTATAAATGGGGTTTATTTTAATTTCCCAGCTAGAATGTTAAAGCTGGTTAGTACAAAATCCTCTCTTTTCTTCCATCCACATAATTATTATTCTGTAGCTGGCTCTGCATAACCTGATTATATTATGTTCTCAGGGCTGTTGCTGGAGTTGACGGAGACCCTGATTTAGTTCATATGGAAATCCAAGACCCCAGTGGAGGTATGCAGATGAAAATGTTATCAATTGATACCCTAGTGTATAGTCATTTCTCTTTGTATTAAAAAATAATTTTTGGTTTGTTTTAAAAACTACTTAGAAGTGAAACTGTGCCAGTCAGATTCTTTCTCTGTTTATCTGTAGTCAGCAAAGCTGTCCTGTTATATAAAAATATAGTATAATTTAAAATTTACTTGTTTTGCGCTCTAAGATGAATTGACGTCAAGATGCTATGCTCCATTGAAAATGTCCATTAATAGTGCAATTTATTCTGGCAGTTAAACATTGAACATTTTTTCCTGATTTGCAAATAAAACTGGCAATGCAGTGCTGGGTAAGTGTCTGTTAAAGTGAATCGTTGCGTATGTCAGTCCTACTGCACTAACCACCTTCTCCCAGAATTTCCTCGTGTTACAGTATCTAGTATACTTTGAGACTTCAAAAGGAAAATAAATGAAAAGGCAGATTAGCAGCCAGGATGTGCTGTACCAAAGAGTCACCATGATTCCAAAAGCTTCTAGAGTTTCTTGTTACCAATTGTACTCTAGAAAGGTAATTTAATTCCTTGAATCATATTGTCTAAGTTCCTATGTAGTTTTAAAAATACGTTATACAAAAGAAACAGTTTGACTTTCCCCAATTGAGTAGCTTTTCTTTGTTTTGGCCCTATTAAAAAATTAAAGTTACCATGTTAAAATCTGGATTCTAAATCTTTTATCAGTGAGGTTTCTGATACTTGGGCCCCCTACAAAGCCTCATCAACTGCTCTGGTTAGAGACAGTGTAAGAAGATTCTTCAAGAGCTGGATGGATTTTTTTTTTTATTATTTAACAGAAACAGCAGAAAAAGAAAACCTCTCATGAAATTTCTCCTGGCTTTGTTCTCTAAACTGTGCGCTTATGCTCAGTACAAACATTGTCATTGATTTTTATTGCCATCTTTGTACTGCCTATCTGATAATGAACTATAATGCTTGTCATGTGAATTATGAATACCTGCAAGACTTTTTGATGGCCTATTCCTGTGCCTGCTCAAATGTCATTGTGGTGATGATTTGGACATAAGCAGGATCACTTGGTGTGCTGGGTTCAGTCAGGAAAGGGCTAACTCCCTTTACTCTGGTTGCCAGGGAACTCTGTTGCTGGACAGTAAGTGAAAACATTGATAAGGCCTCAGCTGATGCTGGGGATGGCTTGTACTGAACTCAAGGTCTTTTGTCCGCTTCGGATACTGTAGCTGACCCAGACTGACCAAGGAAGTATTTCATCCCATAGTCCGTCATGTTCCGGTCTCTTTGGGTGGGGAAGAGGGTCCGGTAGCCATTACTCTTCCCTTCTCTCTCTCTCCCTTACTCCCTTGCTCGTCTCTCCGGGCACTTCTTAACCCTCCTGCGTTAGCTGCTTTGCTAACTCCTGTGCTGGCTCATTCGTGTGGGAGCTGGTGGATTGTTTTGACTTTTCTGGCCGTGTTATCAGTGATAAGGTTTGCTCGGAATCTGCTGCGTAGGCTCCCGGGCTCCGGCCTTCAGGCCGCGGCTCTCGGGCTGCGATCGCTCTCGGGCTGTGGGTCTCGGGCTCTCTGGGTCTGATTTTCATCCCTCAACATCTGGGTGTGCATTGGTCAGTGGATGGTGGGAAATTGTATCATATTGTATATATTGTACTATATGTTTCATTTTCTACTATTTTAAGTATTTATTAGCAGTAGTACCTGTATATATTGATTTAGATTTAATTAGTAAATAGTTCTTATCTCAATTTTACGAGCTTCCTTATTTCTTTTTCCTCCGATTCTTCCCCTCCACTGGAGGAGGGGAGGGGGATTTGTGAGAGCGGCTTCGTGGTATTTTGCTAGCCAGAGTTAAACCACGACACTTGGGTTGACTTGCTGCCTCTAAAACAAATCCAGATCTTAAAACAAGTATTGTATCTAGTATACTGGTTTGACCTGTTCTAATTTAAAGTCATAACGTATGGAATGCATTTCCTGTCACGCTGCAAAAGTAATAAGGGAGATGCATGGGGGTGCGTTATTTGCTCTTTCGTACTGTGTCTGGAACATGGGGAGAATTAATGATCTGGACACAGGATTGCATATATAACATTTTTCTCACTGCACTTGGGAAACTCACTCAAGTGTTTTGTGCTCAGAAGCTTGTGAGGAAGGGTGAGCTGTACAAGGGTTTGAAGCTAGAAAAAGGTCCTTGGGCCACAGCTGATGTAAAGATAGGATTATTGGCTCTGCTCTCTCCGCTAAGAGCAGATTGCATCAAAGATGCAGTGATGCTGTTCTAACAGCCCAGGCAGTGATGGTATTCCTTGCCCATTGCAAACTGGAGATGAAGAGAGAGGCCACAGCCTCTCCACTGATAAAAATCAGTCCATGCTTTTTCAGCAAGGTATTAACTCAGAATATAGAAGTCTTGCCCCAGCAGAGCAGTTCCAATAGTGTGTTAATAGCATGTCTTAACTTTCCTACAGAGCTTTGAAAACAGCCTTCAAAATTCTGCACGCTGTCTGTTAAATGGAGTCTGATTCTCTTCTCACTCATCACAGTTTTATACTGGGGTTGATCTATTGATTTCAGTTATGTTGTGTCAGGCTGCCATTTCTCCAAGTGAATAATTCGACTCTGTGCATAGGTTAAGTGAGAAAAGATGCTCCTTCTATTATCCCCACCCATGAATGTCTCATTCATCTAACCCCTACTCTCTGGACCAGCAAAATTTGGATAATAACAGGCTGCCTCCTGGGAATGATCTGAACTGTAAGCTGTTAATGTATTTTCAGTACACTGGAGATTGAAAAACTCTTATAAGAAGGTTTAATATAATCATTTTATAACTAACTCGACTGGCAAATGCAGTGCTTTCCCAACATGAATAACATTTTATACTGCTTGCTGCTTTTTCTCTTGATAGCCCTGTCATATGTTTCTGTCTCTCTTCCCTCAGGTTATCGCTACATCACTTGCCAGATTCAAAATTGCTCTGATAAGACGATGACAGTCCAGTTTGCTGGTGGCACTGATCGGGATTCCCTGACTGTGCAGGATGACTACATATTTCTTCAGGTACTGCCACATTCTGGAGAGACAGCCCATTTTAAAATTAAAAGAATTAAATTTTAGACAGTGCAGCAACACTCTAATTTAGGAGCATGGAAAAACCTGCTCCAGAGTATGAATGATGATTTGTGATTTTTTTACATGGAACAAAGCCCTCCTTTATTGGTCAAAAAACCCCAGTATATCTTTAACTTTCGCAACCAGTTGCCTCTTTATGCGGTTGATTTTAATTTTTCACTGACCTAGCTTTAACTAGATGGAAATTTTTGAAGTGCATTGTGTGGTTCAAAATTGCTCTTTATAAAAACTTTGTATGTTAGGCAAAATGCAACCCTTTAGTTTTTAGGCTTATAACCTCTTCTGGGTCATTTCCAGTACCTCCATAGCACAAAAAGGTTCCCTGAGAAGAGCCGCCTTGGAAGGCCACTGACAGAGTAGTGGCTCAGCTTCTTCACATGGATTCTCCTATGAAGAGGTTCTCCTGGGAAAGAATTTATAGAGTTGCACTTAGGAAGCAAAAGGATGAAATTGCTATAGCTGGGAAGCTTGGAGCAACCTGTGATGGCCCAAATTATATTGGGGTTATTTCATTCCCAAGCTACAAGAGCTGCGTGCGGAAAACTGGACTGGAAATCTGTCAGCCTTGAGGCACCATGTGCAGCTCAGGGACACAAAGATTTGCTTGAGACTTGTGATTTCAGTCTGTCAGAGATGCAAACTTCTGAAAGAAACATTATGTCCTACCTGTTTTTTTTAGATTTTCCTAGGGAAGCTGCTTGTACTTTCCTCAGTGGTTGCTGTAATTTTTCCCTTATTTTGGTATGATTTGCTTATTGCAAATGCGTGTTTATTGAGTCTTGCAGGAAAGCAAGGTTCTGATGATGGGTAACTCTCCCCACCGCTGCCTTGGCATACATCACATTTGCTTCTTTGCAGCTTTCCCGTTGTGGCTGTTTCTTCCAAAAGAATTTGTAAACTGATGAAGAGACAAGATCTGTTCTCCTCTTGTTTAGCACAGCGGTTTCAAAGGCCCACATAGCTTAGAACATTTAGCACCACAAAGAAAGAGCAACATGGATTTGGAAAAGTATTTTTGAGTTAAAGTAGGCATGTTTCAGCTCAGGTCTAGCACTTGGGGCACCTTGCTCAAAGGTGTTATTATCTGTGGCTCCCTCTGGGCACACTCTAAAATCCATTTCACAGTGTGCAGACGGTAAGAAGTGCTTCGCACCATGTGAACTTCCAGACTGCTGTGCTCAGAAAAACACAGGCTGCTTCCTCTTGGAGCATTTTGTTTTGCCAGACACCTTGTATAATTGCATCTCAAGCTGTTGTTGCTCTGTCTCATACCAGGCATGGGCAGACACAAAATGCAAGTACAACCTGGAAAATTACACATAAAGTAATGGGTGTTTGTTACTAGCAAAACAATGCCACTGGTAATATAGTGTCAAGACATGTCAGTGCCAGCAGAAGAGATGTGCGTATATTCCACGTAAAGGGGAAACGTCTCTGTCTTTTCCTTTCAGACTTATCTGCAGTAAATCACAGTATGTAATATACATCTCTCTTATTGCAAAATTGGCTTACGGTGACCCATATCTATATCACTGGAGGACAGGGGATAATTCTGGGATCCTGTACTCACATCTGAAGCACAGCCACCACTGAGGTGTGATGCAGGACACTGCTTAACCATTCCAGTGGAATCGCACAGCACCTGCACATCTGAGAAAGAGCGTACTTTCCAAACCACATGGAAATTCTCTTGTCACTAGACTAAATATTGCTATAGAAGCTAGAATATTGCTATATAAGTTTGAATCAGACCAGGGACTCCACTTAATGTCACGGCAATATCTGTCAGAAAGAAGGTAGGACAGAATCATCTGTGCAAAAAGAGTGGAGTTTGAGACTGTCTTATTGCCCCTGGCATCCTCTCTGCTGTGCAGCTGTGAACCAGAGCGGGACAGGTCTCCACTGCTAATCCTGGCCCAAATCACAGGCTTTTAGCATCTTAGAGAAAGATCTCAACCCCATTTCTTTAATACATCTATATCCATGAAGATCAGGAACTTTCTAATACTCATTACTTTTCCAGTTTTCACTGACAGTCAGACAGTTTCAGAGGTGATTTTAATAGGAGGATTACAGCTTCAACACAGTTTTTAAGTACAGACCAGCCTTTAATGTCAGTGAGGCTTGACATGACTAGCTGCATCAACTCCATTCTCTAAATGACTGAAAATGATGCAAGGCAGCAAAGTGAGTGACATAAAATAAATGCATAATGAACAAGAAGGCTATGAAAAGATGGATCAGACTGCTATTTAACACTAATCAAATAAACATTGAGGTTTTTGGTTTAATCTGCCATTTAACAAATCACATTCCTAAAGGGCATCACATTCTTTCTACCACAAAAAAGGAAATCGGTTTAAAAAAAGAGTGAGAATGATTATAATGTTAAATACTTTGATATTCAGGCAAGTGGACTTGCTGTCATGCTTCAACTCTATTTTTACCAAGCCAGGTCTAGTTTGCATGCTTCAGGATAGGCTGTTTTCCAAATCAGGTTCCCTTTTTAAACACAAAATTTGAAGAGAAAAACAGTGAGATTAGGGTAGGCTTTTAAACAGATTTTCGAAGTCAGAGAAAGAAGACGAGTCTGTCTGTGGTTTCTCTTCCACAATCTGATTCATCATGGCCAACCAGAGAAAAATTTTGTGCATTTCGTAAAAATTCTTTCATTTTCTTTTTTGACCAGTCCATTCCTGCAAAGCAGCCAGCCTTTATAAACTTAGTGAAAATGTCTGCATTGCCATTACCTAGCTGGTCTTCCGGAGGGGGGAAGAAGTGAATAAGAAAAAGTGAAACATTATTTACCAAAGGCTAAAGCCTTTGTTAATCTAGTCTAATGGTGCTCCAGAGGCTTAGTTGGAAATGTGCCGATTTATATACCAGCACAGAGTCCATGGGACATGTCAACATCTTGCACTGGGAAATGTTTTATCCTGTATAGAAAATATTAGTTACATATAGCTAATGCTTTACATAATGTTAGCATGATTTATTCGGCCTTTATTGCTCTGCTTTGAATAGCACTGTTGGAGTACCGCTTGTCCTTGGGGTACTTGGTGTTCATGGCCAGTGTACTTCTTCCCTGCCTCTTAGCTGGAGGTGCTGCAGCCTGGATTTCTACAAAAGGGCAGAAACGTGGGAGGCCGATGGGTACAAAGATATCAATAAGGACTGGGGACAGTGAGGTGCTGAAGTGTCAGGTATCACTCAAGACAGGTGAAGTGGCAAAAGAGGGAACTAAATAACATGTTTTCTTCCTAAAGAGGGGGAGAGCGTAGGAGTTTGAGTCTATTTGAAGTCTATTGTCTCACAGTTTTTTATTTAGTTTTTTAGGAGTAGTACACTGTGTGAATTAATCACACGCAGTAGAATTAACAGCTATGTATTTCAGTTGCAGGTTAAAGTTTTCTGTTGCAGACTCTTTAGATTTACCATGACCTACCACAGGGTTCTGTTTCCTTTGTATAGACAACATCAGCAAATCGAACCAAGTATTATGTGTCTTACCGTCGCAATGGCTTTGTACAGATGAAGTTGCCAAAATACGCACTACCAAAAGTAAGTATACATACTTTTCTTTCTATTTGTATATTTTTCTTCTTCTTTTTCTACCTAAAATAGCTTTTTCTTCTTTTTTTAGCCTCATTATTCTGAGATCATAATTTCTCCTTGCAAAGGTTTCTGAATCCCATTTGTGGTATATTCTTACCCTACCATTTTTATTTTTATTCTAGATATGTAGTAGCTTATGAACAATAGAGGACAAGAACATACAATAGCTTTTTTGTCATCCGTTACCACAATGGTTCCTGAGCTTTGCTTCCACAAAGCAGTGCCACATGCCCAATGGCAATGTAGTGATATCGAGCAAGTGTTCTTTCAAGAATCAATTACAGTTTAATTCCACATGGTACTTCCTGGTATAAGCATGAATAGTAATATAAGAGAATTTTACCAGTTGATGGTGCTTTATTTTATCAAAGAATCCCTGTATGAACTTTAATTACTTAAGAAAATGGCAAGGCTTGTTGAGATGTTCCTTCAGTCTAGCATATTTTTATAGTGACAGGGTTTCTATATTTGCATGGTAAATTAGCAATAAAGCACAAACAGATATTTACATATGGTGTAACTGATGCAATTGAATTTTTGTGCTGCACTTAATGTGTTTCATAACTTTAGGTGTTGTTAGAAGGCTTCTACTATCCTGAACGACTTGGAGGTTTTAAAGACCCAGCTGAATACAGCCGCAAGGAACCTGGTCTGGCCTCAGAGCTCACCCTGCTCCCAGCAGGAGGTTGATCTAGAGACCTCCTGAGGTTCCTGCTTTTTCATGTGATTCTGTGTGATTCTGTCACTTAGTAGAGAACTCAGACATGCTATTTTTGCCTGTCTTGAAATGCACAGGTTTCATTCATTGCTCATCTAATGAAGGATAGTGGAGTACAATGTATTTCCATCTTTTGTTGTTATTGTTTTAAAACAAAGGATGAGTTTAATGGGTTTTTTTAATCTTTGATTTTTTTTTTTTTTTTTAATCAAAGTGGTGGTCTGTAGTCTCTTGGTTTTAAATATACAACATATTAATAAAACCCTCAAATCACCTTCTGGATGACCCCAACCTCCTGCACAGCCCATTGCCTCACTGAATTTGTTGGGAGAAACCAAATTAAGATAAGGTGGGAACAAGGGACTTGAGAGTAGGAAGGGAGGAGAAGACGTGTTTGATTAAGCTGATCCTGGAGAAGGAGGAGGAAGGAGGCTTCTCTAAATGTTTAATTATTTATGGTATTTTTACAAATACCCAAGTCAGTAATTAAAAGCACATGTTAGCTGGCAGTAAATTAAATCATGTAAAATAGCCAAGTTGCAAATGTTTTGCCCATGGCAAATTTCTCAAATAAGTGTCAGCACATTAGTGCAAGTGTTGACTATGCTGACTTGTGTGGGAAAATGTTGTGTGTTGGGAAATGGAAGGACAGAATTGTTGTAGGAGAGACCTGGGCATTTCTTCCTTCTATTTCTGGATGGCCCATGCAGGAATCTGTACATTTTAGTTGCAGTTTCCCTCTCACTTCCAGTAATCTGCTGCATTTGGCCAGTGCAGCACTGTGTGTCCTTCTTGATACAGCCATCATGTAGAAGATGGACATACTAAATCAAATTTCTGAGAGTTGCACAGAATGTTATGATTATACACAGTAGTTTGCATTCCATGTGTAGATAATTACTCAAGCATTCAGGAATATTATTAAAAAAAAAAAAAGTTGGACACGTACTATACCTCCTTAATGACACACGCCTCTGATTTAAATATCAATGTGGCAGTACATTCATGGAGCATATCCTCCTCGAAACCATACTAAGGCACATTTAAAAGAAGAAGAGGCTCTGGAGAGAACTTATATCACCTTCCAGAACCTGAAGGGGCCTATAAGGATGCTGGGAGGGAACTTTTTACAAGGGCCTGTAGTGACAGGACAAGGGGTAATGGGTTTAAATTGAAAGCGGGGAGATTTAGATTGGATCTCAAGAAGAAATTCTTCTTGGAGAGGGTGGCGAGGCACTGGAACAGGTTGCCCAGAGAAGCTGTGGGTGCCCCATCCCTGGAAGTGTTCCAGGCCAGGCTGGATGAGGCTTTGAGCAACCTGGTCTAGTGGAGGGTGTCCCTGCCCATGGCAGGGGGGTTGGAACTAGATGGTCTTTAAGGTTCCTTCCAACCCAAACCTTTCTGTGATTCTATGATTGTAATAAAAGGCATGTTGTTTGGGTTCACATCTAACTGTCTGACACATCTCAGTAAATAGATGGAGGTTGTCAGTACTCAAGAAATGGATGAGACTATTGTGTTGTTGGCATCCATATTTGTAATAAGTGAGCTTGCACCAATTGTGAAGAACAGCAAATGTTATGGGAGAACTGGAAACATAGCACACAGTGAGAGAAGTAGATCTCTCTTCAATGGAGCATTCCTTAGCTTCAAAACCAGTTTAAGAAGTCCTTCCCCACTTGCTTGTTTCTACTACTCTTCTGCAGTCCACTCTGACTTGTGTTGTGTTTGCGGGACTGCGCTATTAGCAAGGTCATACAGCAATCTTACTGAAAAATAACCTTGAGAAAAAGTATAATTTGTTTTTCAAAAAGGCACATCAAGAGACAATTTGATTGTAGTGAGGAAGCCTCCTTATGGGGAGAAAATATGGAGTCTTAAAACAGCTTTAGTAGAGAAAACCCACTGTAGCTGGGAGCTGAATACAGATGCATTCAAATTAGAAACTGAGCTGAGCTTCTTAATGGTGTTGGTGATTATGTATTTGGAAAAGTGCCAAGGGAAGTGAAAGATATTCTGGGTTTTGAAGTTTTGAAAACATAACTGAGTGCCTTTCTGGAAGGCTTTCTCTAACTATATAGAAGTTATTTGCTACTCCTGCATCTTCTAAAATATATGGAAATAATTGTTGGAAATTCTCTGATTGGAAGCATAGCAGAGAGTGAACTAAGGAATCTCATCATCACTTTTAGCCTTAAAATCCAGTAATCTGCAAAGGGTGCTTAGTTTACTGGGCATATGCTCTGAGTGCATTTCTGACATACTTGAAAAGTGTCAGTCATAACTCACTAGTATTTCTGTCATTTTTAGTCTGGATTGTTTGAAATAGTGCTGCATGCTGAATTCTTTGTCTTGGAAAAGGTGTTTTATGTTTATTTGCCTTTTTATTTTTTTTCTTGCTAAGGAGATTAAGTCCAGGCTTGACTGAATAAATAAATTAGAAGTTAATGGTTTCATTTTGGATAGAGTCAGTAGCAAGCTAGGAACAGGATGACTGTGTCATTTGGAAAAGGATGTTTTTGTGTTCTTCCTAGTTCAGGCAGTACCCGATGAGTGGAACAAAATAAACTGTATCTCTTTAGCATTTTGATGATGCCTCCAAGAGAAGTTTCTTGGGTATCTGCATACAACAGAGCTGGAAATTGCACTAAGAGGGCCTGGAAGCCATACATCCGTTAAAACAGTGGTGAATATGAGAGATTTTAACCTCTTCTGTAAAAGATACTTTTTTTTTTTTTTTTAAGTGATTTGGTACCTTCACATTACAGCAAAAGTTTTTGATACTGAAGTAAATAAGAACATGGCTCTGAAATTTTTCATCCCACCCTATGCCAGTGAGAATCATCAGAGTGCAGTAGAAGTGTGTCTTCCAATCTGATTTGAACAAAAGGGAGAAGATTCATATGAACAAATTACTGATGAAATTTTGCAATGAAGCAGAGTATCAGCAAAGACACTGGCACATCAAGAGTACGTCTAGAACGTGGGACTGTGGAGTTGCTATTTTTATGGTGGTAGGAGATAAACAGAATGAAAGAATTGACAAAGGATTTGTTTTTTAAGTTTGATTAAAAACATTAGCTTTTGAAAGAACTGAGTTTCAGGGGTTTATAAGTATTAGATTCTGCCTAATCAGGAAATGAAGAGGGTCTGAAAAAGACTGTATGTCATTTTTCTCAAAAGAATTGAATGAAGCTTCAAAAAAAATCTCTTTTCCAGTTGTCTCTGTAAAGTGATGTCACTGATGTCACTGGCCAGAGTTTTTGTGCAGTGATTGTGTACACAGAAGGAAAACTGTATCTCAGTCAGAAGATACTATGGGCTGGTCACAGATGTGTCTAACAATATTTAGGAGACTTGTGCTGAAAAACCAGACTCCAGCTTCAGTGCATAGTGCTGGACTCTTCAGATACTATTCTTTTGCAGCACAGATGCGTTTCATGGTGATTTTAGGTATGGAGATAGAATGAACATTTTCAGACTGAGTAATTGTAAAATGTTATTGATGTCTTGTTTTCCTTTCCATATGAAGAGGTTGAAAACCTGGAAGAAAAAAAAAAGATTCAGTTCTTTTTATACTGTTTGCATTTGTATCTGCATTTGTCCATATGTACCCCCAGAGTGAAACCTAGGAAATGATAAATGTTTGTCTTTGGACATATCTCAAGGCCTCCTTACTTGTGAATCAAAGGCTACTAAAAGTAGCGTGTTCGATACTGACATTACACTGAATCACACAACTGTCTCCTGCATTTGGCAGGACCCAAGTGTGCCGGCTGCTGCCAGGCAGAGCGGTAGAAAAGGTTGGTGAGTTCATACTAAAGGCTGCCTGTATGCTCCCTGAAACAGAAGAGGAAATTGGAGCAATTGATTTAACACTGAATTGGTTTTTATGCTATATTTCGTTTTACCAAGATTGCTTGTTCTCTGCTGCTAAAGCTAGATCAGGAATCAATAAGTCATAGGAAATGAATAGCAGTATCAAGCAGGGGCTTGCATTTGTGTTGTGAGGTGTCTGGCTAGGCATGCAGGTGTGTTCCAGGGGGGATCAGGGAGCTGCAATCATCCCCCTTGTGCTGTTTTCAGCCTGGAGCAGGAATTCAGCCCAGCTGCTGGGAGAGCAGACCTCCTGAGGGCCACAACCTGCAGCCCCAGCTAGGGAGTTGTCACATTTGTATTGTGCCTGCAGCTCTGATTGCCCTTGCCCAGAGAAGTGTGGTGTGGAGAAGGAGTACATTGGCTTCTGGTCCTTATTCGGGACCTTATTGAGTCATGCTCCAATGTGACTAACAATAAAGCTGGGAACTAGTTCATTCTGATGGCTTAAGCAAAAAGCTGTTAACAAAATTTCTGACCAAACCAAAGAATTTTCTACAAATCCTGGTGGTTTTACTGTTGAAATTTGGAAGAATTTAATTATTCTGAGTCCCCTTCCCACCTCTGACAAATAAACTCCATTGATAATGGTCTCCTTTTATGAACTGATACAAGGCATTCATTGATTCTGTATTTGTTCATGCCAGCTACACAATCAGTGATGCGAGAGCTCTGTTGTCTGTTATACCCTACTGCAATTCAGAAGGTTTAGTTCTGACAAGATACGGTGTGGAAAAAGCGAGAAGAGTGAGCTGCTGATGAGAGGCAGCCTTGACTCAGTGTGGGCAGGGAAGAGTGAAGGCTGCTGCCAACCCCTTCATGGGCAAGGGCAGCCCCCAGGGAGTCTGAGTGATCCAGAGTTTGGTACATCAGAAAGGTGTGACGTGGCAGTTCACACAGATGAGGCGTGCAGGCAGGGCCCAGTCATGGTGGCCGTTCAGCTGAAAGCCATCGCCAGGAAGAACACGGCAACCTAGACCATTCTCTCACTCAGGGATGCTGCTGTCCACATCTCTGGCTGCAGGGAGTGCCTGAGCCTGCCACTCATGCCAGAGGGCAGCAGAGACAGCCCCTGTGTGAGGGTTGACTGGGGAGATGATCTGCTCAGCTTGGTGGCAGAGCTGAAGGGAGAAGTTGAAAGGCTGAGGGGCATCAGCGAGTGTGAGAGGGAGATAGATTGGTGGAGCCAAACCCTACCATCCCTCAGGCAGAGGCAGCAGATGGAGATCCCATAAGCAGCAGTGGATCCCATATTCTCTTGCAACCAGGCAGAAGGGAGGGAGGGGAGTGGAAACAGGTCCCTGCTGGGGGAGATAAGTAAATCCCCTCCTGCCCTCCCTCCTCTTCTCAGTTGCCCTTGTAGAACAGATATGGAGCTCCAGAACTTGAGGGCCAAGCAATTGAGGATGCAGAGGAAGATCCATAGAGAGTTGCCTAGGGTGACTCAGTCAGCCCCACGTGTTACAACTGCCTCTGGTAATTAAAAAAGGAGGGTAGTCATCGTAGGTGATTCCCTTCTGAGGGGAGCAGAGGACCCCAATATGCCGCCCCTACCCCTCGTACAGGGAAGTCTGCTGCCTCCCTGGGGCCTAGGTTAGAGACATCAAGAGGAAACATCCTGCTCTGGCCCTTGGATTATTACCCACTACTGGTCATGCAGGTGTGCACTGACGAGGTTGCAGAGAGAAATCCAAAAGACATCAAAAGAGACTTCAGGGCAAGGGGTAACAGCTTTCAACTGAAAGCAGGTAGATTTAGATTAGATAGCAGGAAGAAATACTTCACGGAGAGGGTGGTGAGGCGCTGGAACAGGTTGCCCAGAGAAGCTGTGGGTGCCCCATCCCTGGCTGTCTTCAAGGCCAAGCTGGATGGGGCTTTCAGCAACCTGGTCTAGTGGAGTGTGTACCTGCCCATGGCAGGGGTTTGGAACTAGATGGTCTTTAAGGTTTCAACCTAAACCATTCTGTGATTCTCTGATCCCCTAATGCTCTTCTGAGGGGCTCTAAACAGGCCCATCTCTTCCATGCCTCAGTCTGAGATACACATCACTATTTTAACCATAGGTTTTCTTCCAAACTTGCCTGTATCATCCAGTAATGGATGTAACACTCTCAAGAGTAAAATATTTTGAGCAGTTTTATTCTTTCTCTATATATGGCAATCAGTCTTTTGAAGAATGTATTCCCTTCTCTATCAAGCTCCCTCTTACCGTAACTTTTTCAAGGATTGCTTAAATGGGTTCATTCATTAACAGCAGAAATGGCAGGAAAGACTCCTGCAGCCCTTTTGTCAGCAAAGTTCTCTTGAGACTCTGGCTGTGTGATGGTTGGATTACTGAGGCTATGAGAGCTCATTTGGCAAGGCTCTTAGTCTCCCAAGAATTCTTTGTCTGCTTGGACAACCCCTTCACCACCTCTACTGTCCATCACTTGGAGAGGCTTACGCTGAAGTAGTTCCTCAATGGGAGGCAGAAGAGCAGTTTGCAGCTGCAGCAGGACTACTTCTCCACCCTTTTTGAAAGGCCATTGGAGTGGCTGTTGAACAAAGAATTAAGGGAAACAAAATAGAAATACAGGTAACAGTGGCATTTGATGCAGTAGAAATATTCCTTTCCCGAATGGTGCCACAGCACTAGGCAGTGAACCTGATCTGTAGCAGCTGCCTGGCTCTCTGGTTATACAATCCATCCAACATGGATTCAAGGAACTGTTCTTTTCTTCACATTGTAACTTACTATTGATTTCTCTCCTTGCACTGTTTTACTCAGCCAGGCAAGGAAGATCAGGGAGATTATCTTTAGGATATGTGCCATCCAGTTACCTTGATTGTACTTAAGAGATTACAAGGGTATAAATGTGTGGTGCAACTGGAGGTCAAGGCTGAGACTACACAGCCTTGAGCGCTTAAATCTGTTGGGCTTCTGTTATATTTGGTCTTTGTGATTCTCTGTTTAATTTATCACCTGCTTCAAGTTAACACATTGTCCAACCACAGCATTTAAAGATTGCAGAGGGGTGAAATTCTGACATTGGACTGAAAATTCTAAGATTTGAAAATCAGGAATTTTGAGGTTCTTTGTTTGCCTCACTGACTAAAGCACCACAGTCCTGCCTGCGTAGCATTATGCCAGCTACACTGAACCTTGCCTACAGTGTTTTCATGTAGTGATGTTTCCTATGTTATCAGCACATTTTACTACTCAAAGGAGCGCTGTCTTGCTGTATGATCCTTGTTATCTTTTATAGCCTTCTCTCTTCAGGGTGTAATTGTATTTATTTGTGTCATAGGGTTTCTTATCACAGTTAGTAAGCTAGAAAACCATATTGAGCATTTCTTGAATATAAAATTCTGTAAAGTATTAGCAGACTTAAAGGCTGGTGAGATACTAACTGTCGATGGTAGGAGGCTCTGTACAGTGAAAACATACCATTTCTTTTACCTTCTTCCTCTAAACCTTTTTCCTTCTTCCCTTCTATCCTCAGATTTCCCAAACCCCAACTCTTTTAATTGTTTAATGCTTTTAGGCTTCTTGACTCTTTGGGGGTTTTTTTGTTGTTGGTGGTGGGTTTTTTTGGCTTGGTTTGTTGTTGTTTTTTTCTAATATTTGGTGTTCATTTCACATTCCATGAAAACAGACTCAACAGCATCATTAAAGGCAGAAAATTCTGGAAAAATATTAGACTAATGTTGGTATGTTTGTGTTAAAAGTAAAAAAAAAAAAAAAATTCTCGAGAAGTGTGGGTGTTTTTCTAAAGTAATATTTGATCATTCCTCCGTACTTGCTGGAACAGTTCTTGGGCGCTTGCTCTCCGTTACATGGCTCAACATGCACAGTTCTTTCAATGTCACACACTCAGGCTCATTTATTTTAACAGATTAGGTCTGTCCATGTGATATGAAGTTTCTTTGAAGTGGTGCTTATCTTTTGGCACAATTTGGCCTTCTATACATGTCTAATTATTTCTAGTATCACTTTGAAAAAGTCTGTGTTTACTTGAAGTGTGTTCTCTGCTACTGCTGTAAGATACAAATATAGCAGTTCGCAACTCCCTGATAGCGGGAGTGGCATGACCTGTCACTGGATGCCTTGTTTAATCATACCAATTTTTAATACTTCATCGTTGATCACTTTCAGGAGTCATTTAGCATTTTTGAAGAAAAGTAATTCTGATTCAACAGATTTCCAGCTTCCCTTAACTCTAATTCCATGATCATGTTGAAATTCAAATTTTTCTTGAAATTGTTTAATTTTTGTAGCATGTTTAATTATAGCTCTTGAATTAAAAAAAAAAAAGCCCCAACAAAACAAAATCCTGTCTTGTTAATGATACTTCTGTTTGTATGTGTAACATTTCAAGTAATCTTAATAAGGTGTGTTTTTTATTTTCCTCTGTTTTCACAGCATCATAGACAATTAACATGGAAAGGATCTTCAGAGGTCCCTTTCCAAAGCCTGGTCATCTGCCTAAAACAGTCCTGACAGATGATTGTCTAATCTACTCTTAACAACTCCTGAGGATGAAGACTACTTTATCTCTCTGAGCATTTTATCCTCAGTGTATATGACCAGGCACCACTGTAGAAGGATATTCTGATGTCTAACCTAAGTTTTCTTCACAGTGATTTATACCCAGTATTTAACTACAAATAGAAGTTTAACTACAAAGAAGTTTATTCTCTCTTCCTTGGGGTGGCTGTTTACATTATTTGAAGGTTTTTTTTCTTTGTACCCAGAGAAATGACCCAGTGAACTTGATTGCATAGTAGATTTTAGAGCTCTTTGCAGGCTTCTTTGGTTGCACCTATTGGTGCAACCTTAGGTTGGTCCTTGGCCATGGGTTAGTCTACTGTCTTGAGCCTATAAGTAGTTCCACAGGTTTTTAGTGATGAAAATACACACATCTGTGCTTGGTGTGGTATAACATCACCCAATAAAGAGAGGAGGATGAGGGAAACATTGTGACAAAGGAATTTGCAGAATATAGTGCATGAGAAAGACCTTAGCAAACAGAACAGAGAAATCTCATGGAGTTTTAGAGATTAAAAAAGGTGGTTTGGACCACAGAGCTAGTAGCATCTCAGAACTGTACAAAAGCTTACAAGCTAAGAAGATGAGGTAAAGTAAATGGAGAACTTCTGATATCTGGGAATCACAATCTGTTGCTGATATGAACTGCCATTGGTGAGCTTTACAAAAACAACAAAAAAAAAAAAGAGGGAGAGAGAAGTGAAACTGGCAAGAGCATGGGTGCTTGGGTCAGGAAGATATGGAACAGAGCAGACATGGCAGACTGGACAGAGCAAAAATAACGTAGTAGAGACAACAGAAAGGAGGAGGAATAGGTATGCCACAGAGGAAACAACATGTTTGTTACGGCAAATCAGGGAAAAAAGTTCTGCCTTGGGAGATGTAGGGGTGCTGAAAGTTTGCAGACTCTATAATTTGAGCATGAAAATGGAAGGAAAGAACAAGAGGTCAAATACGGAATATAGACAGAAAAGTAGCCTGGAGGTAAACAAAAATCTGAGCAGTGACAATAAAGAATGTTCCACATCTTGAAAATTGCTAATATCAGTAAAGATATTTATAAATTAATTTGAATAAATGATGTGTGAATAGCATAATTACAGAGAAATTAGATGATCAGCATGACTTTGAGTAGCCTGCAGAATGTGGAGAGAAGAAAGCAGGAGGTCCAGCAAGAAGGCAATTGCAATAGTCCAAGCATGAAATCATTAAAGAATAAATGCTTTCCTTATGGGATCTGCTGAGATTACAGCCTAAGGTAGTATCTGTGGCCATGAATTAGATAAAGCAATAAAAACTTGTATTCCCTCAGTCAAGATATTTCTTCTTCCTCAGATGTCCTTACTAGTTAACTCTTAAATGACAGTAATTTCTGTGTAGTGATATTTGCTGACATCCCATCCTCATGTGCTTGCCACCTGTTGGGAAGTGGGTACTTGGGCTGAAGTTTTGGATGAGGCACACCGAAGCCCCAGCCTTTGTATTTATCAATCAATTTCTTCTTCCTCTTTAAATTCAGCTTTCCAGGATAGGAATAGTACGTGACAGTGTAGCTTAGTTTTAACTAGATTTTCAGCAGTCTGTGTCATCCAGGATTTTAAAAGGTAAATTTAAGAATTGGGCATGAAATTTGCAATTTTCCTTACTTCGTCAATCAGTTTCCCAGAGGATTATATCATGACTGGGAAGAAAGTGCTGTGCAGGATTATTGCAAAGTAATGGAACTGAAGGACTGGTTTGATTCTTGAGGGAAAAGAAATCCCTGTGAAAGGAAAATAGTGGCAAGGCTGAACTGGAAGTCTGATAGTATAAATGCGCATGGAAGGAACAAAGTTCAAGGCAGCAGAAGGTGAATTTCACTTGCTAAACCCAGAATCTGTTAAGTTCTTGCCTCAGAAAAAAGAGTCATCCTACAGTCTGAGTTTACAAACCTCTTTCTTGGTAACACTCACTGCCAAGAGAAAAGTAAACTCTAGTTTGTTGCTGTAAATGTCTCCAGTCAGATCCCTCTTTCTTCCACAAGGGTCCAGACTGCCCATAATTAGTCTTCCTGTGCTTCTGCACCACACGTTGTGCCCCTCTATGTGCCTCAGCATCTCCAACCCCACCCTGAAGCAGGAGGACCATAACTGTGCCTGTCGTCCTCCCAGTTCTCGCCTGTGCCACCACAGGCCACCCACCAGCACCTGGGCAAGGAGAGCGCCTTACCCACATTCACTGGAGTTTTGTGTTTGTTTATGGCACCGTATAAATGTTGTATTATGTTTTCAAGATAGTAAATCATAAGAAGTAGATGATAATTATGCTGAAAGTTCCGGGCATCACAGGAGTAAGGGTTTTCTAGAGGTTCTTACGTGAAAAAAAGAACTGTTTTCTTACTCCTTGCTTCAGTCTCTGCTTCACTTCCGTATTAAATAACACATAATCATGGGACCTTTTCTCACACTGCAGAAGCAAAGGTGAACTCAGTATTAGATGTGGCCTAATGTAGGCTTATCCAGCCCTGTATTTAAGGCAGGAGATCAAGGGTTCTGTATATGTAAGATGCTTTTTACAAGAGTTGTTGGGATCAGTTGCTGTGTTTTGCTGGCATTTCTGTGTCAGAAAAGTTACTATTTCGTACTCAGATGGAAAGAATTAAAGTTCTGGAAGACTCTCTGCTTCTGCGTAATTTTTGAGTACAAGAGAAGACATCTATTAATGGGATCCTAAACAAAAATCTACACAGTTCAACAGTGAAGTCTTTAAAAACAGCATTGAGCTGTCATTGATAGGAAACTTCACTTAGGTTCTATTGTGTTGAGATGTGTCAGATATGTAAAAATGCTTTACATTTAACTGAATGTTTAGTTATTTAATAAACATCCTTTGCTTATTTAAAAAAAATCTATTGTATTCATTTTATTTTTATTAAAATCTTTTTGAATCTGTCTCAGTTGCATCATGCATGCTGAATAAAGCGTGACTGCCATGCTTTGCCAAACATTCAGTGTTTTTCAGTTACTTATGTTGTCTTCAGCATTTGCTGGATTCTTAACAATCTGGTTTTCTCTTAGAGTTCTACAAAGTTGTTTTCTTGATATCTCTTTTTTGTAAGCAAATTTTTCCAAAACTCATATTCTCTTGACATTTTGGTAGCTTTATTTCATATCTACTCCATTGCCTTAGCTATTTTTCCAGTAATAAGGTGACTGGAACTGTATAGTTTCTCAATTAAGTACCAAGCTCATAAAGAATTTACAAGCTTTCACTCTGTGTGAGTAGATGTCATTTCATGTGTAGCCTCCACATCTGCCTTTATGCTGCCATATCCTATTGCAAACTCATGTTGTTTTTTTCCTGTTTGCTAAGCTTAGTTCAGTGTTGCTAGTTCCTGATTTATTTCTTCTGTTTAACATTAGTGTTAAACTATTTCCCCCAGCTGTGCAGTTTATGTCTGAGAAGTTTGGAATGAAGAAGCTGGGAAAACTGAAAGAAAGCTGTTGTAATATCCGCATCTGAAATTCTTGAGAAATGAATGCAGAACCTTGACTCTCATGTTATTACTGTTGAATGTTTAGGTGGACCTGTCTACGTAGATAAATCAGCATTACGTACTACAGCATACGTGAACTGTGGGGATGATATGTATTACTTCCTATGTGTAATTGCTGTAAATGATATCTGATGCTCTTTGTGCTATGTTATGCTTCGCTTTGGGCAAAATAGTTCTTGATTCTCTAGGTACCTGAGGATTCTTTTTTGTTGTTGTTGTTTAGGTTTGTTTATGTTGTTTTGGTCTTTCATTGACTCTCATCCAGATTTTAGAAATTCCACCCCCCACCCCCGCCTCTCCTTTTTTTTCCCCCCTTTTTTTCATTATGTCATTTTCCACAGAAGTCAGAGCAGATCACAGCTTTTGCACATGCATGATATTTGCTCTTCACTAAGCTGGTTTGCACTCTGATAACCTGTAGCTGGAAGGAAGTGACTGACCAGCCCTGAGGGGTGCGATACAGCGTGTTAATTAGTATTACGTTGGGCTGTTACTGTCACTGAACTTTCACATGTGTTCTCCTCTTCCCCCAGGAATTCAACTCTCCTGGCCAATGTATTGTTTGTAAAATAGAAGCGATGGGAAAATTAGTTATTTTGTATCTTTTTTTTTTTTTTTTAGGATTTGCAGATAATCAGTACTGATGAAAATCAGGTGTTTGTGGCTGTTCAGGAGTGGTACCAGACAGACACATACAACCTGTACCAGTCTGACCCCCAGGGTGTTTACTACTCTATCCTGCTGGAGAACGTCCGGAGCACAAAGCAGCCAGAAGAGAACGTCCTGATAGATATTTTGGAGGTAGGTCCTTATTTTCCAGTGTGTAGAGTCTTAATTTTTAAAATTTTGATTGAGTATAATTAATTTTAGATTAATATTCTTTCAGAGTTATCTTTAATGTAATAAAACTAGGATTTCTTCCTTATTGATAGTGCATCGTTACAACTTACATGTTTCCCTCTTGCCCTGCTAATGTGCTGTGCACTCACAGAACTAGATTCTTGAAATTGTGTTCCATGGATGTGCAAAACCAGACTTGGCTGAGGTTTGTGGGTTTTTTTGAAGATACTGAAAAGTGAAGCTGGCAGCACAATTATTATTGAAGTAAGAAGTTACGCAGCTGCCTACGTACCACTTTCTTCTTTTAGACAAGCCAGTGATACGCTTCCTGACCCAGAACAGGACATCTATTAGCCAGTAGGGGCTTAAACAGTAATCCTGTGCGCCTTGGGCTAGGTTATGTCAGCTCGGACAAGCGAAGAACCAACAAAATTAGATATTGGACAGCGAATGCATTTGCTTTAGGTGTGTGTCTTGTGCCAACAACATTTACTATGAGACAAACTCTCCTGTAACCAAATCTATCTTGGATTTTAACATCATTGCACTGGGCAAAAGAAAAGGCTAAAGAATATAGCGGTTTGGAAGAGTAGCACAAACTGTTACCAGTTCTGTTCCTGTTGATGATGACATTAAAATGTAATAAGGTGTACATTTGCTCTGCCTCTGTTCTTTCTTGTAGCATGCGTCACTGGCTGTTACCAGGATATTAAACTAATGGACCTTTGGTCTGACACAGTTTGGCCCTTGTTACTCTCTAATCTGTCTGGTGTTACTTAAAAAAAAAAAAACACCTGTAAGTGCACCAGACTTCTCTGGAAATGGTTTGTAATAATTCAGGGTACAAGTCATACGCTTACTAAGCTGTTAAATAGCTGTAATTAGACTCTTCATGGTGGGGGAAAATGATAGTAGATAGTAGGTTTTTCCCCCTTATCTCCTCCATCTTTGATTAACTTTCTCTTTCGAAAGGCTGTAATAAGACAAAAAGGTGTATCATTACCAATGATTATTTTCTACACTCTACCATTTTAGAAATGAAGCTTCTCAGTGATTGAAGCTATACGCTATGGGTAGCCACATTGAGACAGGGTGAGTTATTGAGAGTGTAAGTTTGCAGCTCTTTGTTCCTGGTCACTGCTGTGGGATGTAAAGCTGAAAGGGAGTCGGGTGCAATCTCTTCTCCTTGGGTCAGCTGCAGCCTGTCATTTTAGATAAGTTCTGTAGAGATGCCACCCCTGGCTGTCCTTTTGTCAACAAGAGTTATTTACTTGATTCAGTTTCACTGAATTTCACAGTGTTACTGAGGGCATATCTGATAAATGCGCAACAGAGAGAGATCCTAGATTACTGTGGTTGCTGGATTAATTTGTAGGGTTGCATTAAAAAGAAAATGCACACATGAGAGAGTAATTGAAAGACAGTACGCATGGAGCCATACAATTCTCTTTTTTTGAGATATTTTTGGAATAGAGTCGCATACAGGAGAACACTTTGCTTACAATAAGAAAGCCTATAACTTCCAGATATCTTGTACGATAAATAATTAGTGTTCACCATCTTTACGACAATGTGATCAAACACTCATATCTACACATAAAGTATGGATTATTTACACAGTAAAAAATAGCTACTAAATATAACATATTGCAGTCATTGAGAATGGGATTTTTTTTGGGGGGGGGGGTCTAGTCAGTTTTTTTTCTCTGGGCATTTTAATGCAAGTGTCCCAACTTGTGAAGAGGATTCTTCAGTGCAACACTGAGGCAGTCCTCAATGGCTGGCAATTTCTCTTTCTGCCATGCATAATTCTCCTTAAAATTTGCCCTGTTCATTGTCATTATCTTCTGCTGATCTCACTTCATCTTTTGCATCTTGTACATCTGCTATAAAGTCTTTTACAGGTTTTTACCTGTCTGCGTTAATTTTTTATATGCTTCATCTTTTTTTTTTTTTTGTATCGCATTTCTTTTCATGTTGCGTGTGTGAAAGAGGAAATATTTCCCAAATACTTGTTCAAAGAAGGAAAGAAAAAGGACTATTAAGTGACTGTCCAAAAGGAGCATGTCCTTGAAATTGTATCAAGTGCTGGCAATGTGAACCCATCACAAATTTGAAATAGGCGTGTTTGCAAAATGGGAATACTAATATGGTAATACTATACTATAGTACCATACTATATTGGTATTACCTTACCATAATGGTAATACTTCTAGATTGGATCTTATTATGACCTCTTATATGGATAAGAGCTACACAAGTTGCAGTGCACATTCTTCATCCTTTTCTTCCCAAACACTCTGTATATATTTCAATTTAAATCACAAACTTCTAGTATATAGCTGTATTTGTATTTCAGTAACTGTTGCTACTAAACACTGTGGGGCCATCTGACCAGTGCTTCTTTCTGCTGTAACAATGCAGCAATTAATGTGTCACAGAATACCTAGTCATAACAGAATACCTGTTCAGAAAATGTGTTTGTAAGGTACAAAGTGCTTTTCGAAGAGTATTGGGGAACCACTAACCCCTGAATTGTTATGGAAAAAATGTGTTCTGAGAACTAATTCAAAAGTCTGAGGAGAATCAAGGAAAGGTACTTTCGAATTTCCTTGTGTTTGTCTGTCTTGGGTAGCTACAGGACTGCTCATCGGAGTAACTGAACACTTCACAGTGTTGAAATGTGTTCTTTTCCATAGCACCTTATTATTAACATGACTCTCTTCACTTCTTGGTAGAAAGATACTGATCTCCCACTTTTAGATTAGGGAACTGTGTCAAGGAGTACAGAAGAATTTGGGTGCCTCGGCATCACAGTTGAATCCAGAAGGTAAATTTGACATTTAGTGTTTACAGTATTTACAGAAAGTGGCAGGCATGTATTTACATAGGTCACAGGACAAATAAAATAGAAAATACTATGGGGAGGGTGGAGGAGTGTTTTAAAGCTGCCATTTTTTACACACCATGATTAGTTATTACTTTTTAGGGTAATGCACCATTCCCACTATCTTGCTACTGCACTTGGTCAGAATATAGAAGCCTGAAAACTATTTATTATGTCAAGCAGGGCTTATGTCTTTCAGCACAGGACTGCTGAAGTGCTGGTCACCTTTTATCTTTTTTTAGAGCAGTGGTGGGAGAAGTTAACTGAGACACTGGAAGAAATTTTTTCGTAACATTTCTCTCTGACAGATTCAAACAATTATGTCCCAGATTCTAGAGAGAAGAGGCTACCCTAGCACTTGGTTAGGTTAGAGGTGGGAGTGGGAGAAATTTTTTTTGCCCAGTTTCCATTGAATGATTATATGCAATGATGAAATATTCATTAAACAAGAATGAGGGGAAAAAAAGAGAGGAAACAAAAATATTCAAGATACAGCACTGGTTTTGCCATCCACAAATGAAGAGGAAAACCTCAGTTGCAGTCCGTGATCTAATTATTGTTTAAATATTTAATATTATATTCACTGAAAGAAAGACAGGCACAGAAATTTAACCCCAAGTCTACCTTCAAAGTAAATGTTTGAACTGCCAGGCTTTCCAGTTACATACATGAATGTGCTGTCTCTGGAAGACAGAATATGTAATAAAGCCACAGCAAGATGAAAGTGCTTTGAAGTAAAGGTGGCAGGTACCTGGTTTCTCCCCTCCTCTTCCATTTCTCACCTGTACTGCAAAGTAGTTGATTTTTGTAGTATGTTTGACTTGGAGGTGATTCTGATCTTCCAGAATCCTGGATAAGTAAGCCAACCATACATGCATGGCATTTAAAGAAGAAGGAACTCATAAGAAAGCATGGTATTAAAATGTCTGTACAGATTTTTGTTATCTAAATGTAAATATATTTCCAAGTTCTAGGCTATCACCATAACCAGAAGAGCTAGCTATCTAGGCTATTCTAGGCTATCACCATAACCAGAAGATTCTTATGTACATTTGGTTCGGTTCCTTGGAAAAAGCATGTATTTATAAGCAACAGGTATCAAATCCATAGCCTGCTGGAAGGGTTGCCTTCTCTTCACCCTAAATGCAGACTTTTGTAAAATGAATGTCAGAGGAAGTTCATAACTGACAGTTGGAAAAAAAGTAAGTTTTATGGATACAAAATAAATAGTAAAGCCAGGAAGGAATCATGTTAGCAAGAAGTGAATATTCCTGATGATTCAAAGAGCTAGTGATCTTGTGCATTTAGTTGTAATGAATGCTTCGGTTTTATTAAATGTCAACACATGAGCATATTAGAGAGCTGTAGTATGCTGGAAATGGTATATGAGTTGATATACATTTTCAAGAAATTTTCAAAAATACAAGAAGCCTCATAAATAATCACAAGGGGAAACAAGAGCACTCTTCGTAAAATAACATTATAGAGATGTCCATATGAAAAAAAAAAAGCAGAGCTGTAATTTTAACATTAGTGTACAGTAAGGCCATGCCTTCATAATTTTTGTATTTTGCTGTATAAACTATGTGTAATTTGATTAGCCTTCTGACCTTGAGAGGACTGTATATCCTTTATAATACATTTAGAAATACAAATCAATTAGTAATTATCCTCCCCCCATTCTCCATTTTCTCTTATCCTTTTGCCTTCCTTTTTACTTCCTTAGTGGAGAAACTACTTAAGGTACAAAGTTCAGAGTTGCAAAAGAGCAGCTAATCAAGAATAATCAGTGTTGGAAAAAAGTGTATGTGCTGGTCATTAACCCTTTCTCCTGTATGCTTCAGGTCAGAGGTGTAAAAGGAGTCTTCTTGGCCAACCAGAAAATTGATGGGAAGGTTACAACTCTGATAACCTATAACAAAGGCCGTGACTGGGATTTTCTAACCCCTCCAGACATCGATATGAATGGCAAACCGACAAACTGCAAACCTGTAAGTGGTTCTTTGTAACCTATACTTCCTGCACAAGAACTCTTTTTATGGTAGGATGTGTGGTAGTTCCAACAACCCAAGAACTTTGTGCTTTTGGTTTACTAACCAAACTAGTAGGCAAATCTACTCGTGTTGCATGAGCTGTGGTTTCACAAGCTGTAAGGTGCAAGTCATCTTGTAGAACCCGTTGTCATGACTCTCTGTTGCGCTGCATTTCTTATTGTGGAGCTGCCTGACACGGAGGGCATTCCTGTTTGTCAAACACCCAACCCAGTTCAGAATAACCATGACAACGGTCTGAGTTTGGATATAAGGGGCACATCATCCGTTACATAGAGCTTACCAATATGTTTTCTCTGTCTCATGTTTTTGTTTCATCTTAAACCAAGGTAACTCTTAGATCCCCGTTAAAGGGAACTCTCGACAGTTGCTTGGAAATACACGTTACAGTTAACTGCATGAAAAAGTCTTTTTCTAAGTTGATGTTATTTCACTTTGTTTAGACATTCCAGCTACCCCTACTATTTTGTAACTTGTGGCTGTACTGAAAACCTTGTGTTTTGCTTACTGACCTTCTGCTTCTGGGGACTCCAGGCTCAGCAAAATAAATGCTTTTAGGCTTGCCACTGACAGAGATTTGATCCCTCTCCCTGTAACAGAATTAGAGGGCTGGAGCTGCTGGCTCCCTTTTGAAGAGTCAAGACCATGCTGTATGTTTCAAGCCTGCAGGGCTTGATCCAGAGCTCTCTGAGATGAGAGGGAGGGATTGCAGTGGCAGCAGCTCCCGGGCAGTGCTGGCAGCCTGCTCCTGGTAAAGCTCATGGTCAGATTGCTGGGAGCAATATGACCTTTGAGTGCTGCTGCACAGAGTAAGAAGCACTAAGTTGCTTACCGAGGACAGATGATCAGATGTGTTCAAAATTCATTATGTTATTTACATACTGCTTTACAACAGTTGCTTTTAATCATCATTGTACCAGTTACCTGGGAATAAAAAACATGCAATATTTCTTGCTGTTGGTTATAATTTCTAAGCAGTTGTTCAGTCACAAGGGTGTTTTATACAATAATTTCATCCTGACTTTTTTGAGTTTAGAAGTCTTTTTGCTGAGACAGTGGCAGCCGCTGCAGACATCATCAAAGGTTGTTGTTAGTTGGATAGCTAACGTTAATATTAATGGGAAATAGCCATTCTCTTTCTCCACAAGGACGTACATGGTAGATCCTGCTTTCTCAGTGGGCTTCCATTATGGTAGGAGCATAACTGTTACCAGTTGTTTGGGTTTTTTTAAAACCTGTCATCTTCTCTCCCCACAAGCCTGATTGCTACCTTCACCTCCATCTCCGCTGGGCAGACAATCCCTATGTTTCAGGAACAGTCCATACGAAGGACACTGCACCAGGGCTCATAATGGGAGCAGGTAAATGCATCAAATCATTTTTCAAGACCTGAAATGTAGCAGCAGTTCTTTGTAGATCTAGTCTTTTGGTTTATAACAATACATGTTAGAAACGTGGCTAATATAAGGCTTTCCATGCAGAATGGGATCTCTTCAACACTTAATAAAAGTTAGTTGAAGTTCCATAGCTGTGTCTTTTAGGACAGACACATAACAGAATACATTCTACTTCTCTGGGCTGTGTAATATCCCCTTCCTTGTTAGTGCGGTGTGGAGGAGTGATGGTGGCTGAAGGACTTGTCCTGCGTTCTTTTTCTGTGGAAGTGGGGTGTAGGGCCTCCACCATCATAAACAGCCCAGCAAATCCAATAAACTGTTGCAAGCAGTTGCAAAGCCTTTGGTCTTTATGCTTTGATGCAGAGAATTTTCAGGTAATTTTTATTAATTACCTTTTTTCCTAAGGAGAGATGAAGTGAAAGAGGGAAATGTGTCTCTGTGTTGACAACAGTGCTGGCTGTGGCGTCTCCATTATAACATACATATACAGCCAGTGCTACTGTGAAGTGGCATTTAATAAAAGAAATTCCATTGCAATGGTGACTACTCATCAAGAAATATATTCACAGAACTGTTTTACATTGTATCCTTGTGATTCACCTATTATTTTCATTTAATATGTGTTTATTTGTTTCAAAATTATTGAAATGATAACTGTTCTCAGAGCTTTTTAAATTGCATTTTTTAATTCTTATGTTACGGGTTATGTTTAGGTGAAATGCACACATGTACAGTTTCTTTTTTCCTGAAAGTATATCTGGTTTTAATCAATAATGCTTTCTGCCTTGGCTTACACTAGTCCTTTATATATGGCTTACTCAATTGAAAATGTCCTGAGACTATCAAGGTGAGCATATTTGTTGTTGAAAGAGACTGACAGCTGCCATTGCTTCAATATAACTGAAGATTTCAGGTTTTCCCCTAGTGTAAATGGAGCCTAAAGTATTTTACTGAAGGCAGACCTACCTGGTGAAATGCTGCTATGTTTTTATTGATATGAACGAGGCTAAGAATTTATATAGTGTCCATGTAGATACATTTCTATTACATGTTTAATTCACATTTTATTAATTCCAATATTTGAAAAAATAGCTTCCAACTACCGAATTGCTTTTACATAAAGGTACTCCCATTCTAATGTAGGTTCTTAATCTTAACTGCATCATATTGTACCTGAATGCCTTGTAATAGCAAATGAAGCAATGAGGTTTAATTAATTAGCCTGTTACTTCTATTTCATTTTTCTCTGTCTTTGCATTATAATCTGAAGTGGTGAACTGATACTCATTGAGACACAGGGTTGTTTTATTTTGGTTGGGGTTTTTAAGAGCACTGTTCTCTGTGATGATATTAGGGATGGCAGATTGGAGATTATTTTGCCCTTCCTCCCTTCCTAGAAGGGGGTGAGATTTTATCACTGTGACATTGTCTTACTATGCTGGGAAGGTGAACTTGTCAACAGCTTTCTCAAGGTGAACATGAGGGAGCCTTTTTGATGACATCCAGATATCATTAAGAACTGAACTGAACATTAAGAACTGAAATGTGTTAAATCTGACTTGATTGTGGAGCAACCTATAATGAAATAGAAGTGGTGGAGTGGCACACTCACTCATAGCAGCTGGCTAACAGGCTGTGAGGGATGGTGTGAAAATGGGAAATATTTGTCCAAGAGTAGTGCATTACATCCTTTCTCTGGTAGAAGGTCATGTAGTTGCAAACAGAGCTAGGAGCTTATTTTGAAGTCTTAAAATCGTAAAGAGCAACTGCATCCCTGTGCCAAAAGACGACCTGATTCAACTCTGGTTTTTGCCTTGCATTTACATTATTTGGATGCTCAGGTTATCTGGATTCAGTTCACATGTTCAGTCTTATCTGGCAAACCTGATATCCTTGTAAACTTACACTTTTTATCAGAAATACTTTACATACAATGAGCTTGGATTTATTCTGGCCTGATCCTTGAAATCGATAATCTTATGCAAATCAACAGCAATACTAGGTTCTTAGTGCCTTCAGGAATCAGATTATTTGAGCAGCATCACATTCTATTGGAATTTTAACTTTTTAGGTTTAGGGAGAGCACATCTTCTGGAAATGACTGAAGATGATAAAGATCTGTGAATGTCAGTTGATCACAGTGTGTCTAGGAACCATCGATGCTTTGTGCTGTGAAAAAGAAAAACGTGTTCTGAGGGTGAAGTAGGTAAATAATTGCCAGTGGAGAGAGGGAAATATTAATACTCTGGCAAAATACCGTACAACAACCTTATTAATAAGAATGTGTACAATTCTGACCATTAATTTTCAGGACCAGTGAGCAGGTGCTAAGGAGGACTGCTTGCCAGTTGATGGAAGTAGAGAATATTTGCAAGAGGAACCTCATTAGCTGAGAAAAATCAGTGGCAAGAAAGAATATGATTTTTTTTTTTCCTGAAAGTGTAACCATGGGTAGAAACAAGTGATGTAAACAAGTGGAAGTAAACTAGAAAACAGTTTCCAGCCATAAGACCCATGAAGTTCATCCTCTCAATAAGAGCAGTGTGGTTATCTATCAAAAGGAAAAAAAAACAAAACAAAACAAACAAAAAAGCCCTCCAACATGGAGTTTGGCTACTTTAAAGAAAGCTTATACAGCACAGCTGCCTGTGGTAATGGAAAACTTAACCTGTGACTTAAGGATGGCTTTGCTGCTGTGCTTGAAATTCAGAGCACAGAGACTACTGAATATTGTCCTAATTTAAAAAATAATTAAATGGTGAATAGCATTAACGCCTAGAGCATTTGGGAAAATGCAATAATAGGATGTTAAAACTGCATCTTTTTAAAATCATATTTACAAATAGAAATTCCACTCTATTAAAGCTGCATAAATAGTTCTGAGGAATGCACATTTTTAGCCTATGTATATATATATAAAACATGCAGACAGAGTATTAACTTTCATAGCTACATATTAAAGTGTTCTTTTAAATAACTACTTTTCTCCCTTTAGAAATGTAAGAGGATTTTGCATTTACATTTGATTTTTGTGCATTTTAATCTTGGCAACAGCTTCTATTTCTCACAGCATCAGCTATGAAATATGTGTGTCAATTGATGTGTAAATTTTTACTATAAATTCGCAAAGGACGTTTCTATGAAAAATGTTCAGAGAAGTGTAGATTTTTCAGCTTCTAGTTTACACTAATTGTCTGCTTAGCTTCCAATCCAGATGGCAAATCAAGCAAGCAGTAAATTCTGCACATTCACACGAACTGAGGAGGTGCTGGAAAGTTCAGTTCACTTTTTGTCATGTCAGTCATAAATACACTGCATACATTGTATGCATCTATATACATCTGTATATATATTTATAGAATTTTTCACAGAAGTAGCAGACCAGGTTGCCACTGCAAAAAGGATGAGGGAACAGGGAGATGATTGAGCATTTCCCAGTGCATTTTGGAGTGAAGATGCTGCAATTCACTTGGATTTTTTGTCGTATCATGTTTCTCCATTCTGATGGCTTGAATCACTCCCTCAGCTTAACACATCTTCAGTTTGCAAGGCAAAAACTGTCTATCTGGGACATTTAAACAGAAATTGGTTGTATGCTTTTTCTGCACTGTGACTACAGGTTTAGAAACCGTGACGTTTTAGTTTATTGTGCATTGACTGAAGTGATGTGACAACTGTATTAATTACCAGTAATCTAGGCAAAGTAGATCTCTCTTTTTGGAGTAGGTATCTGCCTGTATGCTAAATTTAAGTGGCTGGAAAAGATTATCCGTATTAGAAGGATTATCTAAGTGTTGCATATGCAGATTATTTCTTCTCACAGTAAGCATGTCTAAAATCACATGTAAAAATATGGGTAAATGCAGTGATAAGTAGCACTTAAACAGGAAAATTAATAGTAAATTGTAAATGAAGGTAATCTCTCATATTTGTGTGACCCAGTAGGAACCTGCCAAAATGCCTTTTTAGTTACTCTCTTGAGATCTGTGTGTCTTTCACAGCTATACCACCATTCCAGAAAGCTTGGCTGGCCACTGGTCACCATGAAAATGCATTGCTTTCATTCACATCCCTGTGCTGACTGCTAAACTGGCATGTGCAAAGTTACAAATAGCTCAGAGAAATACACTGAGGGGTAGTTAGTAGTCTGTATTGTAGTTTTTGGGACTGGTACCCTGCAGGGATGGAACGTGTGTTTTTATTCGGTTACTTTGCAATTAGCCGTTGATCAGGACAAGTAAATAACCAAAAAAGATTTCCTATATCCCAAAGCACAGTTTGAAAAGATTTATAAGAATGCAAGTATTAGAAATAAAAGATGACTGTGCTTAATCAAAAAATCTGAAATTCAGGCCAATATGTTTCCTTCCATTTTCCAACTTTAAAAAACAATGCATCAGAACATAACAACTGCTGAGCCATAGTGGCTTAGGTCAAGAGTCCATCTAGCACAGTATCCTTGCTCTCTTGGTGATAAAAGCCTTTGGGGAAGTGTTTAAGAACAATTCAGTTGTATATGGTTCCCCAGGGCATGTTTTGGGGGAAGGCACACGCATAGGACTGTTTCTGATAAGACAGCACCATGTTCACCTCTCCTAACCGATAAAGCCTAACGGAGCTATCATACCTTCTACCTATCATGCCTTCTTCCCTCAGACACACCCATCACGACTGGGAGCATACCACACACATCCTCAGTTTCATCACATGAAAACGCCATTTTCATGGCCTGTAACGTAACCCTCATTATTTCAGGTACTTTGAACTTGGCAGGTGTGGGGGGAACTCACAGCAATAAATCTCTTGGCTATTGCAGGAACTCCTGAACCCAGTGAGGTCATGCCAATGGGCTCAGGCCTGTAGGTCAGTCTCTGGCCTTCCCTTGTTTTATGTATGCATGGTGTTGGCAATAATGCCTTCCCTTTGTTAGGGACAGAGGATGAATCCCTAACTGTCTTCTAAAACAATGTATTTAAAATTCCATAAGGAATGTCGAAAGCAAAGTCGAAGCAAACACAGTAATTTGAAGAGTCTTCTTTCCTGTTCATATCATTTAGCTACAAGAAGAATATAAAATAAGATAAATTTGAGAAGCTTCTGTATTACAACCAAAACTTCTTGAACTTAGATGGCAAAACACTCAGTGCCATGTGTCAGAAGAGTTTTCAGGCCATTTAGATCAAAAAGTGATGTTAAAATGATGCCGTTTATAGCTCCGGCTAATAAAGTCTGCAGTTGATTACGCATTCCAGATGCAGTAACATTTTGAGTATGGACATGGATTGCCTTCAGTGTATTATGTTACCGTTGCTTGTTACCACAGATGGAATTTGAGATCTAACACAGAACAACTGAAAGGATAAAAAAATTTCCATGCTGTAGTGGCACACCTGAGGAGTTACTGCAGACATTTAAAGCTGCAATAAGGAGCACAGATTTTGATGTGATTCACCAGGCCAACAGCACGCTAATATTTGTGGGTCTGCAGTACAGTCTGAACACCTCAGGACGTGGTGGGAATGGTACTTACAAACTCTAAGTGTTGACTTCTAGTCTTGGGGATGAGCATAATTTGGCTGTTTCCCATGTATATCACTTGATCATGATGTCAGTTGTGCACCTGTGTTACTGGCTACCAAACTTACCACAAATAAGGGTCATAATTTGACTCGAATACGACATGGAAACTTTCACGATGTTTCAGCTGTACTTTCTGAGTGCTCCTGTGACTCTGTAGTCATTTGTTTGTGATGTTATTCATGTCAGGACATTTTACATTTCCTTTGATGTGAGTTGGAGCTGTTGTAAAGCTGTTTACAGGGTGCTATTACACGTGCTTTGTCTAGTTAACTGACTTAATCCAGTAACATGACCAATGAGATGGATAGAGAAAACAAAGAACCTTACAGAAAAGTTTTTCCTATGTGCTTGAAGACTTTATAAAGTTTGCAAAATTATGTTATAGAATTGAGTCTCCTAAAAAATCTGGAAGGTAGTGGAAATTACAGCCTTCGTTAATGCACAGAACACTGTCAGCAGTCAAAAGTTCCTGCATGCACCACCTCTGCGTTTTCACCCTTGCAGGGGACAGACTACTTTCGAAGGTCAGGGAGCGGTGAGGTCCTTTTTTCCAAAGCACTACACCAGCCTCTATGCCAAGTTTGTCAGCAGTTGTGGTTTTTGACAGAACAGCATTTCTCTGTAATTATAATTGAGTCCACAAACTCTTTTTGCTCATTTACCAAGAAAAGGCAATAAAGGTAAAAACAAAGCTAGGAGAAGTCATGTCTGTCTTGTTACAGAGCTGCACTTAAAAAGCTGTTGCTAATATCTTTCAGTTATTACAACATCAGCTGGATAGAAAGGGCTTTCTAATGAAGCACAAGTTGATACTGTTTAGTCTACAGACTAATTCTTCATTAGGTAAGGCAATTCACCACTGCACTTTTTAAAGTGCAGATCCATAGTGGTTCTCAAAATAAAGACTTATGCATATAAGCAGGTTTCAGTAAGTGGTAAAAAGAGGTAGAATCAACAGCATTTATCCAGGAACAAAAGTAACAATGCACTCATTAAAGGTATCTGTGAAAAGAAGGGTGTAGACAGCAGTACTTTAAATTCCAGCAAGGAAATAAGTATTTCTATCCCTAGCTATCCCAAAGAAAAAGTTCTGTGAGTAATTGCATAAGCACAAGAATATACTCATATACAGAAATGTATACCAGTGAAAATTATATATATAAAAAAAGTAAGAACAGAAAAAAAAAAAGTTTTGTATAAAGAGCAAATCAGTTACCAGTTTTCCCTTCCCTTTCTACAAATCCTGAGAAGGTGATTTCTCATTCAAACCTCTTTCCAGTGACCAGATTAATTTTTCCTACTCGTAGCTGATGGGATCTAGTCCTACTTGCTGATGGGATCTGTGAGATTCAGGAAAACCAGATCATGTTTCACGATCTTGGCTTACATGAGGTTCTAGGAGTCAAAGTGATAATAAATTGAAAATGGCCATAAACCAAATAGATTTAACTTGAATTTGGGGGAGAGAATACAGCTGAATTCAGATGTGAAGCTTCTTTTTACATCTGACTCCTTAGACAATATTTATGTCTTAATCATGCTTAATGTTTGGGGTTTTTTCTCTTGTAGTGGAAGATCTGCCTAAATGAATGCAACATGACTGTTACCAAAATATGTAATTTCCCATGGACTGTTGGACAGAAAAAAAACCCAAAAGCTTAATCTATTTTTTAAAAAATTCGAACCTTATTTTAGGCCTTATGGTCCTTTGTCCTTAACACTGTTGTAACTTTCTGTCATTTCTATCATGGAGATTTCATTTTGATTGCTGATGTCACTAGAGCCTTTGGTTCTTAAAGCTAGACAGCCTTATGTATAAATAATAACCCATGTGTGATGGCCCTCGCTACCCTGACTGCATGGACCAAGTCAACAGACAGAGCAGTGGGAAAGTGAGGCAGTGCTGAATTAATGGTGGCTGTTTTTGAAGATGAAGATGTTTGCAGGGGAAAAAAAAAAAAAAGGGGTGGTGGTGTGTGTGTTCATAATTACCCGTTTCTGATTCCTTCTTCCTACTGGGCACAACTGCTGTCACATCCAGTAGTAGTCGGGAAGGTCATCCCTGCACTTCGAGTCCAAGCTCGTTTTGGCATATTTTTTGTCTTACAGGTCTTACATCTACTTCATCCATATGATTGTGATTCTTAACTATGTCCATGTCTCCTTCATACTTACTTTATTGACGTTATCAAAGGTCCTCATTGCCTGCAGGAATAGGGTCTTATTTTCAAAATGACACAGCCAACTAAATAGGTGCTGAATTATTCGATAAATGAGGGAGCGTGAAGTGGGTTGGGAAGATGAAAACCCAAGAAGGGACAGTGGCATCTTCTGAAGTGTTAGGTGAAGTTGAAAGAAATGAAAGGACTATAAATTCCCTTATTCAACATACATATTCTAATCCTATCTGGGTTGTATTTAGGGTTAAATAATGTAGAGTTATACCATTAAGCAGTGGAGCACATGCAATCCTGATAGTCCAAATAGCGTGTGTGTTTTGGGCAGTGGGCGCCGTCATTTCTCTCGGGGACCTTTCAGCACTAATGAGCACACTCTGCATAAACAGATCTGTTTTGATGGTTAAAACCAGCTATTTATATAACACACAAGTGAAATTTCATACCACTGTCTGAACCTCAAGTGTTTTCTTTCCTCATCTCTTCTGCTTAAGAGGATCTGATAACTTCGATCTCATTTATACTGTGAAAACACGCAAACCATATATTTAAGTCAAAATCCCCTGCAGGATGTCATTTAGAAGGAATACTGTGCTATGATTGCTTCTCCCCTAGAATACTGTAAACTGCCTGGTGGTTTAATAGTTTACTACTTGAAATACTGCACGTTAAAAGATGACGATCTCAGTATTTGGGATTGCATCTGCTACAATAATCTTCCACAAGTTTAACACTTCTGTTTGCTTTGCAATAATCTGAATGCTAGCTGGTGCTTCTCAGTGCCTTTTGTCAATGTGTTCAGTAGCTTCCTGGTCAGTATTTAGGTAAATAGGTAATTCTGCTTTAGATTCTTTTGTAGTTACACACTTTTTCAAACATCTTGCCCCCTCTTTTGAGTGTTATGTATTGCTGCGGATTCTAGATCTTACTACCGTGCCATAAAGTCTTGCAGATAAAACTTTTATTTTAGCAATTCACGTTCAAGATGAATGGTTTTACAGAATGTGATTAAGGTATGGCTTCTGAGTTTATGGGCGTTTCAGACTTACATCTTAAATATGTGTTCTTTTATAATAATTTTCCAATATGCAGCCTCATTGCTCCCACCTGTGGATAGCTAGTAACATAAAGGAAGAAGTTAAAAGTGTACATACATGTTTTTAAAATATTTATCCAGTGCTACCACAAGCGAAATAAGCCTGCTGATCGTCTGAGTTTAGTTCTTGCTCTGACCCAGAAACTTCACACTCTGACTGGTGTCAGGACTAAATCCCATCTCTCTTGCTCATGGGGATGCAACCCTTGTTTCCTCCTGTTTCGTGACAGGTAACCTGGGATCCCAGCTGGTGGAGTATAAAGAAGAAATGTACATAACATCTGACTGTGGGAACACGTGGCGTCAGGTAGGAAATGGGAATCATCAAAGGCACCTGGAAATAATTGTAATGTACCCAACACAATGAATTCTATAATTCTTATCTAATCGTTATACACCCACTGTTTTGAGGGAAGTAGTTATTATTATCTCCATTTCACTTTGAAACTGGGAGAGATTAAGGAGATGATTTGCAAAGACTCAGATTGGTTGGGCTGTCAGGTTCTGCTGAAACTTGAATATTTTGGTCTTTTTAAAGGTTTTAGAAGTATCTTGAATAAAGAAACATAGAGTCTGTTTAGGTTTTTAATAATTTAGATTATTTTCCTATGCTAATGATGAATTAGATTTCGTCTAGATCTGGCAGTAGAAATATTTCAAGCTAAAAACCATGGTTTAGGTAGAAAGAAATAAATTCTACTTCTTTTTCTGAAAACTGCTATTTAAGCTTAAACTTTGTTCGCCATTAAAACTGAGAAAGCAAAAAGAGTTTGAAAAAAGCAATAAACCTTTGAATGTCTTATAGTATGATTTAAACAACTGGCATTGCAAATATTAGAAGTATTTTATAACAAGTTTTGTAGCAGCTGTAATACCATTTGAATTCTGGATGTCTTTTGCTTCCAGCACCTAGTGTCAATTTAAACACTGTGAATTTATTATGTATTTTTTCCTAAATTGTTCTGTCTAACCAGTGTTTACTCACAGAGGTGTTTACTTTTTGAGTGTAAATAGCAACAACAGTCATGATCGTAAGATATAAGGAAGTTCTGGAATCACTTAAAATTTATATCCAGGAATAAAACAACAGTCAAACCACAAAAGTGTGTCAAAAAGTCATTTAATTTCAGTTAAAATAGTCTTTCAGTGTTCAGCTAAAATATAATTCAGTTGTGTTACTATCTGAGAAGAAGCAAGTGAGAAAATGCTCTCACTAGTGTTATTGAGCTCAGGGAGTTTGGGTTTCTAAAGAGAAAAATACAAACAATGTCTTATATTGCTATTGTAGGATGCCATTAATACTCCACAGAAGGACTTTTTAAAAGAAATACACTATTTTTGTCATGATAATGGCCTTTGAGTTAAAAAAAAAAATATGTAAAATTCCTTCTTGAATTCTAGAAGATGATAAATAGGTGTTTAAATGCAAAAGTCTTCCATCATTTACAGTGGGTACTGAGTTGTCTAATACTTCAGAGACCTCTCTAATAATTTCTTGTCACCATTTTCCAAAGTTCTGTTTTTTCTTGGGTGAAAAAAAAAATGAGAAGGAAAGAGTGAAGGTGGTCAAATTCATATTTTCACTGCTTTTGTTTGTGAGACACTCAGGCAAATGATACATGATGAAACTTGACCTTAATATGCTGTAAAACCAGCCACAAACTGATCCCTCATTATGACAGTCAAAATGGGAAGCAGCATTAGCTAGCTTGGTTTTAATTAAAACTGCTACGAAGCCTTTGAAAGAGCTTACTCAATATTTGCCATCAGAATGAAAATGTAGATTATTGTATGTATTTTATGGCCTCACTGTTTATGATCAAACAGTTGTTCCAGAGGACAGCAGTACATTTCCTTTCTCTGTTGGAGTTCATGCAACAAAAGACAAGGCTTCAGTCTGATGATACGGGATTTGTTTAGTCAGTAAATTACACGTCTTCTGAGCTGGCAAAAGGAGAGCAAAGCTCATGTTCTGGCGCAGCTCTGTGGGTGGGTTTAAGTCACTGAATTGGAAACTTTGCAGTTGTCATTAGCGAGTGCCTGTCACCTTTCTCACATGCCACACGTTATGCTGCAGACCTGTCAGCAGGCTAGAAGAAGAGCAGTCTGTGCTTGAGTAGTGACAGAGCAATGCAGAAAAGTAAATATAAAGGACTTTGGAAAAAAGGCAGTTCAAGGAACTAATGAAAAGCTTTCCTGAAATAATAGCAGCATTGACTCATAGCAATATAGGACTGGGAGGAAGGTCAAAGATCATGTAATCCAGCCATGTGCTCTAGGACATCATAAACATACTAAGAACATCTCTGACAGGTTTGCCAGACCCGTTTGTTAATCCTTCACTGTAGGAGATTCTACAGTCTTCCTATGTGGTGTTTCACCATTCCTCATAGATTTTTCTGAGTATTAAACATAAGCTGGCCGTGGTTTTTGCTGTTATTCTTGCAGTTTCACAAATTGTGCAAGCTAAATTGATTTCTTCTTGTCTTTGGAGAGGAGTGGTGTCCTGTCACCCTCGAATAACTTTTCAGATGATGAAAGGTGATGATTATGTCTACCTAGACCACAGGTTTTTTTCCCATGGAAAAGAATAAAGTCAAATCCACTGGTTTTCTTAATGGATCCAATTTCTAAAGTGCTTCCTTTGTGTTTTTCATTGTTTGGACTAGCTAATATGACATCCGTCTCCTGAAGAATGGTAAAACTGGATGCAAAATCAGAAATCTTATCAGTTCTAAACAAAATGAAATTATTGTCCTTGATGTCTTGACATTACTGGCACCTCATTTCAGATTTCTCTTCTTTGCACTAATATCATATCATTGACTCAGATTCAGTTTGTGATTCATAACTGGAAGCAGTCCCTGAGTTCCTGAATCTGTAATATATTCTCAATTTAACAACCATCTACCGATCGTTTTCCTTCACTTATTTCTTAACCAGCTGTATACACTTAAAACACAAACAACTGAGTCCGCATTTCCATAGCTTACATGTGGTAAGGTCACATGAGAGTTTAGAAAGACTTCCTATGGTAGGATATACAGCCAGTATTCATGAGTAGAAATAAAAATGCCCCAATGAGTGTTTTGTGAAATTAAGTAGATACTGGTGATAAATGGAAATGTGAAACAAGAATTCTGATCATAAGTAGCCACAATATGATTTGGGCTAGCTCCAGTTGTTCTCGTGCCTTTTTGTTGCATGATGCCGGAGCTGCTTGTTGGTATCTCTTGAAACTGTCACTTTACTGTGTACCATTTTAAGGCAAACTGAAATTTGTGACTGTGTATTGTGCAACACTGTACTGGAAATAGCTGTAGTTTAGGAACTGGTTGACAAGGAGCTTAAATGTCCATGCAGCAGTAGCAATCTGGCCTGTAGGAGAAGGGAATCTCACCTTGACAGTATCCTGCATGGGATTAGATCATTGTAAGTAAGCCACGAAGGTGTAGCCTAAGGTAAACTTGTGGGACAGATACATCTGTTTGGAAGATTTCTCTGTCTATTATACCAGGAAAACAATATCATGAAATGTGTTAATGAACATGAAAGGAGCCAGCTAGATAAATAAATCTTGCATCCTGGGAGAAATGGGCTGTCTTTGTATGGTGTGAAATTGTGTTCAGGGTTTAGACAATTTTTTCCCTCTGAGGGCCTGTTTTTCAGTCCTGATTTTTAAAATAGCAGGATATACTCTGTGAAATGCTGAAGATGACCCTGTGTATACATATAAGTGGTTTATTTGTTTTTTAAAAAAAGCTTATTTCTGTTCACAGTTAAGGTTGCCACTGCTATTTCAACAGCATCTGTTATAGTACTGTGCTTGAAGTAGGGCAAACAGAGTAAGAGAAAGGTCTGGCTTTCAAAAGAAATAAATAAAAGGAGAAAATCAGCAACAAAAAGCTTTTCGTATTTGTTTTGCTACCAAAGAAGCTAGTGTCGCAACAAAACGCTCAATTAAGTTAATAAGGTTACACAGAACCTAGTTGTATGTCTAGGAATTAATCTAGATCTCTGGAACTTTAGTCCAGTGAATTGTTTGTAGGAATGTTATTTTTCTATGTCAAATCCTTTTGTATCAAAGCAATTTGGGAAACCTTTGCTTAAGCGAGAGTACTTGTTTTTCTGCAGACATCTTAGGAGATGGATAGTAACACCTTTAAGCACAATAGGAAAGTCTGCAATCCCAGCCTTGTTGCCCCTGGGAAGGTCTAACTGGCTTATTCTGTGTAGGAAAGCTTCTGTTTCCAGATCTGAATTTAGGAATGGATGTCACTTGGTGAGAGAAGCAAGGACATTTTTGGTTACTTTTGCAACTTCTGTATCTCAGCGTAAAAATATGTGGAGTATATTTTTCTAGGATCATTTAAACATGTTTTCATTGACTTCATGGAGCTCTCGTAATTGCTCCCAGCAGGTATCCTGGCCTGAAAGAGCTGCTGAAGTTGTTAGGACAGACACAGGAAAAAATATGGAGATCAGAGACGAGAGAGAGGAAGAGAAAAGAAGTTGACATTATGATTATAAAGCATATAACACACTCAGAAAATTACAGAAGAAGGAAAAAACATTGAAATACATTATAAAAAATCTAGTTCTGTAGTGGCTGGCTACTGGTAAAGATGTTAAGAAATTTATTACCTGACCTTTAGTTAGTGAAGAGGCATACATCAGAATTCATGCCTGACTCTGAACATAAATACCACTTGTTCCTGGGCTCCAACATCAGCTCTGACACTGGAACCACCTTTGCCTAAATCCTTTTCAAACTGTTTGTCTTAGTTTTCTTTCTAGAAAGTAGAGATAAATATTTACGTTTGTGCTGAACCACACAGGCATAAAATCATTAATTCCTTTCAATGTACTGAAGGTGAATAGTTGCTTTCATAAGGAATTTCATACATTTTCATTATAAAGTGTTTGAAATGTGTGCAGGAAGAGCATGTTATAAGGATGGCATTAATATGCCCGTAATGTGCTGTGCTTTACAGTGTGCTAAATCTGAGATACTAAAATGGTTCATGAGGAAGTGCCATGGAGACTTTCTGGGAAAACCTTATTTGGATAAAGGGGTGCAGATACCAGCTTCCTTCAGTATGATGGTGAAGCTTTTGGAGACTTCGTGTCCCAGCATACACTGTTTCATTTTGATTTGAGCAAAAGTTCAAATAAAGTTTAGAGGAGGATCAAAACTCTGCTTGCTTATCTGACTCCAGCTGATCTCATCCTTGTGAAGTGCATCTAAAATTAATGTCTGTCTTTTACTGAATTCTCTTCTAAAATATGCAGCTGTGTGGAACAAGTAGATAGGACTGTAAATGCCTCGTATCAGGATTTCGCCTGTAAATTGGCAACACTGAAAAACTGATCAGACACTTGAAGCCGTAGGATTCCCATAAAATATGCACTTACCAGATGAGAGGAAGACTGAATTCTGAACCCAAATTAAATGCTTACTGTTTCTGAAGTAATTGTGAATGTGCTGTAAGATACTTCTCCCCTCTGATTAAATCTTCTGAATTTCCTTAAACTATCCTTGCTGATAAATCCTTTAAACATAGCTTTTAATATTGTCAAAAAAAAAAGAAGCATTTAGTATTGGCAGATTTTTTTTTCATTCACAAAGCAAAGGTAGCCTTTATGTTTTTCACCTTTGCTTGGTAAAAGCATGTAGAAGACTGCATGTTCCTCTATTAACCGCTAAGTGTCTGTAGTAACTCTCACTTTACCACCTGCTCTTATGTTAACTGAACTTTCACAGGTTAATAACATGAGTAAACCCTGTCTTAAAACTGATATCAGATGTAAAAAATGGAAGATATTTATCTGGGCATTTATTTTAGTACTGGTGATGACCCGTGGAAAACAAATGCAAAGAATCAAGAAATTTTGAATCCTTTATATCATTAAATCAATATTACATGTACTTTGGTTCAGAACTCAGAGCGGCCTCTGTGTGAAATCATATATAGTTTGAATTTAAATAAATCGTTGCCAATGGAAATGCAGAAAACATGCTTGCATCAATGGTTTCAAGTTCTGTACTGTCTGGAGAACATACGAGAAAGTCACGGACAGCAGTACTTTTCCTATTTTTTTTTTAGAATTAGACTACAAAGCATTTTATTCTGCAAGATACACAGAATATGGCAAATACCAAAGTAAGGTGATGGGTCACTTGGTGATATATAATAGGAAGGAATGCAGAATGCATACTGTGAGAAATATCAGCTTGGGCTAAAATCACTTTAGACAGTTTAATCTGACTGTGATTTGAACCTGAACATTTCCTGAATCACCTGCTTAACTTTCTGTTCTTGTACAGCTGGGAGAAATATAAGAGTTAACGGACTTTTATGTCCTTTTCAGTTTGAAGTGTGGACATTATAAAACATACAAGTCTTTTAATCATGGTTTGCTCATTACATTTTATTTCTGCTGGTTTGTACATTTGCTTAGCTAGCCATTTTTTGTCTGACTTGTAGGTCTTTGAAGAAGAGCATCACATCTTGTACCTGGACCATGGTGGAGTTATTGTGGCCATCAAAGACACCTCTATCCCTCTGAAAATTCTCAAGTAATGCTACAGTCAATTAGAGTAGGGCTGTTGTGTGTTCAAGACCTCAGGCAAAGTTCAGAGTTTAAGATGAACATTTTGATGTGACCATGCATGAAATGCAGGGCGAGTCACCTTAATTTATCATTCATAAAGTCAATAAAATGCAAATGAATGTTTTCTTGAAGATTAAATCATGGTGCTGAAGGTACCATGGCATAATGCATTTATCATAATAAAATTTTCGTGCATCAGTGTAGATATTTTTGCCTAAAAGGCTATCCTGGAACTCTGTAATACAAGCCGTGTTCAGCGTGATTGTTACCTGGTACTGGTTTGCACCAGCAGTATATGGCAATGATGCTCAACCTATGATGCGTATGTGGCTTAGGTATCCAGTCAGGATAGTTCATTCATGCTGTAACAAAGCTCTGCCCCTTCCAAAGGCCTCAGTGAATGAAGACGTTGGGGAATAATCCTGAGTTCCTCTGGCAAAACCAATATAATGTAGACTTTAGGAGCCAGCGGGGAAAGGATTTATGTGCGCTTGTGTACTGTGTAATACGGCACGCAAGAAGCCCAGTTCTTCTGAGATATTCACGGACAAATTAACTGTAGTATGTGTAGATGCTGTCACGTAGTGATAATGCAGCAAACAGCCTTAGCTTCTCAGCTGTAAAGATTTGCTACAAACCATTTTGTTACAAATTCTCAAGTTTTAAACTGGACGGTAATGAAGCAAAATATGGTAGCCTTATGTAATGGCATACAAAATTACCATCTTCAGCGTAAAAAAATGTAAGAGATCTTTATCACTTGTGACTAGGTTAATTGCATAATACTCTATACGCTAATAGGAACTAGTCCCCGTGTACTCGGTTAGCTAGAATGAAAGCCATCGTTAACCAAGTATCCAAGAGACCTGGAGGAAATGTACAGAAGAAAAGAGACTGATTTGTAAATTTTGGGTGTACAGAGTATTTGACATATGTTTTGCTGATTCATGAGCATGTTTTGAAAATCTTGAAGTGGATGGTAGGAGTTGTGAAGGGCCATCGTCTTGGTGCCTGTGCTTACCACACCTCCCACATGTTTGAGCAGTTGGGCTGTTTTGCCTCTCCTGTTTCACTGACCTCCGCTTCGCAGGTTTCTAGCTCAGAGACTACTGGAAAGAATGAAGTGTAAATTAACTTGCTCTTGAACCTACAAGGTAGCAAGATTGTTGACAGACCTCAGTTTTTATCTGCCTGAGAATTTCCATTGTTGTGGCAAATTTATTATACACCTTCTAATAAAGATGCGGACCTCCGGATATGTGGCTTTGAAAAAGATCACATTAATATGACATACTGTCCAGGCATATTGTATTTTGGTGATTGTAAATCCCGGGCTTCAGTAGTGAGAGGGGTTTTTTAACAAATAAATTAATTCTGTTTTGTATGATAATAGTTGTAAATGAAAACCATTTCTGCTTTTTTACAGGTTCAGCATAGACGAAGGCCAGACTTGGAGTACACATAATTTTACCAGCACTTCGGTCTTTGTAGATGGATTACTTAGTGAACCTGGAGATGAGACACTGGTCATGACGTAAGTTTCTGGTTTCATCTTTTTTTTTTTCCCAGGTTTGTCTCTGAGCATATTTTTAATTCTGGATATTTGAGATAGTCCTTGAGCCAGTACCTTTTGCCTCTTGCAGCCACACGGGCTTTGACACTGATGTTTAAACAGCTCTAGTATGCCGCCTGTCATTGAATTTATCTGAGTGCAGTATTTCAGATTGTAAAGAGGAATTGCATTTTTATGAAATTTTGCAAAGTTACTGCTAGGGAGAGTGGCATAATAGCACTGGAAATATAAATCTGAGAAACATAGATTAAAAATTTATATTTGCTGCATTTTTCCTGTTTTCTACAAATCCTTAGGCAGACTTCAAATCCTGTCTTGTGAAAACTGGCTTCATGGTGTAAACAACTATTGTCGTCCTAGTAATGAGCATTGCAGTACTTTGTGTGACCAAATACTGTGCTAACTAACACACACATTTCTAAATCTGTGCAGTAACTAAGGCAGATGCTGTGAATAGAGTTAAAAATAAACAAATTCTGCAACTTAGGGCCAGGGACATCTGGATCTGAGCTGCAGTTTTTACTCCGTCTCTAAGAAAAATGCTAATATTTTAGAAGTGCCTGAGAGTAAAAAACACTGGTCCAATTAGGGGGAAAGGCACATGCTGACTGCAGCAGGAAAGGGGAATGGACTTAGAGATATGCAGGTTGTTAAGCTCCTATCACAACAGCTTGTGTAATCCTTTATATTGGAGCTCAGTGTCTTCATGACAAGGTTTTTCTCCCAGGATTTACAAATAGAGCTGCCTTTGATGTGTACCAGGAGCATTTTTCCCCAGGAAAAGAAGTATATAACCCAGTGTGAAGCAGTGTAAAGGATCCTCAGCAAAATGGAAATCCTACCCGACGTACTTCATAGCATTGCACCAGGTTCATAACATTGTACTGCGCAGGTGTAATTTGGTCTGTTAGTCATTCCTTTCTCTACTGTCCCTTTTATCCTCTGTTACACATAGATGATAAGAGAAGAGGAATATTACTCCACCATCTTCCCCTTCTATCAAGTGTAAGGTTTTTAAATGGTATAATATATGCCACATAGAGATGCTTATGCCTCTGAATGAAAGATTTCTATTGAAAGTAGAGGTATCAAAAGCTTATCCTGAACTGTACTTACTGGCAGATAAAAAGGGTGTGTGATGACTATATGCTCTGTGGGATTTTTATTATTAAGCATCATGAAAACCAGTGATTTTGTGAAGCGGTAGTTAAATATCTAGCTGATTCGGCATAAGAGCTCATGTAAAATGATACCTTTTTGAAGTCATCCATCTGAAATATACTAAATTGTAGCTAGATTTGGCACCTGAGCCCAGATAGACAAAAAACACCCATCATATGTCTTTTAAGTGTCTAAGGGCAGAACAAGAGTCTGCGTCCAGCATCTCGATGCCAGGCTTGTAGTATCTTACTTTGCAGCTAGTTCTACTGAACATGGAAGACATAACAGACTGGCCCTGAAAAGACTTGGAGCCTTCCTACCAGACTCTAAAGATAATGAGAAGAACAAACTTACAGTGTGTTTCCTTGGTGCCGTTATATCAGCTTCCTTGCCTCTCCTACTGCTTTTGATTGGGTTTTACCTTCAGGGTGACATTGTCTGCCCAGTGGTGCTCTCTCTGACTCTACATCAAGACCTTTTGTCACTCTGGCTGGCTTAGGTCATCTTATCTCAAAACCACACTTGTACCAAGTTGCTGAGCATGACTTAATCTACAGTGATTTGCTGCTTTTGAGAAATGTCATCCACTGAGACACTCCCAGGGGGAAAAAAAAATCAACAATGCCATTTTTTCCATTTTATTAGATAAAAAGTGCTTTTTCTTCTGGGTAGAACATGGTAAGATGAACTTGTATATGGTAATGGAAATAAATTAACAGTGTCTTTCACCCTAAAGAATCCCCAAATCCATTACTAAGGACCTAGTCTGACACTTTTTGCATGTACAGGAATTTCATTTTATCCCTTTGGTAAGGAGTTTGATTGAAAAAGGACTTTGAGTAAAGAGTCCAATGTCAAAATCTGCATAAATTAGCAGAGATAACATAATTCTGTGGTAGGAAGGTAATAACTGGAAAAGTGTGCAGCAAAATTGTGGAACAGCGACTTTTATTTAAACCTTCTATAATAAACTCACAAAAGAGTCAAAGGATATTTTACTTGTATGGAAAGTAGCTGTTACTGTGGGGTAAAATCCTGGTTCCACTGGTAAAATCCATCTTAGGGATTTCTTTCAAGGTTTTTAATTTATATTAAAACCAAAAATCCACAAAAATATAATCTGGGAAAGACATTAAGGGACCTGGTAACACTGTATGTAAGAGAGACGTCTCATTCTCCAGCATGGTGGCTGGGACGCTTACCTGACTCGTAGGAGACTTCTTTTTGAATTCCTCTTCCAACCTCACTTATCCACAATGAAGTGATCTGGAAAGATTTACTGAAGAAACAGGCGAATGTGAACCAGGTTGCCTCAGTTCTTCATTTCAGAAAGTTTGTGCATTCTCCAACCCAGAGGAAAAAAAAAAAAAGTTGAGTTGTCAAAAGTTTTCATAAACTGAGTTGTCATCTGCCAGTTGACATTAATCTAAATCATTCATCCAAATCCCCTGCAGTATTCAAAATATGTGCACTCAAATGCCAAGGAAAATATATGTTATTCCATTGTGCTTTGCAGTAGACCTAGTTAAGATTTTTAGGAGTTTTAAGAAATAAAGTGTACAAAAATTTTAGGAAACTCATTCTGTGTATCAATTTCTAAACAGACCTAGTTAACAGTTTTAGGAGAGAGAAGGGATAAAGTATTCATAAAGTTTATGAAACTAATTCTGTGTAAAAATCAGTTTCTAAATGGAGAGTTCAAATCCACCATTTATTGTTAAATTAATGCATAAGGTTTGCTAAGAAATTTCCTCAACTAATTGATATATATTAATCAAAATAGTGCATGGTCTAGCAGGCTTTCTTTTGTTCTGAATTCTTTAAGAATGAAAGTTACTGTAACCCAGAGTTAACAATATATTATATTTGGGAAAAAATTACTTCAGAATGCTGGGTTGAGTAATGGCCTAATTCAGTGGAAAAAGGAAGAAATTTTTTCTGTCTGAAATATTGATGTTTCCTTCCAAAGGAAGCAGTTCATATAATGTAAGTTTGAAACCTGTTAAAATTGCTTCTAAATCACAGTTCAGCTTCTAGGAGTGTTTCCTAAACCAAGTTATTTAGATTGCAGTATAAACTCAGTAGGCACAATAACTATGGTACCGCAGACCATGACCCCTTTTAAAAAGCCAAAAAGAGATTATATAAAAGGACTGCTTTTCTTTATGTCAGGCAGAATCAAAATCTTCCTTTTGGGGAATTGTATTTTTTTCCAGAGGGATTTTTGTTCTAAGGTCTTGTAGAGATGCTGCTGGGAACTTTATGACATCTCTGGACTGTAGAACTCCTGCATGTGCATCTTGCTTTCTTAAAAGTCTGTTACTGCATTCTTGTTGGGTTCCTACGTGATAATGGAAGCAAAAAAATAGTCTAATTTAAATTTAATCAAAACAAGATGGATATGATATTAACAGGTGTTAGATATTAAGGAGAACCATCTGGATTTTTGCAATAGTCACTTCTGCTGGGAATGTCCACCTTAACTTTAGCATGAGTAACAGTCGACTGTGGGGGTTATTGTTGTGCCACACATGGCAGTGCACTACCTTTCGGGTTGCCTTTCCGTATCTTACTAGGTGGAGGTACTTCTCTGTGTAATGAATTCCTCGATATTAACTTTTTCATTCCGCAACCCTTAAAGAAAGGTAGACAAAGAGTAGATAATGCCTCACTATGTAAGAGAACAGCTGTTTTCCAAAGGCAGATTCTAGCATTTATTTGTAGCTAGTTAATCTCTTGTTTGAGAAGCATTGCTCTGTTATTAAATGGTTGTTCTGCTCTCTGCATAATGAAGAATGTATGTGTGTCTCTGTAGATGGAGGAAACAGAAAGACAGGAAGAGATTTATGACCTTGCTGGTGGAAGAGCATTGAAAAATCAAATCACAGATGTTAGAAAAGCAAGTCAGTGCATTGTAGAGTCACTGCCAACCTGTGGTCTTGGACCCAAAACCGTGGGACCACCCTATCTCTCCCACTGCTCAAAGAAGTCCAGTGTGTAAAGATTTGTTTCTTTTCTTTCCATAAAGTTGCCATAACGTACTCAGAAGCATGGCTAAAGCCCATCTTTAGTACATTTTATGCACAGACCTGGCAGTATGTTTGAGTTAGAGGAACTGAAAAGTTAGGAATCCGCGTGATGTAAGAATCTTTTACTGCCGTGCCTCTATGCAAAAGAGGAGAGGAGAGTGTAAGGGTGGCACATGACTTTTTTTACTCTCAGATAGCATTTTGGGGTATTTTTGGGCCTGTATCCCTGAATGAGTGCCTGCAGCTGTGGTGCTTTAACTTCTCTTTCAGGGAGACAGTTCCATTTTAGTGCCTAGTTCTAATAAATGGTGATGATGAGATAAACACTGGAAACTTTGGCCAACAATAAAATTGTTCAAATATTTTATTTAAATTTTGGTGGGGCCTTGAACTCCATTTTGCCATATTTTGCTCTCAGAATGAAGGAGCTACAATTTATGTGACCATAGGCTATTTACTCTGGTTTTGCCAGGTGAAGTCTGAATGAAGAACTTCCTACCTGTGACAAAAAAAAAAATTCTGATTTTTAACTATGTGAGTAGAAAAAAAATTAGCTAAAGGTTTAATTACAAAATTTTGTAAGCATCCCAAATTAATTTGATCTTTAAGTAAGGTGACAGCAGAGAACTGAATGGTGCAAAGCTGTCCTTTATAATGTCATATGTTTCTCCTTAAATTAATTCATTTTGTTCACTGTCCGTCTAGTATTTCTTCTACATAAAGCATCAAGCTAGACATTAAATCTGCATTTTTTTCCAAGCAGCTTACATGTTAAAAGATTGTTCATGAACTGGAATTTACCAAATAGATGGAAAAAAATGTTGGACGTAATTCACAAACATCATGGAGCCAATAAGCTTCTGCATAAAATGGGAACATGCTCTTCCTGCTCCTCCCCAGCACTTCTCAGAACCTAAGCATTCATTTCCATTCTTTTCCCCCAAAAAAGCTGAAACCAAGAAATTTTGGCTTAAAAGAATGATTGGCAATTATTATTTTTGGAGGGGGCAGGAAACAATGACAAAAACATATTTTTGTTCAATTTCAACTAAATTCTTTCCTCCCCTCATTTTTTGCTTTGGCAGCTAAACAAACAAACAAAAAAAATGGTGGTGGTGGTGGGGAAGAAAATAAAACCTAATCTTTAGTGCATTAAGCAGATGCATGTGTTTGTAGTTTAAGGCAGCTAAATCGTGTCTCAGCATATTTGCACATAATCTGCTGTGTACACAAGCACTGTTTGTAGTTGCTTTGTGTAGGCAGGTGTCTCCTTCTGCACATGGAAGCATTCATCATTTCTGTAGTTGCAATTTAGGAAGGTCACTGAAAATGTGACCTTTGTTACGTTCTTTTGGGGAATTAGAAAAGTATGCGGAATTAGAATCTTGATGTATAACAGACTGCAACTTGAAGGGTACATTACTTTCATCCATTTTACTAGTATGAACCGTTTGGCTTACCTAGTTTTTGTTGATTTTACAATGGTGGAAAAGAAGCAATGACAAGTGCTAGAAGGAAGGCGTGTCTCTAATGATTCATGTGTCATTCTCTTTTTGAAAATGGTAGGCTTTAAATAGCATTATAGGCATAATCATGGCTAACCTGCTGTTCCAACCTATATCCCCTTGAAAATACTTCCTTAATAACGTTACTGTTTCTGTGGGTTAAGGAGAACACTACCTGTTGGCAGCAGCCACACTAGAGAGAATGTGTATCCTTCCATGCCACAACCTCAACACTTTACTCCCTCAATTTAGTAATGTCTTTACAGATTTTGGCACAGGGAGGTCATGTGCCTTGCTGTATGTTCAAAGACACTGTATGAACTACCACGGGCCAAACAAAAAAAAAAGGTTGTCACATTTATTTGCTTTTTCCAGTTCTATTGTTATCTCTTGTAGTAAAGGTCTAAGTGAAGCAAAGGACTTGTCTCTTTGAGCTTGCCATAAATTGACAAGAAACTTCTAACACACTATTCCTTTTAGGCAAAATACAGCTGAAAAAGTTGCTGCTGTTTTAATGTAAATGTCCTCTGATATCTAGTGAAATGTTAGGTGGATTAAGTATTCAGTCTGGCATTTCAATTGTGTTATAACAATGAGGGAAATGTGATGGTAAAAAATATTTTAGCCGTACAGTAAGTTCACTGATAATTGTGATTGCTATTAATATGATTTCTTACAGGAGAGGAAGTCTTACATGGGGAACAAGATCTAAATACCTCTTTTTAGTATGCCTCTGTGTCTGCTTCCATTTAAACAAATTCTTTCTAAGAGACAGACAGAAGTTGTTAAAATAATTAACTTGCATCTCTGAGAGTCTGGTTTCCTTTCCCAACTTGCTCACATGCTCACTGTTGGATTTTAAGGTTTGAATCCACAAAGAATTTCAAGTGCCTGCCTTTCTGCACATACTTGGACATCTTTGCTGCCCAGAAGGTATTAGACATGTTAGCTACTGAGATTACCCACATCAACTGTATGTGGGGTCCTCAACTGAGTCTTATTCAAACCCCAGGTTTTATTGTCAGTAATTTTATACATTTGAAGACTCTCCCAAAACATTAGAGGTCCTGTTCTACCCCCATCTGGCATGCCAAGCTAGCAGTGTGTCAAGAGGGCAGTACAGATTATGCAGACAAATTCTGCTGCCCTAGCAGCATGGTATTTCGAACATCATGGTTGATGACAAAGTCGTGTAGAGGAGACCAAAAGCCAAAGCAGCACTTGGGAGATTAAAGCAGCGTGTCTAGAGTGAAAGAGGCATCTGATTTCAAACAAAAGTAGCTATGCATTACGCAGGTGTCATCTCTAGTCTTCAGTACAATTGCAAAACTTTGACAATTTGAGTTGCTGTGTTAAATATCTGAATAAAGTCAGCATGTGCTGTCTTCATGACCATGCTGAGTTAGTATAACGGGATCGCTTCCACCACTCTAAGGTCTTTGAGTGTTGTTGGATTTTCAGCAGTAAAGCAGGAGTGTTGCAGGTTCAGCTATGCCGTTCTGAATACCTGATGGGTATGCCAGACATCAGGCCATTTCTTTTTCATAGACAATATGGCCAACAGCTCAAAGGTAAACCACCATAATATTACAAAAAGCTGCTCGAGGTGTGTCTTATTTTATATAGCAACAGATCCATGATATGGAACACTATAGCTAAAATCCATCTGCTCTGACAAAGAATGTTTTGATACTGTGAAACTGTGAACAAGGTGCTGAAGAACACTGCAGAGAGGCTTAAGAGGAAGGCAAGTGTAGTGGTTATAAAAAGATGTCTGTGACATCTGAGGTGGGCGGTGTGTGGTCAAAAGCAGGCTTGTTTCTCTTGAATGCAGCCGTAGAAATGAATGTTTACCAGGTAGGTCTTTGGGATTCTCGAGCATCAGCACCATGATAGCTTGTCAGGTGGTGTGCAAGTGGCACAGACAGCAGGCGACACAGCTATTGCTGTTCATCTGAACTAAGAACATCTATTGAATAGATGCTCGGTTTTATTGAATAGAAACATGAATTTACTGGAAGAGATTATCATTGCATATAATTTTTGCTAGATTAGCTCCCCCTGATTATGAGCCTTATCAGGAACAGAAATAACCAGCAATCCTCCAGCAAATAGTTTAAATGAGTTAGCTTAAAAACTGCATTAAACTGTCTGGGCTATCAAATGATGCAATCAAATTAAAAAATGATGTGCTCATAAATGAACTGGGAACAAATGTACAAAGTTGTTATGGCAACTGAAACACTGAAGTTAAAATTATGGATCCTGAATTCTTGAAAATAAAAGTAAATGAATTTTCAAGGTAATTGGAATTTCTTTCAAAAATTATTTATCACAGCATCATCTTTCATAGTTTCAACAGAATTGATTTGATAGCTTTCTAATGAAATATAATTAATCAAAAGGAAGGTTTTAGTAGCTTATGAATTACTGTCATCTTGATATTTAACTTCTAATCGTCAGTTACACTTGCTGCACCGTTCCAGTTTTTTCCATTTGTATGATTTTATTGGACATATATATTTTGCACCTGAGCAATTAGATTGTGATTGCTGTTATGTATTGCTTTATTATAGCTCATATTTTTGCCTAATTCATTGAATCCTACTTAATACATGCCTTTCTTACTTTGAAAAAATACTTTTTTATTCTAGTGATATTTGCCAATACTTCTCTGTGGGCTTTTCTGGTGTGTCTGCAAAACCCTGTCCTCAATAGGGAAACAACTGTTATTGTAGCAACAGCATTAAAAATCATGAGGTCATGTTTTCAGATTGCTGAACTGGGGGTGTGTAAGGTGCTGGATTCTTTAGGAGATTTGCCTCAGGAATTCCATATCTGTATGGCTGCATTTTTCATGGGGTTTGTGACTGTGTTGGGATATTTGCGTGAATCTCAGGACTTTTACTTAAGCCAGAGGATGATGAAGCGGTGCAGTTACTATGCTCTGCCAGAACATGGTTTTCAGTCTGTAGAATCAAAATAGCCATAATGAAAATGAGGTGGATTTTTTTTTTTTTTTTTTTTTTTTTGTGTGTGCAAGAGCCTGGACCAACAGGCAGAATGGTTATTTCTGTCTTTTGCTAAAAATTCAGAGTTCACCCATTGATACAGTACCTTTGCTGTATAAACATACAGTTTACATGTAGCTTCCATATTCTTCTAGTAGAATTTCTACAATAATTTCTAGAATAATATCTACAATTTTTTATAAAATTATAGGATATGGGACTGGGAAATATCTCAAAAAATTATCTTTTCTAACTCTAATCCTAATGTTTCACTAATTTCTCACTCCAGTGAGGGAGATTAAACAATGTCAATAGCCTATACCATTACAGAATCATGGAAGGGTTGAGGCTGGAAGGGACCTCAGGAGGTCATCTGGTCCAGCCCTCCTGCTCAAGAAGGGCCTCCTAGAGCCAGTCACCCAGGACTGTGTCCAGATGGCTTTTAAGTCACCGAGGATGGAGGCTTCACAGCCTCCTTGGACAGCCTGTGTCAGTGCTTGGTTACCCTCACAGTAAAAACAGTATTTCCTGATGTTCAGAGGGAAGCTCCTGTGTTTCAGTTTGTGCTCATTGCCTCTGGTTCTGTCACTGGGCAGCAGTGGAAAGAGCCTGGCTCCATTCTCTATGGATACCATCCTGTCAGGTATTTATAGACATTGATAAGATCCCCCTTAGCCCTCTCTTCTCCAGGCAGAACAGTCCCAGCTCTCTCAACCTTTCCTTATAGGAGAGATGCTCCCTTCATCATCTTTGTGGCCCTTTGTTGGACTTTCTAGAGAACACAACAATTATTTCAGTCTTTCTTCACTGGTTACGTTTTCTAAGCAACTTATGAGTCATCCTTGCCCCTCTTCAAATTAGTTTTTAGTGGGTGTTTAAACATGCATATAACATCCAAAATTAGATACCGTATTCTTCCAGAGGCTTCACCAGTGCCAAGTTTATCAAAATAATTATCTCCATGTTTTCTGTTTTTCAGTTCTGAATAAAACCTAGAATTAGTCTTCGTTTACAGCAGCATTGCATTCTTGGTTTTATTCCCCAGAATTCCCCAAGCCTTTTTTTCAATGATTGAAAGTTATTCTCTATTTCGGTTTTGCACCTTTGTTGTGGTGCTGGTTTGTGTTTAGTTTTGGTTTTTTTCTAGGAATACTTTTTGAGATTGGTTCTGCAGTTATTTTGTCATGTTGATTTCTGACCATTGCTTCAATCAGTCACTGTCTGCCTCCTTCCTTCTGCATTCTCTGCAAAATTTTGTGTTTGTTATTCAAGCATATGGCTTGTAATGAAAATATTGACTCTGGACCCATCATATCTTTGCAATCTCAAAATATTTCCCTGTTTGATAACTACTTTTTTAAAGTGGCTTCTGCTAATTGGATATGTACTCCCATTCTTCATTACAATGGGTTTATCTGCACTGATGTTTTCTTTTTTACATCAAGACAATGCCAGCTAGAACTGTGTAACAGTTTTAACAAAGGTCAAAATATGCTACATTTTCTCCTTGCTTTTATCCGCTAAGCCAGTTACCCTGTAAAAGAAGGAAATTGCATTAGTTTGACATTATTTGGTTTTGACAAATCTGTGGTGGCTGTTTTGTTATCATTTTAATTATCTCCAAGGTGCTTATAAGTGGATAGCTTAATAATTTGATTGGTATCTTTGTGGATATCAAAATTAATTCTGTAACTCCCTGGGCTCTGTTTTGTGGGTGTATATATATGGCTTTCTGTACACAAATACGTGTGTATAGAGGTGAAATATTTCCCTTTCCATAGTCCTCTGGAATCACCCTCATCTTCTGTGAAGTCTTAAAGATGATTATTAATAGTTTAAAGACTTTGTTTTATACTTTCAGGAGAATTTAATTATTCAGTTCTGCATTGAACTCAACCAACCAACTCCTTTCTTCTCTAATCTGCCCGAGATAGCTAACATGAGTGAAGAAAATCTCATTTGTACCATAGAATATATTTTTCTTGAGGCAGGACAGAAGCTTTGACAGGACTCGGCTCCTTGCACTTGAATATATTTGTTGATAAATGACTTAATAAAAGCAATGTAACCAATTTGTAAAGTTTTGTGGTGTCTAAAGAAGCATTCATTGAGGGTAGGTAGCTGCATAAGAACACGGTGAAGTCTGCCTTATGTTAGTAACTTGTATGGAGAAAAAAGATTTAAAATAAAACAAGTCATGGGTATTTAGCATGCAAAAGACACTTCATACCTGTCAGCAAAGCCAGTCATATTGAAGCAGGCATTGTGGAAAAAGCATAAGACCACCTAAGTAGTCACTTTATTGCACATGTACGTAGGAGTGAATAAGATTATATGGTGACAGCAGCTCTCAGGATCCAGCTGAACCAGAAAAAGGAACCAAACCTGTAGGTCTCGATGCAAGGCAGTCTTCCTGCTGAGCAGAGGGGGACCACACACCTTTGTGCACCTACAGCCAGTGGACTGAGCTACATTTTTTAGTTTTTGTGTATTGTTTCTACTTCTGAGTCATGGGAGGGTTGGAAAGGAGAGAAAGTTAGACGATCCAAGTTCTTTAATCTCAGAGCCTTACTAAGAAAAGGGTAAGACATGCAAACTAAATGCATGTGTTTCTGTTTAATGAAGTGCACATCTGATGGTGAAGTTTCCCATGAGCATGGATTGTTTGGTCATTATAATGTGGGCAGTATGGGTGGTAATCTATAAACACCTACGTCTGTCTGCTATGGCTGAGAAGCAGAGAAACCAAAAAGGAAAGGGGGAAATCACTGTACATCTTTAGTCTCTGCAGCTCTTTTGCAGCCTCTTTGGTAGACTTCAGAGCTCTATATCCATCTACTATGGAGAAGGTTTAGCGTGATGATCTTGCCTCTGTGCTGCAGAGAATCTGCCATTTCCTCACTTCTGGTCTACCCTAGTTACACTTTGAACCTGGTATTCAGGACAAGAGAAATGACTGTGCACAGCAGAATGCTTTTAGCAGAACTGTACCTTTCCTGCTGTGTCTGGATGTGGAAAAAAGTGAGGGCAAACCAAAAGGAATGAATTAGTTTGAAGAATGCTACTAAAAGCATGGAATATGAACTGTGCAGTATGAACGGCACAGAAATTGTTGGCTTCAGAATCAAACTTAAATTATTTGGCATGCAAGTCACATAAGCCTGATACAAACCACAAATACATTTGACTTTTACCCAAATAGAGTCTTTATCCTTTCTAATTTGTTGCTGGATGTCATACTTATCCATTTTGTTTTGGAATTATATATTCTGACTTTGAAAATGTTGGCTGCTTTGAAATGTAGCTTGAATTTTAAAGCAATGAGATTTCAATCTTTTTTTTTTAAAGAAATTTGCTGTTTGGGGCTAGTTTTTGTTATACATTGGACTATCTGAAACAAAGAGGAGACTTGCGAGTTCTTCAGCACAATGTGTAAATTCAGTGTGTTCCTTAGAAATGAATACCATTTAATGATACTGCTGTGAGTTTGAACAATAGCAAATTGCCATCTGAAATTTGTAGAAGTTAAGGAAAAAACCCCACATAAACAACTGAAGAAGTTGCACCATAATCATAAGGAATGATTGATAAAGCTGGAAATTGAACCTAGTGGTCTTGGGTTCAGCTCCCTGATTTGATCCCTGTCAAAAAATATGACATATAACAAGATAATGGACAAAAATGTTCTGTTCCACGTTAGAAAAGCCAGTATAGTTTAATTTAAACTTCTGGATAGTTTGGTGGAGAGAAAAAAAATCTCTGATCTGTGAGCTGTATTTTTTCATTGTGGAATTCCATAGACAATTGGCAAGTGTTTTCTAACTGGACACATTGTATGTGAAGGGGAATGAAAGTGGAAGAAAAATTAACCAGGAATCTTTTAGTAGGAAACCATGACCATGGAAAGGAAAAGATAGAACTGAAAATTTGAATCTCAGACTTACGGTATTTCTTTCCTGTAAGATTTTACTTTTGATCTTTTTGTTCAGAGTCTTTGGCCATATTAGCTATCGTTCGGACTGGGAACTGGTGAAGGTGGACTTCAGACCGTCGTTCCCCAGGGAATGCACTGATGATGACTATGAATCTTGGGAGCTCACAAATCTACAGGTATTCGTGGTCTTACGTTAACTGCCACAACTTCTCTGTAGCTTTCAGATTCATGTAGAACTGTGTGCCAGGACAATGTTTTCAAATAATTTGGATGCTACATCGCCAACTTCGATTTTACAATAGTTTAAAATGGAGGAGGATTTTGTGTTCCCTTTGGTTGTGGAGAAAGGTGGAAGTATATCTGGTGGTCTGCCATAATAATAGGTGGTCCTGCTGAAATATGAAGCATATACCATAAACTCAAGTGTGTGATATTGATTGAAGCAATTTCAGCATGCAGTCATATGTTCTGCCAACTTCCTGACCACATACTCTACTCATATAAATTGCCATAAGTAAAGCCCATTCCAGAAGTAATTTAGGATCTCAGTGGACTGATCATGTAATGGAGTCCAGTTGTTTTGGGCAATACCATTTCTGCAGTGATGCATTAGATCTGTGTTAATCCTGGTGCTCTGGCCAAATCCAGTTTTGGGAAGCTACATTATCTACCCAGTGTATTGATTAAAGAGACCAATGTTAGGGCCTTTTTTTTTTTTTTTTTTACATTACATGTAATATGTTGTATTTATTTATCATCATTCTGTTTATTATGCTTGTGCTTCTTCCAGTACATTTATTCGCTTGCTGTCTGCAGAACTGGGTTTTCTTTGCATACTACTCTGGTATTCCAGCTCTCCAGCTCTCATTTGCTAGTTCTCATGCCTAATCTTACACTTTTTCTTTGGGAATGCTGTGTATTTACAGAGAATGTTATGCAGATCTGAGCCTAAAGAGTAACAGTGTCTTGGGATATTGGCATTGATATGTCTTTCAGAAATTAGAAACTGCTAAAATGACTTTGACAGAGTACTTGCAGCTGCCTAATTACCGGTGGAGTGTGTTTAGATAGCCTTCACTCTACCTGTGTCCACATGGTTTGTGCTTCATGTTGGCTGCTGACATGAGACATAGTGATTTAGATAGAACTTCAGCCATCTGTATCCACACTGAATTTTTAAATGGCCAGCTCTAGGCTTGTGCCTAGATTGTGCACAGATGAAATGGGTTAAATCACACATTGAAATTTATGTGTACATCTTTGGATTTGTGCCCTGAAGTACAGTGTATTTTACAACCCTTTAATGGCCTGTTAGTGGGTGGCAGTGGCTATGAGAACTTTCTATACCTGTATATTTGAATATGAAAGAGTTGATACAAGTGCTTCATCTTGGCAGCAAGACTAGCCATTCTCATGACCACGTAAGGTCACATCTGTGTGGCGTAGGTTACGGTGTGGAATAAGTCTGGTGCTTTGATGTTCAGGGTGATCGCTGCATCATGGGCCAGCAGAGGAGCTTTCGGAAGAGGAAGATTTCATCGTGGTGCATTAAAGGGAGAAGTTTCACGTCAGCTCTCACATCCAAAGTTTGTGAATGTGTGAACTCTGATTTCTTATGGTAAGTGTGTCTGTGGAACTTTTGATTTATTGCTAGCAAATAGTTACTTGGAGTTTGAGCTGGGTTTATTTTCCTCCTTTTGCCCCTCTGCCCACATAGTCATGTACAAACAAATAGGCAACCTGTAATTTGAATAACAGGTTGCTTTTGCATTTGTTGTTGTTTAAAAACATTGCCATGTTTTAAGTGTTTTTCACCTGACTGAACAAATCCTGATGTTTTTCCATATTGATCAAGACTTGAAGAATAACCATTGGATTTATTTATAAGGCAAGCAAACCCTTTCTATTTGCAGACAAAGCAGGGAAAAAAAAAATAAAAACCCACCCAGAAGAAATGTGTTGATGTGAGTTGCAAAGGAAACCTTTTAAAGATCTAAGCTACCAAGGGAGTTAATTTTGCAGAACTGACAAAGTAATTACAGCCAGCTTTTCCCTCAGGTGTACACAACTCCTATTGAAATTACACTTAGAACAGAACTGGCTTCATCAACTTGTATGTTCAGCTGGTAGAATAGTATTGAAAAAAATCTTTTTAGCCTCATCCACCCCAAATTAGACTGCTGAATGAAGTGGGATGGTAACACCCTTGGTGTTCATGTTTTTCAGTGATTATGGGTTTGAGCGCTCTGCCCCTCTGAAGTCGGAGTCTAGCAAATGCTTTGCGGACTTTTGGTTTAACCCAGAAGCACCTCCTGAAGACTGCGTGCTGGGGCAGGCATACACCAGCAGCACTGGGTAAGCAGGTTGAGTTCAACTGGCTTGCAGAGGCTTACAGAGCAGGAGAGAACATTCCAGCCAACAGCCACAAAAGTGGTTTTAAGGAAATGTAAATAAAGCAAACTGGAAAAAAACGGGAAATGCAAAAGTTCTGACACAGAGCATGTGAAAAAATTCCTACAGACTAATGAAAAAGAAATGTGACGTTACACATTCACAGAAGTTCAGTATCCATTACTAGACTTCTGATAAGAATGTCCCTTTAAAGGATTTTTAAATTTTTTGGCCCATAGCTTGAGTTCAGACCAATTTTCAGCTTGAATCCAGTGAATTACTCTGAGAAGCCGGTAAAAACTTTCCAGCCTCTCACTTCCATAGGGGTAAGGATTTCTGTGGAGAATAGATTCTTTTCCTGACCATATGGGACATTCAGAATCAAAGGAAAGCTTTAGTAACTGTAAACAATACTGCATAGAATATACACTACAATGTAGTCTGACGTCTGTGCTGAGAATAACTTGCAGCTGGCATCTATTCTGGCTTATCATAACATGATCTCTGTCGGTTGCGGGGATGAGAACTGAATGATGAAATGTCAATTCTGGCAATAGAATCACGGTCTCTGTGTATATTTGCCTCACCAAGGAAAATGCTGCCTTTTGGGTTGTGGCTGACAGCTGTGATACACAGAATAGGAATTCAAAAGAGTGAAATATAACTATTTATAACTATTATAAATATAATATGTTTTAAAATAACATACCTGAGTGAAACTGATCTGTAAATAATTACTGTACGCATTCAAGTATTTAATTATTAGTTCTTCAAAAGTGTTAGGCTTTTCACTCTTTTATACTGTTATGTTAAATAAATGCTGTAAGTGTTTAAGCATTGCATAGATTTGAGAACAGTAGACAAGCAATTGATTCTGGGTTAAATGCAGAAGCTGCTTGATCTGAATTCTTTCTAATACCTGAGGTTTGAACCAAGACCTCTAGAACATTGAAGACTTGTGTGGGAGAAAAGGGTATGGCAGAGAGGGCAGCAGAGTATTTAGCTCCTGGAGGGCAGGTTAGGCCTGTTTCTAAATTTGAAAAGGCAGACTCTTCTGATACATAAAAATGAAATCCTCATCATGCTCCATACCCTCTTTCTTCAACAGGCTTTACTGAGTAAAGGCAATGTCCATCATCAAAGTATTGCATCACGAGTTGGTTTTGATCATCTGCAATCTTGTCTGTGAACGCAAGGAATATTCATTAGCTACTGTCACACTCGCATTCAGTGCCTCTGATGACATACTCCCGCTCACCTCTGATTCACTGTGCTTACTGCCTACTGTTTTTGCAGGTACAGGAAAGTTGTTTCTAATGTGTGTGAAGGTGGCGTAGACCTGCAGCAGAACTTGGCACAGCATATGTGTCCACTGATTGCTCCCAAGGGACTTCAGATCAGCATCAGGGAAGAAAGCCTGGCTGTTAGGCCTGGGGAAGACATCACCTTCATCGTCAGACAAGAGCAGGTAGTAATGCACATTGGCTTCATGAAAGTTTCCTCACTACTTCTATGGTTCCTTTCTTTCCTACCTGCTTTGCTGCTGAATAAAATTAAGTTGTGCTTGAGAAAAAGACAAATGACTCTAAATAGTGAAACTTCTGTTTTCAAGTGAATTAGACAATCCAGTAAGCTTAGTGAACCACGGAGTTCTGTCCACAGAAGGGGATTTGTTTCCTCAGCAGCATAGTCAGTCATGATTCCTTAAAGGCATCCGTTTCTTGGACAATAAAAGGAACTAAATTACCAAAGTCTCCTTGGACTAAAAATTTCAACCGCCGTATCAGAGAAGAACAGAAATGCAGAGAATGTTTAATATTCCTGTTTAAGTGTTTTTGAGAATCTGCCTTTCAGAAAGGAATCAGGCAAAGCTTTGCAGAAATCAATGAACAGCACATTTTAAGAACATTTCTTACATATTAGTTCTGTTGCCAAATACTAATTTTTTTTTTTGTTGTTTTTTGAGAGAGACAATGCCTTAAGGCCCTGATAAAAGGCAGCAAGTAACTTTTGGATGAATTGTTTGCTGAGGGTATGTTTCTTAATGCTTGCCTGTTAGTATTAGGTTCTAACTGCTGTGTTCAGGTTACCGAAGTATTGCACTTCTTGGCTAACCCCACTGATTTGCAAGAACTTGAAGAAAGTTCACGTATTTTGGCAAACCTGTGCGATATAAATCGGGCACTTGGGATTTATTTCTGTAACAGAATCAAGAAGGTTACATCCAGAACACAGGGCTGGTCAACGCTTCCTAGGCTCTGTGTCCCAATGCTTGCAGTGCCCCAACAGTTGTGTGGCAAGTTATGCTCTCTTCTGTTTTTATAATTTGTTTGGAAATGTTTATTGTATGAATAGAGCATTTGGTTGCAATTTGGATTCTAAGAATTTTGATTGGCAGTTTGACTATTCTGAAGCTTTCATGAATCTCTGTGGCAATACATAAAACATCTAAAACTATTCAAAAATCTGCTGAAGTCCGGAATCTTGATGGGAATCCTTTGCTGTGTTTTCTGATGAAGTCTGTGCTCCGTACATCCAACTGGAAGGCAGATTTAGAAGAAATGTAACAGTTTGCTGCCCTCTATGGCCAAGAAAAATACTTATTCTCAAATGACCTGAGCATTGTTTAGGATTTAATCTGTACAACAAAGTCTAATGAGAATTCATAACAATTACTGAGTTTAAGAAACAGGCCTACTAGGATAAACTAAAACATACCACTTTCTCTGCTGAACAAAATAAATGCATAGTTTATGTGAATGCATGTTAGTAGATGCAGGAATGCCAGACATCAGGGGGTAAAGAAAGCAGGCGTCAGATATTTTGAGCAGTTTGCACATGACCCTAGAAATAATAATAATAATAACAACTTATAATTATTTTTTTCTCAAATTCTGTTGGCTGAATGTATGCATAAATAATTTTATGACAATCATCTATTTTGCTTGAAAATGGAGGACCCAAATTTAGCTGTCTTTTCTGTATGTGAATCTTTTGTTATCTGTCCACTGCTCTCTATCTTTCCTGACCAGGGAAACAGAAGTACCTTTGTGTTTTGAAGACAGTACTGTCATCTTTGCACTAGGGATGCTATTAGAATAAAACATTAAGAGAAACTTGCATCTACTGGCTTTCAACACTGGTTTTTGTCTCACCTAGAAAAAATATGCATGTATACTTGTTAGCATAAGAAAGAGTGAACAAGAACTGTTTGCAAGGTAATGTCATCTAAAGAGATTCCACTTACTGGCACATTGCTGGCAAGAAAACATCTCTTTTTGCTTTAAACTTTAATAACATATTATCTCCTCTGGTAAATTCTACCCATCTGTTGTCAAAAGAAAGATGCTATTTGGGAAAAAAAATATTCACAGTGAAGAGGATTTCAAGGTCCTTTATGTGTTGAAATATGGTGTTGAGGTATTTGATAACTCTACAGGTTCCTTATTATGGGTGTTCTTTCACATTATAAGCGATGCTCTTTCATCTCATAAAACATGTAAGAAAATAAACCAAACTGCAAAATAATAACAGAAGAAAAAAACCCAGTAAGTTTTCCTTCCCTTTGTAATGCAAGAGAATGAAAGTTCTAGGCTTTGTTGCCTCCTTTGATTTTACATTACTGCTGCCTTTTGGGATTAAGTTTTGATGTAAACATATTTCAGAGGGTGGCTTATGGGGAAGTGAAGTGATTTTTTGAATACTTCAATGTGTGTCAATCCTTCTCTGCCCTGATGACCATTCAGGTCACCTGACTAGCATATGGATGTATGCATTCCTTTCCTAGAGGCAATGAAGATTTTTAAACCACCACTGTGTTTTCACAATACAGAGGATTTTCTACTAAGCCTGGCCCTGCAACCTGTTTTAATTGCATGATTGTGGTGGCCGTGTACTGTGGCAAGAGGGCAGGAACATATTGCAGAAGACAGAGGAAGAAGTGGAGCTCACTAAACCAGTACTGCCAGTAGTATTGAGAACAAGTTGCTGCTCGCAGCTAAAATGAATTTTCCTTTGACTCCATCAGTGTCCGCAGTCCATGTAGCACGGGACTGACTTCTCTCCTGAGCAGCCACACTAGGACAGGAGTGGTGAGAATAGGTTTGTCCTCTGACAGTAGTATCAGTCTTGCAGTATTTTAGGCCTGAGTTTGGGAAGGCAGTGTCATTTAAAGGAGCACTTAGAAAGAAGTGCAATGAATTATAAACCCTGTGAGATGTTTGACATGACAGAATTATTTGGCTGGAATTTTAAACCCTTTCCCAAATTCAGCTCAATAATTTGCTCCATTAAGCAATTTTGCAGTAGGGAATGTTAGTTCTAGGCGTGCTGGTAGCTCTGTATAATGCAATACATCTCTGTAAAGATCCCAGCTTGGATCTGAAGGCCATATGGTTGACACTCAGAGGGTGTGGTTATGTGCTGTGAAGGTGGTCTAAACGAGTTAATTTTACTTTACAATTACACAAGCTAGAAGATCACTGGATGAGTGGTAATTCACTAAAATAACAATATTCAGTCATTTGCAATCATGTGAACATCACTCCAAAACTTGGGGCTGCCCTGCACTGTTATGTTAATGTCCAGCTGCATTAACACAAGGGTGATGGTTTCTGTGTCATACAACTCGTTTAATGCTCTCTGGTTTCCTATTTTAAGGTAGCACCTTACTGTGGATATTTAGTATTTTCTCTATTAATGCACACATCTGTTGCATTAAAATCTTTGCCATGGATGTAATGGTTTTACTGCAACTCTAGCAATTGAGTCAAAACATCTGTCTGGGGCTGAAAGTGCTGTTGTGATTCAGGAAATGGTTATAGTCATGTGTCCTGTCTATTCGGTCCTAGCCATTTAAAATATTTTTGATATATTTTCCTTTTAGGGAGATATATTGAATACCAAGTACCAGGTAGATCTTGGAGATGGCTTCAAGGCAATATATGTGAACCTTACGATGACTGGAGAACCCATCCGTCACCACTATGAGAATCCTGGTATTTACCGTGTCTCGGTGAAGGCTGAGAATGTGGCTGGACATGATGAGGCTGTAGTGTTCATCCAAGTCAATTGTAAGTCAGCTCTTTGGTTTTCTTACTTTTGCTGCTGTGTAAAAATGTCATGATTACTATCAAGTAGTAAAGTACTAGTCACAATTAGGAAAAGTGCAGTTTTTTTCAATAACCTTAAGCAGTCTTGCAGTGCTGTATGATGTTAATACAGGAGCTTGTAGGCCTAATGGATTAGAAGGTCAGGGTTACTTTTGTTTGTATTTGGGAGAAAGATGGTCTATTTATTTTCCAAATTGCATGCATGCCTCAGTTCAAGTCTCAGCTTTGATCCATCTTCCTCACTCAAGACTCACTTGACAATATGAGCAGCTAAAATTTAACACTTCAAGCTATGTCTTTTTAGGAACTTCTAGGTTCTGTGTGAAGCAAGTGAACAGATGTGTTGAGAAACATATGAACTCTAGTATAATTTTTAAAAATAATCAAAATCTCAGTGTTTCTAAAAGTCAGGCTACTTATTAAAGTATAGAATCTAGATTTCAGGTAGCTAATTCTCACAAAGTTTTAAGGTGGTACTTGGGTACAACTTCATGTTGGCAGGCAGTATTACTTGACTTAGGCTTCTCTCCTTCTCCTTAATTAAGACTTAAAAATACCTATCAAATAGATTTAAAAGAAAATAATAGTGTGACACAGGGAATATAATGCACCATCACAAGCTTAATGTACCTCAGTCATCTCGTAATTGAAATGAAGAAGGAAACATAACTGAAACTGAATTTTCCTCTTCCTTCGAGATTCAAGACAGCTATTGCTTTGCCTGTTTTCAGATGTGTCAAAAATTCAGAAACAAGTAACATCAGAAGAAAATACACTCATCTTGCATTCCTGAGGTGTCTGTTTCCCTCTGTTGTGAGTGGTGGGACTTCCATCCTAATCCCAAAGCAATGGAAGTCACTGAAGCCACATACAAGGCTGTGCACAGATCTGTATGCGTTATATCAGCCTGTCTGGTGACTGCTGATGTTTATGTATTCTGCTAGTCAGAGTCCTTGGGTCCAGGGTTTCCAGCCCTGCTTTGATTAGCAGATGAAGCCCAACCCTTTAATGCTAATGGCCAATCTCCTATTAAAATCAAATGGAAAGTATCAGAATCAAATTCTCCGCCTCAGTTTCATTATCTGTTTCTTTGCTGTGCTTGTTTTTTAAATCATTTGACAACTTCAGAGAGCTCAGATAAATTACTTAGGCTTCACCATTACTTTTTAGGGGCTTCTAGTAGATCTATACGAGCAACAAACAGCAAAAAAAATTCTGTGTAACATCCTTCTCTCTGCCGAGAGAAGCTTCTTACTGTTCAGAGAATGACAAGCAGTAGCAAGTCCTGATGAAAAGCGGAGCAATGACTTCCCCAAAATGTGCTTCTGGTGTGGCCTACATCAGGATAAACAGTAAAAATAAAATATATCGATTGTGTTTTGTTTAGTGGATTTACAAATTGCAGAAAATCTATTTCTAAGAGGAACAAATTTAATGGAATTCCTACAATTTCTGAATTTTCCTCACGACACCAGCAACAGAAGCATTTTAACTCTGTTTTGGTAAAGAAGCTCTTGAAGAAACCCTTTGTTTAAGCACCGAACACATGTTGAATTCACATAGGTGGTTAAAGAGTTATCGAAGAAAACGCAGAATGAAAGTAGAGCCTTTCATTCAGATGAAGCAGCACAGAGGCCGGGTGAAGTGAGGTGGAAAAGGAGAGCGTGCCCAGCTCAGGCAGCTTGCTCTCAGACAAGTTCAATCAGTTTAGTCAAAGTGAATTAGAAGTGAATGGGCAATGATTCCACTCATGGATGAGAGTAAGAGAGACACTTTGGACCAGTGTTAATTACCTCTAAGTTTGCACTGAGATGAAAGACCTTTGAATGAATTAAAAGATACTTAGAATGGAACAAAAATGGATGTGTTAGTATTCGTTCTGTGCAATGAAAGCATGCTGGATCACACGGCAGTTTGGTATCCTGGATAGATGGCGCAGCTGAAGTTAAGAAATCCTAGTTAGCACATTATACTATATCACAGTATTATAAAGCTTTTATTCTTGGAGATTCTGAAAGAGATATACTCAGAAATTTGCATTTCTGTTATACCAGTACCAGTGTTTACAGCCTTCATAGGCAAAAGTTCAGAAAGGAGCATACTTGCATACTTACTGTAAGGCACGTTTTGGAGTACAGAGGTTATCTATTTTGACTGGCAAATAAATGCTCCCCTGATGTACACACGTGTTTTAAAGCATGTATTAATGAGAGTTTCTGTGCAGTGTGAGCCTAACAGTTAATATTTTATAATGAAAATGAGTAGTCAGCAACATTCTTTTTCAATTTTCTGCTTTTTCTTTAGCAGTTTGAGATTTGTTAGATTTCTATTAATTTGATCTTTTATTACTTAAAAAAACTTCAGATTGCATTTTCCACTTTTTAACTGGGATATTTGCTTATGTTTTCTAGAACTGCACATGCACCAATAAAAAGTGCATCAGAGAAGTGCATTTTGGTGATCTGTCACATTGCTCCAGGATTTTGTTTGTGGGGTTTGGTGTTTTTTTTGTTGTTGTTGGGTTTTTTCGGTTGTGGGGGGGGTTTTTTTGTTTTGTTTTGTTGGGGTATTTTTTAATTAAAAGGAGGTCCTTTCAATTATGCCTGCAGCTTTCAACACAGATGTAAAAGCAGGAGAGGGGGGAAATAAATTCAGGACTTCATGGTGTACAGGTGATAGGGTTTTCAGCAAAGAGGCATTAATAAATTGATGGATTCTTGTTCAGTAATATTTTGGAAACTTTGTTCAGCTCCGCTGCAGGCTTTAAATTTGGAAGTGGTTCCAGTTGTTGGGAAAAACCAGGAGGTGAATCTGACAGCTATCATACTGCCTAAGAACCCTAATTTGACAGTCTTCTACTGGTGGATAGGAAACAATCTTCAGGTACATGAATGATTCTGACTTTCCAATAAAGGTCGAGTGACACCTTTTACGTTAATAGAAATACTACAATGTTGCATGAATTCTTTTAGATCACATTTCACTCCAAATAGCCAGTTATGTCTGATGGTCAGCAGTATCTAACTTCCCTTGTTTTATCACATACATTTAAGGTCTTAGTTGCTCTCTATTGCTACTTATTTGGAAATGGAAATTTCTCTTCTAGAATTGTATTTCTAAACTGCTTTCTTCTGGGAGGAACACAATTTTTTTCTATTTCATTTCCTGTGGGGAAAAAAACAAAACAAAACAACGAACTTGTAGAGAGGAATGCATTTGCCTTATAGCATTGGTGTATGATGAAACTTGGATTTACGCACTTATATGTTGATAATGTGACTAAATCTAAGTGCTGTACAAAAATGCATATATTCATTGTAGAGACAAGTATTTTCTGGGAGTCTAAAATAAACTGGCATATCAAAAATAACTGGGGTATTTAAAAGGATATTAAAACAGTGAGAGCACTCAAACAATCTAGTGCTATTCACTTGGGGATAGTCTAGATAAGCATATCCTAGAGCAATAAATATCCAATTATTTCTATTGGGAATATTTCTTGTCTAGCTGGGTTAATTTCTTTTAAGGTTATTCTTTCAATAACAGATAAGTAAAATATTTTCTTTATGAGGCAGACTAAGCCTGACAGAAAAATACTTCAGATAAGCGCAATGAACTTTCTTCTTGTAAATGTGCTGTCTACCATAATCCCAGCCTGTATCTGTTCATCATTATTGACTCTGCCATTCCTAGAACAGGCACTGCAGATCGATGTAGTCTTGTGAAGGGTTTTGTAATTCATACGGATGTGGTCAGGGAACAGAGTATCTCATCTCTCCCTTGAAGGTTACGGGGGACTGGTGCACTTCCATGGGTCATGCTCTGAGTCAACAGAATTAATCCTTTTGACCCTGACTATACCCTACATTTTTTGAGACAAATTACTTTCTCCATATGATCTTGTAGATATTGTTGAGCCTGCTTCAAAATCCATTTCATTCAGATCCAACTGAAATAAAACCTAATACTCTACTAATTATTCCAAAAGAAATGTTTGCCCCATCTGGCAGCTACTTTGTTTATAAAGGATCTATTTAGATATAGAAACATCCTGTGTTGAAAATTGTAATTGAAAAATTTAATAAAATGTTGACTAATTGATGTGAAAACGCTTTTGCTAATATTTTTAATGACAGTCTCTTCACACACTGTTCTTGTGGTTCTTGCTGAAATTCTGTTTTCAACTTTTCTTTGTTTTTTAAAGCCACTCCTTACATTGGAGAGTTTTCTGTTGACAAAGTTTGCTGAGACCGGCGATGTCAGAGTTACAGTGCAGGCTTCCTGTGGGAGCTCCATGCTTCAGGACTCAAAAGTTGTCCATGTTTTTGGTGAGATGTTACTCATTAATTTTTCTTTGTTTCATGTGTATTTGTTCCTTATACCTTTTAAACCAGCCCTGACACAACTGAAACTGTTGTAAAGTCGTATCTAATGACCCATTTAATTCTTAAAATTAGAGTGATGAACTGTCACTAGGTAACTCCATGAAGTTGAACAGTGTGATTGTATGGAAGAGGTTTGTCTGAAACCTTTTGTTTCCTTTGCTTATTTTAAATGTTACTGTGGTTCCCAAATGCTATATGTAACGTTAATGTTTCACTAGTATTTTGGCCTGTGACTAGAGGCCAATTTCTTAAATTTCTATAGACAGTAGTATAAATAACTCTGGAAAAAAAAGAATTGTGTATATAGTCTCAGCATTTAAAAAAATGTGAAATAATTGCCTTTTATCACAATACATCACTGTTCCTTTGATGTGTATCTGAGAGTTTGGATCAAGCATCCACTGTAATTATTGAAGAACTCCAGCTCTTGTTTCACATTGTGCCCCGATGTGTTTTGTTGTGTCTTATAATGTGGTGACAGAGCATAATATACTGTGAACACTAGTGCTGACAACTTATTTACATTTGTGTTTGTGCTGTCACATGTGGGAATTGTGATAAGTGAAAAAGCTTCTTTCTAATGCAGAGCTAAAAGCCTTCAGATATCATGAGATACACATGATGCATCTCTGTTGTCTGAAGAAGATTGTTATTTTTGCTTTTAGTATACTTATTAATTTAAAATAATGGTAAAAACCACATTCATGCTAAATGGAGCTTTTATGAACCTTCTCCTTTCCCAAGAAAAATGGATTTAACATTTATGCTACCACTTATAAGTGCATCCATTTTTTAGAGATCTTTAAAAGAATAAAGATCATCTTACTCTGACTAGATCAATGTCTGCATTTCCAGTTCTGCTTCTGCTCTTAGTGTTGGCCAATCCTGATACACAGGGGCAGAAAGTACTGGTCATGGGGGAAATAAAGAAACCTCTGGAAAAGTACATTAAAATACAGTTCTGTTGGAAGCAATGGGGAGGCCAGGTTTGACTCATGCATTCCAGAGGATCTCTTTTCTGCTTTGCATTAAGTTCCCCAGGTGTTCATCCAAAGACCCTATATGGACCCTATACTTTAGAGACTCTTTGCAAAGGAGCATCCAATTTCTAATATTTCAGATATTTTGGACAATATCCAGAGAAATGTGTGGGTGTACCTTGTTTCTATTTTTTTTTTTAAGAGGACAGTGGTTAGCCTTTGATATATCATTTCTGTTCTTATTTTCATAGCTAGTTGATGGAATATAAAAATTATTCATTTTACATGAAAAATAAGGACATGTTATGGGCAAAAAAACATATGTTTTGATTCAGTAAGAATAAAATCCATTGGCACATTCCCATTACAAATAAAAGAAACCAACCACATCTGTGTGATGTGTTGTCCCAAGGAAAAATTATTGGGAAGGTTATGACCCCAAAGCACATATGTAAATCTGTTTATTTTTTGATTCCTGGGTTTTGTTTTATTTGGGGTTTTTTTAATCTTCAGGCATAAATTTGATGATGATGACAAAAATACAGAAAGAAATTGAGTGCCTGACAGGAATGTACTTTTGCTCCATGCAAGAGCACACAGCACAGAGCAGTGGGGTTCCTAGATATTGCAGCGCTGCGTGGCAAATAATGCCAAATATGTAATGCTCCGAGGGCTGGAGCACCTCTGCTGTGGGGACAGGCTGAGAGAGCTGGGCTTGTTCAGCCTGGAGAAGAGAAGGCTCCGGGGAGACCTTATTGCAGCCTTCCAGTGCCTGAAGGGGCCTACAGGGAAGCTGCGGGGGGACTTTTTAGCAGGGCCTGTTGCGATAGGGGAATGGGTAATGGTTTTAAATTGAGAAAAGGTTGATTTAGACTAGATATAAGGAAGAATCTTTACAATGAGGATAGTGAAACACTGGGACAGGTTGCCCAGAGAGGTGGTAGATGCCCAATCCCTGGAAACATTCAGGACGAGGTTGGATGGGGCTCTGAGCAACCTGATCTAGTTGAAGACGTCCCTGCCCATTGCAGGGGGGTTGGACTAGATATCCTTTAAAGGTCCCTTCCAACATAAACTATCCTATGATTCTATGATTTTCAGCTTTTATTTCTACAAACTGCTTTTGCAACCTGGTATTGTTACTTGTTTACAAATGTTTGTTTTCGTTTTTCTAGATCATTTTCATGTTCTTCCTCTGAAGTTTACTAAGCACCTGGACATGTACAACCCTGACATACCGGAGTGGAGGAAAGACATAGGGCGGGTAGTAACACGACTTCTTGCAAAGGTGCTCTTTCAGATTGCTCGTAAAATGTTCCTTAGCCAGTCATAAAGCTTGAAGGTTAAGTTAATGCCTTCTCATTTAGAAAAAAGGAGGCAGAGCAAAATAATAAAGTGAACCTCACGAGTCACATTTCAAACAAGTTTGAGCCTAGTGTCGCTTTTCCGTGCAGCCTATGGGTGATGGTATTGTAACAGAAATTTTAGGTCTAACAACAGCCTAATCGGCAATTAATGCTAAATATTGCTCGCTGGGATTAAAGATATACGTATTGACTGACTCCAAAACAGGAAAAGTAGCTTAAATGTGATATATTTAGAAGTTAAGCAAAGATTGCTGTGTAATATAACATACGTAGGCTTTGTGTAAAAACACAGTAGAAAGAAAAAAATTTACTATGTCAGTTGTGTAACTTTAATGATTATAATATATAGGCACAGTTCGTGCAGCTGTTTTTTTGGATCATATTAGCAAAAGAAATGTGAATTGGGAGCAGTTGAGTCCTGTAGGTTAAATCAAGTGCAAAGTTACACAGCAGCTCTGTGAGATAAGTAAAAGCACCCTATAAAAACTGTGAGCTCTAGAGCTGTGCTCTTCAGGTACACACTGCCAGTGACTGAGTGTGCACACGCTTACTTTTTATGAGGACAGTAGCACTGAGGTGCAGAATGTTTTGCAAATGCTTGTGATTGAAATCACTTGGCTTTTTCTGGATTTACAGTAGTGCAAATCAGGTTCTGGAATTTTGACATTTTGCCTTTTCCTGCCCCTTTTTTAAGGTTCAGATCAAATGTCAAAGTAAAATCTCACTTTTCCCAACTTAAACACATTTCATAACCGGTGTCAGGCAAACAGATGTTTCAATCATTTATTAAATTGTCCTTGCATTTTAGTAATTACTAAATCACTTGCAAAAGAGTATGAACAATTTAATGGAATTTCAGAATCTGTTTGAGAAGGGAAGGCCATGGGAAGTGCCCAGGCTGTTGTCATTAGAATTGTGTGGCTGTATTATACACCCCATGGAGGAATTTGGGACTAAAAGCACAATTTCCACAAACTGTTTTGAAAAGGAGTGCACTGTCTTTCCGTGGGGGCTGCAGGTACTCATAACAATTTCAGAAGCTGAATCTAGGTCCTCCTGGTCTCACCCTGGAAGACTTCTCTCTGTCCATGAAACACAGATGGAAGTGCAGCGTCCCTAAGCTAAGGTTAACTGTAATGAATATGCCCTTCTAAGTCTACCAAGTGTCTGAATGGTCCACAAAGGATCTTAAATCACTTTGGAATTTTTTTTTAATGTTACTCTAGAAATGCACAGCCATTCCAGAGTTTTGCTAAAACTGCGTACCACTTCATTTTGCTTCTTCCCATGGTGCCACTGAATCTCTTTAACGCAATAGCGATGCTTAGCTCTTCCGGTCTTCAAAGAGCTGTTCACGTTTCTGTTAATCTGTGTTTGGCTTTGTTCATGTTCTAGCTCTTGGTGGAATCCCCTCTAAAACTATTAAAGGATCTGAACACCAAAGACAAAGACACATGTGGAGTTACTTAAAAGCATGCTGTGCTATAATGTACCTTATGCCTTTGTCTTCACAGGAAACCAATATACCCGAAGAAACACTCATGACAGTCGTGAAACCTGGTCTGCCCACAACTGCTGACTTGCACGTGCTACTACCAGCAAACCAACCAAAAAGGAAGAGAAGTGTAACTAGTGATAAGGTAACCAGAGCAAAGTATGCCTGGTTAAGGAGAGTCTTCATCCTGTTTTGCAGTCACTGGCTGTACTCTTATTGTCTTTATGTGAAATTAAAAAATGCTCCCTAATTATGTAAAGATCCCACTCCCACGACAAGAGACATGTAAAAGCTAGCAACAGCTATGACTGCTATGTCTATAGACCAGCATAATCTAGTGCTTGCTGGTATTAGTCTGTTTCTCAAGAATAACTAGTATCAATGTGTTTTCTAAACAGAAACAACAGTGATTGCATGTCAGTCTGTGAAGATCCAGTAGAGGAAAGAGTGTATTTAGAACACTGATATTTCTGAAGAGGGATGAACCATCTCTGCACTGTCTTCAGAAGCAAATTAGATTTCAGGTCAAACAGAAACAGAACCTTAATGGTTGACCTATAATGTAAAGAGCATCAACCAGGTAGTTTCTGCCTTTATGAGCAAATGGCCTTTTCAATTGGCAATAAACAAATACCACAGCAATGAAAATCAGACATTACTTTCCTCATATTACCAAACCATATTTTTTCCATAATAGAAAAACTTAGGCCACCTAAAAATCAGAAGGGTGGCACTTATGATATCTTTTTTCATAAGATAAAGATTCACTTTATCTTATGAAACAGATCCCAACACTGTGCCTGTATCTTGCAGTTCAAGTCCTACCAGTTACCAAGAATCACAGTGTAAGGTACCATGAATTCTGCAGGGCATTTTACAACTTTTTTTGAGACAAGGTCACAGTATCCAAAGAGCTGGAAAAATGGGTAAGACAAAGCTCTTAATATTAACACAAAACCAGTAGATTGTGTTTGGCATTGATGGGGTACACTTAGGGATGTCCAAAGGAGTATGTTGATGTTGTCCAAGTACAGGTGACTTGGACACCTTGAACAGGTATCTTACTTAAAAGTCACAGAGTACAGTGTGAATGCACAAAATTTTCTGCTTTGTAGCAATACCAAACCCCTACTGCTGTCCCTCTGTAATCAGAGTGGGGATTCTTGGGAGTCTGAAATCCTGATCATATTGCATGGAACGGCTAATTTTAATAGGTTTTATCTTTAGTAGAGAGCTATTAATGAACTATGACTTTTAGCCAGGTGAGTATTACCACTTAAAATTATGTGCATCTTTCCACTTCTTGAAGAAACAAGGTGCAGCTTCAAAGGGAATTCTCTCTCTTTATTCCAAGCATATATGGAATGAGCGTCTTTAATAATTTAAGGTAACTGATGCAATAGGTTCTTAGGTTCTGCAAACATTTTATTTCAATGCAGGGTGTTATGCATATTAGTTCCCTTTAAATCCCAGCTGTTATATTAGCACTGTGCCTCAAGGCAGCTTAAAGAATATCATCAATTATAATCAATGCTGTCTCAAGGGTTTTCTTCATGTTTGTGTATGAAATACCCTGTGAGTTACTTCAGTGCATAAAGAACAGTCACATGTTGCAAATGATTTGGGAAAAATTCTGTTCAGTGGGGCTATGGGGAAATTACAGCAGTTTAACAGGGCACAGTTTCTGTAATTAGTCCTCCAGTAAGACCTTGCAAAGGTTTTCTGAAACTAGAGGAGAACTGAAAGGTGAAAATAACTACATAATCTGGAGCATAGATGTGTATTTCTGACACCATTGTTATGGTGGACCGTGACAGACCAGTGGTGGTTGGGGATTATGTTTACAGAAGTACCAAATATGGTACAACCCACATTTAGTTGGAGCAGGATCAAGGGAGGCAGGAGTAAGTACAGCAACCTATGCTGTCCAATGATAAAAAATCAGTATGCTAGTATCGCATTTCAACGCTGATTGATTTAGAAATCAGTGTGCTGTAGAGACAGTCGTCTACTGCAGGCTGCCTAAATTTCTATTTTTGTATTATTGCTAAGGGACACTAGCTACTAATACATGCATATAAATTTGTTGATTTAGAATTGAATGGCAAAAATTTTGATGAAATGTATGTTATGTCAGAATCCATTGTAACTTGAGAAATATCCTGAAAATACAGCCTATGTAAATAAATATAGAAGCAGTAACAGGTTAAATCAACAGGAAAATACTCGTGGTGTCACTTGTTTAAAGATTTGTAACATTCTCTACTGTTACCAGAAGACAATCTCGAAGGTCTTTTTCATGTTTCACTGGAAACTGCTAGTGCCAGTTCTCAAAGTCAGTGTTCTTGACACTATTACAAGGACTCGTCAATACAGAATGTTTTCTGCATGTTTTGAGCAGGTGTCCTTGAAACCCTTAACGTAGACAGTTAGGAAATTTCTTCCCTTAAAGAGAACCTGTTTGGTTTTGGCCGAAAACCTTTTCTATTTGGGACATTATGTGATTTCAGACAGATTGTTGAAGAAAATAAGTTCTTGTCAGGCAGACAGCACCTACTTGGTGGAGGTTCCATTGGTGTTTTACATTAAATGTTGTGATCTAATGCTATTTATTAAGTTAGTGGTCTAGAATATGAGTAATTACCGGTAAAAGTAGCCAGCAATAACAAAGACCATAAGTAAGTTGGCAGTATAGTAGTAGGAGCCCTTTGGATAACTCTGAAATTTGGTTCCATTCTGACAAAAGCCCTTCTTTCAAATTTGTGGATGTAGATATAATGTGGTTTAACCTGGTTTTAAGAACACAGCAATTTCAAAAGTTTTTTCCTTCTAATTACTGACTCGAGAGGAAGTCTTGGTCACTCAGTTTATGCACATCTATTACATGTCTGATGTCAGGTGGGATTAGTCCAGTTGAAAGAGTAAGGTTCATTTAAACTATGGCCTGGGAAGCAGTGGCTCTGAGGAAGATTTGGGGCTCTATTTAGACAACAACTACATCAAAATTACCAGCGAGTTGCTTTGACAAACAGCAAGTCAGACCCTGAGATGTATAAGCAAGTGGGTAAGAGTTTGAATAGTATCACAGAATGGTTTGGGTTGGAAGGGACCTTAAAGCTCATCCAGTTCCAACCTCCCTGCCATGGGCAGGGACACCCTCCACTAGACCAGGTTGCTCAAAGCCTCATCCAGCCTGGCCTTGAACACTTCCAGGGATGGGGCATCCACAGCTTCTCTGGGCAACCTGTCCCAGTGCCTCACCACCCTCTCTGGGAAGAACTTCTTCCTGATACCCAATCTAAATCTCCCCACTTTCAATTTAAACCCATTACCCCCTGTTCTGTCACTACAGGCCCTTTAAAAAGTCCCACCCCCACCCCCTCCTCCCAGCTTCCTTGTAGACCCCCTTCAGGTACTGGAAGGTGCTATAAGGGTCACTGGGGCCTTCTCTTCTCCAGGTAGAACAAGCTCAATTCTCAGCCTGTCCTCATAGGAGAGGTGCTCCAGCGCTCTGATCATCTTCATGGCCCTCTTTTGGACTCACTCCAACAGGCTCTACTTATGTTGGGGACCCTAGAGCTGGACACAGTACTCCAGGTGGGGTCTCCCGAGAGCGGAGTAGAGGGGCAGAATCACCTCCCTGGACCTGCTGGTCACACTTCTTTTGATGGACCCCAGGATATGGTTTGCCTTCTGGGCTGCACACGTTACATTGCCAGGTCACGTTGAGCTTCTTATCAAGCGACACCCCCAAGACTTTCTCCTCTGGGCTGCTGTCAATCCATTCTCCACCAAGCCTGTACTTGTATTTGTGATTGCCCCAACCCAGGTGCAGAACCTTGCACTTGACCTTGTTGAACTTCATGAGGTTTCCACAGGCCCACCTCTCAAACCAGTCAAGGTCCCACTGGATGGCATCCCTTCCCTGCAGTGTCGACCACACCACACAGCTTGGTGTTGTCGGCAAACTTGCTGAGGGTGCACCAGATCCCACTGTCCATGTCACCGACAGAAATGTTGAACAGTGCTGGTCCCAATACCAACCCCAGAGGAATGCCACTTGTCACTGGTCTCCACTTGGACATTGAGCTGTTGACCACCACCCTTTGAGTGTGACCTTCCATCCAAATCACCGAGTGGTCTGTCTGTCAAATCCATGTCTTTTCAATTCAGAGACAAGTTTGTGTAGGCTTGGGTGAAAACCTAGGGGTGGAGAAAGAAATAACGAACAAGTGTTAGTCACTTAAGCAAAAGCTGGAGAAAATGTGAAATTCTTCAAACACCTGCCAGAAAAATATGATGTATCCAAAGTTATCGGGCTCAGTAATTTTATTTACTGTCTGAAAGCCAGATCAGCCTAAAGTAGTGATCCCTCTTGCACTCTATACCATGAACATGTGAATGAACCTGGTCTGAGACTAAGTCTATTTCAGTGCTGCCAGTGTCACTTTAAAGGCTGCTAATCAGTATAGTTGTCATATCCGTTCTCTTCTAAGACTTTGAGCAAACAGATAAATACTTAGGAGTTATCTGGAGTAACTGTCTGGTAAAATAACTGAGGCCATGCTCACATCACCCTTATGTTGAATCATCCCCTGCTCCCTGACTGCCCCTGCCCCTCCCCCTCCCCCCCCCCCCCCTCCCCCAAAGTAGTAGAGTCAGTGGAATGGCTTCAGAAGTAGGAATGAGAATATTTGAATTTGAACTTGTGTGTAGTGGGTATCCATAACATGAGAGAGACTACAGGGATTCCTATCTACTATCCTGCAAAGGTTTGTCAGAGATGAGGACCGTAATTGATAATAGCATAAAAGGAGTTACTTATGAAGGTTCCATGGATATAAAGCATATTTCTAATTTGGCATCCTGTGGGAAGTCATACCCTAAATTATAAGGCATAGAGTATAAAACTAGCTTTGATCTTTTAGAAAATTACCCATATTGAAGACACAAGCAAGTAGAAGGGAAAATTCAGACAATTTGTCATCTGGGGTTAGGATATGATGGTATATTTAATGGTTCTGCTCCATAAAAATGTGAGAGACCATATTTTACTGTACTTTATCCACTGGAGAAAAATAGGAGGAATACAGATTTTTTCCACATGGATGGATGTATATATTTCTACAGAGTATTGTTAAAAATTAGGTAAAAATGGAATCCATCCCATTATAGGAAAGGAGATGAGGTAAATTATGACGTGCAGTTCATTATCAAATAGCAGTTACTTTTCATAGCAAGAAATCTAAAGTGACATCATGGCTTTTCTTCTGATAGGTTAGAATAATGGAGATCTTTTAATACGGATTATGCATTGTGTGAGTTATGACCCAGGTAAACTCAAGAGGGCGTGCAAATGACATGCTGTCTGTCACATACTGGGTAAAGGGTTTAGTAAGCAGAAAGCTTTGGCTATAAAGTTTTGACATACTCAGCTTTTATGGCTTGTGGAGTTTTGCAAAGTTTTTAAATATGGAATTTCTTTAAGTTTTCAGCTCATCATTGACAAATGCTTTCTCAGTTTCTCACCATTTAACGAACCAGAGGTTTTCCTTTTTAGCGCATTGAGTCTCTCAAAGTGGAATGGAGTGTGAGATGTCTGACATTCTTTGTCTTTGTTGTCTTTTCAGAGAATAGCAGCTATAAAACAGGCCTTGAATGCACACAACATCAGTTTCTTTCTGAGAGGAGGATACTGGGTCTTAGTGACTTTAGCTGACTCTGGTTCAGGTAAATATACATACAAAGCTCCCAACAGAGCAACCTTTGGATGCTTGTCTGAATTCTGCTAAGTTAAGGAGAAAATCTTCCTTTTTATATGTGTATATATGTACGTATACACACATACACTTGGTAAGTAAGGAAAGAGAGTTAACCCTTGCCTGACTGAACCCAGCACATTCGTATAGACACACATACAAATACATATGTGTGTATGTAAATATATATGCATACACATACATATCTATATGGTTATATTTTCATTTGGTGTTTGTTAACAATCACCACAAAATTAATATTTCTTGCATATTTCCATTTTGTCATACCTCATGATTTGTATCAGAATCTTCTTGCTGTTTTCTGCATAACCGTGGCATTAACTAAATACCTATATTACACAAAACAGTGCCCTGAAGGAAGAGCCAACTAGGCTTCAAAAAAACCATCTGTTGAAGCACTTTGGCTGCACTGGCTGCCGAGAAAGCAGAGCTTCTTTCCTTCAGCCAGATATAATTCCAGAAGTCTGGGACGTAGCCTTGCATCACTACCTTATATCTCTGATCTTCAAATCAACTGATGTGAAGCTTGCTGTAGGGTCTCTACATTCCTAATCCTGTCCTGAGATAGATTACATGCTTTTTCTGTGTTTAAAACAAATGGAAACAGGGGGTTTGCATTCATTTCCTGCATCTCTGGATTCAGTTTGTACCTGGAAACTGGTTGAAGAGAGTATGTGTGCATACACGTGTGTGCGTTTTCAACAGAATTATGTTAAAATGATGTTTTAAGCGGAAGGTTCAACTTTAACTTGAACCTTGTATTAGAATGTCTCGTAGTTATTTGTGTATCATATCCATAATATATCCTTCTTTCTTACTTCAGTGTGTTGTGGGAGAACAGCTTAGCTGACCACAATCAATCCATATAAATACTGGTGTGATATTTTCTCTGTCAGCTCTCTGACAGCTTTTTGAAGACAAAGCTCTTTTATCTAGTCTGTAGTGCAGAATCATGCTACAGTTTTGCTGTGGTACCTCATCTGGTTTAAAGAGCTAACATGCATTAGCCAGCACAAAAGACTGGGATTAAAAGAGGCTCATGTTCATTCCAGCCTTTACCAATGTATGACCTTGATGAGTTCAGTTGTTGTTCAGAGCCTTAGTTTCTCCATCTGTGAAATCAATACAACCCTGCTTTTGCAATGCAGGTACTTAAGGTATGTGATCATTTCCTATGATAACTTTAGATTCCCAGGAAAAAAAAACAACAACACACTGAGTATGCAAATAATTAAAACTTCAGAGGGGTTTTTTTTGGTGGTTTTGTTAGGTTTTTGGTGCTTTTTTTTTTTAATTGGTCTTTCGTCCTTCAGTTACAAGTCACTAATTAATTTTTGTTTACTGCCTTTTTCAAGAGGTTACAGATAGAGTGAAAAGAAGAGGTTACATAAATAACAAATCTTTTTAACCTGGCAATTTGATGGAAAAGTAAGCCCAAAAAATGTTACTGATCTAAAAGAGTGCATGCTAAGCTGTTCTTTTATTTTATGTTTCAGACTCTCAGAGGATTGGAGGAGGCAGTGGCTACTGGGCTATTGTGGTTCTCTTTGTTGTCTGTCTAGTTGCAGTTGGGGCTTTCATCCTCTACAAGTTCAAAAGGCAAGTAAACCTTAATCAACATCATATATGTTTTAAGAATTAGGTTTATCCACAGATCAGCAAAAGTGTTCGTTATTTGAAAAAGAGATTTCTTGAAGAATTGCAAAAAGTCCACTGCTTTGAAAATCATGTTTTTCTGAGCTTTTCAGACATCAAGGTACTCCACTGATGCTTACTTTCACTTGCTGTGTACCAAAATAAATAGCAGCAACATGGGAAGTGTGGAGAGTTTGCTCAGCTTGTCTAAATAATATCATCAAGAAAGAGAGCTGAGGTAAAAATATTATTCCTGATTAATTCCTGCCTTATTACTCCTAGCAGTTATGAATAAACTAAAGCTGTCGGGACAATGAGTGCATCTGCAATGCTGATTTGCTTAAAAAAAGGAGTTTTATCAAAATGCGTAGCTCTCTGGAGTTTCTCTTTGCACACATTACATTTTAATTGCTGGGGCTATGCCATGTAGAATGAGTGATGGAAATAGATTAGCATTAATTTGACACTGGAGCATGTTGAGGGGAGAAATAAATCTGGAATTGGCCCTTATATGAGACATACTCTCAAAACTGACAGGGGATACCATGTCAGCCTTTGACAGTCCAATATATTTTTGGACCACCCTTGTTTTTAATCAGAGCTACTAGGGTGCTGTGCAATTTAAAGAATTTTGTTCATGTTCATTAATCTGTGTTATCATTGGCTACGCTTTTGGTATTTTTCTATCTCTGGGGCATTTAGAAGCCATTGGGTTTGAGCGTACCAGACACAAACCTTCATTATCATCAAATCCTGATGTCCTTAGTGAGGATTCTTATTGAACTGTCTCATTGTTTAAATATTGATTTTTATTTGCTATAAACATAAGTGTATAGAAATGCATATGGCACTGAATTTGTGATAGCAGTAAGCACAGATAGCATTTAAGTAAGCGTTCATTTAGATAAAGAGTTTTTAAGTCAATAGAGAAAACCCCTTTCTTCAAAAACTCTCTTCATTTTCTCACTGCAGCACCTAAGTTTCTTAAGGCTCATAGTGGCTGATCACTCTAAAGGACAAAGCACATAGTGCTGTATCAGACTGTCTACAACTGAACAAAAATCCATTTCACTATTTTAAGTGCCTGCAGCAAGGAAAAGCATAAAAATGGTTGATGTGATGTAATTATATTGTTTCAGTAGCAATACATGGAGGATTTGCTGTTTGTAGTGTGGGATCATAAAACTTGCTTGTGATATCTTTCGAAAGCTGTATGATTTATATCTTTTATTAGCTCTTAAATGAGAGCAATTAAATAACAGACACAATTACTGCATGGCAAAAGAAGTATAAAATATTCAAGAAAGGAAGAAAAAAAATATTTTCCTTGAGTTCTTTCTAAAATGCCCAATGAACCATTGCTTCATAAATAGAGATTTTATTAAGGAGGAAGCTATAGTACGATTTGCAAATTGCGAGCTTTAATGTCTCTTACGCTTCTGTATATAATTTGTGAAAATCATTTGCATTTACATTTTGTGAGGGTTTAATTTAGGTGCAAGTAAGGAGAATTGGGAAGATATATTCAAATGTTTCTCAGTAGCCATAAAACGGCTGTTGGCATTGATGAATGACCATGCAGTAGTATTCAATTTTATTCTGTATCATATCTGTTTCTGAAATACTTGACAGGATTATTTTTAAATATTCCTGGTAAGCTTTTGCGAGATGACAAATTTTTTTCGCTTGCACCCTTCATTTGCAATTAGGTCTTCAAAGAATATGGAGCGCCTAATCAGTGCTACGTTGAAAAATCACTTTTTCCTCATGTGCTCCCTGTGAACTCCTCTCCCATCCAAATCTTTAATTCCTTAAAAAAAAAAAAAAAAAAAAATTCATTCCTGTGTTTGTAAAGATGGATGGTGAATCCCCATGGAATACTTCCTTGCAAGTATAGTCCCTTTCAAGTCAGTACAGCAAGTATGTACGTTTACAAACTGGTCCATAGGGACTGGGGCTATGAAACTGGAGTGTCCTTTATAGATAGAAAGGTTACAGGTTGTAATGCATGAAGGCAGCTTGTCAATATTATATGCCTGTATATTAAAAATTAATTTGCTGAAAGAATGCCATAGGCAACAAAAATTGTTCGATTTTAAGAGATAATTTCAACAGAATAACTCTTTCTGGGCCCTATGGTAACTCAAGACAAAACGTGCAAATATAAATATGAGTTGTTTCCACATAGAAATTTCAGACTTGTAAAATGTTGAAATCTTAATGCTGTCTATAATTTTTATGTACGATTCACAAAACTAAGGAGATGGAGGATATTTGCTGGTGCTTTCTTTTAACTGATATAAGTTAATGGTCAGATACTCCCTTTAGAAAAGGGTTAAAACTCCTTTTTCCCTGCCAGGTCAGACAAAAGTTTATTAATCTTCCCATTATCACTACACTGATTGGGCCTATAAGACTTGCAGTTGGCACTGGGGCACAGACAAAGCAGGTGATCTTCACAAGACATGCCTTGGACTATTCTCTATCTCTTTCTCTTTGTTTGCTGGCCCAGAGGATGGTTCTTTAGATGAGGTTAAGTTTGATACCTGGGAAGTTGCGAGATGAAAAGACTGGCTGGCAGATAAGATGGTGACTGAGCTGGCTGGGAGGTTACAGCTTCATATGTGAGAGCGTTTCATCCATCTGGAACGAGCAGAGTCACTGTTCAGGGCTTGTGACGAAAAGTGAAGAGAAAATAGCAGACTTCTGTGTAAGACCAGGTTTGACAGAAAATGGAGAAACCCATCTCAAACAGCCTGATGGTTCCTGAGTGACGAGGCCCCTTGTCCCTAAGCGTGGCCACTGTTCTCCCTGCCTGGGTTTATTTCTGAAGTTCATGTCGTAAGAAATTTGGTCTTAATTTACACTAATTTTTGTCAGGCAGAACTGCGAGATGAAAGACAGTGTTGACAAGACATCAGGGACTAATCTAATACTTCTTTTTTATGAATCTTGCAGGGCAATCAGGACAGCTGTGATGAAACTTGCTGCTCCTGTTTGATCTCATTTTTTTTGAAAACTGCAATACCCAGAGGTAAAAATGGGTGTCCCTTGCAAGAAGTACATCTCACAAAATTCGTTTGAGGGAGAGCAGTAGTCTAAAAATAAGAGTCCTGTGTAAGATCCTGTATCAGTTGCCTCATATACAGAGATTGAAGGGAGGTTTTTTTCTAATTAAGTAGGGGGCTAGAGTTAAAACAGGCAGAATCGTATAGAGGTAGTGGGATTTGGGCTGATTAGTTATATGCGTAGAAAAAGCCAATGCTGTTTTATCACTCCTGAAGGAATGCCAATTAAAAAGAAAATATTAAAGTTGCATAATTTCCCACTGCTCTAATCAAAGCTAAAATTGTAATGTCTGCTGGATAAGCAGAGCTGTCATGGCTGTCTAGTTAATGATTTAGGTGGCTGCAGGTTACACCAGTTCTCATCTACCCTAATCCCAAATCCTTAAACACTGACTAGGAAGACTGCTGCCTTCTGTCCTTAGGTACAGTAAAATTGCAATTTATCATTTTGTCTCCCAACACACATCGCCTTCCCACACCCTCCCCCGACTTTATCTAATGGCCTATTTGTGCATCCAGCCTTGTTCCCTCCCGATGTCTCCCCAGAAACATGGTGCTCGAAAAACTGATGCTGGAGTCCTCGGAGCTCGTGGAGCGACTCTTGGCAAACCCCAAAGCAGTTAGTTGCTTTAGATGACAAAATAAAAAGCCAAGAAGTTGTGAGATATGCAGGGGTTTGATCCTTTGTGATCAGTGTAGATAAGCAATTCAGATTAGGGCTATTTTTACCCAGTAGCTGAAAAGTAAATTTTAAATAATAAATGTTAATGGTTTTAAAAACTGATTCCAATTGTATCCCAGAAATGAACAAAGACTGGTTTAGGTAGTTTGCAGTTAAATTTTCAGCATGACAGCAAGGAGTGAGAGGTAATATCCCAGCTGCCGAATCTGACTGTGGCACAAGAGCAGTGCAGACAATGAGTGTGGATGGCGGGCAAGCCAAAAATAACTGTGCATTTCTTTGATCTTACTTTCTGCATGTGGAAATCATCCATCTGATGCCTTAAGCAAACAATACATTGCAATACTCACTAGTATGCTTCAGTTGTTTAAGCTTCCAGGTAAAATGGACTACAGTGGCTTCTTTTGACCAGAACAGTATGAAGCAGCTGGAAAATATTTGAGAATATTTTTTGGGTCTGTTGTTTTAATGCAGATCTGGGACCTGCATATGTTTTTTCTATGCCATACCATCTTTACTATATTTGGTTCAGTAAAAGAACGCTTCTTCCATTCTCTTTGAAATAATGTTTATATTTTTTGTGGGTTTCAAGTCCCCATCCAGAAGAGATTTCATCATCCTCTCAGAGCAAGCCTCTACTGTGTGGGGTCCTGGAGAACAGTATAGGGAAGACAAATAGCACTGTCTGCACTAGGCAAAGTGGAGGAAAGGAAAAGTACGTTTTAGCCACAGCAGAGCTGCCATGTAGTCATTAGGTTACTAGTGGAAGATCTGAAATCAGCCTTTTCTTATTTTTTACCTCTGTGTAACAACAGAATACTGGAGTAGCCAAACAAGAGCAAGTAGTTGGCTTCTCTGCGTAGGTGTTTTGCCTGGTGAGTAGTAGCAAATTAGATGCACTAAAAGAGTATGAACATTTTCATCTTTTAATTTGTATGCAATCTACTGTTGGTATGCTTACAGCTGCATATACATCGTTTTCACAAATCACTATGAACCTACTTCAGTCAAATTTATACCGTTTTGTGCATACTCCTTTTTTCCCCCCACTACTGTCAAGTGCCACTTTTGGTAAATGAACCCCCCTCCTGGGTCATTTCCACAATCTGGAGCAGAACTGTGTTATCTTTCTGCCTCATTGACTTACTATCTCATTTTCAGCCTCTGAAGAAAAGCTATCTTTTTTCCTTACCTTGCTTATACTACTTTTATGTTCCATGAGAGCAAGTTTAGTCTCAATCCGTGCCATTTAGTTATAAAAAAACAGGCACTAATTTAATGATCCATAATATTTCATAAAAACTTCCTCAGAAATCAAAGTAATAGCATGTAGAAAAGATTTCTGAAATGAAAGAGGCAAGTAAATCAGGAGTGCCTTAAAGCACAAAGAAGTCAGTCATCTGAACATTAATCCAAACATAATAAAGCCAACACCACAATAAAGTATTCTATTTAATGGATTATTATTGTTGTTAGTTTTATTTAAGTTCCAAGAGAATGCTACATTGTTCCATATCCTTTGCCATGTGAATATGTTCCTATTTTTTTTACTAAACAAAATCTTAATCAAGCCTCTGGAAAATGAATGAAGTTGCATAAAAGCCAATGAATATTGGCTCCACAAGGAAGGAATTGAAAGTCAAATAAACTAGAGAGTTTAAATGAGTGGAAATCAATATCTCATCCCCCTCCTGCTGTTCCCTACTGGTGAACATTTTTGAGTACAGGCAGTTTCACATATGGACTGATTAAAGTTTGTGGATATAGGGAGGAAAAAAAAATGCTTTTTGGAATACCTTCTAAAAGGTGTGTGACCTGGAGAGCCTGGTGAAAGCCATTTGCTGTGATGTTCATTAGTAGTTCTGTGCAGAATTAGTTCTCCACGTTTTTATGGTCCTCAAAGCAGACATGAATATTTCTTCTTCTTCATGATTGAAATAAAATACTACACAAACAAACAAAAGGAACAAAAAATTTAAACCACGGAGTGCTGCTCTGCAGAGGTAATTGTCTCCAGTGACGGATGCGAAGCACGTGCATTTTGCAGCTGAAGAATAAACCCCCCAAAAGAAACTATTGCATAATCTTTTTCTCTGTTCTTAAAAATGTGTTCTCAATTTTCATATTGCTGATATAAATCTCTTGGGTCAAATTTCATGTCTTGTCATGTTTTCACAGTAGTCTTTTATGTAGACCCAAGCATTTCAGCTCTGCCTACTTCAAACAGTTACATTAGACTCCACATAAATTGCTTCCTTAAGAAGAGCAAAGCACATCAGGGTATACAAGGGTTTTTCTCTGTATAATTAGGGGTAGTGGCTTCCTTCCTACAATTTAGAGCAGTGAGGAACAATTGGAAAATTTCCAGAATCAGGCCCATCTTTAGCAAGGATTTAGTATCCACATCCTGTTTCATCCCACAGTGTGGATGTCCTTCATAAACAGAGCATCTGGCACATGTGTTCAAAATGCCTCTTGAAAAGGCTTGAACTATCATTTTCTTCATTCTGGCTGAGTCTTTTCCTTGTAAAAGTGAACCAGTACGAAACAAATAGAGATCTTTGTAGTGCATGAAAGGTCAAATGCCTACACTGTATGCCTTCACAAGACCTGTAATATTCTCCTTCCTCCCATCCATACTCCATATTACAATCTAAGATGCCTTCCTCTGTAAGTGTGAGGAGCAAAGTATGGAAGAGTCACCGACTACCTCGACTTTATACCATCGAGGAAGGATTTGTACTTAGCAGGATTGGGCTCATGAGGTTTAGGCAAGTGAGAAATAACAGCTTACACCATTTCTCCTTTTATCCATAACCTATAACTTGGGAGGTTTCTTCATTCAGGAATCCCTTAATATGTTTAATAATGTGTTGTGATTGTAGTGATCTCTAGTAGGTCTTACTGGAGACATGTGTTGAAGCCTCAGGATTTACACCGAAGGATACACCTTGTTGACCTGGTTTCAGACAGCTCCTCCAGCCTGGGCAGACACAGCTAGACTAGCAGCTCTCCTACCTTTACTTAACTGCAAAGGTCTGATGTGCCATATGGGTTTGAGATGGATGACATTTTTACTATGTCAAAACCATTTTGATAATGCTATTGATGCTTCTACAGTCTGTCAGAAATACAGTTTTGAGAAGGTCCCCTAATTAGTGCAGAAACATATGTTCTAATTCTGCAGATGTGTTGCAAAGACATTCTTCTGGATTTTGTTTCCCTTAGGCATTTGGCGGTGGACTGAAAGTGAGCGATTTGACAGGTTTGATGCAGGTTTGATTGAGATGGATATTGTTTTCTGCATGACCAGTTTCATTAGCAGACACATTAAAAACAGTCTGGAGTTACTGGCCCTAGAGAGAAAAAAAAAAATTAATTACCTAATGTATTTGCTTTGGTAATAAGGAATGTCGTTTCCCCTTTCAACGTGGCTTTTTCCATCCAGTTAATGGGAGGAGAGTGAGGCAGGGCTTGGCTTTATGTGTATGTTTGTGCAGGAGGAGCCCTCGGTCCTGTTGAAGCACAGCGCTGTGCTATCAGACCTTCCTTCCATCCTTGTCCCTTGCAGTTGGTTAGTCTTGTCATTTATTTACTCCATGCTCCCTGAGATACAGAAAAGAGAAAGATCAATCAGATTTCTTGCTTTGAGCTGCTCATAAATAATGGGATAAAATATCTGATTTATGTATATATATAATTTTGTGTGTATGTATATATAAGTATAAAGGATGCAACTGATCTCTTGGATAGCAAGTTCTGTTTCTTCTCATTACTTTGATGCAATGGAAGGTACTGTTCAAAATAGTTTGATACAGGAAATTTTATCTCAATCTAAGAACGTGCCACCTGGTAAAGAACCTTTCTTTTGAAATTACATTCAAAGACAGGTCATCTTCAAAAGCCTAGAGGAAACAGAGCATCCTGTGTATTTATCCAGCTTTCAAATCGCTTCCAGTATATGGAGCAGAAGATGGACGATTTTAGAGAGATGCCTGAAAACTAGTGTCACTGTTTCTATCTTCCCACTGCCTAGAGGAGCTCAGGAGAAACTGCAGCTTAACCTCAGCTGTTCAACCCCATTTTCTCTTTTCTTCCCATTGTCTGCCCGTTGTAATAATCTGTGTTTAAGAAAAGACTTTGACAGCCATGATCTGCTGTCATGCTGATCAAGCTGTCAAGCTGCTGCTTTCAGTGTAGGAAATGGAGCTCACAACCCGCAACTCCCTAATCAGAAGTGTCTGCTTGGTGCCTAGGAAAGGATGTCCTTATGTGCCCAGGCAGATTGCAGGTGAATGCAGCTACAGCAAAGGGTATGGCTCTTGAGAAATGTTTAAACCATAAATTCTGTTGCAAAGTTAGCAGTCCCTGATTATTCCCTTTGATTATATGAAGTCTAATTTAAGTTAATCTAGTTAAGAACTCTTTATCAATACTAAGGCTCCCAGTCTCAGCCATGGTGCTAATTGTTCATTAGAGCTGATAGAGCCATTTGATAATGAGGGGTTTATTTTTCTAGATTCAAATCAGAATGAATGAATTAAATCCTGTCTGCAGTAGAGTTTTGTCCAGTTCAGTAGTTTCCGGTATCCCAGGGCCAAGCTTTACACTCTCTCTCCTTCAGTGTTGCCTGTTTAACTTCACCAAGCTCTCCTGTCTTCTTATTTGCCATTATCGATGCCTGTTTACCTCCTTGCTCCTTACCCATTGGCCCTGGCCTCCTGATTCTTTACTCTCTGCTCCATTTTCTGTCTCCTGGATTTCTCCTGCTGCTTTCTGCTCAAACCTGATGGACTGTGAGAGTGCCGTTCAATGCTCTCACCCTTCAATGTAAGCCCACCTCACCAGGGAGATGTGATGGTGATTGTGACCCAGCTTCATGTTTGTGGAGACACCTGGAACCAGGAATGAATGGGCCTTTTTATTGCTTGAATTCTTAAAAAGAGATTTTCTGTGGTTTTTGTGTGGGGTTTTTTTTCAGTATTGTTCATTGTCAATCTTAATCAGAAATTGATGCTTAATTATTGTATTGGTGTGAACATCGTGATAAGGCAGTTACATAAAACTGTGACTGAGAATGAGGACTTGATAACTGTAGGTTGTGAACACAAAATTAAGGAAGCGTGGGACTGGTGCTGGTTTGTGGTTCTGGCACAACCTCGCTCTGCTGGAGATCTGCTCTGATGCCAGCATGTGTGCAACACAAAGGAACTCCATGACAAGACTTTTCTCCTTGTCCAATTTAGGAAAATGCCAGGCAGAAATGTCTATGCCCAGATGCACAATGAAAAAGAGCAGGAGATGACAAGCCCTGTTAACCATAGCGAGGACACCCAGAACATCATCCAGGGTGAGGAGTTTATTGATGATGATCTGGACTCTCAAACACTAGGTAACGCAAGAGGTAACTTCATTTTTAGCTTATAAATTTTCATAAGTAATTGATCTTTAATGGATGTTTGTTTTAATTTTAGCTTTCTTCACTTTCTGCTCAGACTCAGGAAGAAGCAAATAGTACACGCTAACAAAGGATTATCTGAGTTATCTTCTTTTGGCTTGCTTGTGATACAGGCTAATGTATGGATGACTTGCTATTAGAGCGTGAGTACAGAGACAGTACAGTTTATTGTGAGGAGAATTATTTAGATGGTTTTACAGAGAAATTGTATTTGGTAGAACAGGATATTGTAGGTATTTGAATTAACTCAATAATCCCCTGCATTAGTGGAAAATGCAGTTTAGGCCAGAAGGATTTGTAGAGCCAATGTTTCCATGATTCCAAACGGATTGTATCTAGATCTATTGCTATGCTTGCCATCCTATTCCAGAGGCATTTAAAGTTTTCATTATTAGAAACATTAGATTTATTCCTGTATAAAAAGTATCATACGTCTTCCCTGGTTTAGTTAGTAACCTTCTAGTATTCATGGTGTGGTCATAAGGAACCCGTGAGGGAAACTTTCTGGGAGTATCTTCCAGTGCAAATGATTTCACTGCCAGGTGGAAGCGTACATCCTGGCACCCTGTGGTTATTTTTAATGTAACATAGAGTGATGATCTATAAAGGTCATTTCTGGTAAAATTTACCATTGGGTTCAGACTGCTTTCAGGTGTAGGATGAAAAGTGTAGGACAGTGAAAAAGGTCCCCAGTTCCATTTCTACACATTTTGTGAAAATAAAACATATAACCCAAAGCCTTTGGGATTTGTAGCAATAGATTCATGATGTAACAGGCAACTGTAATGTCTTCATGAACCCACAGAAGAAGATGTGGTTTAGCTGCACCAGATGTAGCCTGGGGAAAGACAGAAGAGAGATTTCTTTATCTTAGGTTTCACCTTAATCGTTTGTTGTCAATGTCTTTATTTTCATTTGCTGAACTGTTATGCTGCTTCTAGGTTCTTGGAGGTGTTAGCTTTGAGCACAAGGGAAGAATCCAGCCTTCTGCTTTGCTTTGTGTATTTCTGTCTTTTCTTTGACAACCTTTGTGTACGAGTATCGCTGTGTTTTCATTCAGATTTTGCAAGACAACCTTGATTGCACTCCTGACTCTGCTGGAGTTAGTTCCAAAAACAACCCTGCCGGGTGGGGGAGGGGGGAGGGTGGGGCGCGCGGGGAAAGGTCTATGTTAAAATTGTTTGATGGACTCATCTCCAGGATGTTAGCTCCTTTAGAGGAGAAGGCTGAATGCTAACAAAGTCTTTGCAGATGTGACTGTTAAGGTGGAGAATTCAAACACCTCTAGCAATGTGCAAAAGCATAACTTCATTTCATGGTAGAGAATGCCTTATGACCTATTTGTGTAAGGCAGCTTGGGAAGCTGGAATAAAGAAATGCTACCCTGATTTGTAGCACATTCAGAAATGATCTCTACTTGCCCTGCCCTCCTTATTCAGATGGAAAAACAACCCCGAAACTCAAAGACCTATCTGGGCAGAGCATTAAATAGTGCAAGGTCATGATGTTTTGATGTGAAACTTAAAGACAGCTAGCAAATGCAGATCTCGAGGTGATGTGTGCTTCTGCCAGCTTGTCAACACCAGCAGCATTTTCAGCGGAGCATAAAGACGTCATTTCTGTGGATCATAATCGTCCATATTCGTCAGCTACTGTACAGCTTTTAGACGCAAGACTTTATTTAACACATAAAACTATACTTCTGCATGCTGTACTGTTTTGTTACTTGCAATGCTTTCCACTAGCTCCGGTATCACTTGGTACTGCCAAGAAAATATTCCTGTTAATGATACTCCTCTATTTTATCTGGCTGGAGTATGGCATATGTTATAATCCCTGCTTTATATTAAATTCTGGTTTATGACATTATTTGCAGAAGGTTCCTGTGCTATGGAGATCCCATCTAGTTCTGGTGAGCCTTCTCCCTCCCTGTTGGGAAGTATCAGTAGCAGCCTCCGCTCCATGTACAGCAGGGAGTTACAGGCCTGGGTTTCTGTTTGTTCTCTCTCTTCTCATAACTTTTGAATTTCCACAGTACAGTATTTCCAGACTCACCCATCCACTTTTTTTGTTTTCTATATATTTTATGTTGCCTACTTTATCGCAACCCCCACCTTGGGACTCCTCAACACCATTACCTTGCAGTGACTCCTTCTGCGAGAAGTGGCAACTTGAACAGCTACAGAGTTCCCCTATTGCTGATGCCGGTCAGTGTCCAGTCCCAGGTCAGTGGCATGTTGAATGGACGCCTCAGGTTCCATTCTCCTCCCTCACCTGCACCCCTCGAGACAACTACACCTTTTTAAGCCACACAGAGAACCAACTTATGCTGTCACTGGGATAGAAGCCCTAGGAATTCTCTACAAATCCACCACCATGAGCAAAAGCTTTGCGTGAAAGTATGCTGTAGGTACACGGAGCTGTTGCACCAACCTTCCTGTTGTTTGATAAAGCCACTCTTTATGCGATTGAGTTGTCCCTGCAATAAAAGGAGAATTTATGGTGAAGTGCCTGAAATGCGCTAATGTTGGCCTTTTGTTTCTGTATTTCCATAGGCAGTCACTCAGGCGTGGTTTTGAGCATCAACTCCAGAGAGATGCACAGTTACCTGGTTAGCTGATATTTACAGCTGAACACAGAAAACGAAAGACTCTTCTCTGTATCATTTTATTTTTTCCTGGTGATGTCACAAAATTACAAATATGGCTGTAAATGCTGGTGGAGAGGAGGTTCCTTATCGGTCCCGTGGAAAAAAGCGTCCATCATCAGTTACCGGGGGAGAAGGATAATACGTCACGTGTTCACTCTATGGTCTGGGAACTCGTTACAATTGGAACTCAAACTGCGGTAGCAAATTTGTAGCCCTAGGCACCTTCAATGCCAACTTCTTTCTTTTCTGTCTATGCTCTAGTTCTTTATGTTTATTTTTAGAAGGATTGACTGTAACTTTTTAAGGTGATTTTTACACAAGCGACTAGACCAGAACAGATGGCTGGTTGATCAGCATGACATTTTTTCAGGAGGCCAAGCGTTTCTGTGCTGGGAGAGGACTAAGCAAGGAGGCAAATACACTCCTAGTTGATACAAGCTCTTAACTTAAATACGTGTGAGACAATCTAATGAATTTAGGCTTAGGCCCTTCCGTGGATTAAAGGAAATAAAGTGTTAATTAAGATTATCTCATAATATAGGATAATGCTCTTGTAAGTGTAGCAGTCCTGACAAACCATCAGCACCAGTATCTTCCCTATTCCCACTCATGTGAAAGACAAAAACACCAGCTTGATGCTATTTCCAGACCAGGTGCCTTCACTTGTGGACAGTAATTTCAGTTGCTCTCCAGTCTCCTGAGCAAGCATCCCTAGGACGACGGCAGCTGCCAGATGAGTTATCCTGTAAAACCCTGTGCTGGTGGCCTGTCTCTTTTTAGATTTCCAGAGAGTGTAAATACCTCTTTTAGGTTGCTTTCTTTGTACGGTTATTTTTTTAAAACTTCCTATTAGGGCGGAGGTGCCTGGTAGGTCCGAGCTCTGCTCCGGGCAGGGCTGGGTAGTGCAGTGCCATCCCCACGTCCTTCTTTGGGATTTTCCCTGGCTGTTTGCCCTTGTAGGCAGGGGTGGGCAAACTCTGACCTGACCTCTTCCGTTGGGTCGGTTTGATGATCCAGAGGGCCATGGGAAGCACGCACTGTGATTCAGGGGTTCACGTTTCCTTTCCATCACCACAGGGTGTCCCTTGGTCCCTACCGCCGCTGGCCCCTATTGCTGCTGGGAGGGTGGTGGGGCTTCCGAAGGAGCCACCTGCAGAAAGGCTTGTGAGACAGGTCAGAGCTTCCTAATCACAATTTTACCCGTCGGGTCAGAGTTTCCTAGTCCCAACCTCCGCATCACTAGGGAGCAGCAGTGGGGGTGAATCCACAGCTTCTTGCTGGTCTTTTCCCTCCAGTTTATGGAGCCATGTAGGAAATGGACTGTGGTGTGATGAGTTTTAACATCTGACATCTTGTATCACAGCTGCCTGGAATTAGGATGCTTCTCTCAGAAACCTATATAATCTCTTCACTTTTGCCTTCAATAGAGAATAAATAGCTCTTTACTCACTGAATGTCATACTGATGCTAGTGGCAAGCTCACACACCACCTTGCTTAAGGAGGATACAGATAGCTAACTACATCTTTCTCAATAAAGAAGCAGAAAATAATGAATGCAGGTAAGACAGGAGAGAACTGTCTTAAAATTATCGTGTGCATTGGAGTCATTCTTCCACGTAGCTGTGGATAGCCTAGAGCATATTATCATCGAATGCAACAGACGGGGACGTGGTAGTTCAGTGTAGTACTGTAGGCTCTCACAAACCCCACAGGATGGATGGGTAAAGCACAAGAAAATCTAGATTATAAACTTACTGTAAGGAACTAGGTGGAAAAGTTTAAGCGAACGTTCTGAAAAGCACTTGCAAACTGGTCAGGAAAATAATTTCAAAAATTGTTCTAAAATTTCTGCCTGTGTAGTTGTAGAGTGCCATGCAAAGCGATTTACAGAGGAACAATGCTCTAGCTGACCGTTGTGTGCCAGACTGTGTAGAAATCCAAGGCGTTACATGTATTTGAGTCTGGGTTTCTTGAAGAGAAGTGCAAACAGAAAATGTGCTGTGTGTCGGAAACTCTCAGGATCATTGTACCAGACGCTTTCCGTTCTCACCAGCTCTATGCTTTTTCTAGTCAAAATGAGCCGGAACAGAGAATGAAATTAGTATTTTCACAGGAACAGCTTACTTGTTCCTGTGAAATAAATTTGAAGTGGGTTATTTGTAGAGGACAGGTGAGTAGCAGATTAGCCTCATGGACAGGGGATGGGGTGGAATTTCTAGCTTGGGGTTGTTCTCCCACAGTTCATCAGATTGGCAAAGGACACTGTTGGAACTAGGTCACACATCTATTTTATAGCTTATTTATTTTAACCGCTACTTTTATACATTTAATACGGGGTGATTTGTGTCTCTGGTAACAGGAGTCTTTTGGAACACCGTAGAATATTTAACCGCTTGGTACTCTAATTAACACTTAGCACAATATAGTGCCTGTAATAATGTTTTTTCGATGCTTATTAATTTGATTCACGCAGCACTCCTGTGAGGTTGCTTTGTCATGTCTTAAAACCACTGTTTTCTAAGGAGATGTCAGTATTGTCATCCATAACTGTATTAATAACACCCAACAGATAATAAAGGAAACCTTTGATTCCCTGGCAAGAATAACTTTAAAATGAATTATTTTTAAACTGAGAAAATACCACTGCCATTTTCCCATTCATGGTGTCATGCTTTAAACGAAACGTCTCACCAGTGCTAGGTTTCTAATCTCTTGAACAATATCCATGACGTTTTAGCTTTTTATCCTTTATATGTGTTAAAGTCCCCATACATGCATATACAGAAACACAGAGTTGTTCCTGTGCACAAACGCTACTCGTGCACGCACACGCACACACGTGCAGTATTTTTAAGTGTGCCAGTTAAATTTGGTAGTGAGGAAGGGTGATTTGATGTCTGAGAAACAGAAGATGGCTGTCGGGAACCTGAATTCTGTACCCAGACTTTGGGCAAGTTACTCTAACTGTATGTGCCTCAGTTTTTCCAGCTGTAAAATGGGGCTGATAATTACCTACCTCACTGAGGTATTGTGGGGCTAAATTAATTACTGTTTTTTCAGGAGCTTAAGAGTGAAATAATTTTGTGACCATAAATTATTAATAGTTTTGTTTTACTTGTAATAATCGCTGTTATTAAAGTTAGTCTACTGAAACCAGATGCAATTATGTATAAATGTAAAAAAATACATAATCTGAAAAAGGTGCATTGCTGTTAAAAAAAAAAAAAAGGTAATTTGATTGAAAACCTCTTATTGGAACGTATCGTTATGTGGTAACATTGCAACATTGGCTGTGATTTTTGCTGTTACACACTAGTCTCTTAAACTTTCCTGTACTGTTACTTGGTCGAAAGCCTGATCATAATGGGTAAAGTTATACTTATCAACACTGAAATTGAACTACACTGACAGCGTATTGGCCTCATTTACATCTTTCGGCCTTCTTAAACTCTCGTGTATTTGCACTTTCAGAAACACCCTGTACTTTTCAGAGTGCTCCAAGCAGGTACTGATTTGAAGCATTCTAACAGAGCCATCAAGATTTACAGCTGTTGCCTTTTCTTTCTCTCTGGACATTGAATGTTTTATATGGTTTTGGAATGGTGCAGCCATACAGTGTGATCAGAAAGGCTCAGTAGACATTTAGGGAAAATCCACATATAGTGTAAATTAATTTCTCAAAAACAAAAGCACTATAAACCAATGTATGTTTTTATACCCGGTAGAAGAGGGTGATGGAAATGGCTGTGAAGACATAGAAGGCCTGAGGCAAGATGTTGTTATCTCCAATTTCCTGGAACTCTCTTAAGATATTTTCATTGAATTATATCCTTTGTGATGATTTTTTTTTTGCTTTCAGTGACCAGTTTAAAGAGGAGTGAAGTGCTATTCATATAAATTAGATGGTTTTGTGGAATTACTGTCTTCTGAACATAGGCAAATCAGCACTTTGCCGTTAGTTCCTAGTGCAAAGCAGATGTCATCTGACCTGGTTATGATGGTTAGCTGTGTTTTAGGTCCAATGAGACATCCTTCTAGTGGGAATACTCTTCTACTGTAGGCTGTCTCTTTAATAGAGGTCAATAGAATGGAACTGCAGTGGTTTCCATCCTCCTTACACAAATACTTGCTCAGAGAAATGTGGGGGGTTGTAATTATTTTTAAGAAATTGAATACATGCAGTAACTTTTTGATGATGAACTGGAGGTTCTGATAAGCTTTAAATTTGTAGTGTTATTTCAAGGTGAATACAGTGTTGCTAATTTGATAGAATCCATGACAATTTCAATCATAGATTTTTCTTATGTTTCCTATAAAACAGTGTTTCATAATCTTCCATTAAGGAGACTTGGGGGGGGGGGGGGGGGAGATACCAAAATATTTATTTCATTGCAGATTCCCTGACAGTTGGAGTTGTTATTGTATATTGATTGACACCACTGTATTGTTTCTATCTTAATTTTTATTCCAGAGTTTTAGATAGTAGATGAACATTTCTCTCAAAGTATTGGCTTTCCCCCAGGAAGAAATTTATAAGCGTTTACCTTTATAAATATTGATTTCTGAGATGTAAAATTTTGTTGGGTCTCCTAAGTCCATCCAAAAAGCTGCTTTCTGGCTCATTTTCTCTTTCCTAGTCCCAATTGCACATTGCTTCTACAACTTTCTTTATGAGACTGGCATATATCCTTCTCTTGCTAGGCTAAGAAGGTCTTTTTAAAGCGTCCATTAGAATAGCATTTAATTGCCTAGAAGTAGTTACAGGATCTGCTCAGACCATTTTCCTAACGATAAGTCTACATTTAAATGCGTGTTTATTCCTGTCATGGATATCTGTATGTAATGTATTTCACTTATTTTAAGACTATAATCATTACAGTGACAAATTCTGAAATCACTCAGACCCCCAGTCAGGTTTTGCAGTTAAAATCCTAACCCCACAGGCTTTGGGAAATGTCAAGCTCTGCACCCCTAATTTTTTAATCTTCTCTCCCAAGTCTGTCCTTCTGCCCGATTGGTCACCTCGGCAGCTTTTCTGCCAATTCATTTTGTCACCTCAAGCTCGAGGGAGTGCGGAAGAGTTTCTGAATGCTGAGGTGGACTAGAACAGCTCACTTACCAAATCTGAGCGGGAATGTCATGTGGCCAAAGTTTGCGTTTTTCCTTTCTTTTCAGATATGCTGCATAAAGCAGAGAGGATTATACATACCATCAGGGGAGTGAGAACATGTAGTGGTACTTCAGGATGGTGTGAAGACTAAAGAATGCGTTCCTCTTAGAAATTTATTCTTTTTTTCCCATCAAACTGATACATGCAGCAAGTTAATTTCATGACTCTTAGTATGTGAGATCTCATTTTTTTAAGTCTTCAGCCCTCACCTTTTTCCTCCTGTTAAATGGAGTTTCAAATTACTTAAACTATGAAATGTGGAGCCATGTATGAATAAAGTATTTTCATTCTTTTAATATCTTCCCCCCCCCCCCCCCCCCCCCCCCCCCCCCCCATATGTGAGGCTTTTCAGAATGACTAATTTCAACTAGTTTATGTGCTGGTAGCTGAGATGATCCTCTGGATGACAGTGTCTGAGACAAGAACTACTGGAAGGCTTAGAAGTATGTACTCTGAAGAGGAACTATATAGCTGTGTGGACAGTTGTAGGCTATGAATATGCCAGACAAAAAAATCCTTATCAAAGAGCTGTTATGGTTTTTATTAAAATACTTTTTTAATATGTATATAGTATCTCTGAAAATATATGTTCTTAATTGCATACTCTTTGTCTCTCCTTCCAGATTGATTTTCTTTTAAGAGTGACATTTACTAGCCCGGAAAAAAAATGGATTCTTTCCATTACACAAGTAACTCTGTTTAAAATTATTTCCTTGGAACACTTGAAAGCATTACACAAACTTGAGCTTTTATTGATCAGACTTGATTTCTGAGTTTCTATAGAATTTGCATCTTTACACTGATTTATTACAATACAGTGGACATAAAGCCCTGTCGGGCAGCAGTAACATGCCAGCGCATGGCCCTTCTTAAATAATACGCCTTTGTTGCACATGTTTTTAGTGGTATACTGAGTATATTATTCACCAGGAAGGCCAGGTGTTCCAAATAACTTACTTAGCATGTCTTAGTATATTTCTGTGTTATTTGTTGCCTATTTTAACTAGATTTTGATATATCTAGCTCTTACTGGCAGTGTCCGATCTTCCAGATCAAAGGGCAAGGAGTAGCTAATTCCTTTTTTTTTTAAAAAAAATGTATTAATTCACAGGATTTGTTTATCAGTTAGAACAGTTTAAAAAGGAAATCTTTCTGAAATGGTCAAAGAGAGGCTTTTTAATGAGAACAGCTAATATAGGAAAGCAGCAGACTTGTATCCACACGTTGTTGAGACCTTCTTGTAACGGATTATGAATAGGCTGGACTATGGAGGAGCATACACCCAAAACATCAGCAACTCGCACATTGGCTGTTTGCAAATGATAAAACTAGTGTAAAGGAGAATATATTAATGCACCACTTCTGTGTCCTGGAAGTGCATTTCAGTGGTTAAGGTTACAGAATATCATCACAAACATAGGAAGATGCCCAGTTCACTGGCTCCGTTTGCTTGTAAACATACTCCTCTCTGTGTGGGGGGGGATCATCTTTTGAGATGCTGAACTCCTCAGACAAGCGACTCATTTTTTAGTGCTTCCAACTTTTTGCTAAGTAATTGGTGACACTTGATGGAAAAAAGTCTGAATTTCCATTCTCTTCTGTTTCTCATTTCTTCCTCCTGTTTTTGTCCTTTTGTTCTTTTTCGTTATTACTGCTCTTTGTTGTTCTGCCTTGCCTGTCTTCCCATTCCTTCCCCCTCTCCCTCCCCTCAGATAACAGTTCTCTACTGTCCCTTTTTTTTTCTTGCTTGCTTTTTGTTTTGCTTTATGTTCTGTTTCTATCAGTGTTTTTATTCGGATATGCACCCTACTGTGTCCTGAGTTACAACAAGAAACAGCACAATCTCGTCCCTGTCTGTCCTCTGGGCTCTGCTGTATTATCTGAATTGACGTAGTTCCCCTGTGCTTTGTCTCTCTGCAGTGCTTTCTTCCCATTTCTTGCCTACTTTCACTTCTTTTAAACCTTTCACTTTTAATTTTGGCTCTCATTCTCTCCAAATCTTTCTGGAACTCTTCCCTTTTGCCTTTCCAGGACTTCTCTGAGCTGCGTGTCCCAGAGAGCACATACCTGCAGTCTGAGATGTGGATGAGTGGTGTATTCCCTGGAAGAATAATAAACCTGTAACTAGCATTTTCCTCTCTCATCCACGTATATGTTGACCTTGCTGTCTCTCTGTAGTGGAAAACATATATTGAACTGACAGGCAGCTGTACCGACTCTCTCCCAAATGCCTCCTCCCGCCTCACTTGAGGTTATGGGGATGAGGCACGCGGTGATTGTGTGAGCTTCCCGGCGCGCAGCAGGGGCGGGTTTGCTTTGCCAGCCCTTCAGCTGGCAGGTGCAGCGTTGCAGGGAGGTTGGGCGCACCTTTGGGCTGCATTTGTGTTTCCAGATGGGAAATACTGAGGGCCAAGCTAGCACAGAGCTTTTTACATAAGTTGTTACAACCTGAAGCTGAAGAATAGGTGAGGTAAGGAGGGTCCGTTTCCAATAGAGGAGCAGGACCAGCGATCATTCCCCTTGGGGGCGGTTTGACTTGTCAGATTTGTGGGATGGGTCTGTATACAACCTTTCCTGGAGGCGGAGGAAAATGGCTTTCTTTCAAGCCCCATGAAACGCAAAATGAATGGCAGAACCTTCTTGTCGGAGCTTGGGGAAACTGGTGGGGATGAGATGACTGAAAAGCTCAGCGGTATCTTTGGAGGGTAGAGCCTGCGGTAGAGAGGGAGTGTATGTGAGAGACATGCAGGAGGGAAGGGAGCACAAGACTAAACAGGACAAGGAAAAGCAGGGAGAAAGTCCCTGTTAGCAGTGAGTATGACTGCCACAAGTGGTTGATTTTTTTTCCTTAAGCCTTGGAGCTTACTTTAATTCATAAGGGCAACTATTTTCGGTCTTGTTGGTTGCGTATAGAGACTTTAAACCAAGAGTCTAAATGGAAGCATCACCAGGAACGTGAAATTATCAGCTTTTCTACCTATAACGTCCGAGGGATCTGACTCACAGCAACATCCCACTTGAGGTACATGGAAAGAGGTTGCTTCCCAGGAGCCAGGATTCACGTAGGTGTGCTCCAGAGGTAGCTCTAACGTAGGGTTACTTCGGAAATGATTGTAGGCCATTTGCTATTGGTGTTCCTCCATAGCACAGCACTGAGCTAGGAGGCAAGGGAGAATGATTATTTTACAGTGTCTGTGTCTTGGATTTATACTGCTTAAATCTAATTTGCTGAAATCCCTCTATGAGCTGTAATTTCATAATGTTTAGAGAGGATGAATGGAGTCGGTATAGTATTCCTGAGGGTAAACAGCAGCCACTGGAGTTTACTGAACATGTGAGTAGAAGTTTTAATTTTAGGAACACAGATTTCCTCCATTTCATATGTACACCAGGCAGTCGAGTGCAGCTCCTTTTTTTATTTGCCAGTGACAAGCTATGATTTATTTCCTCAGGGGTGTAAGTCATGAGCTGCGCTTGCTGCAGTGCAGGAGGCTTTGGAGGGAAAACGTAATCAAATGGAGAAGTATACTTGAATTCTCCCCTCTTGATCCCAGTCGCTTCTGAGTTGCTTTTCTCTGATTGTGGATCTGCCGCTAAGCTGGGTTGATGCCAAAAGTGGATTTAACTCATTTTTAACCTCTTCTCTGTGGCTGAGAAAAAAAAAACAAAAAAAACCCAAACAAAAAAACCAAAAACAACAAGAACAGATTTGCAGAGGAATAGCAGATTGGAAGAAGAGGGGAACTTGATCAGCTGGCAGGGCGCTTTGGGAAGCTTCCACTTTGATGCTTTGCTTACCAGTCAGTTTTTACAAATACATACCGCGACTGTGGTTTACCCTTCCATTAACCATCGTTATGGTTCTTTGCAAAAAGACGGTTCTAAAGGAAACCACACCCGTGCGTCGCAAGTGTGGATTTAGGAGGCATCAGCTATTCCCCTTCCCCACCTACATGAAATTGTTGTAGTATCATTGCTCTGTATTCGTGAAGCTGCACTATGAGTATAAATTCACCCTGGATTAAGTATCGGAGGAAGATTTGGAGAGATAATGAGAGTTGGAAGGGGAGAATTTTCCATTTTAAGAGTAAAGGATGAATACCGGCGTATTTACAGTGCATCTGTGGTTGTTTCATCACAGGTGGGTCCAAAATCTCTCATTCCAGACTCAGACAGATAAATCATACAGAGTTTGCTGGCATTACGCATGTGAAGAAAAGGAGAAAAAATTGGCCATTAAACCAAGCCCAAATCATATTTTTTGGCTAATTAGAGCTACAGCTCCTGGTAAAGATAGGAAAGCCAACAAAGTAAAAACTAGATTTGACATACTTCTTGTTTAGATTCACAAAGCATTTCTCACTCCCCAGTTGTTCATGTGGAGCATTATTTATTTGGCACTGCAGCACCAAATCTTACCCTAATTTATGAACACGCAGTTCCACAGGACTTTGTCAGGTCAGCGTTGTGTTAAGGAAGAAAGGCGCTCACCCGCGGTGAATTTGAAATGTAGCTGCAGGCTAGAATCAGTTCTCATCTTGCTGCATCTGTGCTCACACAGCTGCCGGGCTGATTTTCACCTGTAATTCTTATTCTTGTGGTTAGCAAGAGGGTACTTTGCTTAGACGTAAACTGATCACAACCAAGGTAGAACTTAGTTTTTGAATTACTTGCAACTGCTTTTCCAGAACGTGACCAGCAAATGCTTAACACTGTGTTTCTAACTGGAATTCTGACAAAGGGGACGTTTCAATCCGTGTAAAGGCTCTTAGTCGTCAGTATGCTATAGTCCATACCTTTAACATACGTGACTACACAGTCCCCTCCTTTTGCCTTTGCACACTCTAGTATTTGTGAAAAGAATACATGCCTTTTCCTAACTTTGTTTCAGGAGACCTTGACTTTGAGCAGGTTTCTTTGTATACAGTATCAGGGCTCAAGGGAAGAATGAAATTAATCCATAACTGGTGCATTGTCATAAATGGGGAAAAGTGTCATTTGTATATTTTTGTAAATATGTAACATTGAATGGCAGTTTTGTAGTGACGTGCTGTTTTTGAGAAGAAGAAAACCATCTATGTTTGAATATGCTTAATGTAACACTTAACTGTGATTCAATTGCACAATTAATAGCTTAATCAAAAATCTGGTGCAATACGTAGTGCACACACATAACCAAGTACCTGTTAGTGACCCACAACCAAGTTTTTGGCAACTTCTAACGATGGCGATGAACTGTGCAGTACAGTTTATCACGATCTCTTTCAGCTTCCAAACACGTAGCAGGCACACTACTGTATACGTACCTGTGTACTCCGCTGCATCCAAAGGTATGCATTTGTCCCGAGAACCTGCACTACAGGTTTTTCTTTAATAAAATTTGGTTCTAAACTATTGGTTGCTTTGGTTTTTCTTGCGAAGCCTTTCACGGGGTTTGTGGAGGGACAAAGGTTTAACCTGTCCCCAGCGTTCGTGTGGGTTGTGATTTCAGTAATTAGTGGCAAACAACTCAAGCAGCACTGAACTCAAAGGCTGCAGCAAAGCCTCATCCTCCTCCCCTTTAACCGCTCCGCTTTATCCTCCTGTACTGCAGCTCAGCTCCACTCCTTGGGAAAAAGAGACAAGTCCTTTTTCTTTCCCTTCTTCCCTGGGAGTGGAGTTGCTGCAGTATAGCTGGCGTGAGGGTGACGCTCTGTGGTGAGCCTGAAGCCATGCAGCTGCTGTTGAAAAATAAATCTCCTACAACTCTGCTGAAACAAAGGCTCAGTATTGCTGTCTAGCTAAAGAATTAAAGAATTCAGCAGGTTTTAACCTTGATCTCCCTGTAAGAAACAGCCACAAACAGAACAAAGGTATGTGTGTTTTTCTGCCCTTCCCATGGCTTCCAATCTCTTTTCATGGATTTCTTCACACACAACTTGCTCCTTATTTATTTTTTTATTTATTGCCTGTGTTGTCTTCACTTTATCCCACTCTCTTCCTGAAGAGTTGCCTGTATTGTATAGAAGCTTGCAATATTGAGGGCTCTGCAAATCAAAACCTGTCCTTGAGCTAGCTGTATGCAGGGATTGGGCCCTGGCTATCAAAATACTCTGCTGCTGTTCCTGGGAAGTGCTCTCTATCTTTGTGAAGGTCACTGAATTCCTAAAGTCAGGATGTGCCGTGCATTCCTGCACCTGGACGTTCTTCCTCGCTTCAAGGTTTTAAGGTAAGCTACTACTGGCTTAGCTCAGCTTTAAGACTGGAGCAGAGTTTATGGTTTGCTGTTAGGTGGGTTTTTTATTCGTGGAGTTGGGTGTATTTTGAGGATCAGAAGATGGGCAACTAGAGGGAAAAATTTCCAAAATACAAGTTTAAACTTCATTTTCTCAGTCTGCCTTAGCTCAGCACTTTCTTATCGTCCCTGCTTAGCAGTCAGAGGAACCCGGCAGTATGGGCTATACGATCCCACCCTGCGGCACATCGTGCTGAATGTGAGGCTGAGTTCAGAAATGAAGCTGGAGGCTTTCCCTACGGGTGTAACTCTGCTAGAAAACATTCTGATGGTCGTCATTTTAGGTTCTCTAATCCTGTACTGTGGCTAGGTGAGATTTTAAGCTGCAATTTATCACTAAAAAAGCCGCCTATTGAATCTCAAGTGACTTAAGTTTCTTTCCAAATTCAGTGCTCTGATATAAATAACAGCAAAATGAAAACAAACCCAAGTCTTTTATTTTTAATGATGTTCCCATAGTTCTTTCCGAGGAAAGCTCCTGAGTTGGAAGGGCAGGAGTGAGAACAGCCACAGACAAGCTGTTCCCATAAATGAGACACTAAAATGACATTGCTAATACCTAACCTGAAGGGCTACTTTGCTTCAGAAAGCAATTCCCATGGAAAAAAGAATAAGATAATCACTTCACTTCTGTTTCCTTTGCTGTCCTCATTAAAGCCATATTAATTGCTATGCTATTTTGAAGCCTAACTGGTTTCAACATCATCATAAATTGTATCTCTATAATAAAACTTCTGAGTCATAAACACCAGCCAATATTTTATCCTGTTTTCCATTAAGATACTGATTTCTTTTCCATTTTTTTCGTGATTTATGCCTTGAAAGATGCTTTGCTTTCATATGAATCCAGATGCTGTGGCAAAAATGTTACTGTACTTTGACCCTCCTGGTTTTCAAAAGCTGAAACAAAACGGTACAAATGCTGCTCACTGATTTTTTTAATGTGATAAAAGGATCTATTCTCACTATTGCACCGCAAGTTGACATCCAAAACCATCAGAAGCAGCAGTACATGCTAAAAAAAAAAAAAAAAAAACCAGGTTAAGAAAGTAATAATTCTAGGGAATAATTCAGTGACAGCAATTATCAATCTATTTAAAAATTGATAGTGAAACAAGGCATGAAGCTTTTCACTTAAGTTCAGCTCAGGACTGTGTAGCTGTAATTCTACAAGCTATGCTTCTACAAAATCTAATGGGAAAATTATTTTCTTGTCATCACGACAGATTATCGATGAGGAATATCCTTGATGTAATTTAATTATTATGGTTACCTAATATATCGTGAAGGAGTGACATTTCATTGTCCTGGTCTCAAGACAGATGCTTGCTTTACAACTCAAATTGAAGAGAGTATGATACATTATTTTGTAGGAGAGAATGGTTGCATACCTGCTGGTAGGAACAATGAAATAGTCTTTTATGAAAGAAACCAGCTTAATTTATCAGCAGCAACATGGCAGGGGGACAGGGGAAAGCACACGAGGACACTTACCCAGTATGTGCTCCCAGCGTCCACCCACCGTGCAGCTGGACCTTTCTGCTTCGGAGCTGGTAGCACTGTGCTCAGTAGCCCTAAGTAATAATTATTTTCTGCCATGATTTTTCTTTGTTGTTTATGGACCTGTGTAAGCTTTTAGCATCCATAAAACTCTCTGGCAACAAGTGCCATAGCTGAATTAGGCAGTCAGTGAAAGTACCCCTGTGTAGTGTTTTGAACCTGCCCCATTAATTTTGATACCCTCAGAGGCTGTGCCGTTAGTGACAAGGACTGTTTCCTTTCCGTGTCACATTCTGCTGCTGATTTTTATGACCTTGTAACATATTCTTTCTCCTCCTCGAGGTGTTTTTTCACACTGTTTTCCCTTTGAATGTAAATTTTTTTCCCTGTATGGGGAGGTTTCTGTGCTTTGGGATCTCTTGCTCTTGCACTGTCACTCACATGAGTTATATGACGTTCGGTGCCCAGATTTTGGATACTGTTCTGTAGGTCCGAAAGCAGATGACGAAGGTATCAGAGTTGGCAGGTGGGTTGTTTTTCTTCTTTTACAGCTTGTTCATGCAAGTTCTTGTCACAGCAGTTGCTTTATCAATGGGGACATTGGGTACCCAGCACACCTGGCTGACAGGTATGGTTACAGCCCAGGATGCTTTGCTGCTGAGAGTGGATGCTGTGATGTTACCTGTGTCTTGGCCAGGCAGGGTCTAGAGCTGTTTACTGCATCTTGGACCACAGGGTGTTTGTTAGGGGATGCTTTTTGCTTTTTGTTTTTAGCTTCGGATTTGTGGGTATTTTTTAGTTATTGCTACTGCACAGTACATGGCTTTTTCCTTGGACCCGACTCTGTAAAACTCCATGATTATCTCTGGGTCTAGCCAGAGCTATTTTGTTGCTCATAATTGTCCAGATAGGTCTTTCTGACTTTTTTCTTCTTTTCTCACCACAGTTCTTTCTACATTTATCTACCTTGAATTTCTTCTGACATTTCAATCACGGGTGAAGTTTTGAAAGGTATTTCTGGAAATCCTCGTAGTGGCTTCCTATGCTGAGTAAATTCGTAGCAGTAAAGTTTTAATCTTTTTTTCCATTTCAATTATTCTGATATGCACAAGGCTCAGACCTCAGCTCTGTGGGACGCCAAGGCCACCGGAAATAGAGAATTTGTTTGCTTACCAGCCAATTGTTTATCCTATTGTGTCTTTTCCTTTTCTCCAGTAGCTACTTAAACCTCTTTAGGGACAGACCCTGTCAAAGGTGTGCTGAAAAGAATCCAAGCAGAGTATGTTCTTTTCCTGGATGCTCATCAACAGCCTCACAGACCTCTTAGCCCCTCATGAGCAACAACACCCCAGTATAAAACCTGTGTTGACTCTACCCAAGTACGCAGATTCCTCAGTCTGTCCAGTAATTCTTCACTTCATTATACCATCTGTCAGTACAGCTGTAAAAGTCTGTTTCCTGATTTTTTTCTCTCCATTTGAAAAATGATGTCACATTTGGCATCGTTCACTCTCTCGCGAGGAGCCCCTCTTTATCAAGCCCTGTTCTGAAGTACTGAAATGAGGGGTCTGATGTGCTCAACTTACGCACATACTAAAAAAGACCCCAAAAACAACATAAAAAAAGGGCATAACATTGTGATGCTTACAATGGGGATAACACCTGGAAGAATAAATGGCAATGGAGTAAGTTAGGTGTTGGTCGGGGTCTTCCATATTGAATGCTTTTGGGGTGCAACTGGGTAGACTAAATATTGCACGTAGCTTTTGGAAAAACACTGAGATCTTATTTAAGGCTTTTTAGGCCATGAGCCTAACTAACTTCAGGTATTAATTATCTATTTTTGCATAGATACTACTATACAATATATACTGTAATTATACTATAGTACAGCTACTCTAAATACATATTTTCATATATATCATACATATATTTTTACGCAACTTGTCCTATATATAAGTTTTTTACAGACGCTCTTTCTCAAGAGAAACACTAATGATTTGCTTCTGAAGGCTTTTTAACTGACAAAACGCGGTGAAGGGTTCTAAGCTTTGATTAAGTGGACAAAATGCTGTGTCTACTTGAAAGACAATGCCTGTCAGTCATACCACCATGGCACGTTTTACAAGTGCTGACCACTTCTTTCTCCTGAGCTCAAAGAGGCTGTGAGTACAGAAAGGAAACAAATTAGACTACTTTATAATACTGCTTCTCTGAGACTGGTGTAATGAAATGTATCTTCTATTTAAGCATGACATTTGGTAATAATCTTTGTGTAATGGGAGCAGAGCTAAATCTAGGGAAAGCAACAAGGAGTAATTATGGCTTACCAGTTCTCAATCTAATCTGTCAGTCATCTACAAGGAATTGCTATATTCCTGGTTAAGTAGCCCGATAATTAGCTCAGCTTGATTTTGATCCACTTTAATTTCTTAAGGGTAATTTTTAATGTTTTACAGTTTTACATTATTTATTAGCGGGGTTGAAATCTAAGCAAACTGATGCAGTAACTCTAGATAAGTGCTATGGGCTCTAAATACACTGAACTTGCGGGGCCGTCCCTTTGATGTCCCCTTCAAACTGCAGAAGGTCATTGCACAGTTGAATGGGGACAGAACCGATACCAACAGAATACTAACTCGTACCTGTCCAAGCGTTGTTCAACCGACTGGCACGGCAGGAAGGTGCTTGGTTGAGGATGACAACTGCGGGTGTCCTGCTACACTACGGTAAGTAGACGCCACCTACTTACCGTATGGACGGGTACCCAGAAACAACAATGCAAATACATCTTTTTCTGACAGGTAACTTTATTAATAATGACCTTGGATCTGTCGCACCTACCAGGTGCCAGTCTTTTTTCACACTCTGCGAGACTTTGAAGAATAAACTAGAAAGGCATAAAGTTAGTTGAAGCTACTAAGACACACATTGGAGGGTAGGTCAATTTGGGCCTTTTTTTTTTTTACCATTAGTTTCCATGAATGTGTGTCAAAAAACTTAAATACATTGAGAAATACAGTAGAAAGACTATATTTACAGTCAATTATAATGGGCACTGCCAACATATCCAATAACAAAAATAAAACAAAAATTTTTTTCATGTTTCTTTCATGCTTTTTTTCACAGAGATTTTTAAATATGATTTTGTTTTTTTTAAAAAATACAATAAGGAAATAATTACATTCTTAATATGAGAACATTATCTTACAACATACAGTCCGGGCCAATTAATTTGATAGTGTCTTTAACAAAAACTGATACTAAATTAAGTATTCTCCATTTGAAAAAATCAAATTGCCACTCTCAGCTCATTAAAAAAACACCTCTGATCCCCCAAAATTATGATCTGTTTTTTTAAAAAAGCATCACCCATTAAAAAAAAATAAAACAATTAAAAAAAGCACCTGGTACAGTAACAGGAGTTTGTTGTGGAAGCACAAGTGTAACATTTTCTTAAAAGACATAGAAATGCAACGGTTTAAAATACAAGAGTTTTTCTTTAAAACAAAAGTCATGCTGCTCTATTGCTGACTTTGCCTGGTGATCCTGAAATCTAAAAATGGTGAAAATACACACTCTTGTCGCTTTTTCTACAAAATCGTGCAGCGATAGTAATGTTCAGAAAACAGAGTACATTTCACAGCACCCAATGTGGTCTATGGAGAGGTTATTTCCCGAGGTTTTTTGTTTTCCTCCTTTCAGTACCTTGGCCATCGTATAGAACAGACGTGTCACAAATGCAAAGTGTGACGGTACCAATGTTCTTACGCATTGAAGACATACAATCGCAGTGCGCGCCGGGTTGGGGGCGAGGGGGCGGGGGTGGGTTTAGCAAGCTGCAGGAAGGGCAAAAGATGCTTAGTTTTGCCAGCAGCCCCCCCCTTGCAGTGGGCACGATAAGTGCCGAGGGCGACCGGTGCCCAGAGCAGAACAGAAGACTGCGGCGCTGGGGCTGGGGTTGTGCGCGGCCCCAGCACTATGCGATTTCTGTCTGCTTGGACAGAAATTTGCACGCTCCTATCTCAGGCATGGATTAAAAGCTGTCCGGGCCAAGGATTTGGGGTTTTTTTCCATGGGATATAAGGGGTGGAAGATACATTTTCAATATTGGGTAGACAGGAGAAGTGATTTGGCTTTTGACTACTCTGCGTTACTTGAGGCGGGACCACCTAATGGCAACTGTTAACATCATTGCAAACGTTGACTAGAAGCCTAATTTGCATCATAAATATCTACAGATATAAATTAAATATTATTGAAATATACAAATAAATAACTTAATTTGAAATAAAAAGCCTAAATGAACTTACTTTTGCTTCAATTTTTTTCTGCTAATATTACTTATGGGAACTTGATACTGTTTAGTCCATAGTCATACAGCATAGCATGTGCCCTCCGCTTACAGAGTTAGTAAGTAAGCAGATGACCTAAAATAATATTAAAAAACCCTGTTTTCAGTGAAAACCACACTGACACTGGCTTCCCTACTGTATCTGCATTCCTGCGGCACTTTGTACAAAGCGTAGTCCCAAGAAGCAAAGAGCCTTTTCTCATTTTGGGCCCCATTTCTACTCTGCTGAGGTCAACGGGATCCCTGACACAACCTGCATTTGGGGACAGGAACTGTGCCTGACCAGCTTATCAGGTCTTTGTGACAGCTCTGTGCCTTCAAATCCCACCAGCTCCTGCAGGAAGTCCTCTGGCATCCAGCTCAGCTGGGAATCCCAGTGTACCCTTCAAGAGTTACACACACCTATTCCTAAAGGTAAGAGACAAACTGTAGGCTGGGACGTACAAGGGGTGTGATCCTTGATAACTGCTCTCTTGCCAACATCTGTGGTTTTAATTGTAAATCTTAACTAATTATCAAGTCTCCAGCCCTAACATCTGTGATTATCTCCAATTATGAGTAGTATTTTAATTTTTTTAAATTAATTTCCTAGTCCTCACAGTTGAAGAGGAAAAAAAAAATCTTGAGAATGTGATTGAAGGCTCTCCAAAGGCTTAAAAAAAACCCACAGAGAAAAAATTAAAAGAACCCAAGTCATTATATAGTTTTTTCCTCTCTCTCCTGAATTTTTTAAAGCCAATCTTGAGATTTTCAAGAACTTTAGTTGGCAATTTACTGCATGTCAGTTCTCAGGAGTGACATGGGGACAAAGAAGAACAGATTTCTATAATTTTGCAGACTACAATGCAAGATGCTGTTTCCCAGTACACAGAAATGGACTCCTGTCTGAGAAAAATCCCCAATTTTTACAAAAGAGTCTGGACCTATCATCTTTTCAATCCATCTTCCTCAAAAATAATAGCTGAGGTCTGAAAAGACAAAGGAAACATAAGTACAGCAGTGTTCTGTAACTCAAGTTTGACAATACTATATTATAAAAAACAAAACAAGACTGTATAAGCTATTCTGAGTTGCCATTATCTGTTGAGGATTAATATCAATTACATTTTCTTTTTTTTCTAAAAGTATAGAAAAGAAGCAGTATCTAAAAATACCTTTTACCTTTTAAAAAAATGAGGAACAAATCATAGTTCAACAACATGACCTTTGAAAACAACTGCTGTTGTTTTCTGGTGGAACACTAACAAAGAGAACGTACTAAAACGCGCTTTCTTTCTCCCTAAAGTATGGCAGCTTTTTATCTCTCAGCGATAAAAGCATCTGTCTAAACAGTATCCAAAAAATGCTTCACAGCTGAGTCGTGTCATCCCACGGTCTCACACCAGCGTAGAGGACAGCGGCCCCGAAGAGCTCCTGTCTTCCCGGCCACGCAAGCCCTGCTGTTTCTGTGAATACATTTCTGCAGTTTTCTTTTGCCACGTGAACCGCTAACAGCAAGGCTAACGAGTAAGACTTCACTCTGCTGCCTCTGTTGGCAGACCTCGAGAAGTCAGTTTTAACCTGTAAGAGCACGCCTCACCCCTAACGATTTCCCATCCGTCTTGACGCACCAGTCTTCAGTGGTGTTCAGGCCACCTGATGTGACAGAACTATCATGGCCCGTCTGTGCTGTTTCAGCACAGCAAACTCCCAACTGCGACCCGATGCTCCTCTTTACTCACTTGTGGTTGGTTTGGGGTTTTTTTTGGTTTTCAGTTTCTTTACCAGCGAAGGTGGAAATAAAGAGTTACAGCTAATAAAAAGGGGCACACGTAGTTACACAGCAATACAGTAGAGGGAATACAGGCAAATTAGCGCCAAGCTACCATTAACTTAACAGAATTACAAAACCTCTTTTGTTGTATCGCTTGATACCACCTTTCAGATGAGTCTGTTGCAGCCTACGTCTTGGTCCATAACAGGTAAGGCCTTTATGGGAAGTGAGTGGTTTTGCTATATTTATGTTCCATTTTTCATCTCCCATTCCTGGAAGGGGAAAAAAAAAAGATCCGGAAAAAGTTAGAGAAATCAGGATATTTCACTGATGTCATCAGATCTGCAAAGCCAAAGCCAACTGAGGTCGGTAACAGTTTTTCCATCAGCTTCACTGGATCCAGCCTTCTGCCCACAAATTAGTTAGGGAATGCTAACAAGTATGTCCTGACAGCGTCTGTGTGCATCTTCCACCCCTCCGCAACTATATACGGCAAATTTTTCTCTCGCGCAGTGAAAATAAGCCATGTTTGTTTTCTGCAAAGGGGACTTACGGAGCAAATTCACACACCGCGGTTGGTTTAAAGCACTCAGCTGGAGCTGAACAAGGGGGAGGCTGATGGAGCTTTCTGACTTATTTGCATGAGACAGCAGGAAGCACTCAGTATCTCTCATAGCTGACACCAAGTGATTGCTTTGCTACTCTTCAATTTCTTATTATTAAACTCACGGCAGACACGCGTTTCTAGGCCGAAAGAGGGCAACTTACAAGCAGGGCAAAGAAAAAACAAGTAAGTTTACATTGCATTTCTCTCCTGTATACATAATCCACACTGAGCTATTGCTTGGAAAGTTAAAGAAACCACTTTGCCTTTCTGAGCCTCAGTTTCCCCACCTGTTAGCTGACAGTGACACCTACCATCAACTGCAAAGCATGTAATCTATAATGCTTTCATCCACGTATCTCAGGGCAAGGTACTGCCATTTCTTCGGCCTCATAAGTGAAAATCATGAGATTCATGTAGCTAAGCCAGTTAAATACAACTTGTGGCTCTTGAGGAGCAGAAGAGCTGAGGAGGGATGGACTCACCCTAGGACATCCACACTGTACCTACTCCCTGAATCAAACCCTTGCAGCGATCAAAAGGTAACAAAGATACAAAGGAGTTGCCCTCCCGCTGAAGTAATCACTGTGGAGCAACCGCCCAGCGTTCCTAGGCAGGCCCTTGGGGTCCTCAGATTCCGCTCCCGCCCCTCCACTCTGCGAGGTACTCTGCAGGCAGCCTGCTGACTTGGCTCCCAACATGAATTCCTGAATTTAACACTCCTCATTCTGCACTGACGAGCTCTGACTGAAACCTGTTACTTATCCATGTAAATATCTGTTTCTGCTGCTGAAAGCAGTAACAGCTTAGTTTGGCTCAACAGCTGCATGACCATGACACCTCTTCAACCACTGTAAACCGACAGTAAAGGTCACAGCTGGTGGCTGCTTTACCAGTATAATAAAAAAAAATAATCTTGGGTTTGAAACAGGTAGACATTTATTATTTGCTTAATCTTGTGGGGTTTTTGTTCTTCATTGAAATGGTACTTTTATTAAAAACCACTATGTTTTAAATATTCAGGTTTACATTTCAAATTATGGTAAACCTAAACTTAAAACACAGTATCGGTAAAAACTAAATTACTTTCAAAAGGATATTAAATGTAGATTTTCTATGTATGTGCTGCCAAAGCTCTAAAGGAAGTCGTCGTTGGCTAAGCAACTGGGAGGATAATTTTTCTAAGCGTTAAATAAGCCTTGAAAGCAGTAGCTTCTTTTGCAGGTGCAGAAGGAACTTCTTGTTTCCATTTCTCAGGCAGGTGCATGCCAGTGAAAGAACGTTTAAGTCAACACTGACCGCCTGACTCGGGGCTGGGGAAATGGGAGAGCTCATTTGCTTCTCCAGTCCCTGAACATAAGCAAAATGTAAGCTGCTGACATTCACCAGCCCACCAGTTTTGAAAACAGACCAGAAATAATCACTGCACTTTCCTTATTACACATAACAGTTGGCTTTTAGAAATTCATTTGAAATGTGAAACAGTTAAATAATTGTTTTTCTTGTACAGCAAGGATATTTGGAGTATTTTACTTCTCTGGGAATGCTAACGGAGAATACTGTTTGCCCCATTTTAATACAGTCTCCATATCCAGCCAAGTAGAGATTAACAATATGACAATTGAAAAGTTTTCTCACTTCTTAAAAACATGCATTATTACTTTCTAAAAGAATTAAAAGCATGCTGCAACCAGAAAAGTTAAAAACTCCAAATATATGTATGCATGTATGTGTCTGTGTGCAGGGTACGTGCTAAACAGTCAATCCCCAACTTCCTGCTGGTTCTTAGACTTAACCCTGAGCCTGTCCTCTGCCTTCTCTCTGTATTTCCCTGGCGTGTCAATGCACCCGAGAGGAGAGAGATTTTGGCGGAGCAGCTGCCAAACGTGCTGCCACAAACTGGCGCCGCGCTGCCGGCTCACGAGCGTGATGGTGACGTGAGGGTGGCTGCAAGCACAAGGCTGGCGGGTGACAGGCTCAGTGTCCCTCATGCAAGAAAAGAGCCAGAAAGGAGGTGATCAGTGCATTCAAATACATACTGGACAAAAAAAAAAAAAATCTGAAATCTTATACAACTAACTCCCTCGTAACGTCGGGAGACTGGCCAGGCGCTGAAGATGCAAGCGTTAGCACGGACGTGAAATCTGTTTCACGCCCACGTACGGCACTGATATCCACGCGTGGAGAGCCAAGTAAGTTCTGCTCCGAGATACTCACATGTGACGCCCTCTCTTTAGCCACATCCTTAAGGCCTGGGCTCACGCATAACTGCAAAAGGCCAAAAGAATTGAGAGCCAAATTCCACCCTCGCACATGTACAGTGAACTCCCCCTGCAAGCGGGGCGTGCTGCGGATGCATACCTGATGGCAGCCTTTGGCTGCAGGTCCTGGTGAACGGGCTCAGGACGGCTTGGGTTGCACTAGCTAATTCAGCAAAATTTCACTCTTAATATTTAGCGCATGAGGTTTTAGGAAAAAAGCTGTTAGAGCTGAATTGGATACTTTGTTTTTCCCAGGATAGGAAATATGCTCAGTAGCTCCATATCCTTTCTGATTAGCCTAATCTTACATCCAAGATTCCTCTACAGAAGAGCTTGACCAACCTATTGTGCCACCCAAAGCACAGCGACATCAAACACCACAGCAGGGATTTTCCTGTATGGTATATACTGAGCATAAAAAATGCATTACAGCTGGGAGATGTTCTTTACATCAAAAATGTTTAGAGTTTTATAGTGCCATGGTTTGTCCAGCTGTAAACATTAAATGGCTGGCTTTAATCTGCCGGTCCAGCATGTGGCATAAATCCACGCTCCCTTCCACAAGGGCTGTGCTCTGCTAGACCACATTCCCCCAGTAACGCTGTGCTAACAGGCAAATCTAAGATGAAGTGTATAGTTAGAGACTGTATCTTTATGAAACAAATTAGGGTAGAATTGGAATACACAGATAAGCACATGAATCCTTCTTCAGGTCTGAAACACAAGCAGCAAACTTAAAAGTTACATAGAACTGAAACCTTTTACACGGAGTTTAATTATTCTTAGTTGAATTTAAACGAATCAGGCTAACTGTCAGAAAAAGCAGTTGATGCCCATGAAAAAGATGGAGGAAGTGGTGTTAGAAGAAGGGTGAGAAAAATCTCACATAAAGTATAGCGGGAAAAGTAAATCATGGCCTGGGCAATGTAGAGAGCTTAAAGGGGCTGGAGAGGAGGAAAGAGGAGGAAAGAGGAATCTCTGGAAGAGATTAGGAAGTGCCAGAAAACCATTTCTTGAGATGATAATCTTTCGTTATCATCTACTACATTTAGGTGCTAAACTCATGTTCACCCACTGTGAATGTATATAATCAATGAAGACAACATAACAAAAGTTACTTAAAAACAATCCCTACACAGAATACTTCCTTGTTTTGAAAAAAATGGACTGCACGTAAGACGAATGTCTCTTATTATTATTGGTATAAATAAAATAGCAGTGAAATACTTCATCAATAAAAGCTTGGGCCAGTGCTTTTACTGTCACCTTTGGTTATGTGCTGCCCACATGCTTAGCTTGCTAGCATATTTAGCCCAAAAGAATGGGTATAAAAATCTTATTTAAACTAAAGCACAGAATTAGAAAACTCCTAACAATACAGGAGGACCTCAAACTTCAGCCTGGTATTTGTGAGACTAAATTTAAATTAATTCAATTGCTACATTAAATACACATTAAGACTAGATACGTGACCAACACATTGTTGATTATTATAATGTAGAACTATTTTTTGCTTGCATCTGCTGGCAAAGATGAGACCTGATCTTAGGTGGTTTCAGAACGCTTACTATAACAGTGCTCTTAACCAGTACTCTGCTACACAGATCAGTGGAACTTTATGCATTTTAGATGGACTGTCCATACCACAGACCACTTACCTTACAAATTAAATCTATAAAGGGACAGAGAAAAACAGGGAATGAGAGAGTAGAGTCAAATCTGTCTCCCAAACTCCTTACCAATTGTTCTGCAAAAGGTTGCCCAGAATCAGCAGTATTTACATAGTAAAACAAATAATTTAGATATGGCATATTCTCTTCCTAAGGCTAAATTTCACCCACAGACGCAGCAGGAACTAATCTTCCCCTCTCTCCTTCTCTATCTCTCCACAAGCAAATACAATTTTTTAAGAAAGAAAAAGGACAGAAAAAGAAAACAAGACATATCTTCTCACCTTTGCTTTTCGAAGGACATGGCCTCGACATGGAGAATTATTTGACGATGGAGGTCGCTTCAGAGCTGCTGCGCTGTTCACAGGTATTGAGCATTCAGTATCGCTGGTATCACAACTGGAGATGGGAGAGTTTTCCAAAGTTCGGTGCTTGAAAATTGGAGACTAATGGAGAGTGAAAAGCCAACACTGAGTTGCCTCCAAGGAGTCACATGGACAATGTTTTCTATCTAGACTTGGAACTGCAGATATTTTTTTTAAAGAAACCATATTCACAATAATGATGGATAAATGAAGAAGAGGTTACAACAAAAGAAAACAAAATGAAGTGTGTGTTCTGTGATGAAAATTAACGTTCGTTTTCAGTAATTAAACAACATTGGGTCATCCACAGGAATTGACACATCCCTCTAAGACCCTTCTGATGTCTGCTTCTGACACAGGTCTACAGCTAAGCCAGGACTGCCACGCTCCATTGTGAATGAGTGAGATGCAGCCCTTGCAAAGGGTGACAGTGACGGGTAGCGGACTGGCAGAAGTGTGTCTCCATCACTGCACAAATATCAGGTGCATTTAACTCTCACTGGTATGGAGCAATGTCTCAGTTCATTCACTTGTACAATCACTGAGGACAATGAGGTGTCAGCTTTTGCACATTATCCCAACACATACGGCTGTGATTCCCATGTCTACCTGCTCCCTGTTGCTGTAGGAAGTACACCAGATGTAGGGGAAGACTGCAAATAACACAGAAAGTCATTTAGTTCTGCTCTTCTTTCTTGGGCTTAATAAAACTTTCAAAAACTCCCAGTTCCCACTCATTTTATTGGAGCTGAGAAGGCAGAGCACTCCCAAACCCTGGTATTGGGATTTGTGTGTTTAATGACTTTGCATACCTGTGGGCTTGACGTTCCTGACTTGGGCTCAATAGCCAAGCCCAGCGTGATGCCACCAGCCAAGGCTTTCTTAAGGCTCTCCTTCACCTCAGTCAGTTCTAGCTCCAGGTTTACGCGCTCAGCCTCCTTCTGCTTACACTCCTCTTCCAACTTCTTTAACTTGTCTTCAAGAATCACTTGGGTTTTCCTGCCTGTCATCCACAGCAATGTTGTTATTGAAATAAGAAGCTTAAATTGACACTTACAGAAATAATTTTCTCTTAGTAAATGTAACAAGGTCTCTAAAAATCAGTGACATTACAAAAAAGGTATGTACTTTACAAAACCCACTTTTTCATGTAAAACATTTAGCAACAGAAATCAAACGCTTTCTTTCAGGTGCCTTCCCTAGGTTTCTAGTCTACTTTCAAATCAGTATTTGCTTTGTTATTTTTCCATGTCATGAATATATAAGTAGCCAGTCACAATAAAATCATTCCCATGTTCTGCTTTGTCTGAAGTCCACATCAGGGTCATTTCATAGGTGTGTATACATACACATATATAGAGTATGTCTGTAAAATAAATACATACACCTTTATATATTTCATATCTATACAGAAAGCAAATATAGACATTACAGCGTACTGTTTAACAACATCAAAACCAAACCTCATGTAGTGGCATGTCTTCAGCACAGAACACCAAGCTATTGGGATAATTAAGCCTACCCAGGGCAGAATCCAGTAAAAAAAAGCACCTCGTACCAGCATTGACTTCAATGGCAGCACGCAGATCTTTTCTTTCTTTTCGGAGCTGGGCCAGCCTATTCCGGAGCGCTTCTTTCCTCTTCAGCAGCTCCTCTTCTTTGCTTTGTAACCTCTTTGCATCTGCCTCCACACGATTCTTGCCGTATTTGTACTGCTCCGCATCTGTATTGTATTGTAGTTATTTATGGTTAATTTTAACTTGAACCTCTAAGCTAATCCCTGAGACTGGTCATCACAGGAAGCATGTCATGGTTTGAGAAACTGGTTTGCCATCCTCCCTCTTCCACTGGATTTTTCTCAAGGTTGAGTTATAGGGGGAAGATGAGAAATACCAGTTAACTTACAGTACACTGGTTTTGAAAAATGGCCTTGCCCTTCTGTGTAGATCAGAGGAAGGAAAGGAGACTCTTCTTGAGCTCTGAACCCTTGATTTTTAATTGAAAGGGGTCAGAGGAAGAACTGCCTCTTTGCCCTTTTGCCTGGTTTCCATTCCTACTTCAAATGCTTAAAGCACATGTCTTTTCTCACCTGATATAAGAGAATACAAAGATTGTTCTCACTTTTTTGATAAGAGAGCTTTCTTTTTCATTTCTAAATTTCCCATATAAATGCTTTCATTTCACTGCTCACACGTATCTGTGGTCTAATTTATATCACAGCCCCTTTCATACCTCTGTTCAAGTTGTAGACTCAAAGAAAATAGGTGAGCTAAGATCACTTTGTCTGCATATCTGAACGTAATGTCAACTAAACCATTCCTGACAAATAGTTGTCAAACCAGTTTTAGTCGGTCTTCAGTAACTGATGCCTTTACTCCCACAGCTGTCTGTTCTACTACAAATTGACCTGCGTGGTTAAGAAGATACATACTTTTTCCCCTGAAGTCTAACCCAAATTTCTCTTGTTGCCATTAAATCCATGATTTCCTAAAAATTTATCATGGGATTAAAGAAACACATTCTTTCCTTCTCTAGCAGCAGCTGTATTTTTGAATCCATATTTTAAACATGTGATTACAGTTCTTTGTCTTGTCTTCTTTAAGTAAAGCAATCCCCATTAGGGATTTCCTAGAGGCAATTCACCTGCCCAGGAGAACCCTTTTTCTGAATGTGTCACTCACCAATTGAAATATCCTCTCTCTGAGGAAATTCTTGAGCTGCGTGGCTGTCTTCATAATTTTGTTTTACCTCTTCTTTTTCAATAGTGATAAGAAAGCTTCCACTTTTGACCTATATAGTGTTATTACGTATTTTTCAGCTCCTCATGTGCCTCTTTCAACAGGAATACAGAATTAGTCTCTGTCCCAAATGAAGAATCATTACCCTGTTGTTTTGGCTTTGGGTGGTTTTTTTTTCCCCTGCTGCCCTCATGATTTTGCAACCACGGGTCCACATCTCATATTTCTTGTTCTCCATAAGACAACCTTTTGTCTTATGGCATGGCTGGAGTACTCATGAGTCACCAATGCACACAGTATCTCCTATTCAAAATCTTGGTGGGCATCTCCTTCTCAGCCACGGAAGAACCACAGTGGTTCTTTATCTTGTTTGCGAAGAAGAGAGCTATTTTGGGTATCCTCATGACTCCGTTCACAAGAGAGGCAGCAGTGAGAAGAAATACTTACTGGACGCAGTGCGCTTCACACATGACACAGATTCAGATTTCTTCGGCTGGCTATTTAAAGTTCTCCCTTTTCCGGTGATCCCATTAGCAGTCGCAGGAGGCTTCTTGCCTTTAAACTGTTTGAAAACAAAAATACAAATGGGTTCTACCTATTCCTGTGCCATTGGCATTACAGTCGCCCTTTCACCAAGGGCAAAGCTTGACAAAAAAGCCTCCTGCTCACAGAGTCTTAATACAGTGCATTGATTGAGCTGGAGACAGCACTTCCTCCAGAGAGGTCATCTCCGAGAGCCGCCTGCTCAGCGGGAGCCACACCAGCAATCACAGCATAACAAGGGGACGAACTCCCCATCTCTGGTGGCATCACTGTCTCCAAGTTATTTAAAACTCTGGTATTTACTGTAGTAAGGAAGCCATTGCGAGGCAGAAAAGTGATACCTTTGAATAACTTTATACAGTTAAGATTCTTGAAACACAGGTTTGTCAGACTTCATTTCATACAGAAAAACCCAGCTGGGTTTGCCACACAAAAATTCAGCACTGTTTCTCTACGACCATGTCATCTTTGTGGTGCAGGGATTTATTTTATTTTTCAAAACAATATAATTATTAATTATTTTTAATACGTAGAGTTAACATATCAATTTTTTCTTATACAACCTCTAGCTACTAATTAAACTTTTTTTCTGGCTTACTTAAAGGCATAACATCCAGGCAAGCTCACAAGAGTACCAGGAACAGCACATGTCATACCCGAGAGGTTTCCACTTATTGGGCTGCCCTGGGAAGAGCCACGTTGTCCTGACAAATCATAGGGTTTCCATTGGAGGTGCCTTAGCTGAGCACAGGGCATAGGTGTGCCATGCCCTGGTCACCTTCTTCCAAAATCTTTTGAGGACTGAAGACTGAACTGGGAGTGCAACGAGAAGTCTGCTGCTGCAGCCAAGGATCAAGGCAATTTATTGCTTGAGTCCACCTCTGATTCTGCAACTTCACTGAATTCTAATATTCCAATATGTGGTTTTTGTAGGTGTTAAGTGAGTTAACACTCCATATGACAGATGCCTTACACAAGGGAAACACTTATCTAACTTTTCCATTTCATGTTAGACTGAAAACCACCCATCTCTGTTATACATTCACAGGCTTATGCCAATAACCAGCTTTTGGAGACTGGCTACGGGCTCTAGGGAAGGTCCCTGGCGTGGCTGTGAGAAAGGCTTACTCTGCCCCATGGCTAGGGTCTGCCTGTCTGCTACTGAGGCTGAGCACATAGGGTTTCATTTGCTCTGTAGCTCTGCAGTTCAGCTGAGGTCTAGAAGCCTGAGGCTTCCGAAAGCAGCATAGACATAGGTTTAGGTTTTTTTCAGGCGAAGAAAACAACAGGCAGTAATATAAATATGGTATAGACACTATACACAACTATCAATTAGTATGTATATAATACATGTTATGATATACATGTATATTCACAGTATATATATCCATATTATTTATAATATGTAGATTAGTCAAATTATAGAGGCAAATTTGCTGTCACAGCCAGGTCATATTTCACTTTCTTTTTTTGAAGTCATTGCTGACTAAGGAGAAAGAAGGCAGCTACATATTCATTCAGGTTAAGTGTGGAAGGTCACACCTATTTTTCTGTTATTCACAATCTGTAAATCATTCAGAGCTTATGGGGAAAGCCCTGCCCAGGTGCCAAGACTTCCACATCACAATTTACATCGTAGCAAACCTGTTTCATTTGCAGTGGGCTCATGACTAAACTCCAAGCACTTCAGTGGTAACAATAAATAGCCCAAGGCCCTCCAGATATAACCAGATAAACAGAACAGGCAAAAAATTAAAAGCTTTGTTAAGTATTAAACAGTACAGTACCTGCGTGCCAGATCCCCTCCCCACAGCAGAGGTATTAGTGACAGACTGAGCAGAAGACAGATTGGATGAGACAGGGTATTTGTAATGGTTAGAGGAGAGTTTGTCAGTAGATAACCTATTGGGTTTTCTGTCAGCTGGCGGATAGCGCGCAAAGATTTTTGGAGACGGCAAGTTATCGTACAGGCCTGCGTTATCATAAAGCATTTCTTCTCCAATGTTCCTGCTACGAGAAGGAAAGCCATCTTCCGGTTCCCACTGCAACACATACACTTTGGCAGTTAGCAAACAATACGCCATGCAGAACCTCCTAAGCGAAATTAAAACATTAGCACTTCTTTTGACCACAGCAAGCCCTCAGTGTTCAGCAAGCATATGCGTACTGCTCACGCTTGAATCAAGCTGTTTGGAAAGCGGGGGGAGGACACAGGGTGGAAAGGAAGCATTGCATTACATGGCTTATCTCCTCAGTCCTTTGCGTTTTCCATATTACCCTGCCACCTCTACTGTTTCATAGACTGCACCTTCAGTTGTTAGCTCTCGCACTGAGGGGGCACAAGCAGACTGTGTTAACAGGGGAATACTCACAGGCTACACAGATGATTCTGTTGGATTACATCTGGTACATGAGTTGTTAAAAGTAATGTGGCCTAACAGCAGAAGCCAAGAAGTTCTTTTTGTTTGGGTTTTTTTTTTTTCTTTCTTCAGGCTATATGTCTTTTCAGTGAATACCAGCTGCTGGTATGCTAGTATTGCATTCTATTTGCTGAAGAATTATTATTCTGAGCTAACCAGCTAAAATAGCTACAGGCCATTCTTTTTTTTTTTTTTTCTTTCTTTCAGTAAAATGGAAAGCTCAACAACAATACTCCAGTGATTCATTCAATTAATCTTAAAAGAAACCAACCTGCTTGCCAAATATCCCTCCTTAATCCATCCTGGCTGTGGCAGTACACTTATACAAAGGCTTGAGCACGTCCAAGATCTATACATTCAGACTCCTCACCACACATGTGGTCGTGTGTTGTTCCCAAGAGGGGTTTTCTACCATCTTTCTGACATTACCAAGACATGATGGAGGACTGAACTTGCAGTCCACTTAACACTTTGAAACTCTGAATGTGTATTAAGAGCTGACACAGGCTGTAGCTCCCCTGTAAATCTTCCTGAGGACCACATGCGTTAAGCCCTGTTATACATCTGACTACAATCAGCTCTGCAGATTGTAAAGATGGAAGTGACCACTGTGCTTCCCCTTTGGGATGAGCAGTACCTGCTGTCATGAGGCGTGCGGCCCCAGGGATTGAGTGTGTGGTTTTTAGGTTTTTTTTTCAACAGATACCAAAAAGTGCCTGATGTAACCGAGTCCTTAATTTTGCCAGGTCCGGTGTGATCTAAAAAATACCCCCTTAAGTGAGTATTATATTCAAGGACTTGGCAACAAATCATCAACAGGCAACTGCTTTCTAAATGCACGTTGGCTCACGTGCAGGTTAATGTAAACAGTATGTCCCGCACCCCTAATACTCTGTAGGTGTGAGAGAAGTTTGCAGCCTCCAATCAAAAAAATAGGAGTTTCATTTGGAAACTGCCCAGTGGGGCTTTTTAGATAATATAATTTTCAGATGTCCATGCATTCAACACATGCAAACCATTTGTTCTGTGCAAATTCAATTCTTACCGATCCATTTATGCAGGGAACATCATCGTAATGAAGTGCCATTCCACTCGGACAGGCGTAGCCATTGGCAGTGCTTCCCCGATACGGATTTGTAGATATAACTCGCCTGTTCATAAAGCTGAATAAAGCAAAATAAAAATAATAAAAACCAGCACTGGAACCTAAGTCTAAATGATGATTCTGTGGTATGTTCCCTGTATCTGATTATGTAGCCTGGAAGCACATATCTTCTCACATTCTGCAGGAAAGCTGAGGACAGTTTTCCTTCTTTTGCTACTCACATATTGCTGCTAGCAGCCAATGTTACAACATATGTTTCTGTACTCTGTTCTTACAGTGGGGACAGAACTGTGTGAAAGCCAGGAGGGCAACAGCTGTAACTGCTCAGTGGCATGTTTACATGGGAACCTGCTGGTCTGTGTTATAAACCAGCTTGCTAGTGTCCCATAAAATTCCCTTGTTGTCTGTATCGGGGAGAAGCAGGTGTTTCTGGGCGCATGCATGTTCAGGGGGTACGTGAACTTAGGGACTGGAAGAAACAAGAATCAAATCCAGGAAAAAAAAAATTGTAAAAAGTAGAATTTATACAAAATCTAAGTTCACATATCTATCAAAACTTACTGGCTATTTTCTTGCTTAAAATCTGGGAATTTTTTTCATTTCCAAATCAGAACTTCTGGCTGGATAGAGTGTGCGCAATGGCACTATGTTTCCCAACTCTCTGGCTGAGTAATTATACATGCAAGTGCTCTATAGACTCATCTTGCTGTGTTTCACATGGATCTGAGCTCCCTGGACACTTCAAAAGGGAGAGATATATATATACATATGTATATATAGTCAGAATCATAGAATCATTTAGGTTGCAAAAGACATTTAAGATCATTGAGTACAACCGTAAACCTAACACTGCCAAGTCCCTCACTAAAGTATGTCCCTGAGCATCACATCTGCATGTCTTCTAAATACCTCCAGGGATGGTGACTCAACCACTTCCCTGGCCAGCCTGTTCCAATGCTTTTGAGGAAGAAATTTTTCCTAATATCCAATTTAAACCTCCCCTGGTGCAACTTGAGGCCATTTCCTCTCATCCTATTACTTGTTACTTATGTATAGTGTTATATATATGCATATGCTTGCTTGCTTGTTTATTTCCTCCCCTCTCCCCAAAATCAACATTGCAGCTTGTTTGAAGCAAATTCTGCAGAACCCATGCACGATGTCCAACAAGCCTTGTGATGGGAGCAAAGATCTACATTCCAGCAAAGGTTAGAATCAGGCTCCATAGCAATGACGACCCCCAAAGTGAGTTTTCCTTTGTAGCAACAACTGAAATATATAGAGTGAGACCCCAAATAATTTCTATAGCTTTTAGGTGTATGTTAACGGAAAAACAAAGCTTTCCATCCCAAACAATGGAACAATTCAGACTGTGTGCTGACATTTATAAAATATGATAAAGCCCTATTAAAGCCAAGAGGGTCTTCTATAGCGCTGGCTGGAGCTCAAGAATTCTGTGGTTTCAATGGTTGCTTTCTTTTGGCTTTGGAATAACATGGAGTCCACTGAATTTCTCATTCAGAGAGAGACAGACCTCATCCAACTGTGGCTCACCTGGGCCCCAGGAGTCCTGGTATGAACACAGAAGGGATGAACCTGCCCAGTTCAGTGTGAACCTTTCAGGGCAGGGCAGGGGTGGAAAAATCATTAGACAGAAGATTTTCTAACTTCAAACAAACACAACAAAAAGCCCAAGATAAATTCCATGATGAAAATATTTTTACGTTCATCCTATCTCATACTTTATTAGACACTATTAAAGGGCTGCATTTGTTTACTGTTTCTCTTAATGAACACTACTCAAGTGTTTCTGGTTAGTCTGAAGGACTGCATTTGGAGCCACTCTTGTACTTCTTTCTATTTAAGTAGGATGAGGCATAATAACCATGTCTGAAAACTGGGATATTCATTAATGACATCTGATGCACCTGTAGTAACTATATCCACCACAAAGGAAGCTAAGGTTTATCTTAGCTGCAAGCACTTCATAAGCATTATTTCACTAAGCCTCATTAATCCTGTTTACAGATGCATCCCCATAAGTTAATTGTATTTTGAAACTGCTAGATGGGAAAACAAATGGAAAAAACCTGCTTGGAAGCATTTTTTAGTCAACATTTCATAGATACCTACTGATTTAGATGCAGAAAATTGATGGGACTATTAATGAGGTGCCGATCATTTTGCAAAGCATGTCTCAGGAAACGAATAACCAGTAATCCTGAACCGACTGTGATAATCAAAGCTTTAATGACAAATGCAGTTAATTTGGAATACTGATATTCATTCTATAAAGGGCAGCAAGAGTATTTTATTAACACTTAAGTGTCATTGCCATTACTCCTCATTTTCTAAGAGTAGCTGAAAATCAGCAGACAGCTATTCTAGTTGCTTATCAACAAGCTCTTACAGTCTTTTAAAGACACCCAATGAATTTTAATTACTTCTTAATAGGGGAATTCTGCTATTTTGCAAGTTGTTTGACATTCCTTTCTAACACATGGTCTAGTTGTGTATGTTTTTTCACTTGGCTCCAATTAATATCACATTTGTTCAGAAAAGGAAAGCCAAGCAAGTGTTAAGGGGGAAAAGTTTTCCATTCTATTTCTTTCTTACATGTGGTTATTGCTAGATGCTGACTGAAGCAAAAATACATGTCAACACATGATAAACTTTTTGAGCCCTATTAACTTCAGAACAAGTATTAATGTAAGTCTGTAAGCTAAGTGCATTTTGATTCTGTCAAAACTACCTGGTTTTCAGAAAACTGGTCTTGTGGTAACACTGAGTCACTTTGATTTCTATCAGAAGTCATTCAAACCAGATCCTGAATGAAGAAGTCAATTTTTCCTCGTTAAACCTCTTTTAACACTTCACTAGTGGCAGGAGAGGCTTCTTTTAGAAAACTCTGAAGCTTTTCCCCTGTTTTTAAAACAGTTTCAGTCTGTTCAAAGTTACGATGGGCAGATGGGGTGTGATTCTCTAATATATTGTCACACGAATTCCAAATTCACATTTTGCAGCAAGGTGAGGGATGATGTCTTTGCCAGCTGTCTTCCCAGGCCACCTGCTTTCTGACCCTGGGAAACCACGGGGTACATTTGGAGCAGGGCATCCCGACTGGCCCAACTGGTCCCTCACTCCCATTTCTAAACAACCTCATCTAGCCAAGGAAAAATGACAGTCTCATCTCACCAAAGGCTGCTGTAATGCCTAAATCAACTTGGACATGTAGATCATTATATATGCTAAGTATGAATCGCTGTTCTAAGTTCAGGATGGGTGATGGGGAATTCACTCTACCAATTTACAATTTAAACAGTTTCTGTGCTGTGCCCTAGACATCTTCCCAATTTCCACCTCCTAAATTAAACCCCAGAAGTTAATTGGACTGGTGTGAGCTTGATGAAATTTTTAATTAGTGAAAAAAAAACCCTTGAGGACAAAACACTAAGAATGTGGTTATCCAAGACTTAAATTTGCTGTGCCCTTTCAGTGTACAGCATATATTGGCTATGTGTATGGCAAATACAGCCAATACATAAATGCAATCTACATATAGTTGTCTATTTATTTACTTTTCAGCATATTTTTCCTCTTCCAAGGACACTCTAAGTCTTCAGGCACAATAAAATATTAAAATAAAGCATTTGATAAGGAGACTTACTGAAAAAATGAGTAAAGATTTGAGCAAAGCTGAATGGTGTCTGCATCTTTTACAGAACTTAGCAGGATGCCAACACAATAATCATAAACACATCTAACCTACTGTGATGCTGAAACACTTCAGGAGTTCAATATCTGGCAAAGGGGGGGGGTTAACATACAGATAGAAATTCTCACAGTACTGGGAACACCCGGGTAGCTGAACGCCTCTCACCAGAACGTCTGTTTGGCAGCCTGGATGACGCTTGCTGTCATTTCCACGTCAATGTAGTCATAGTGCAGAGCTCCAGGGTCTGTCGAAGACCCTGTTTCCGCGAGCAAAATTCCTATCCATCTGCCCATGTCTTCAGAGGAGGATGCCTGCAAGGAGAAGGCAAGGGCGTACGTCAGGTCTTTAGTCTGCCACCGAGCTGAGCATTATTTCCAAATGGCACATTCTTTTTGGCTGACAAATTGCTACCACATTGTATGAGAGGCTCTGGTTTCTCTCTGCTGAACTCCTACAAACCCCAGGATTTCTTACTAAGTCTGCTTTGCTAGAAGGAGTGCACTTTAAGTAAGCTACGTGCTCATCAGTTATGATGTAATACAAAGTGGGCAATCTCCAAGAAAGAAGAAAAAATAATCGTTTGAGACTTGTGGATTTAGATTCAAGCCATGCTTATTTTAGACTTCAGAAAATAGAAAGCTGTAACAGAATTCTTTTCCTATGCTAGGCTAGGGATTTTAGTTAGGATACTCCTAAGAAGAAAATCTTAGCCCTAAGTAGAAATGAAGGGGGAAAACATGAAATAGAAGCAATTTTAGTGTTGTTTTTTGAAAAATTCCAATACATTTGTCTAGATGATGGCATTCATTTTCCTAATGGCACAAGTACAAACATGAATACTGTTAAAATAATTTTCAGTCATCTTTCATGTTTTGCTTCAAGTCAGCAATTACAAAGTTAAACAGTAGCAAAATAAAAAATGGAGAAAGAAAAAAGGGTGGGGATGGGGGCGGAAACTGTAAAGTTTCAAAATTTCTCATTGTTTTTAAATATTTCACAGTTCCTTGAGCCACTTTCCAGTTTTTCAGTTTCTCTGAATTGCTCACATATAACAGGCCTGGGTGCAAGGACAGGAGACCAGCGTGACTTGCAGTTGGAAATCCAAAGTGGTCAGTGTCCATCCTGCCACTGAAAACAAAAGGTTGCCTCCTCCTATGTCTTCATCATACTTGGCTTTAAGCGTCTTATTTCAGTTTTCAAAATATGATGAATAAAGCTCCTCAAAAATTCCCGAGCCACCTAACACAGATGAAAGTATGACCTCCGTAGTGCGAGTAGTGTGCCAGTGTGTACACGTGTGGTGTGTCGAGAGACTCGCTAGGATGCTGGCCCACTATTATCTTCCTGCAGAATTGCCTCAATACGAACACAGACTGAGTAAAAGTGGTTCACATAAACAGCAGACAAATAAGAGTTAAGAACTCTAGAGATCCCATCAACAGCAATCCATTATTTAATTACTGCTAAGTTATTCACCCAAAGTAATTACATCCCTGATGTTAAAGGGTGTATAGAGAAGAAGCAGGGATATTTTAGTAGCAGTTCAAGGGAAGGTCAGTGTAGAGAAAAGCACCTTACTGAGAAGATTTCTGAACTGCATTAAATCTCAGTTCTCATTTGCCTACAACTCTTAGTATTTTTTTGTCTTTCTAGTATTCATTATCCGACTCTGCACTAATATTATTCCAAAGATTTTTTTGAATGGCCAGGTTGTATTAAAGTGCTTCTCTAATTTAGTTTGTGGGTGTTCCTACAGATCACAGCCATTAGCAATCACTGCACCTCAAGCACAGCAACCTCCTGCCCATTTCGGAGCAGGCGGAAGGTCAGGGGATGCTTTGAATCCAGTCCTGGGATGACTTCGCAGCCACGGAGAGGGATGGAAACAATGTGCGTCTTCAGATCTGTCCTGTCCTTGTGGAAAATGAGTTTATTATCTTTCACTCTGCACCAGCGCTCACGCCAACGGTTATTCGACAGCACGTTTAGATATCCTGCAATAAAATGAAACATGAGATGTTTTACTCCTGACTTCTTCTGAAAAGAAAAAAAAAGAAACTTACTTTCCAATGTAATGCTAGCACTTAAACAACTTGTTCCTCTTATAATATAAAGTCCAGATGGATTTTAGGAAGACAAGTAAATGACCCTGCCCCACTTCTTTTAATGAAAACTTTCACTGTGCCGATAACATAGAAAAAAGCATCTAAAGATGTGATCCAACTCACTTGCAAATGGCTGTTCTGTGTTAGTCACTGCAGCGGCTGGATGAGCAGGAGTACCCCAATCCCCAAGATTTCAGTGAGAATTGGAGAGGGACAGTGATAAAAAGGTGCGTACGCAGCTGATGTGCTCACACAGAAGACCCACCTTCTCCACGTGTAATGGCTTTGATAACTATGGCTGACCAAGCTTTCCTGGGAAAACCACAGCTCATATTATATAATTAGGTGATGAACTACCTTCTTTAACATCCAAAATCAGTGTTTTAAAGACCTACTAAGTGTTGATGTTATATTTCATTTAGAGAGAAGAGTGTACGTTAATAAATGAAATAAAATTCATGTTGGTTTAAAATTCCAGAAGTAATCATATATGAAATTTAGCTAGACTTTAAGACAAAATTTTAAACAAAGATTTTTGTTTCTGGGGATAATACATTACCCTTACAACAAACCACAATTGCATGAACCAATTGCCTTTTTAAAAAAATGCACTTTTCTTATCATGTGGTATATCGGATGCAGTGTCTAGGCATGTAATATCATTAGTGGGTAGTATTTTGTGTTTGTCCTTCTCTGTCCCATAGTAACAATCATTCCAGGGTCAAACCTTAAAATCAAAACAATGCCCAATTTTCCTGCCTTATTTAGTTTGGGAATAAAAAAAAAAAAAAAAGATGTTCTGCTTCCATGTTACAAATGGTACATGAATTCAGCATGCTGCTGCTTCCAAGCAGACTATGAAGAGGGAAATAAATGCTGTCTTGCACAGGCCAGAATTTATGTAAAGAAATTGCCTTATACCTCAGATATGATTTGCATTTAATCCTGTTGGATAGCTATCTCTTTGGTTTTCATTAGAACTGTGACTTATCGTTAATTTTTTTGGGTTTCCCTTCCAACATTATGGCTCCAATGTCAAAGCTTGATCCAACAGGATACAGCAGATCAGAACTGCGCACATCTTGGAAGGTGCCATAAGAAAAAGGAAGATGTGCACAATCCTCCGATTTTGGCTGCTTGTGATTATCACACTCTCCAGCTTTCCTCCCTCCTCCTGTAACAAAGCCTTGTATAGCTGTGCATTATAATATAATCCCTCGAAATGGAAAACCCTTCACATACAAGCCAGCTGGCTTGTTTTGGAGTGAGTCTTTATTTTTATTTTTTTTTCAGATAGCATATTTTCTCCCCCTGCTCCCAATGCACTTCTCAGAAAAGCTCCTCCAAACCCTCCTACTTCACTTGAACTAAGCAGGATCCCATGCTTTTCCTCCCACATATCCCTACTTAAATCTTCAACAGTTGACATGACCAAATTGCCTTGAGTGTGTTCCCAGTTGGGGGATTAGCACTTCAGCTTAGCCCAGGCAGGCAAAGACCCGTGATGCTGTAGGGAAGAGCTTTGCCGTGACACTGGGTGCAGGTGGGTTTTAGTTTCCACCCCAGCCGGGTGTCCTCTGCAGCCCCACTGGGCTTTTCCCTTTGTTCATGGGAGGTAGAGCCTTTTAAAGTGTAAAAGCTTTCAACTATGAAGCAACCTCCCAGAGGGCATTGCACTGAGCCAAATTTCTGATGGTGAGAAACTCCTTCTGCAAAGACTTCCTGCCATGTCCAAAGCCCAGACACTTATATATTTTCCTATAAAATCTGCAAGTGGTGTTGAGTAGAGACAAATGCAGGCAACAATAATGACTATAGTTACGTCCATATCCGAAATAATGATAGAAATACTAGGAATTAGATTGTACAGCTGTGGTTAATGTCTCACATAATACAGAATAGTCATGGAGTATGAGACCCCGGAAGTTTGAGCTTTTATGGAAGCCAGATGCTTCAGACAATGCATCTGGCTGGACACAGCTTTTCCCAGCTGCTCTTTTGGTTGATAAATCACATCTGTACTTCACTGATATATAGGCATATACACACACACTTATTTAATCAGCGATTGCTTATGAAAATGATTCCCAAAGTATGCCTTGAGAGCCACCTGTGATCTGTGACGTTCTCACTGGTGGTCCATGGATCTGCTTCTTTCACATTGGGCAAGCACCTATCACACCATGCACCAGTGAGTTCTGCCAACTGCTGCCTAATCACAGATTTCTGGGTTTCCCAAAGTTCTCCTTGTCAATTAAAGGGGAAAAGGCAAATCCAAATACAGAATCCGGTGCAACTGCTTCACTGCTTTCTTTCTATGGAATTTAGTTTGGAAAAGACTGGAGAAGAATGCATTCAACTTTATTCATGTATGGAAGTGTTAATACTGGATCACCAGAAGGCAAACAGGAGAACGTAAATGCGTCACATTTGAAAATACCAGAGCTGTGAGGACATCAGCTAAGTGCACTGCACAAAGTCCTAAACTGTGAGAAAATATTAACAGCTAAGATACAAAACACAAGCATTTTCTGCACGCCTTTTTATATGCTTCCTTGGTGCTGCCAAGTCCTACGGCTGTCATATGGAGTGATCAACATTAGGAGCTTGTTAATTCATCCAAGGTTCGCCCAATATGTACCACCTTAGGAACCCACAAATAAACTCAAATCATGTTGGCAGTTGACTGCTATTTTGATTGCTATCCCATAAAACCTCACCATGATCCATCATAAAAGAACTACTCCCTTACTAAAGAACCTTCTTCTAATTCCTAGTCTAAATTTATTTCATATTCCAGCCTGTAATAATTGTATATCCATTTGTTAAAAACAGCTCTTGTTTCTTGCTGGTTTTTTGTTCACACTCCTCTTCCTCCTCATCTTTGCAAAGAGCAATGATATTCCTTCCAAGCCTGTGCTACCATTTTATTTAAAAAGTCATTTTTATTTTAGTCGCTTTTAAGAATTATAAGCTTTTCATTACTTTACTCCTCCTTCAGTCTGAGTGCATCCTTCTGATGTTGAGGGAAGAATTATGGTAGTAAAAGCAATTTTAGAGGAAATTCTAAGCTATCATTTTATAAAGTTTTAGTCGCATTGTGCATTTAAGACTCAAGGCGGAAAATCACTTACCACATGTTGGAACATCTTCTTCAGCTGATGAGGTCTGTTCATCTGTTGATGGCTTCTTCTTTCCTAAACCAATGATCTTCGTTATTTTTTTTCCTGTTACTTTAGTCACAGTGCCCTTGGCTTCTGATTTTGAACTTTTTTTCCTTTTCACTATTAGGAAAGCAAAAGTGTGTATTTTAGTGTGTTTAATTTAACCGCTGAACAGAGAGAACCTGAATAGAAACAGTAGTTCAGACAAACAATCCTGTGCAAAATGAACATTTGTACAGGCGTTGCAGACTGCAATGAGATAAACATTATATGCCCTCTCTAATGAAGATGCCTATAAATAACTTCTGTGCAATAAAATCATGGTATTCAAAAGGATAAGAAAAACAAAAATCAAGCTTCAAATTTAATTTAATTTAACCCAGCTGAAAGACTCTTTCCACAGAAGTTACAGTCTAATTTATCAGTATGCTTGAGGTACCTGCATATGAATTTAGCTCATATGCACAAGAATAAAAATCCAGCCAGATGATCCTTTATTGTTCCTAAACATTTACTTCAAAATACTTCAACAATTAAGTACATAACAAAGACAGAATATGTGTGCCTAGCAAAAATACTCCTACCATGTACAATTAGGTTAAGGTATCTTCTCACAATGGACCTTTTAGAAAGACAAGACTTTAAATAAACTATTAACGATTAAATTAGTGGCTTCAGTATAAGCATCCAAGGGTTAGACGTTAGCACTTTTTTGTGATCATGGAAAGAAAAAGCTCTGCTGAAAAGAGGTATTTTGCTAACATCCAGTCTATGATTCCATTAACTTAATATGATACTAGTAATATTACAGCTCTGTGCACTGAGGCATGTTGAGCTGCCGAATGTAATCTGACAAGGACTATGGATATAAGCTTTTTTAAATGCCTACCTGACTAAAATCCTAAATTTTTTTTGAAGGTTTCAAGGATTAAACAGAATCAGAAGAAAAGACCTTTTGTTTGCAAAACAGAAAAACTGAAAATAAACTTTCAGAAATTGCATTTGGTGGCCTAATTTGGATTCCATCAACGGAGCAAAAGTCTCTCTGAGAACTGAATGAGCAACAAAAATATCCTTCAACTTGTCCTGATACATGATTTTGATGAAAAATACATCTAGGATAGTTACTGATTGAGCTGCTGTAACTTTATCCCTAACACATCGATTCCCTTTGCAGTAGTGACCTTTTAGTGGTTATGGATGTGTAAACTGAGGAAAAAAGAAGGACAAAACGTAGATATGAGAAATGACTATATGAATGAATTAACCAGGAGAAGAATGCACAGAAAACAGAGAAGCAGTTTGGGGCTCACAATGGGATAATTTATCATATTTAGTTTAGTTGTTAGGAATCATGGAACATTATTTAGAAATCGTATCTTGTTGCCAAGACTGTACAAATCTGTCACCAGCTGCATGCTGAAGGGGAAAGGCAGCTTTTCAGGCACAGATAGCTGTTCACCAGCAAACTCCAATACAGTGACGTGCACGTGCAAGCAAAGGTTTGCTTCTCTTTTCCTAAGGGAAGACTTTATATTGAGCTCTCTAAACAGGCAACAAGTTCCCATGTTCGAGGCAGCACCTGCCTGCAGACTGGTCTCTGTCCGATGCAGCAGCAACTGATGACTGACTGGCTGTGGATGCTGAGTCGGGGGAGAGGTGAAAAGCATTGAAAAACACCAGAGACACAGAAAAACTCATCTCTCTGGGACAGAACCCAAAGGCACCATTCTCAAGAGCATGAAGAGACAGTGGAATAAGCCCGTTTCAGTGCTTTTTTTGTTCTAATATCTTCTCTTCCCTTGACACTGCTGTTTTATTTTCCTGCAGAACTGAGAGGCAGCAGAAGTAAGGCCTTCCTGGCTTAAAACTTTTCGAGTTTAAAGAATATGTTGATTGCCTGATTGCTACTGATTTTTGTCACAAAAGCCTTTTCTAATTTCCTTTCCCACAGCAAAACAAGCAGCTGGTTACGTGGGGTAGAGTCTGGACAATGGGTGATGGCTGGAGATGACTGCCCTCCGAAGTATCCCCTCCCATGTACTCCCTTAAGCGTTTTCTATCCATTGTTTAAAAAAATAGCAACTAGTGATTTTAATTGTCCTCCTTGAGACATGTCAGCTGGGCTGGTTTTCGAGCAGCACATGCTCCGTCATGCCTCTTTGGGGCACCTGAGCCACCAGACACTTTTGGACACCATGGACCATACAGCTTTTGGGTCACAGATGTTTCTCAGCAGGTTTCAGAGGTTAAAACAGCAGTGCACTTTTTGAAAGCTTAGTAGAAGTCTTTATAGAGTGAAATCTAACCAAGTACCACAACTTCTAGAAACTACAAGAAGTTATGTTTTCCTATACTGTTGGGTATGTCAGAGATCTGTATAGTCAGGAAATCTTAGAAAATGGCCCAGGGAGAAGATAAAGGAAGTGAGTCAGAAGGCGAGACAGTGCTGGCACCAAGGCCAGTATTGACATTGTGCTCCCTGCAGCTCACATTACCCTTCAGCTTGACAGCTGCAGAAACACGTCTTATCTAAATGATACCATTTCTATATGGCAAGTTAACAAAGTCACAGAGTTTCTTCTACTCTGGGAATCAGAGAGGGAGTGGGTAAGAGACCATAGGAGTTGAATTTTTTAGATATAGCTTGGACAAAATTCCCTCTGGCTTTGGGATGTGCCCCTGTTAGATTATAAGGACTACAAAACATGCATGGCTCCAAAGCAGCACATGTAAAATTATATATATATACACTCACGAACCCACTGATATTACATCATTATACGTATTTTAGTATGTTAATATAAATAATCATACAAAATAGTTTATCTGTGTATCTGTGTTTACACACACATATACAAACTGTGTATATGTGTGTCTTCATACATATACGTATATAATACTCATGACTCTTTCCTTCTAGTATTCAAAAATAGCTTCTGTGCTTAGAAGCTCTACACCCACTATAGTTAGTTACTAAAAGCAACCGTTTTTTGCCTATAGTGGTCGCCCAAGACCTAAAAATCTGTCCAAGCCAAAACTTCTATATTCTGTTTCCTTATACTACTTACATTGATTTTACGTGCACAATTACAGCATCAAATGCCTTCTGTTACAGCAAAATTTTAAGGATTCAGTCCTGACCTTATTCAGCTCTCAAATTAAATCCTAATAAAAATATCCAAAAAACTTTACTGCCTATTTTTGCAAGATGAAGGCCAGGTATTTTACTACCAATCACTCCTTAAATGCACTTACTATTTACACCAAGCATCTCTGCATCTGAGACATACCTTGTTCTTTCCCATTGCACACGGTAGTGATGCCATTTTCCACAGCACCCTCCCCATCTGAGCTTGGCCTCTCGGAAGACAACTTCTGCAGGGACAAAGATTCGTTGACATATAATGTTGGCACCTTCACCAAATGAAGTGTCATGAGTCAATTTAAAATTATGCTTACTGTGAAATCAAACACATTTCAAGCTCTCATCCCCTTGGAAGACAAATAGAAGACAGTAAATTCCCTTTTAGAGAGTTTTTTTTACATTGCCATGTAGGCTTTAGAAAAGACCAGAAATTACAAAATAGGTCTATCTATATTTGAAATTAGTCAAAACAGTGAAACAATCATAATTCAACACCTTTTTTTACACAAAATAAATTAAGTTCTAGGCTCTACATGTCACTGCTAATTTTTTTTAATATGCTTCACATATGCATTTACAATTACAATTTATCAGAAAAGAGTGCATTCTTACATGGTGCTTCAGTACTTCCAATATCCAAAAAAGGAGGCTAGTGAAATAAATTTTAACACTGATTTTTCTGTAACGGTTGCATATGAGATATAGGATGACATGATAAAGAGCTTATGCCGGCACAGTTTTGGTGGCCACGCTGCACAGCGTGAAGTAGTGAAGCCATGAAGAATGCAAGCATGCACACACGACAGTTTTGGCCTTGTAAAATCAGGAGGTCTGAGCTGTCATGGAACATGCTTGGCTCCCACGTGGAATGCAACGTAACACTACTGACTGTAGTGTTCTTCCTTCGCGTGGGTACTTTTAAGCAGGGTCTGCAGAGTGGTCTGCTCACATGGATGCCCTAACAGAACAGGGGCTTAAATCGGTGCTGGCAATGTACTGATCGCTCACTGCAGGGTTGTCCTTCCTAATTCTTGCTCTCCTAGCCTGCTGAGTCAGGGCAGCAGAGACAACCACATATGAATAGCCAAGTTTCTGTGTTGAGGCACAAATGCTTGAAAGGGTCTGCCAAAACAGTGACCTCAGCACGCCCGGGGAGCACTTCAAGAGCTAAATTCTCAAAAATAAAAGACTTTCCCTTAAAACTTCTGTATAATCTTCAGTTATTGTTCCCTGAGGGTCACATCCTTCTTTACACTTGAAGAAGAGCATCTCTGCTTCACAGCACACATATCAGACCTGCTTAGTCTGCACCCTAAATGGCTAAAGAGATGCTCCTAATGGATACAAGCCAGTCTGCCGGTTGTTCATCACCAAATGAACAGCCATGGCAGAATCTTAATTCTGTAAGATATGTGCACGTATCCAAGCAAGCAAAAATGACACAGGGGCTAATAGTCTAAACCAGCGCGAGTCAGCAAATAGTTACTGAAGATTGCCCCAGAAAATGGTCTAACATGAAAAAGTTAATACATGAAATTCAGAACCTAAATTCAGTTTCAGCTTTGTGATCTGAACATCCCCTAAACCATGTCTAGCAGTGACTCTGTAATAAGTAATCACAAGGAATTTTGCATTCATCATTTTGATAACTACCTTTTCCAGCTCCGTCTTGTGAACTGGAGAACTAGACAACGGCCCATCGGAGTCTACTGCTCCTGTACAGTTGCTGCACACATCTTTTATAACCTTAGGAGACAAGGCAAAACTTATTAGTTACCCATAAAACAGAAATCAGAGAAATTATATATGAACGTGAAGGGAGATGGGAAGAAGAATCCCCCAGGCATTTACTAGGCTGCAGGTGTCAGGCAGGCTGCCACTATACCAACTTCTCCACGCTGCCTCCCTAAGTCATTTCATGTATGACCTGGAGGAGACATAATGTCTAGAGGTGGAAGGTTTCAGTTTCTAGACAAGCTAGGCTCCAAGGCTCTCCTGAGTAAAGAAACAACAGCGCTGCTGATTTCCATGTGCTAGTTTTGCAATACGAACTCAGCTGGCACCACCAAATTAATTTCATTATGATGACGAAAAAGTGGGATTAGATCCAAGGTCCCACATGTCAAAGGACAAGTGTTTTGCATAAAATGCTACCCAGCTGCTCTGTTTTTTTGCTATTGGAGAAGTAATGAAGTGCTGATCAACTTACAGTTAATACTGTGTAGTGGTATTTTGTGGTATTTTTGTATTATACTTGCACACTGACATAAAGGTACAGGTCAAATTAATTGTAAATGTGTTCTTGGAAATGGAAATGGTATTAAGTCTGCTTTTAAAAAAGTTAAAGAAAAATCCAGAACTGAATTCACTGAGATTTTGAGAGAATTTGAACAACTTCAAAACCTGAAACTATATAAATGTAAAAATATGCAATGAGTGAAGACATTTGATGATTCCCTATGAGCATAATTTTTTCTTTCTCTCTTGTGAGGTTACTACCAGCCCATTATCAATCTGAAATTGCTTGTGCTGATAAAAACAGATCCTGACTTGGTTGAGTCCCATGCCAAGGCGGTGGTGAATGCCACACCACTGATCAGAGCCATACAGGCATGCAAGGGCAGCAGAGCCCAGTGAGCCAAGAAAGGCATCCTGCTCTGTTGCAAGCATTACCACTAGACATGCAAACTTTCCCCTTTACATGTACGTGTTTACATATCCAGGTCTTCCTTTCACATTGTTTACAGCAAGGCAGAGAGGAGGATCTGGCCTGAGAACTCCCAGTTCCAGGGAAAACAGCAATTAGCTAACTGTCAAAATCCAGATTTCTTTAAAGGAGAAGAAAAGCAAAACAGCAAACAACATCTTTTCAGTTTTGAACAGAACAATTTTGATGTGGAAACCATTAAAGAGCTAAAGATGGCACCAAACAGTCCTTTCACTCTCCTGAAGTTCCCTTTAAGCGTGAAGCTAAACAAATCAATGTTTATGGGCTTACAAAGACCCTATTGCTACAACTCATGCACATCATAAATTAGAGGCACCAAATGCCATAAAGAAAGAATGAGCAGCAGCCCCATTTTACAGATGTAGAACTTAGTAACAAAAGAAAATTAAATCACTCACTTATGTGACATCAGTGTCACATAAAAAAAATCTAGGCAGAGCAGGGAACTGAACCTACTTCTTTATTTCTGAGCAAGTATCTTACATCACTTCAGCATCCTTTCTTAACTGTCTGAACTTCCCTATATCTTGCCTCAGAAACATAAGCACAGTATTTTATGGTGTCCTTTGTAACAGAAAATTCAAGATATATCTGTTGCAGAGCATTTGCACCTCAGAGTTAAATGTAGTCCTACATTCCCCAAAGTCATAAGATTTTTTTTAATGCGTGTTGTTTTATTTTCAATTGCTCATCCTCAGTATGGTGTAAATATGCTGCTGTTTTCTTCCGAAAGAAATGTGACCATTCATTTTCTGGGAACATTAATTTCTGTCTCCTGCATGACCCTGATTCAATGGCTCATGTTTTCAGCATCTGCTCACACCACACAGTTAGTTAATTTTGGCAAAGGCAGATAGTAATGAGAGTTACAGACAGAACAGAGGGAAATGATTTGGCAGCACTAACTGAATAGTATGTGCAAAGTCATGCACTCAAGTAAATCCGGTTCTTATCATACCTCACATATTTAAAGAGAACCTAAAGTGTTTAATTGGGTTGTAATTAAATTTTGATTAAAAAAATTACACACTATCAAATGGAAGTTCATGGCAAAATCTGAAGCAAATGCATATTCAAGGATCCAACACTTCATTTGGGTTCAAGGGGTTCACTGGCAAAGACTTGCTCATCACCTTCTATGTGCAATATAACTGTGTTCGACGCACAGCATAAAACTCATACTTCTACAGCTCAGCAGGATGAAATGCCTTTAACATATAATGGTTGCCTGGATGCACTCTCTATAATTACGTTTGCAGACAGCTGCCATTATAAGTGTGGTTTTCACATGCTTATAGCTTTAACTCAAAACTTTAAGGACAAAACATTCCACCAGTGTTGCCAACTTGCATAATTTCAATCACAAGACTTGGTGGTTTTGTCAGGGTTTTTCTATGGAGTCTCTTGGATTCACATGAAAACAACATATCAATATTTTCATTAAAAAATAGTTGTGAGTGAGAGTGGGGAAAGGAGGTCAGCAAACTTTTATCCATTGCACTGAAATGTGTGAAAATACAAATAAATGTATCTCAATGGCTCCAAAACTAAGAAACAAATAAAAAGAATCCCCAAATGTGTTATTTTTAATAAAATGGCATAATCTGGAAGGCTGTGCTGAGAATACTTTGTAACGGCACACACTCCATTAACAGTTTAAGTTTTCCCATGCTTAGAAAAGGGAAATAATTCTCTTTTTCTCACCACAAATGCCTTTGTATATTACATATACACACACACAAAGGGTGACGTGCCAGGAAAATCAAACTGAGATCATAAGCAGATTATGCATTCAAGTATTAAAAATATATAACCAAATGTGATCAGAAAACTGAAGACTTTTCATTTCTTTGGATAGTCTCAAAACTAAATACATTTTAAATAATCTTCTGTTATTCCATTGCAAGAATTTTAAATACCGCAATTACCATTACAATGTTGCAACTAGTAGACTTCAAAACTGCCCCTTTCAAATGAAGACCTAGAAAAAACTTCTGCACTCTGAACTATATTATTATTCCTTATTTACGTTATAGAAAAGTCTTGAATCCCCAGCTGGATCAGGATATACAACACTATCGCTTTGACTGCAGGTACATGAGGAATAGAGGGGAAATATCTGCAGGTACAAGGCTGGAAAGATTCTCTGCCCCAAGCCGTTGACAGTAACGGGTGAGGTCAGTGGAATTTCTGCCACGTGCTGTGTCTTGAATATTTCTCTCTTTAAAACTATCTTACTACACAAGCACAAACATTTACAATAAACCTTTCCTATCTGATATCACCTATAAATTTCTATGGTTATTTCAAATGACACACCATGACTGGAGGCAAAATACTTACCCCATATGCAAAGTCAGAAGAATCAAATCAGATTTTTTTCCAGCTACCTTCAAGGATCCAGATAAAAAGCACAGGCTATGCAGCAAAACAGAAAGCCAGCTGCTTGCCAAACAGACCCTGTCACACAGAAACTCAACAAATTCTGAGTAAAAATACTGGGCACTTTTTTCTGAGAAAAAATTTGTAGCTGGTTCCTTATAGTTGACATCTTTGGGACCTGATAAAGAATAAGAGTCTTCCTGCATTTGACGAGTGTGCAGACTTCTCTCTTGGTGGATACCATGGGATGAGTTCAGGCTACCACAGGGATGTGATTACAGCATCTCATTGCTTCTCATCTTTTCATGAAACTCACAGGAAAGCTCATACTTTTAATATGATCAAGTTCAAAAGTGATCAGGGAGAAAGTTGATGGCCTGACTGCACATTTGCTTCACTTATGTATGTAGCCAGGCTAAAACTCCATCCAGCCAACCCACCCCCTCATCCCCCACGCCTTTGCAAACACAGAAATTGCTAGAAATGGGGAGGGCTGAATCCCCTGCCTTGTCTCTGCTGCTTAACTCTGAAGATAGGAATATGGTAAAGCTGAAATCTGCTTATGCACAACACAGCAGAGAGAAAAGGGTTTGGCTCCAGATGTAACGGTATTTCTCATTCCTGAAACACTTCTTTTCTCAGTGCTGGAGGAGTACTGAATTTCTGTGACTTTTCATCATTTTGGCATGACTAAATTCTCATTTTCTCCCTTTCAGAACCTTACACATCACATACATTAGCATCCATCCCCTCCTCCTTAAAAGTACACTAAAACTCTCTTAGCATTTTGCAGAGAGAAATGTCCCAAGGAGTTCACAGAAATTATTCACATCATAGCCTATGCTTTAAGTCACAAAAAGAATCCCCTTTTATCTTCTGCACTGGAAAATGTCATCTCAAGCATACCCTAGCCTGAGGATTCATCATTTTGCCTTATAGCCATTTGTCTGAGCAATGTTGGAATGAAATTCTAGCCGACTAGCAGCCACCAAGCCTATCTTTAGTGCCTGTATATCGCCTTAAAAATACTTTTCTGACATGTTCAACCAAGACAACCCCTGTATCCATACTCCTGCACTACTGACATGAAGCCTACTACCATATATGGCCACTGCATCAGGCAGAGCCCAGGGAAGGAGGCGCTGGGTGGCTGGAAGCAGTGCTGCTGCAAGGGCAGAGGTACTCTGTGCAAGGGGAGCTGCTTCCCAGGCCCAGGGGGTGCGAAGATGCAGACCACACTTTAGGCTGTAAATTTGAGCTAAGTATGAGTTAAATGATTTTCCATACAAAGGTGTGAGTAGGAGAGAGGAGGAATACTATCTAGTGGTAAAAGCAGGGGACCAAGACTCAGCATTCCTGGGTTCTGCTCTCAGATCTGCTACAGCTTATATTTGTGATTTTAGCCAGGAACTTAAAGAAAACTTATCCCTGAGAAAACAAGCAAATAGGATGTTTCTGGTTCTGTATTCAGGGTTTTTTTTTCAAAAATTACTCATGCATTTGCTTTTTTAAGGAATGCATTGCTCTCCGTGGTGCCAGTCACACACACACACAAGCCAAGATGGGGTCCTCCGGTTCTGTCAAAGCAAGCAGTCCTATGGGCTGGACAAGGCTCTCGCAGTTCAGTCCATCCTGTCTCTAGACCTAAATAGCTCTAACGCACACATACTGACCTTGCCGTGGTTTGAACCAAGGTATCTAAACCCCTCTCTTGGAGACAATAGGGGTGTAAATCCTGGGAGGTTTGATTTAGCTTGCAAAGCCTCCAGTGCTGGTGATGATGCGCAGTGGAAAAAGAACCCAGCCTGACTGTCTTGGAACACAGCATGTTTCTGAAGGTAAGTATAAACTAACAATCGCTATAGGGAAATTGCTTATACTGAGTATGCATCCCCAAATGCACTTTTTCCAGTCAGTATTAAGGCATGATCATTCAGCACTTGACCTGACTCAGCTACAAAATAGAGATAATAACCTCTTTGGGGAACATTACTTAAGCCAAGAAAGTAATGTTTGAAGTGTTTTGAGATCTCAAGCTGGAAATTCCCATAGAAAGTAAAACCAGCCACACAATGTTTACACTTACAAGCTCAGTTTTGTGCCGATTTAAACTGGTAAAAGAAGAGCTCTGTCAGTAGTTTATTCTTCAGTAAAACTCACTCCACATGAAGACAGAAGCCCAGAAGTTACTTGATTCCCCTCCCTAAGCTCAGGGCAGTAAAAAAAAAAAAAAATAAAAATGTTCTCATATGAGAGACAATGTGCAATTATCAGGAATGGAAACTGGGTAGGACAACTGGATTAACAGCCCTACAAGGAGTGATGCAGGGTCTTTGGATGACTGGATACAGTTACAACTTTGATTTTCTTCTCTCTGTAGGCAAAAAACCCCTCTTATTACAACATGCAGATGATGCAATGCACAGAACTGACTGAGCATTGTCGAAATGACAGATGCAGGTATGTCTGCTTGTGCTTGAAATATTACAGACTCAATTACAGACTTGCTCAATTACAGACCCTCAACTGAAGATTGCTGCAAAATGGCTGCACACCGTAAAATGAAGAAAAGTTAAGAAAGAGTGCATAATGTAGGGGAAAAATGAAAATCAAGGCCAGTACTCCAAAATGATAGATTAACTGTCATGCATGATGAATCTGAAACACATTTTTGCAGGAGGCAATACTAAAGGGAAAAGACCTTAGGGCCAGACACCATGACCATTTCCTTCTACTGGTCTTCTACAAGAAGCTACTTCAGAACTTAATTTCTTTGGCATCCATGTATTTTTAATATTAAGAGCAGTTTTCTGTGGTCTAGTTTGCAGGTCCTGCACACAGAACGCATTCATATGTATGAATGAAGCCACTAAACAACCATCTTCTTGTAATATCATGTTCTTAGTCGTCCTTTTATTTTTAATACAGCATTTCCCAAGGATGCTGACAAATAAGTGTCGTTTCACCAGTCCGTTGGATGTGCTGAGATGAACAGGCAGATTTAAGACCTTACTTGACCACAAATGCACAAAAGCGCACACAGATGCACACATACTCAAGCGCACATGGAAAAAACTCATTTTTGGGTCAGAGTGTGTAACTGCACGCATTTTTTCACATACATTTTTGTGGGAACATTTTAGGACTCAAGTCTGGAAAATTCCACCACTTTATGTTGCCCACCATATTCCTGCTATGATCTCAGCTCTAGCCTGAATTTACACTAGTTACACTCCTTCCTCTGAAATCTTGACAGGCTCTTAGGTGACATCAGCTATCTTTTTTTCATCAAGCATTTGTTAGCTGGTAAAACTGAAACTCCCTTTGTGGTTTCCAGTCTAGACTTCAATTTGCACTAGGTTTATCAGCTGGGGTTTTTTGGTATCATCTTTACAAAAAAGGTTTAAAATATTCTGCATTTATTTTGCACTTCTCTTCCAATGGGTACTTTCGAATTATTTGCTTAAGTAAATGTATTTTATACCGATTACTTCTGATTTAAAAAGAAATCATCTGGTTTAGCTTTCATGGGAAAATCTGGCCTCCAAAGCCATTTTGAGCTTTTCAGGCTCAAGAGTAAAGCTTTAATTTGACACTTACTTACATATGAATTCATGAGAACCTATTGTTCCAGAATGATAACCTGGCTCCAGTGGCAAATATTGGTACAGTATCTTTAACAGAGAAGGCCATTTTATAATTCGAAAATCTGGTTGCAGAGACCTTTGTCGTTGTCAGTCTCTGAATCTGCCTATTTTATTAACTACAGAAATCACACGTAGGTGACAGATTGCTGGCAAGGACCCTGGCCCTCTGGGTGACAGACAGGGAAAGCTCAGACCAGTTTTCCCAAGACAAAGCAGTGATCTCATTCTCAGTATAGGAACTTCCTACACAAAGCCACACATGATTTTCAGAAGCGCATTTTAAATAAGGCTTGAGTGAGCAAATAATTAAAAAAACTTAAATTCTGCTACATTTTTAAAAATAAATTAAAAAACCAACTCAACGCTTTTTTTTCTCAGAAAGCTATACCTCTTGAAAACATTGGAGCTGTTGCAAGAGTTGCACACACCATATTTTGTTAGCTGTTGGATAGGCAATGTGTACTGCAGGGAACAGAGTGCTGCAGCAGTGCCAAGGACTTGGTAGCTGAGTGTACAGTAGCGTTGCCACGTACTTGAGAGAGATTTTATTAACAGAGAGCTTTGCATCATGAAGGAACTAAATAAAGTGCTGTCAGCCTGTCTCCAAATGCTTTGCAGATAACATATTATCCGTCCATTCACCCGCGGCACATACAACTTTGTTAACATGCGACTATGGAAATTTTTTTTTTTTTTTAAGTAGCAGGAATGCATCTGGGATATGGAAAAAACCAGCACTGGTCTGTCTGCCTGTGTGGGGAATGCTTTATGTGCAATTCAAAAAACAAAAAAAAATTATGAAAGGAAGTCTGATAAATGCTAATGAATTCAGCATTACTAAACCCAAGTTTAGAACACAGGAAATGATGGTGCAGCTACTATGATCTAATTACAGCGGAATTCCTTTGGAAAAGAATATGACTTAGGAATTTCTTTTCATTCCAATCAGTGTTTTTGAAACTCTAGGTGAGTTAGTGAGACTCTTGGATGGTGCTAGATTTTAAAACCTGAAACAAGATAATGCTATTAGAAGAATCCTAACAAATACATAGCTGTGATTAGTTTCTATTATAAAGACAATAGACAGAGCATTTTCTAAGCTAAGATATAAACTAAGAGTGAAAACCCAACACACATACAAACCACAAACCCCTGAAAGGTATTTTCAAATATTGCAAAACAGGAAATTACAGATTAATTTTCCATTTAATAAATTAGCCCACGTCAGAACTAATACCTCTTAAGCTGCGTTTTATGTCTCCCGCTTCTGCAGAAAAACTATCTGCCATCAGGAAATTCCTATGTGTTTAATTCGATTGTATTTGGAAAAATACAATTTATTCTTAGAAAAATAAGTACCATATAAGGTTAGACCAGAGCACAGCATAGAGAATGCCTGATGAGTCTTACGCCTTCAGACTTTGATATGCATTTAAGAGGCTGGATTTCAAGTTCTTAAAACAAGCTACTGAAACTGCAGTGATAGTTTCCCACACTACTTCACTGACCTCCACATTTGAGACTGGCAAAGTCCAACACAAATACTAGTAATCTGGTTAGGATTTAAAACTACAGCCCTTCCACTGGGACTTTCCATGTTTGCAGACTCTGAACAGAAAGGAATGGAAGATGACAACCCCGTTTCTCAGAAGTCTGCATTCCTAGAACAAACCATAACGGATAATGTCCTGCTAAACCAGGATTAGCAAACCTGAACTGACTTCAGGAAGCTAAAGGAGCAATTCAAACAGGTATCTCCTCAGAGATCCTTCTTTTTAAAAAGGTGACTGTGATGTTGGCATGCACAATTTTGAAGGGTAGCCTATGGCATTTATGCATATATACCACTCCAAAAAGCAGCCTGGGTGCCAGCTCCTTCCACCTTAAGGAATGTGAACCTTCAGCTCACTATCAGCATGTCTGAACCACCAAAGCTTTCTGGAAAATGAGCTGGAGATGAAAATGCAAGGGTATTTGCTACCTCTCCTCTTGGTGCCAGATTATCATGCAATTAGCAGTGAAAACCATATGCAGCAGCAGGAGGAGCTGAGTAATACTGAGCTGCTGGCTGCGCAGAGTTGCTTCGAAGCCTGAACATTAAGTCTGTATTTCTGCAGTCACAAATTAGATGGAATTTAAGTGGATTTGCCTGAATGTTACTGTCTGTATCACGGTTTTTAACAGCAACTGAACCGGCAATGGAAGCACTTTGTGGTTGGAAGAGCCCCTGGTCAGAAATCCCCCCTTACCTTTAGCCACTGTTCCGCCTGTTCTTTGCTCTGTACTGCCAGAACCAGGGCATCTGCTCCTTGGTGGGAGATTTTCAGCTCATGCTTCTTCTTTTTGCTGTCTTTGGGAATGTACGTGATACTGCAGTCATTCAGGAGCAGCTCCATCTGGGGCTGCTGGTCCTTGGAACTTTTGTAACACTAAATAAATGCAAGGAAAGTTCAAAGGTTACATGTCACCTTTCTGAACCTTGGGGGAAAGCTGTTATTATATAGAAATACTATTTTTTTATTTTTAATATTTTCCACATATCCCTTTACCACATACCATGGAGTTCAGCCAATACCAGCTTTGCATTTCTCCGCCTCATCCCCCTCTGTAAGGCAAAACTACTTCCAGACTGACAGTAATGGACATCTTTTATTGCAGGACAGGTACAGCATATGGACAGCATTAAGCTTCTCTGCGTTATCCTTACGACCCAACCATGACCTTGATCAGGTAAGAAGAGGGTGATTTAGGGTATCTGTTCACATGTAGCAGCAGAATAAAGTTGTACCATTAGCGACTAGATGCTTGCCCTACCCTGCAGCAACAGCCCAGTGTACCAAGGCAAACCTACACCACACGCTGCAGTTACAAAGGTGCTGGCACATGCCCTCCTCAGCTATTATTTTTCTTGAGATAAGTAAAAATATTGTCACACCGTGGAAAGGGAGCAAGGTCACAGGACCATAACTTTTTTGGCTGATTCGGTTTAATCAGTCACTGTCCATATTAGTTTACTCTCTAAGTTCCTGGATAAAAACTATATGAGATTGTATCTTAGGAAAAATTTCTTCACTGAAAGGGTGGTCAGGCACTGGAACGGGCTGCACAGGGAGGTGGTTGAGTCACCATCCCTGGAGGGATTTAAAAGATGTATGGATGAGGAGCTTAGGGACATGGTTTAGTGGTGGCCTTGGCAGTGGTAGGTTAACAGTTGGACTTGATAATCTTAAAGGTCTTTTCCAACCTAAATGGTTCTATAATTCTATGACTTACCCGATGTTTTTTTCCTTAGTAGTAAGTGCTGTAAATGAACAGCCATTTCATGCTGAATCACTGATGACCTGCTCTGTGTTTAAACTGGTGATCTAAAGAGTAAGGCTTTCACGTTACATTGCTTGTCCTATAGACCTATAGTCCCTATTCCCATCTCCTATCACATCAGTATAGTCACAGAGTGCCAGCCTAGAGAACATTTAATTGTGTATGAGTGTCCAGTTACTTCACATACTTATGTAAATTGGGTTTTTACTCATACAAAAAAGCATGAAGACTAAAAAGGTATCTGATAAGAAATAAGACTAATTAGTACATGCACACATAGAATAATTGAGTATAAATGTGAGCAGAGAAAAGCACATGAAATTCTGCATGTCTGTGGCAGTATTCATGTCATGATGCAACTGTCAAGAAGACAGTAGCTGTTAAAAGTATGTTATAAACACTACAATTTATGCTGAGAAAATACAGCCACTCTAAACAAGCCTCTGCAAATCATTGATAATCCTCCTTACCTCTCCAAAGCCAATTAATTCAAAGTTTCTCTAACTTGGTCATGGATTTTAAGTTTGTAACATTAAAAAAAATATTAAGTTTTCAAGCCATGCAATCTTGAAAACATATATTAGTCACTTTAAGAATCAATAAACAGCGTATAATTCACTTTATATTAATTTAAATATTTTACTTATAATCATATGTTACTAAAACTGAAGTATTTGTATATTGAAGGACTAAGTGAAAAACTATTCCCTACTAAAAGTTATTTCTAATGTCTAATTCTAATTAAAATATTTTGGTTTTATGATGACAGCTGCCTTTATAACACAAGCAATTACTAATCCCTAAGAACATATATTTGTTTTACTTGCATATCTCGTAAGTTAAATGTCTAAGACCTCCTTCAAACAATAAACCAATCTTGTGTAACTTGGTCGTTAGACTCCTATTGTAATTTTTATCTTCTCAATCCCCATTACAGAATTACTGAAAGACAATCCCTGTAAGGAAAAAAAACCCAAAACTTTTCAGACCACACATGTGGCTAAAGAAAATGAAAATAGAAAAAATAACATATTTCTATAAAAAAACAACAAACATACATTATTGTAGGAAAAATATTGTGTGACCAGAGAAAATCTGCTTTTTCCCCTCTTTTTTTTCTTCAAGCTGTTATCAGATGGTCCTGACATTTAATATGATCCTGGTATATGGTGATAAAGATGTGGACTGAGGATAATGGCATTACAACAACATAATACAAACTGATAGGGAATCAACATTTTTTTTGACACTTAAATAGAGTAGGATAAAAAAATTAAATCCTCAGTAACCACTGAAAACTGTCAGTTTTATCACCTGTTAATCAGCTTTTAACATTTGGGATATTGCAGTAATTAGTAGTTACATAATTAGTTACAACTGTTGGAAGCACCAGAAAGGAAGACAGTGAGTGCCTCAGACCCCAACTTATTTATTAGTGTAGCAAAGAATGACACAGAAATGAGTGTTTCCCTCAATTAAGCTCTCTTTTCAGAAAACAAAAAGACATCTATGAGCAGATAATTTACTAACTGAGGGAATCTTTTACTGGTGCCTCCAATCAGAAAGAAACATAACAGATACACTTAAGAAACAAATACATCCACTTTCCTTTCTATAATGCAGCTGTGCATCATGTGAATACTGCATCTGTAATTACCACAGAACAGATGGCAAAGGTTTAGTTTAAAGTGTATACATTACCACGGCACATGCTGCCAAGTGAATTCTCTGTCTAACAAGGGACTTTTCTCTCCAGCGGTCTGATCCAACAGTTCATACACAAAGCTCCCTATGAGATTTTTGGTCCACAGGGAATGAAAGATTGGATTTACAGTTTCAGCAATTTTTTTTTCCAAAAGAAATACGTTAGAAGCTAATAGGCCAGACTTTCTTTCCAATACCAGGGCACTGCCTGGGTTTAAGTGTAATAAAAATCAAAGTTCTAAGTGGCTAAACGATACACTTATAATTTCAATGCTTCTCTGCTTCTTTGGTAAATCATGAGCAAACTCTTTCATAAGGTTACTGTAGACCTGGCCACTGTTTGCAGAAAATACTCCAAAACCCAGACTCCTGCAAAATAAATAGATCATTTAAAAGGTACAAATTAAAAATAGCTAGAGAAAAGTAAAAATTACCAGTAGTTTGTTTTCTTTGATAACACACAGTAGTTTGGTCCACTGCCCAAATCGTTTCTTTCTAAGGAGGAAGGCACAGATTTTGGCATCCTTCACCAGATCCATAGAAGCCTCCTCGGAAGGCCACTGATGTCTCATTTTCTTCCCCTTTCCATCCTCCTCCTCTTCATCATAGGATTCATAAGAGCTGCTCATAGCATCTGAGTCATAGTCTTTAAGAAAAGTGTGAAAGTGTCAAGTTAAAGCATTTAGCAATAAAGCATACTGAAATAACTGAACATCTCATTTTAAGTTAAGGTTTTTGAAAGTCAGCCATGAACAAATTACTGTTTCAGGGTGTAGTAATATCAATACATTAAGTTAAATGAATAAGAGATGCTGTTCCATTATGAAATTTTATAGAAGACCCATACTGATACATTGGAAATTTTCACTGAAAGAATGAGTTAGTAATAAATAGTTAGAATTTTAGGTAGTTTTTTATTATCTTCAAATTACTTAGCAGATACCTTCATCTTTTGTACTTCTTTTACAGAGAAACATCTTCATCTTGCCATAAGTAAATCACGGGGCGTTATTTATCTATCATGGCATTTCATATAATTCTCAAATACAGCACCAGCACTGATAGAATTAATGTTGAATAGATGATGCTGTTCTTTGAACTATGGATTCTGCTGGAGTTAAAGGCATTCTGCAAGAAATGACTCGTTATGTTAGCCTGAACAGTTTAATCCTGCTCTACGTTCAGCGATGTAATCGCAAGATTCCTTCTTAAACAACCTTTGTTCAGGCCTTTCATTTTCAACAATTCAATCAGTTCTAGCAGCCCCCTCAATTGCAAAACTAATTTGCCATTATCAATGAAGCCTCTCTTTATGTGGGCATGTAAGTAAAGCTCCTCAGATAATAACACCTGAAGAGACTCCTGTTATCCACTGGCCCATGCTTTCAGGGAGGACACTTGACTGGAATATTTCCAACAGACGACATTTCACCCAAACATTTCAAGTAGATTTTGATATATTTTTAGGCTAGAAAGTGGAAGAAGAATCTTGCATTTGCTTTAGCTTGGTATCTAGGACACAGCTGGGATTTAGAAAGGAGACCTGGGACAAATGGGAAAAGGACAAGACAGTGGATTTCTTGAAAGATGATTCTAAATCAGTTCCTCTGTATGCACAGAGTGAGAATGGGATATACCCAGACCTCACATCTCTGAATTAAAACTAGATATTCTGATCCTATTTGTATTTTCACAAAAGTGTACAGAATAGTTCACCTTCATTCCAAAGTGAAACCAAAATAAAATTTCAAGCTCTTGAAACTTCTTCTGGTCAATTCTGCTGTCAAGTGTTTGGTTTGGGGCAGCTTCATACAGGCAAGTGGTAAATGCCTGGGATGATTAATCAAATTAATGGTAGGATGTGCTGATTGAGACTTCAAAATACAGATTGAAATTCTGCATGTTAAATATCCTACAGGTACTTCCTGTGTGGCTCCCAAGCAGTCCAAGTGCAGATTTCATGTTAGCAATGTTAGCAGTGATCAGCAGAGGGATTCTGCTGACACAGCAGTTGCAGGTTCATCCAAATCTCTGTTTACAGGAGGATGAAAGCCAACACGAGCTTCTGAGGCTGACATTTCTGGACTCCCATCCTCACAGAGTCTAACAGGATCTCCTGGGACCTGTTGCCATGTCTTGCCCATTATCTACTCCCCATGTTTCTCTTCTCCGTGGGCTGTGGGACTCCTGGCCAGAAGAAGAGTTTGCTGTGTGACTCACACCAGGAAGGACGACCACCCTGGAAAACTCCTGTCACCCAGGCTGAAACCTTTGCTGCTCTGTGCCACATCCCGCTTCTATTCTTCGTTTCTCCAAACCACTGCATTATGGCCAAAACAAGGCTTTCAGGCCCTGGACACAAACTAGCTTCTGTTAACATTGTAAAGTGACTATTTTAGCATAAGTAGCATAGGCAGTCTACTACCCATATGTAAGAGCTTTAGCATACATTCAGAAAGTTATGCAGAGAATCCAGCATGTATGTATAATTTCACAAGGTTTTGGGGCCGTATTACGTCCAACTAATACACACTGTGAACTGAATCTGGGAAGCAGTAAAATTCATGTTAAAAACCCATCAAATTGTGGAAGCAAACTGTGTAAAGGTAAATTGTGGAAAGGCTACTAGTGACTAAATCCGGTCATCTCTTATTGTCTCTTGACAATGGGCAATGAAACTGACTGGAACAGTAGACTATAGGTAAGATCTGAAAACTTCTTGTGTGTATGTTCAAGTCAACAACTTCTTTGGGTCTTGGAGTGGGGAAGGGGGCAAGAGAAAGGTCAGAAATATAAAACATGTAGTAAAAGTGTCTGCCAAATAAAGTGATTTTATTTAAAGTCTCAGAGATTGAGATTCACTGATACCACAGGATTCTATGATTCTATGTTCCAATGCTGCTGCTCTGCCTTTTTGACTTTTTTCACCTTCTTATTTTTCTGATTATTCTAGGTTCTTTTGACATTGGCTTTTTACATTTATCTTCATAAAAATTTTGCACTGTTAGGGAGTGAAAATCACAGTGGACTTTCACATTAGTTGTAATAGTGTATTCCAAATATTAGTCTGTAATATTTAAGGCATATTGTACAGACCAGTAGCTTTTTATATAAAGAGAGTTCCCAGACGAGGCATATACAGTCTTGTTTTCAATGGCATGCAGGTGTTCATTTACAAACAGATTACAGGGACTTGGGGAAGTTACAGATATTTCATTTTCATGATCTATACTCTGCAATTTTCTTCTTCTGCTGTTGCCTTTATAGGCAGGACACATGGTAGCCTCCTTGCTATTAATGACATTACAAAAACATTCCGTAGCAACATTTACTTAAGATAATTATATCTATCCCAACAGTTGTTTAATAGTTTATTCTTGCACTCCTTATACTTTCAGCACTTCTTTATTATGGTCTTCTCCACCTCAAACTGTCTGAACCGCTAAGGTTACATCCTTGGTTAATACACTGCTTCAGTGGCTTATTTTAATTACCACACACACTAAATTTAATGGAAGTTTTGCTTGAGTGGAGATCTATTACTAATGGCATATTGAATTTAAAAGCAACTTTATTACCAAGGAAGAGCAGAACACTTTTCACACAAATTAAAAGAGATTATAAGGGGTTCAGGACATAAGAAAATACAGCAAAATCACAGCAAGTGAGATGGTAAGTTGCACTAGCCAAGATTTAAATATCTGGAGATATATATATGCTTAAATTATGGAATTATTAATAAACTTTTAAGGCTGATATCCTAAATATATTTATGGATTTAGATAGTTAAGTACAATAAGAAATCAGTTTCATATTTTTTCTTTTTTTTTTCCTAGGCGATCCTTCAGCAGTGCTATTAATATTTGTTCTATTAATGTTTTCCTGCCTGACCATGACTCTTGTTTAATGACAAAATACAAATCAGCAGTTCACTGGATTAAAAGGCATAGCAGGACCACCCTGCAGCATTTCAAGGGAGGAAATGAAGAGAGGAGTGATTTTGCTGCTCTGCTAAGCCTGTATGTTCCTTTATTTGCTTTACATCATATGAAATGCTTTCTTACTTTGAATTGCTTAGGTACATTAAGATAACCTCAGTTTGTGTAGTGTACAAGAGAATAATTAATATTCTAAGGTGACTCCTATGCATCTGTTTTAAGAACAGAGATATCATTTTATCCATTTGTTCTGGTTCAAATGATAAAAATGGCTAGAAAATGGGGGAAGATATGCCTTTAATCTCTGGGCCATGGAAAATAACGATCAGTGATAAATCAGCCATACAAAAGTAATAAATTACCCAAGCCAATAAAAAAGCAGTAAAAAGGAAAATCTTTGCAATTTTTTGATACCTAATGTCTTGTTGACTGACCCTGTGTAAACACTCACAGCACCCATTTCATCAGTTCATCTGCGCGCTCTCCGCGTAGCTCCACTTAAGTGCATAGGACTTTGGACAAGTATTTGGACGTGAGAAAGGACATTTGTGTGTTGCACAAGAAGGTTCCGCTGGTCAGTTAGCAGGCACCCCCTCTAGCTTTTGCACTGAATGAGGAGTCATAAAAATACTGTCATGTGCATCAAACTTGGCTTGTGGCAGCCAGTATGAGTGATTTATCCCTATCCACAATATGTAATCAGAAATCATGTAAATCACATCTTTTCAATAGTTTCTTTTTCTTTTTGTTTGTCTACTTTGGCAAGTAATTCCGTGCAATAGAGGCATACCAGTAGATCTGCAGATCAGCATATGTTTCTGAGACCTCTACACTTAGGGTATAGCCAGTGTAGAGGGGGTTTACTCTGAACAATACTTAACTCCTAACTCCTGGTCCAACACCCCCACCACATTTGTGGTTTAGAGCTATCCAAAAGACCAGTGGCTGATTTGGACCCTTTGTCTCCAATAGCAGCTGAAACATGTTTATGTGCACTTAACTTGAGCTCCACGTTTAGTTTCCTCTAAAAGGAGCCTGGTTTGTGCACAACACCACTTTTACAAACCAAACTAAAGCATGGCTAGTGAGTATAACCAGAACTAGCCCCAAATAGTTGAAGCCACACTTAAAACACGTCACCATAGCACTAATAAAGATGTAGGTGTCGAATATTAAAAAAGCTGAAGGACACTGGAATTACCAATTGCTCAGAAACTGGTCTGGATATATATTACTCACTGGAAGTGATGTACTCGGGAGCCTTTCCAGGACTAAGTGGCACTGCCTCTTCGTAATAGCCTTCGGGAAGGGAAGATGTTGGTAATGGTGGAGGCCCATTATCTGGGGGCTAAAAAAAGAAAAAAACAGAAAGTGAACATCTGTCACTCATGATAAGGAAGCAGAACTTCTTGCATGTACTCCAACTGAGTCCTTTGGGGAGATAAACAAAGTAAGATTGTACTTGCCATTGTTAAGGATGGCAAAACTGAATGTAACAACTACATTACAAGGAGTCCTTTCTGCCAAAGCATTAAGTGATGAAAATGTTGAAAAGATGTAGTTCTCTATTTAAGAAGTAGAAATTTAAAGCATCTATGTAGGAAAGAGATTTCTGTGCATATATACATATATTTCATAGTGTTAAGGCTTATTTATTAGTATTTTACATCTAAAATAATTCATATTACAGCAGTGAACAACAGTTTGTTTGAACAGTTTAGAAAAGCTAAATAGCCTGGGCTGGCAGAGATAAATAAAGGACAGATAATTTAGAACCTATTTTTGCATTTCTTCTGTTTTTTAATGGCAAATCAATTCTTAATATAGACATTAATTTTTTAAATTATCTTTCTATACATAATAAAAACTGAGCGACAATCAAGGAAAAGTTTGGAACATCAAGAAATGGTTATATGATAAAATAAATATTCCAAATACCAGGTCAAATTCTAAAATGCTTCTTTTCTAAATATAAACCTGTTTTAAATTTAAAATTGACCAACTGCTGGTATGTTGATATAGTAACAAAGTAAATTTAGTACTCTGTGACTTCTTCCATATGACTTTACTGTTCTATTTCCTTAACAAGTACCGAAACAACTGTATTTTATAGAACTCGTTCATATTTGCCACAGATTTTTAGTTACATATTTTCATATTGGAGAAAATACTTAAGTTATTGTCCAGCACCAGTGGTTTATTTTATGATGACAGAAATACAAGTTGTAAGCAGAGTCTCATTTCTGCAGTAATATGTTTTCAATACTTGTCTTTTTTCCATGTAATGAAGGAGATGTAATGGTGCGTCCGCACCAGACTGATCCAGCCTAAACTCAGCGAACAGACAGATATAACGAAGTAAGAAACTAGTCAGGGTGGGCTTTGCTCATGGTCAGATACAGACACTTCTGGATTGTAATTCAATGGGCTGAACAGTCTGATAGAGGAATAGAGCCTTCTTCCACTTTTAATATAGATGAAGTCAAAGTGACGAGGTTCCTCTTTTGCTATAGACCTAAAGTTACCCAGGAGGAAGTTGAGCTTTAATAACATGTGGCATTAGCTATAATGAAATTCCTTCTGAGGGTACTTTCAGTGCTAGATTCATATTTGAAGGTTTCAGAGCTATTCTGCAAAGCTCATTACCAATTACACGCCTAAGCCGGACACCTAATTCTTAACAACATCAGCAAGAAGAGTCCCACCCTTAGTGTGCTTTGTAGTTAAATTTATATCAAGTGGGTTATTCCACCTTGCAGGTAAGTGCTTGTGTATTCCCAATATGCAGGAAGGCAAGGAGCTAGTGAGTAAACCTGGCCTTGGGCTCCATCAGTGCTGACTCCCCTTTATGTGCTGAGTAAATCAGAAACTTCCTCATGAATAATGAACTGATTCGTGACGGAACACAGAAATTCTTGGTCAGACTGAGATTTACACTAATATTACTTCTATATCAAACGATACAGTTAACTTCATATGTCAAACTCATTACAGATAAGATAGCAATCACCGTTATCTACAATGATGTGAACCAAATGAGTTTCCCCCACAGACCAGTTTTTATAATGAAATTATCTGTCAAAAAAGCAAAATAATGAAATATACAAGTTTTTGCATAGTTACCCTGTGATTCTGCTGAAAAAAACCCTTGAACTGCAAATCTGCACATAATCACAAAATAAATGAGCCCTTCCAGGTTAGCTGCTGCTGAACAACGGGCGTAAGGGACATGAAAAAATCTTACCTGTTTGTTAATATTGGAAAATTGACAGCATGTTTTGAATTTCTCCCTACACACCTGCACACATCAGTTTTTTGTGGCCTGAACTGCTAGACACAACAGGGGGAACTGCCTCCAAAGAGGTTGTATTTTCTCCCTTCATGCAGGTGGGCACAGCCTTGCTCAAGCGAGTTGGTGTCAAGGTTTTTTCCTGGGGCAGCGTAGATTAATCCCACCCCTTTCATAAGACAGATATATTAATATCTTGGTCTAGCCTTAAACTATTTTCTCCATCAGGTGTATATGAAATTCCTGTCATTACTAAACCTAATTCACCCAGGAAATACCCATCCTGAGAGTCATTCCAATTCTGACTTTGCACAGCACCAAGGTTTCAAAGGTATTTTTTATCCAGAAACAAATAAGAGGTTCCAATAAAGGGGAAGGTGGGGGGGAGAAATCCTTGTTTTTAGACAAAATGTTATTCAGAAAGAAAGAAAAAAGGAAATGAAACACAAATGGTGCTTGTCTGAATTCGACCCTGCCGAAGCACGTTACTTCATACAGCTGGGGCGGGCTGGGCTGTGCAGCCAACATCAACACAGATGGAATCCATTGCCGAATTAACCAGGCCCTCCTTTCTGAAACACATTTTGCAGTGCTTGACATTACAAAGTTGAAAACAATTATAAAAGTAATTTTTAAAAATTATTAGAAGTAGAAACATGCAACTTTAAATACTTTCTGATTAAAACAAGGCTGTTTTAATAGTGAAAGTAAATCCAACTGGTTAAATGCAAAATAAAAATATCTTGCTCAAATTTGTACCATAAACAGCTACATCTTTTGGGAGCTATGGCATATGTAAGTGTTTGAGCATCAAGAAATGTAAAAAATACACCTGAGCATTCTGATATTACTTACTAATATTTACAGTACTTTCAATATTGCTAGCTGCATTGTTTAATTCTTTCAACTTCGCAATTTTCAGTGGAAAAATTTGGATGAAAATATGAATTATGAACTGAAATAATTCTTGATCCAATAACTTCTCATTATTATACCTGAAAAATAAAAAGGCCATAAACCCCATAAAACTATTTACATATCCTATTTAAGGACTAAATATCAAAAACCCTATAACATATGTAGTGTGAGTGGTACCAGGAGGAAAGATCTGGCAACCTGCAAAGAAAGCATCCGCACAAATTTCTACTTTTATTTTATTATGACAGGTCACAGGGAAGAAAACTAGAGAATGCTACATTTCAAAACAAATAACCTTGCTCAGTCATAGGAATAAGAACTGAGTTACAGTTACCATTATTTTTATCTCACTGGAGGAAAAGGGACAAAGACGAGTGAGATAATGTTGCCCAGAATACTACCAGTAATATTGAAACCATGTTGATAAAGGTGTTTGGCAGGTGCTGGGTCTGAGACCAAAGGTGAGATGCTTTATTTGAAACCAAGAAGCAGCTGGGGTAATGATTATACTACAGAGTTGACTTCTCTGAAGACATTAAAGACTGGCTCATGCACAGAATGCCCAGCTCCAGACGACATTGTTGAGAGAAAGAAACAAGTACCTCCAAATGATAAGCAACATTTATCTGGATAGTAAAACTCATTGTTCCACTAGACACTATGAAACAGTCTTAGTAGAAATATTAATTTTATGGCATACTATGGTATTGTCCTCCACCTGCTCCTCTGTGTTGCACAGATCAAAACCAAACTCTTTTCTTTCTTTATATTAGGAGATAAAATACTTTATTTCACTCTTCTGTCCAAGGGCACCTATCAAGACAGGTAGGAACATTTTTTAGGCATAGTCTAGGTGATATCTGCTGACGATATGAAAGTATATAGTGTGGAAAGCAGCGTGAAATACAGAGGAAAATAAGTGTCATTGTACAGGGATCAGAGGATATAAAATCATTTTACACCTCAGTGAAGACTTACACTATGTAGGAAACAGAAAGAAACACCTCCCTCTATGCAGTGATTTAGGACTTTTGGAGATTTCCAGTGGAAAGCAGTGACTTTAACAGAGGCAAAGACCATCAGTACACCCGTGCTGCAAGCAAAGGCTGCCAGCAATTCAAGGGCCATGCTCGCATGTCTGTTATTAGATCAACCACCAATTCGGATCCAGCCGGACTGTGGAGCCAGCTGCTGCGTAACCTCTCAATACTGAAAAGCAGCAATATGAGACTGGAAAAGTGGTGATGAATAATAAAGCTATTCAGAAGCCAGCAGGCAAATGTGGGCTGTCAAGAAGAAACCCTGACACATGCACATGCCATTTGCTTTGGAGCAAGCTTAGACCTGACCTCTGTACAACCCCACAGCATCCTCAGCCTGGGAGAGGGAACACTTTTATGATCCCTTTCCCCACATGTGAAACAATGGATATCCAGAAAGCAAAAAAAATCAACAAACTAAATACCAATACAACTGGCAAAATCCTGACAGCACATTTCAAGCAGTTTTTTTCTTACCGCTGTAAATGCTGGAAATTGGGCACCAGCACATGCCACACACTTAGTGTGAAAGCCTTTAGACAAACTCAAAATCACTAAGGCACTAAAAAATCACCATTTATTGCCAGCTATTGAGGATGTGGATGGACCTTGAATTTATTCAGAACAAAAGTGCTGACTATTTGGGATATTAAGACCATATTAAGCAATGCAGTGTGAAATACTAGCCTGAGCACAGACAAGCAGATGCTGAGAAGAATTACTCATTTGATCTCAGCTCCATATTCTAAAGTTATTAATTTCTCAGCCAGACCCTACAAAACCAGGAGCCAAATAATGTGAACGAAGTCTAACAACATCTCTTTTCAGCTTCTGAGCACATCTGAGAAAAACCAGTGAAGTAGCCAGGCAGACACCAACCTCAGCTTTTTGGAAGAGTAATCCTGTCAGTCCCACCACAAGGTGGGTAACACAGCCTCATGACAGGCTGTTGGTACAGACCCACCAAACCACTTTTGACGGTACCCAAGCAATGATGACCCACGACTCTGGGACACCAGTGCTACCAGGAAAAAAAAACCAAAAGGAATTGCCCAAGAAAGCAACAGCTGGAGTTATACATGACGGGAGGCCCAGCAGCCCCACAAAGAGCTGGACCTGCCAGCTCCTACTGCAGTGCTGAACAGATGAGGGCAAGGAGGAAACGCTAGTGGAGGGGACTGCCAGATGGAGGATGAGTATAAGCACAAGCAAAGCTTTTCCTTAGGGTGATCCTGAACAGTGACCTGAGCAGGTTTAAGACTAAGAACAAAAGGAGCTACATGCTTTGCATATTGTCCTCCAGGAAGTGGAGGTAGGTACATCTGACACAGCCTAAGAGTGTGTCTGCTGACTCAGGGGTGAATGCCTAATTAAAGGTATCTCTGGAAGAGTGCTTAGTATGTAGAGTACAGGGACTACAAATAGATTGCAGACTCAGAAAACACAGCCTGATGATGGGAACGGGATCTGAGCAGACTTGCTCGCATAAAAAGAATGAGTCAGGGCATACTACGGCTCCACAGTTTGATCGGAAGATTGTTTGGAGAGCATTTACAGAGGAACCTCACCAGGAACTGAGTTACTATTTCACAAAACACAGCACACCAGGATTCTGCTTAGATAACATAATCCCTTTACCTAAGCAACAGGAGGGTAAAGATGGAGGTGAAGAGGACCAAAAGGAAAGACTAAGAATCAACACTGTGCATCAACGGAGCAAAGAAGTTGGTTCTTGCATGTCTCTGATGGCAACGTCAGCCTGGGGCAGAACCCACGCATAAACTTCAGTCTCAGTTCATGACATTGTATTTAATGAACATTTGAGATATTAAATAAAACTGAAAAGACTGGAGCACAGAATGCACCACTGAAAAGACAAATAGCTGGAAGAAGTCGCACCCAAACTCTATGGAAGACATGGGTGGAAATAAATTCCAGACTCCATGGAAGTTAACAGAATATCTAAGGAAATAATTCAAACGTGAAAATGAATGAGCCAGAAATAAACCCATGACATTTCTGTATCATTCAGATTTTATAATAAAAGATTAATACACAGCCAGTTGGAACCATCACTCAGACAAAATAGTAGAGTTGACTCATATCAAGCAAAGGGTCTTGGTGTACCAAGCAGAGAAACAGGCTTTAATTAATGCTGGGGAACCCTTTCATGCATATTACATGAGAAAGGTGAATCTGAATTTTAAGCAGCATGGGACCCTCAGTCAGAGGGTTACTGTAACTGTGCTTAAAAAGGTGTCTCTATTCCCCAGCAAAGACAAAATCACCTTCTTCTTCCAGGAGTTAACAAGCTATCCAGGTACATGACATGAACAAGCCAAGGCAGTACAGTGAGAAAAGCGTGGGCAACACCATTTACACCAGAACAATATTCTCTAAGGGCCTGAGAACTGTATCAAACAAAAACAAGAGGAGACTTTGGTACTTACTGGCCTAATTCCTTTCCCATGTGTTTGTACACAGCACATTAATGAGCATGTTTAGAAAAGCAAACAGGCTGGTTCCTATCATCACAGCGAAGCTGTTCTACGGACAAGTATAACATAGGAACAAGAAACCAAAAACCTGAGACCACAGGTGTGAGCATGTTATGAAAAATGGTGGGACAATATCCTATCGAATCTTTGGCATTAGTAATTTAATAGCTTTCTTCTGTGGAGGTCAAAGATCATCAGCATCTAATAAAGACAGGAAAGAGGGTATACAGCTTCACAATGATCATAGGAATAATCTGGTAAAGCTGTTCAACCCTACTGTAAACCTGACTTGAGCTCATCCAGTTTAAATGCAAATTCCAGTTAAAGGCAGTCCCCTCAGAAGGGGAAGATGCTTCTCTCCTTCTCTAACAGATGGACTCATCAGCCCAGGTTTCCCAAAGCGAGTCCCACGGTCTAAGTAGCCAAACCCCTGGCTGTGACACCAGCCCTGTAACCATGTGTTGATTTGCCTTTCAAACCCCTTCCCTTTGACTGGGAGGATTGGTGAAAAGACTACTTGCGCTCCAGAGTCCCTTACCGCCACTTCCAGGGCTCTGTAATCCCTCCTGACACTCTTCAGACTGCTCCTGGCTCTGTCGCTGGTGCCCACGTGAAACAGCAGCAGCAGGTAATAGTCTCTTGGTAGTCTCTTGGTGACATCCCCGACATGAGCCCTCGGTAAGCAGCCTGTCTCTAGAGAGCGCGTCAGGTCAACAAAGGGGTGTCTCTGTACCTCTCAGAAGAGTCTTCTACTACCATCACCCATCGCCTTTTCTTACACAGGTTGTTACGGGGGAGCAGATGAGGCTGCCTTACCCAGCTCCAGCGTCTCTCCTGATGTGATGGGTCTTTCCTCCTCCATTTGCAGAGCAGTGAAGTGGTTCTGCAAGGGCACCTCAGGCTTCGGGGGAAGTCTCCTCCTCCTTGTCCTGGTCCCAGGCAGCGATCAGCTGCTTTCCTCTGGCCAGTCTATAAGATTTTGTTTCATTCCCATAATACATCAAGCTGAGTGGTCACTGTTACCCCCTGTACCGGCAGAGCTGGGAGCGGGCCGGGGGGAGGCTAGCAGAGGCTGGACCCGGAAGGTGTCGGGGGAGGTCGCCCCGGGGGTTCTGCCGGCAGCACGGGTTTTTTTTCTCTCTCGGCAGCGCGGTCTGTGTCCGGACCTCGTGTCGGTGATTAGCAGGCAGTTACCGTCTTTTGTCTGGCAGATTGCTCTGGGAAGGGGCAATTGAAGGTCTTCTTTCCCCTGTTCTCGGCTCCTGGGCTCAGGGAAGGGTTTTTTCTCCTCGGGGCTGTGGATTTATTTTTGCCGTGCCGTTCTGGAACCTGGCTGTGTCCGTCCAGGGTGATGAGATCCTATATAATTTGTTCTATTTTTCTGTTCTTTTAATTACTTATTAGCAATAGTATTGTTAGTAACTCCATAAGTGTCATTTATATAATTAAATAGTTCTTAACTTCTATGAGCCTCCCTTGGTTTTTTTCCCCGACCGTTCCTCACTTGAGGGGGGTGGGCGCTCAGATGGAGGGGTAGAGCGACTGGTGATTAATTACCCGACAGGGCTAAACCACGACACTCCAGCTGCTCCTTGCCATTGCAACCGTCCATTCTGCCCCACTCCCTTGTGTGTGTGCCGGTGGGGAGTGTGTGGCTGTTTGGCCGTGGGCTGTGGGCCCACCGCAGTACTGCCCTTGGCACCAGCTGTGTGATTCCTTCTCAGCCTCCCTGACGTTACCTGTCCTGCTCACCGCCTGCCGCTCAGTCCCCGTGGGCACACCTTCTGCCGGCAGCCCTGAGAGAGGTCTGGGCGCTTCCTGCAGTCAGGCCTGCACCGCTGCCTCTCCCTTCAGCAGCTCTGTCTGGGTGGAGGCATCAGCCACCGCTGGGGTAGATGGTGCAGACCCCCTCAGCCCGAGCTGCAGCCTTTGCTCGCAGGCGAGTGCCCAACATTCTGCCTTGAGGGTCAGCTAGGACGAGCACCCTTGACCTGTGCAGATGGTCACACAACAATGCCCCGTTGCTGGGTTATGTGTACTGCAAGTCTCTCACGCAGCCAGTGGAGTGCCCCTCTTCTAGAGATCAGAGAATAACAACAGCTTCTCAGCGTTAGAAGAAAAAGCAAGGTGAAATAAAGATTCACAGCTACTCACCTAGCACATGAGCCCCTGCTTTTGTACGTCACTAACCTAACTGCACATTTTAGAAGAATCCTTAAGACTGACCCTTCTTTGGTTCTTGTTCAAAAAATGATTAATGTAATTGGTGATGTATCACCTTAAAAATCCTTTTGATTTCAGGATGATTTTTTTCCTTCTCCAAGGACACTGTCTCCTTTCAGCATTTTCTAATAAATATCTGAGAGTATACCTGACAGGCAGCCAGATAAAGGGAGGCTGTCAAATTGCTCCTCCACAATAGGAAACCCACTTACATGAAACACTCCTACAGCGTGACTGTGTACGTCACAAGAAAGGGTTGGAGGAAGATGACCTATCCTTTTGATTTATATCTACAGGAGTTCTGGCATCTTGCTGGACACTTGTTGCGGTTAAATAATTATTAAACTGCCAATATTCCAAGAAAAATAAAACATACTCAATTCTACTGTGAAATTCATGCAAATAGCTGTGTGCTGTTTGTATTTGATTTTGTTGGACTGCACAGTGCACTGAAATCACCAACTGTCAGTTTTAATATAACAACCAAATTCTTGGAGGCTAGAAGTATTCTGTCACTGTCATGCTGTGGATAATTTATGCCAGTAATCCTCAGGCATATCTGAGCAGCGGGACACACCGGATGGTACCCTATTGCCTCAGGGGAAAGTGTACTTCCAGGCAACTTGGTGATAGTGCAATGATGGGATCCTAGGTGTTAAACTGCCAGCAGCACTTCAAGGTATGCCTAGAGTACTGTCTCTGTTATTCCTCCAAACCCATCATCTAGTGGTGCGTCTTGCCTGTCAAGCACAGTAAATATCATAAAAGTAGCTGCTAATACAGAGATGGAGAAAGCAGGCTAAAATACACATGCCCTTGCAGTAAGCTGATTCAAGAGGGGAGAACCAATATGACTGTTTCAAACATGGCGACTCCTCCTCTGCTGCTGACCCACGCAAAGCTCCACTAGCTTTTGGCACTGGCTTAATGCTAGCAAAACCATATTAACGCATCCAGGCAAATGGCATTTCAGTTCTGCAGTAGCAATCCCAGTTGTCCTTAAGCTCACATCCTTTATCTGCAGCTTTTACTTTGCTGGCCATCTGAAGGAGCTGTATGCACAGGCTAAAGCAAGCGAGGATTTGTGCTTTCTAAGCCTGACAGAAAGTCTGCTAGACCAGATGTAGGCAAGGGAATGTATACAGAAAAAGAGAATTACTAAGAGATCGTGTGATTAGTGATTTGCTCAATTCAAGTATATGAGAGGTCCAACTTTGTCCTTGGATTTTAAGGACAAAGGCTCCAAAGCCCACGGAGTCCAAGAAAACTCTTTGGGCTTTAATGTGTTTTAATAATTGGAGACTTCATTTAAACCGTTAACAGCATGTCTCTAAATAAAATTAATTTTGTACTCTTTGTTCATGGGCTGATGAATAACAAAACTGATACAAGCTTTGGCCTGAGCAAATATGCAAGTCTGTTTACAGATTTACAAGGGAAACCTTGCACAGCACCTGCCCACACATAATTCTGGCTCCTGGCACTACTTTCAGGGGTATTGAATTCCTTCCCACCCACACATCTTTACACAAGTAAAAGCTTAAACATCAATTCAGACTAAACATTTTTGAATGCACAATCCCTTGAGTGCCATAAAAAGAAACAGTGGTGTAAATGAAACTTTAATTTCCATCATGCTCAATAACTGATGTGCTAAAAACATAATTTTAAAACAGTGCCTAGTATATTTAAAGTTATTGATTTCCACTTCCAGTAAATTCCTATGTTCCAGGAGCACATTGTGTTTCCACTGGAGGCTGAGACTACCACTAGATGTTATTCAGCAATTGGAAAAAGTTTCTGTCCTGAATTGCCAACAAGAAGAGGTGCCATATGACATGACTTCCAACTTGCCGTTGGAAGCAGGCAAGTTGGAGCAGAATTTCCTAGCCTTTGCTGAGCACAGGGGATTTCTTCCACTCAACTATGACAGCACTGTCTGTGAAAAGTGGCTAGGACAGGTACCTCAGATTTGTGTCACTGAGCAATCAATGTACAACTTCTATAGTGACAGGCATCATCAGCTACAATTTTTTAGGAGTCCATTGATTAAGGGTAGGTTAAAAATCACCATGCAGGGGCATTAATGGAAGGGAAAATTAGATTTTTAGCAACTGTCACTGATGTCCAGCCTCATGGAAAAAGAAAGATAATATGACAGTCTCTAATCATATCTAATAATAATGAAGGGCTACCAAAGAGGCATCTAAAAGAGAAAGGTTTCCAGAAAACAACTAATGATAATTTCCATTAGTTCAACATGACTTTAGGAGAAATTTTTAAACAGTCAGACCAGGGTTTGAGCTTGTCGCAGTGATCAAAGGTCAAAAAGCTGATGCTTTTGTCCTTCCCTTCTGACTCTACCTGGTCTTTTGCAGGATGAGAGCAGTCTGTAATCTTTTTCACAAATTATGATGTGCTACCATCTTAAAACAGCACAACTCATAACCCATATTTGGATAATGCAGGATGAGAGGTCTGGGACATTTCCTGGCTGATCTCAAAGCGGCACCAACGCTAGAAATAGACGTGAAAACCATCCCTGCCTGACAGCAGCAACAGAATCACAGAAAAATTGGCAAAAATCAGCTTCTGTCACTATGAAAAAAACAGCTCAGCTTGGTGACTTCACTGAGGTGAAAGCATCGCAGTGTTACGAGCAGGTCAGAGGGGAGGGCCATGTTCAAACTCTACTTTGCCAGGCTCAACATGGAAAGACTGTGCTCCAGACCAGCCAGCTCTAACTGTGTCAGCTTCCATGCTAATTCCCACTGTATCTCATAGAAATATTTTTGTTACTCCAAATCCTAACTGAACTACTGCAAAAAGCAGTGTTGACCTCCTGGACCTAATTCATAGTTCACACCATTTCACTCGCTGCAGCTGTACCAACTTTAAGGGAATTTACACATTAGTGTATGAGAAAGGAAAAGTAGGTCAGTTGTCTTTAGAAAAACAATTTGAATCTTCAGAGCCAATTTATTAAACTGAACCACCCTAAATATGAAAGAATGAGGCTCTCAATTGGCTTGAATGTATGAAGCTAGCACCTGAAGTCTACATTTCAAAGGCATGTGCATTTTGCATAATTTTCCTGACTCTCATCAACCACTTCCCTTGTAATTTATGCTATATGCATCTTGAATTAAAGAAAAATAATCATTTTCAGGCACTGTTAACCATGAAATGGATTCTCCAGTTTTCATTGCATATTCATAAGATCACTTTTGCATCCAGTCAAACCTATGTATAATTCTTTCATAGCATCACTTTTAGTTGAATTTTGCTACAGTGTATGTACCAACTCTGGATATGAATGTTTCAAGTATAAACATTCCTCTCGTGTAGTGATTTCAACATATCTCATTACATAGGATAGAATTAAAATAGGAAAAAAAATCTTGTTCAGGTCACAAACCAAAAGCTGGCATCGGTTAGGGAGAAACTATGATTAAGGTATTCTACATAATATATGTTTGTTGGGGTTTTTTTACTTTGCTCTGTAGTATATAGCATTATTCACCATCTAATAAAGGTTATTATGAAAGGCTGGCTAAGAGTTTGATCTGATAAAGAGGTTCATATGTAAGATCTTAGTGACTTACCTCTTCGAAGTGGGCCTAAATGTGGTCACAGAGTAACATACTAAAATGAAGCAGAGCATCAGTCATCCAGTTGTTCTACTCTCAAACTGCATCTATATTTCCTGCTTCAGCCAATGAATGCAGGTCTCCACAGACTGCCCTTATCACCATGCACAAAATTTCCCACAAACTAATAAAAATGTGGATAATTTATCAGTATTAGGGCTAAGACTGTGTTCACCTTTCAACAGGCTAAACCATGATTTGCTTATGCTTCTCTAAAAAAAATGTTGAAAATGTTTTCTTCAAATCTACTGTGAAGTCAGTAATAGAGGAGCATTAAAACTCGCTTATCGTTTACTCTGTAACAAGACAGCTGCTCCCAACTGGAGGCATTGAATTACAGATCTCAACCAGTATGTTCGCTATAAACATCTCCGAGAACATACACTTCTGCTTGTTCTGGAGGGAATTTCCTACCCAGAGACTGAGCACAGAAAGGCATTAAATGTTTTAGGAAAAAAAAGGAAGGCATCTTCCTTCATTTTAAAACTCTGCACCTTCATTTTTCAGCTATCAAGAGAGACAGTCTTCTCATAAGGCTTGTTCGAAGAAGAGCTGATCCTTAAAATCATAAGGTACTGGCTGGTATCTGTGGGCTTGGTCAGGCCAACCTCTAACACAAGCAGGTCCACCTTTGACAATAAGATCAAGTTGCTCCGGCTTTTGCCACTTGAATTTTGAAAATTGCCAAAGATTATGATTCCACAGCCTTTGCTGGTGACCTGTTCCCAGGCATATTCCACGATAGGGAATTTTTTGCCTTCTTTTCAGCAAGTTCAACCCAGTTTCCCTCAACAGAGTGGAGCTGAGAGGAATAATCATTTCCCTGGACCTTCCCCTTGTAGCCATTTCTGTTAGTGCTTATCACAAATATATACTCTCTTATATATTTAAATTAGCACTCACCAGCCACTGCTGAGGTATTTCGGGCAAAGGCATTTGAGGAGGCGCCGGCAAACTGTTGGCAACTTCTTGCTTCTGTACATGTTCTTTTATTTCAAAACCTGTGGAAGAGCAACAGGCATCATTTAACACTTTAGTGGATGCAAATGGGACATTTTTTCCATGCGTGGACACCACATCTGACTGGCACACACTGAAATCTGGCATGCAGTGCTGCTCACAGCCTACCTCCCAAGCGCGGTTACTGAGGCAGGACTGGAAGAATGCTGGGAATTCAGGAATTTAATCAAGCAGAACAAACGCATACTTACTCTATATGATAATGACATATATGCTATTTGGATCAACAAATACCAGACACAGAAAAAATTTACAGGAAATCATTCTGAACTGCCTATCCATCTGGAACTGAAAGACTTAAACACCTAAAATTCAAACATGCTGCCAGGCGTCTGCCATAGAGATAAAACCATTTATGGGGGGAAGATAGCACACTTGTGAACGCCTCGATGGCACCACATAGTGAATAAAACATGGCCAGTCTGTGGGGCAGTATGTGGCTGGTTGCCGTTCACCAGCAGAGACGAGTACAGATGCTCCCATGGCACATTTTGAATGGGCAAAGCCAACATAAAGAAATGAGAACAAAACAACTTTCCTGCCAAAAGAGTGGGAAAGAGGGCAGAAGAAGAGACCCTGCCTGCCTTCCTTCCTGGTAGTGATGGTGACAGCTATTTGGCCAAGCCTACAGCACCCACGTTCCCTGGGCTCCCTGATGCCCTACTGCCTCTGATCATGGAGCCATGGTGTAAGTCTGCACAAGTCCTGGGAGATGCAGGATGCTACAACACCCCAACCTGGAGCATGCTGCTCCTGGGGGGGACATTGCCCTAACCAACTCACCATTAACTGAACCACACGCTGAGCATGTTTTCCCACCATTTCCTTCTCCCTCCCTCTTTTTTTTTTTTTTAAATAATCCCATAGTTTTTCAGCTCATTTTGAAAAGGGAAAAGGTGTCGAATGTAAAGCCTGCTTTGAGGGTTCTTTGTATCACTATTGCATCTGCCTCCCAGGGCAAAAGAGGAGTGGCCCACTCATTCTGAGGTTTTGGCAAAATAATTTAAATCCTATCTGAACTCACTTCATCAGAACATGATATAGTTTATTTTTCTAAATATCAAAAGGGAGATTAGGGTGCATCTCCTCAATGTTCTAGCAAAATTTCAGTCAATGGATTGTACCCTGTTTACCACTAAACTGAATTTAGCTCCTACTGTTTAGTTTAGTTTTTAAAATATATATTTATATAGTCAAATGGATGTCTTTTGGTCAAGATCATATAATTCTTGAAAATGTAATCAATGATGAAATGTTTCTTGTCATAATAAACCAGTCCCACTGGCTGTGAAGTCATGGATTGAAAAACAGCACTGATAAAATAAACTGGCTCTAAGGGCCACAGATTCTTCTTTCTTCCTACAAATCAAGTGGGGGATTAGTCTCGGGAAACATTCCAATATTTTGTTTCTCAGTGTAACTTTCACTTGTTCCACTTTATGTAGGATGAATCCATATTATGACTGCTATCCATATCCAAGTCTCCCATGCTTTCCATAACAAACAAAAATCACATATGAATGACTTTTTACTGCAAAGAAAAGTATTCCAAGTGAATTCCATTGACTCTGTACAACTAGTTTTCCCCAGTTTTAAACTATGTGTGTTTAACTAAGAACCTGCTCTAACATTTATTTTCTTCTACCAAATTACACAGTGAAGTCGGCATTACAGGTTTACGACATCAGGCCCCTGTAAGGAAAGCTGGCAATGTTGACAGTTATATTAAATGACTAAATCCACCAACAGTTCTTACTCAAAATAAACTGTTCGTGCTTTGTTTTTTCAGAAGAAAGCCTGAGTTTCAAAAGGAAATGCCAAGTGTTTTGTTCAGGCCTACAATCCATTGGGCATGCCAAGGCTCAGGAATAAAAATAAAGTTTTATAGTTTTGCCGGCTATTCAGAGTAACCACTGGTTTGGATGTGAGGCAGGTTGAGGCCAGGCAGCTGTGACCTGAAGAACAGAACACATCTGCCTGTCCAAGTTGTGTGGTTGATAGATACTAAATGAAGAAAACTGTGTGCATTTGAGAGATGGAACAAAACAAGGCAAAAGATTTATAAAGAATTCCCCAAGTAAGAATTTACTGAGTTTAAAGTGTTTTGCTAAAAGTAAACCAGCCCATTATAATAATTTCCACACCTTTACAAAGAAAAACGTAATTGTGCATTTCCAGATGTTATAAAGAACCCAGCCAGTTCCCAGCTGCACGGATCCTTCATTACCATTCCCTGTTGATCTTAAATTATTTGCTCCAGCAATCGAAATATCCTGTTGGATTCACACAGTTAATTTTTGCAAATGCATATAAGGAGTCTGCACTCAGCACAGTCCTCAGGCCTCTTAAACTGTGCCAGTGACCCAAGAGATCTCGTGGAGTTATGTGGGTGGAGTAAAACAACATTTTGAAAAACAGACTCCAAATGACAGTTCAGCTTAGTTACAGAATACTGTAGGTTTATGCATCTTTTATTGCTTTTAATTTTAATGAAGAGATGAATAGTTTCAAAGGGATGGGAGTACTGAATGTTAAAACTGACAAAAGAAGCAGCAGGGTCAGCTCCATTTAAAGTACATGACTCCCTGGGTAGTTTCACACACACTTGAAGCCAGCATGGGATGGCAAAGCTCCCAAAGAGGCAGCTCCTCTCCTTCCCTGCCTTGTTCCTCTCCCTGCATCTCTCCTTTGGGCCAGTGTAAGCGTGTGTGTGGCCTCAGGTTGAACTAGACCAGGGAAATGACACTGGTTAGGACTAAAACAGTAAAAAAAGCAAATACTGTTTGTGCTAGCAGAAAGGAAGATGCAATACAGGATGAGCAAGAATGAGTAGCCTAGGGAGAGAAATAGGATGGTTTTTTTTTTAGAGGCTATGCTGGCTTAAACTCTATTTAAACTACAGTTCCATAAAGTAGAGTTTATGGACTTATAAAGCATAGTCCTATGACCCCTTGTTTAAATGAACTATGGGATTTCCTTGAATTAATTCTTGCTTGAACTAGAGTATATCTTTTCCAAAATATTCCATCTTGATAAAATGCCAGCAATGGCATGCAGACCTCACTAAGTTCTTCCACTAGTTCATAGCTTCGATACTCAAAATGTGCTTTATTTCCACTGTGTAGCAAACATTCAGTCATTGCACACTGCTTTTTGTCGTGTAAGTTTAAGAGCTCATTCTCTGTCATTCCTTTTTTTGCATCAAGATTAATTATGATACCTCATTTTGAATAATTTGAAGGCATATTACTGGATCTTCTAATAATTTTTACAACTTTTCTTCAAAACATCTAAGTTGTAACTCTTTGAATGTAAGCACCAGAAGTGGGTATAACGTTCCAGTAACAACTGTGCTGAACCAAGCCCTACCACTCAAATAATCCCATAGTTTTCCAGGTCAGTTCGAAACGATCTTGTACAGATCTTGTTAATGGATGGATCCTGTAATAGGATATAATGGATCTTGTTCTAAAGCATGTAATAGGATTTAAAACCTCAAAAGTAGGTACAAAAGGGAGATGGCTATGGTCTTTGATTTTTTTTTATCCTTGCGCACATCTCTAGTCATGAATTAAGCATGCCTGGGAAGTTGGTGTTGTATGGAGAACTCCAAACCCATACAATTAAAATCTCTCAATCCTCAACACCAGAGTGCAGGGTGATGATTTTGAACTGTGTGTTAGGAGCAGATCTTTCCTTGTGCTACCTCCCAAGTTATGCCTAGGAACTAATGGAGGAGATGAGTTAGCTCAGGCCAAACCCATGCCAAGGACCACTCCGTAATTCAACAGCATAAATAATTGAGTTCCAGGGTCCAGAAACATACCGAATATTGTATAATTTACTAGTAGAGCTGTAGCTTTTGTGTCCACAATCCAGAAGAAAAGGCCGTGATAACCATTCCCTGTGTTTGCAAAGCTGTCAACAGAATGTTGTCTGACTTCTTGAGGAAGTCAAAGGTTTTTCTTAATAAATCTATTTGAAAAGATTACAAGAAGAACATGCAGTGTTAGATCAGCATTTCTGAGCTTACTTTGAACTCCTGTAAAATACAGCTGTTTCTAAACATATCAAATTGCAGGTTCTCACCTGCAATTGGTTTTGGGGAGTTTGGTGTATTTTGATCGGCCTTTGGAGCATGAAGCCTTCTTCCACATTATGTGATATTGGTGCCTGCCTCCTTCTTTCCAGTACTAAAGTAAAATTAGTGATGTGTCTTTAAGAATGTCAAAACAGAAAGGAGGACAATCATTATTTTCAAATCGATCTCCTTGGACTTGAATCCTGTGGCAAAAATGATATTTTTTGCTGAACGGGGGAAACACTGCATCAAACAAGACAGTATTTTTTTAGCACTGGAGAAGAAACAAATAATGAGAAACACAGCTGCTCACAATGTGACATTTTTCTTCAACACACTGGTGTTTTTTAAAACAGACTTCAGATGCCTCTTTATACAGAAAGGTACTGTAAAGAAATTTAAGAGTTCTGTTAGGAAACATAGTGAGGAATATTCTTCATATAAGCTCTGTGGAAAGGCTGCTGTACACAGTGAATCATTTATATTGCATTTAGTTCCATAATCTTGATGGAGACAAAAGTGATTGTCCTATCAAAATGGTTTTCGATAGGAGGAGAGGGGAAAGTGAATAAAAATCTAACTGCAAAATGCAAACCAAACATGCTGACAACCTTTTCCTAGCTCTGGCTTGACACTCCTGTATCAGTCATGCACCAGAATCTGCTCAGTACCAAGCCTCTTGACGGATTTAGGTCATTTGACAGACGTGCAGCATGCAGCACCCCTGCATCCATCAAACAGTGCTGTGGCTAGCACTCCCTGATGCTGTATTACTTTTCCATCAAAACTCATAAATACCATCGCTGCCACAAATAAAACGAAGTAACCACTCTATCAGCACAAGTGAAAACATTCTATCTAGCACGTAATTTCTTGGCTGGATTCATCCATGTGAACCCAAGATATGCCTTCAAGTATGAAGATATGAACTTCAAGTATGCCTTTTGCTGTATTTTACTGCTGAACGTGATGGAAAGCATTCAGGAAAGTTACACTTTGGCTTCATCCTGTCTTTCTGTCTTGCTTCAATTTAGGGCTTGTCTTTAGCCCTTAAAGCTATTTCACTGAGCACAGACTTAGTCTGTGCATTCTGCAAGCAAGAAAACCCACCCCTGACACTGACCTCTTGATGACTGTATCCTCAGGAGAATATTAGTTATTACTGCCTTCTTCTCCCTGACAGTGGAAGTTAGATATTCATGGTCCAGAAGTTCAAGAAACAGACGCAGCTCAACTATTAACTCTTCCATGGCTGAAAGACAAGAAAAAAAGATAATTACTTTTTCTAAAAAGTCCCATTAAGAAAAGACAGAGTTAATTCTCATTTATCCACATTCCTAGTTATTTTCTAGCATTTCTTAAAAATGTAAGGTCCTCCCTGCTGGAAACAGGCTATTCATTAGTAAAACCAACAGACTAGTCCATTAGTGAGGACTACTGGCACTAGAAGCAGTTACCTCAAAACTGATGCAGAGAAGACCACATCAAGCCAGCACTAAACGAAAGTAAGTGCAGGAGTGGTGGCCATCTGCTTTTCTAGCAGTGCCACTCTGGTTCCTCTCCCTTAACAAACAATTTCTAACTGCAGAACAAAATTATAGCTTGATAAAGCTTCTAGACAAATTGGTATTTTCGTGAACCTTTAGGGAAAGTCTCTCTTTCCCTCATCTTATTTCTTCATCTTGCTGTGTTGCAAAAAGAGCAGGTATTTCTTTTTTACTGTGATTAGTCTTTCTTCTAACTTCCAAAGGCAACCTCCCAACCTGCTACATAATTTCACATTACTCCTCAGATTCCTGATGATGCACTTCATATTTCATCCTATTTCTACTATTCCAGATTGGTTTCCAATTCTTTCCACGAAAAATGACATTCCTTCTCTGTATTCCCAATGTTTCTCTTTTTTTTCTTTTATGAACAAACTTTCAAAGCACATTTCTACTTTTTTCCTTTCAAATTACCTCTGAAGTCTTGCATTGTCTTCATAACTGCAGTAGCTCAGACCATAAACACATTTGTTACAGCCTTATCATGCCTCTTCAGCAGGTTTATGAGAAGCCCATGGAACTGAACCTCATTTTCATGATTCAGTTCTTTCATAATTCAGAGATTCTCTGGTCCCTTCACTCAAGGGGACTTGCTACTTTAAGTTTCATCTTGGACAGAATAGTTCACATTTCCATACTTTCTGTATCTGATGACATTATCCTCATTAAAAAATGAGGAGAAACATCCATTTCATTTTAGGGCCACACCTAGGATTAATCTCTCCTCATTCCAAAATGCGTCTGCTTAAATTTTTCTCTACTTATTCACATTTATTTTTATAGTCTTTTCAAGGCCTAACAGGGCAACCACTGCTAAGCCTCTTCAGACCTCTAAAAAGTACATTCTTTTCTGCTTACGCCCTTACCAGCTCTTCTCTACTCCTCAACCTGCTCTGATGCAGTTGTTTACCCAAGTGAACCTGGAATCATTTTTCTAATACTAAGAACGTGTCTGGATGTTTAAACAACCCTTGGTCTAGATGCATTTGTTTTATCCGACACTTGAACGCAGCACCTTGCAGGGAAACCTGCAGATGTCAGCTACAAGGGGCTCCTGGTCCCTTCCCGTCTCCAGTGAATGCAGATTTTCCCATTTATTTGCAGACTGTACCGGACAGTACACTCTGGCTACTCTGACAAGAAGCTGTCTAGAAGTCCATCAGAAATCCAAAGTATTCCACAACCACCACATTATGCAACAACAACATAAGTGCATACAGCTTTCTGAAGCAAAAAGGTATAGGTTCAGATTTGCAAAATGTGAGTGTGAAAAGACTCAAACGAGGAAAACAGAAAGAAGACCTATGACTAAAAAAGAAAAATCCACCAGGTAATCAGCTCATTTATTTTCATGATACACTTTAGAAATAAGATGTATATTCCATTAAGAGTACAGTGGTCTCTGGCTTATCAATATGCTTTAAGATGTATTATTATTGTTGTTCTGAGCTTTATTTTAATAACAGAATATATGAATCTTTTAATATTTACTTTTTTATTACAATACATGCATTTCAAACATAATCATCACGATAGACTGTAGGCAGTCATTGTGAAAACTAATCAGTATACATTACAAGAAATGTGCATTTTTTAAGCTGTTCTACAGCCATATAAATTACTGTCAGTAATTGCATATTATTACTGCACTAAGATTTCTTTGCAGTGGTGTGTTTTCTGGATTCTTTAAGGCAAGGGACTGTAAATAAGCTGAAAGGGAGCTTTCCCTTTTCCTCCTCACCAAAGAACACCCTTGCCAGACTAACCCTATTTCTCTGGTAAGAACCTTCACTTCTGGGAGGGAAAGAGAAAGGGATGAAAGCAGCAGATACCATTGATGTCTGCAGTGTGCATAACTGTCTTCAGTTATTAAAAAAAGATAATATCCTTGTGCTCAGGAGCTTATAATCTAACACAAACAGATAGATATTGTAAAATGAGAAGGGAAAACCAACCAAGAGGGAGTAATGAGGCAAAGAGACAGAGACAGAACAGAAGAAGAGATAGGAAACTGCTGCTGGAGAGGCTCCTGGGAGTTGTCATTAGCCCAAATCCCTCCTGAGGCCTCATCAGATAAACGTGTGGCCTTCTCCTCCTCCTCTGTGCCTTTGGAGGAAATCTGCATTGCAGTCACCACTGACCACAGCCCACTGACCTAGAATGACCAAGCCACCAAAGTTACTGGAAGCAGTTTAAATGCACTCAGCAGAGGATTTAAATAAAAAGCCTTGGTTAGGACCAGTAGAAGATGACAAGATGAATCTCATACCAGTGAGACAACACTTAAAAAATTCTCAAAACCACTGCCTTAGTAATACATGCACCATAACTGCATTTATATTTGGCCTGGTGTCCAGCAATGTGGTTGCAATATCTATCTAATAGTGCATCATAAAGGAATACAGAGCGTGAGAAGCATTGCTCTTCCTGCCTTTGTAAACTTACAGGTACATGACACAGACTTCAAGCAAGCAGTCACAAATGCTAGCTTAAAATTTTAGTATGACAACAAAAAAAAAATTGTTACCAACTGTTCTAAAATGCTAGGCATGAACACTTAGACTAATGGGATTAAATTGGGGTTGTATTTTCTTTTGTGAAAGTTAATAGCATCACAAACATCAAAGTGTGAAGGTAGGAAGTTCTGAATTTCACTTTGTATATATGCAAACATCCAAACACAAAAAGGGAAACACTGTTCCCAGCTAGTAAGAAACACTATTGCCATATGCTTTTTAATACTTTTTCTGCTTAACCGAAGAACAGAAATACGGCTGTGGAATGTATTTAAAGTATTTAAAATAAGGAATGGAAAACTCCTGGTTTTTAAAGATAGCAACAAATAAACTTGTATATGCTTAGGAAAAAAAAAAGTTTGCCTGTTTTCAATTCTTGGCTTATTTTCTGGATTAAAGAAACTTCTCCTTCCTAGAAATATAACGATGTGCTCACAAAAAGCAATGGAACTGAATAATAGAAAATTCACATAATGCATATTTTCAGTAAGCAATCATTACTTCTGAAATGGAGACTAAAAATGAGAGGGTGATGCAAGTCCCAAAGAAAAACATACTCCTCCAGTGAGAGATCACCCTTGGAAATCTGACATCACCACAAAATAAGAATAATAATCAGAAGGCTCTCAAAAAGGGGCCAATTTATTTGACAGTTTTGGCTGTATTCTCATTGCCAAAAGAATTACTTGTAAGTGGCAGGTGGTGAAAGGCAGGGTGGAGCCCAGGGATGGTAATCACAACAGTAAGCAGATTTCAGCTCGACTAAGGAGCAAAATCACATTCCAGATTAAATGATGAGAAGTCCATTCTCTGCTCAATAGGAATTACAGGCCCCTAGTAGGATGCTGCAATTGCCATGCACAAATAAGAAAACAATGATACATCCAGAAGGGTTTCCAAGACTGGCTCTCAAGAGTTTTAAAGTTTTTCAAATGAGAGCACATAAAAACGATATACACAAGCCAGCAAAGGAATACACCAAGGTAAAAATAATCAGAGGAAGGCAATTACATCACACTGTAGTTTTTGTTCCAAACCAGAACTAAAACCAACTGGGATTGAAAGAGCATGATGATGTAATTATTCCAAATCTATATTCATGGGTACTAGCCTATAATGATTTTTAAAGAATATAAAGTTTTCACTTCCAATGGATTAAAAAAATTCTTAGGAGCAGTGCTATATCACACACATGATTTCATGGTTGCTTAAACCAGAAGACAAGGATGAGCTCATTAAAGTAAGAATGGTCAGTTATTTGGTCAATCACAGCAATTACGGTATCTGTCAACCTCGACACACCACAAATGACCTGAAAGTGTTTCCCAGTTGACTAGTGTCTGCTAAAGAACTTTTAAAGAAAAAGAAAGACAAATCCAGGAAAGATGACAAGAGATATTTTTATTAATTACTGTCTTGTCCATACAATACAAAACTCAGGCAAAGTAAATGCACTTCCATAGTCACATGTCTACTATAGATGCAAGTATGTCAGCATACATCTTATAGGAAAGCCAAAAATCTGTGTCAGCATAGAGCTCTGCCTTGACTGAGGAGGGGACAGAAATCCCATTTAAGTTCCTGAAACAAATTTGTTTGGATTTATGGATCATACTGATGCCAGTCTTCAAGCTATACATAAATATCAGGTATGGAGAACAGGTGAGCTTCAATCCAGCTACAACCCACTACAAGCATGCACGTGCATGGATACACACACACACACTATATTTGGTAACCACTAAGAGGTTTTCAAAGTGGATGTCTCAGCCTTAACTTTGCCTTTATGGTAATTTATTGCAAGGCTATATTAAATTAAGTACGTAGCTAACCCTGTAATATTATTTATTCTCCAAAAAAGGTTGATACTGCAATTCTGCAGGTGCTGCAATTCTGCACTGCATAAAAAGATGTTCACTAACTCATAAACCACAAGGGCCAATTTCAATGCATCTGTGTTCTCACCTCTTAAAAATCTAAGCTTCCATATTCTGTCAGCAGTATGATACTTTAGGACTTCCTTCAAAAAAAGGTTAAAGCTACTGATGGCTAGCTGACTGAATGACTCAAAATATTTCTGTTTCCAAATTTGATTAAAGCCTACTAAGATCCAATATGTAAAACCCCTTGAAACATACAGACCACCCTACACGGCCAAAAAACACCCCTCACTGGTATTTGGGTACACAAGCAACAGTGAGGAAACCAGACATATGATCTAGTTTTGAATCAAAACCAGAGTATGAACTGCATGTTTATGCCCATTTCTACTGAAATAGTATCATCAGCCTTAGTTTTGGATGTCGTCATTTGAATATTTTATTTAAAAGTTCATAACAGAATATCACTGGGGAAACCATGTCTGTATTGTATAAAGATATAAATATCAGAGACACTATGAAGAATATAGAGCCACAAGAAGACAAAAATCTTTTAACTATGAGCAAAAACACAAAATCACTTTGATTTGCTTCCACTCAATCCTATAATGTGGTTACAAAAATACAGTAATTATGAAAAAGTTCCTTTAATAACTATATTATCATTATCTGGGAAAAGAATTTTGCACAGTAATGCACAAAATCTAGACGCAGGCAGCAATAGTGTATTTAGCACAAGGAAAAATTTTTACTTTCTTCAATATGCTACCAGAAACTAGATGGCATATTTGAAAACTCTGTTAAATCCTATCCACCAAGAAATGAAATGGCATGCTGTTTGAAGAACACAGTGAAAAGACAAGACTTTTCACTAGATTTTTCTCATGGTCACACTGGCCCTGCTTTCCTGCCCCCTTAATGACAGTGCATGAGGTGTGATGAAGTCTGAACTTTACCTGTTAAGTGTGCTAAAGACCTTCTCTAGAAAGTAGAGATGATCATCTTGGGGATCCATGGTATTACAGGAAGGAATGGTGAAAGTGTTTGAAAAAAGGGTGAACCCTAAGTAGTAGATGAAGCCCTAAAGATGAAGAATCAGCATGGATCGAGTAAAACACATACAAGGATTGTCATCAGAGTGTTTTAACATAAAAATAATGCCATTTAAGCCTCTCTAAAAACTCATAACAATCACCTTTTGTTTGAAATTTGGAGCTCCCCAGACTGTCACAAACTCTTTCCAGACAGGTTGGGGCAAGAGAGGCAAAACACAGTTACTAAAAACTCCTCCTGTCTCATGCATATTTATGATCAACCTCAATGAGTGTCAAGGGATCATCTCAGCCACAGTCCACATGTATTCCTCTTTTTCTTTTTTCCTTCTGCTTCAGTTTTCAAGGAACCGGCTTTTACAAAACCAGCTTTCAAAAAAAAAAAAAAAAAAAAAAAAAATCAGAGCTCCAAATGCTGCTGTTGCAATACTTGGGTGATAAAACGAGAGGTGTGAAAGCATTAGGGAATGTTTGGACAAGAAATAAGCTGCCAAAAATCCTACTCAATCAACTACAGCCATGCAATGAGTGACAGCAATGCAGGAGTGTAATCCATTAGCATAGGGCAGATGGATAAAGAGTTTATTTTTTAAAGTCCAGACCAGTGTTTTAAGCACTGCCACAGACTTTGGAGAGGAATGGCTGTTTTTAAGCAAGTTCACAAACTCACAGAAGAAAGGAAGAAATAAAAAAGAAAGAAGGAAAGAAGAAAGAAGAAAAGAAAGTAGACATTAAAGAAAAAGAAAAAAAATTACAGGCATTTATTTTTATTGAATTATTATCTACATGGAACTCATAATATTGCATAAAAAAACACCCAAAAACTGATAACTACCTATAGAAATGTAGAGTGGGCTAAGTTGCTGAAGGCATTCTCTAAAAGTGTCTTTTCCAAATAAGATTTCTTTTGTTCCCAAAATAAATGTAACATAGTTTGTATCGCGAAAGAACATGGATTTCCCTCCAACTACATGCCCAGCAGGCTGGGCAAGAGTCTCATCTGCCCACCTCTGTGCTCACTGTGGGCATTCAGTCTGAGTTGTCTTTTCATACTCTCATTACCCTACTAGGGCAGAAAATGGAAATTTCTTGCATTTAAACATCCCCAAGTGTATCAGCTGACATCATCTCATCAGGACAAGACATTCCTGGTCTTGCTTGCTGGCTCCTGCATTAGCTCAACCCCTCCATTACTCCAAACCACAAAAGATAAGCAGCCACTACAGAATTAATAAACAGGCTCCAGTTCCACAAAAGAAAAGCAGTTCCCTCATGATACAAAAAGGAGACAGAAAATCTGTGGTAGGAGGTAAAGTCTGTCCCAGATTCCAAGTCCCAAGAGGAGATGGGGCTCAGTTAAGGCTGAGACACACAGAAGCAGGTAAGCTCCGGTAGTAAAAAGAAAGCAAAGTGCAGTACACCTTGAGAGTTCTCCATTCAGGTCCTCAGCTGCACACAGATCCCTTTTTAGGTTAGGATTTCTGTCAAAGTTGTGGATAGTTACATATCCAGCAGAAACATGAGACAGTAAATTAATCAAGTTTATGGAATGGAGAAAGAGAATAGCAAAACAATGCCAAAGAAATACAAATATGGCAATGGTAGGAAGTGCACATTGTAATTTGGTATTTTTTGTATTCAGCAGTACAATTTTTGTTATACACACCCAATACTGAACCTAAAAATTGTTCAGGAAGTTCTGAGTTTGACCATGTCAGCCATACATGCAGTAAAATACAATAATATTTTGCACCCTGTGAATTAGGTGTTTGAGGTTTACCATTTGCAGCTAATTTAAAGCCAGAAATGAGAAACTATTGCATTTTATAAGAACAGATACAGAAGTCCTCACATTTGTATGTGAAGATGGAAAAAACCCAAAAGTTTGTATTCTACAACCTTCTTTATACCACAATTCTCACTGCTGAGTGCAATGCATAACTTCTGCCATGCACTCCTTATTGTCTGATGCTCTTCCCAAGGAGAGGAACATGTTCTGCTTTTCTTGACAGGTTTTTGAAAATGTCTTGAAATAAATTTACACACTAATACAGATTTATCTTAAGAACATAAGGACCAAAGAACATAATTCACGCTGACAGAGAGTACAAAGAATGGTGAAAGCTTAAATCTCTCTTCAAGTAGAAAATACCTGATTGCCCATGTCACACCAGTGCCTCAAGAAATATCTGTCTCCTTTACTGTCCTTTGAGACCAAAGGAAGAAGCAGTTCCAAATGTATGGGATGTTAAGGGAGAACATCCTGCAGTAATCATCTTACATAACACTGGCCCTCCCTCACAAGCACCCATCTAAACTATAATATTAAGTTTTTCACAGTCAGATGCTCAAAAAGGAACAATGTCTTTGACAAGTTGTCCCAAGACATCTGTGGTTTTATGAAGAAAATCAACATGTCAAAACCAGCTCATAAACCAAGACAGTCGAGACAATAACAGTAAATTAACTGTTCAAAAAATAAGCACATATAATGTCAAATTAATAATAACAGCAACAAGAATAATACTAGTAATAACAGCAGTAGAAGTAGTAGTATAGTCAATACAACAAGCAATAGGCACAAACTGGAACCCAGGCAATTCCATCTCAATATGAGGAAAAACTTCTTTACGCTGAGGGTGCCAGAGCACTGGAATGGGCTGCCCAGAGAGCTTGTGGAGTCTCTTTCTCTGGAGATATTCAAAACCTGCTTGGATGCGTTCCTGTCCAATCTGCTCTAGGTGAAGCTGCTTTCAGGCAGGTTCATGAAAGTGAGGACCTAGTGTTTGGTGACACATAGGTAGAGCTGATGGCAGAGCCTAAATGTTAAGCAAATCCATCAGTGGGTGACATGGAACAGCACTCCTCCTAAGCTATGCCTTCAAAGCTTTTTCTCCAGCATACACATGCACGACTGATATCACTTTAGTGAATTTCGTTGGTGTACCATTCACTTGCACCCATCTCTGACACACATGACCCATAAATGTAACTATGAAATGTACTCCTTATTGAAACAGATGCATTTCAACAGTGAATTCAGCTAGCTGTGATAAAGTAGGAAAGTTCTAAAGCAGGGAATTTCAATCCCCATTGTCCCTTGTAGCCCTCAAGTTAGTTCTCTGAAATACATCAGTGTCTCTGTGATTTCTCCTCTTTCTGGTTCTCCTTCATGACTACTATGTAGAGAGGAAAATTAAATAAACTTTAAATTTTATACTTTCTGACCGAAAAAAAAAAGTCAAGCTTAGCCACCCAGAGGCAAATGATTCCTTTTAGTTCCTCCATTCATCACACCTCTACAGCATGCAAAATAAGACTGAGCAAAGGTTCCCTATGTAACCCTACGGTGCTGACCGGCACACTGAGTGCTGCAAGCCTGGATTTGGTCCAGGTGCCTCTGGGCTTGGACAGAGAGTACTCCAAAGGACAGCCACAGCAAACACACTAACTAGAGGTAAGGGATCAGCCAACAGTGGATTCACACTTGCTAATGGAGCTCCACAGGACAACCTTCAAGGCCCCTTTTTCATCTCCGTAGGCGTGTTTGTAAGTGAAGGTTACACTTTCACTCTGAAAGCAGATAAAGGTATCAAGTATGTTTTTGAAATCTAGGAAAATGTAGGTCCCAGAAATGAAATTATATTTCCCTACAATAGGAGAATTAGAAGTAAAAAAAAAAAAAAAAAGAAGGCATTTTTACATATTTTTTAGAAGAGGTGTTAAAGAACACACTAGTTACAAGCTTGTTCAGCAAGTCAACGGAAATTTTGCCACTTAAGGACTGTGCTGGAATTCAAAATGCTATTTTGTCACAAAATCTCGTACCCCTGCCTTTTAAAATATGCAGAAACTGCCTCATTTAAATATTCTAGCACAATGCTGAAGGTGCCTATGAAAGTTTTAGAGAAATGCAGCTGTATGGATAAGGTTCATTACCCTGGCAAAGCATGGGCAATATTATCACAATGTGGCCTGAGACTAAGCATGCTGTAGAGGAAGGATCACACATGTTCTTAACAATTTTCATGAATGGATTTAGACCTCACAAATCTGGTCCAAGACGTTGCAAGCATGTTACCAACAGTCACCCAGTGAACCATATGAAATACACTAATTGTAAAGCCAAACGTTTTCAGTAACCAGAATACTGAGACATGGTGGGTTTTGTCTCCAGCACTCATCAGGCAGAAAACAAGGTATCAGATCATTACATTTCAGAAGACCTGAGCATTTCATGGCATGAAATACAAACCAGGCACTCCTCCTTTAAAAATCCAAAAGTGATACATCATTTTAATTACTGAATGCAGTGTATCATAGGATGGACAGAAACACTGAAATTAGTGGAGTTATTTCTTCAAGGAAGCCTTCGAAATGCATAGTTAGGTCTTTGAAACATTAAATACTGGATACTACACAAACTTTTAAAGAAAACTCCATCTGTCTCGTACTATCAACACTTACCCTGAACACTCATGGTGAGCTGGATCTGCAGAAAGATGAAGTGTGAAGCCAGACACTGAAGTGGACTACAGCAGTCTTACTATGTTTGCTGAGACATTTCTTTATAGTACAAAATTCCAGCCAAACCTTTGCACATTCTTACAAACGTATTTAACTATGGTGTTGGGATTTTTATATACTACCTGCCTGAATACAAAATTTGGACTTTGAATTTCCATCACCAAACAAGATGAACATTAACATCTATATCCATGTACTAAAGATACAGAATAAAATAAATAAATAAGCGAATTCCCCTCACAACAAAATAGGAAAAAAAATATTAAAAACTTTGGGTCCTTTTCTGGTGTAGTTCTCATGGCTTCAGTGGTGCTCAACTAGTTCACTACAACCTAGGATATGCAGCTAAAACTTGTCTGTTATGGACATTTAATTTTTATTATAAAGATGCTTTGAATTTGTCACAAAGCAAGAAAAGATATGTTTAACAAACAGTAACAAACTGCTGCCAACACCTTTACCTAAGGCTGCTCCAGCCACCCATCCTCTTCAATCTATCCAATAGCAGACTTTGCTAGACAGACCTACCTACAAGATCTTCGGGAAAATTTAGCTCCATGGTTTTCACTTCCCTTGGCCGCTTTCTGTTTTCTGCACAATATCCAGTTTTTCTGCATCTGGTTATGCTGCCCCATATGTTTGAAACAGCCTTCTTTCTCCCTGCCAAGCAACCTCCCTCTCTCCCATGAAACCCCTCTTTCTTTCAGCAGTCCCTTCAACAATAATCCTCACATTCTCCCTTGCCTAACAGTTGCGCCATGTCTCATCATGCAGCTGGTTTATATATCTACCTTTAGGCCAGACCTTGAAAACACTTTCCCAGAGTAAAAAAACCAGTCCCAATCCTTCTGATTGGTTTCACTAACCACAACAACAGGACGAGTTCAGAGGAAAAAAAAACCCAAACCTGTGTTTTAGTTATTAACATCTAAAGGTAGTGATTTCACTCCTGTGCAACAGGAGCAAAGTAGACAAACAGTCGGATGTCTGTTCATCCTGCCAGCAGCAGGAGGATGCAGTACTGAGGATGGGAGAACAGGGCAGCTGCCAGGTTGTAGCCTGGCACCAGCACAAGCACTGCTCAGCCGGCTAGGCCTGCTCCATCCTCCCTGCTCACAGCTGGCCCTTCCCAACAGGGAAGTGACATTTAAAAAAAAAATATATTATTGTTCCATACAAGAGTATTTCAGAGCTCTGAAGATGTATGTCCAAAATGTTACTGTTACCAGGGGTGTAGCGTAGCGATTTATAGCTAAAGAAAACAAGACAGCAAAATCCAGGGTGAAAACATCATTCCAGGAGAACCGTAACAGATATCAGCCCGTGCTGTCACTCACCCTGAGTCTGGGTGCATTTGTTGAGGTCAGTGAGCTAATTTACTGTTCGCAAAACGTGTTGTCACAGAACTGAACAGCACAAGCAACACCAGCTTCTCACTGTTACTGCATCTATATCTTCCTACCTGGCCACGAGAGAAAAAATGCACTTTACACATATCCTCAGCATATTCTCCCCATGACTGCCCACTTATGTCAGCTCATGGATACCATAAAGATAAAAATGGACCATTGGATCCAGAACAAACCCCTCTATTCAAATCATACAGCTACCTTTGGGCACACTTCAGCAATATCACTTGGGCAAGGAAGACACCCTTTATGACTAGGAAGATCACTGTGACTCCATTTACCCTCACCAGACTTCTGTGCCAGCTGAGAGAATATCCTGATTAACATGAGAATCACTGAGGGTTGGATGCGCCATTGATCTCATGCCTTTTTTCTCATGCCTATTGATGGATAAGGTCCTGGATGGGTTGTTTAACAGTATTTGCCAAAAGGTGCTTCCTAGTTCTTCCTGTATTCCTGAGTAACAAAGAAGATGCACTGCCAAATGTCCTCCCACTGAGATCTCAAAGGCAAAAACCCAGCACCCTCCCCCAAGAGAAAAAAAACAGCAAGGTTTTCAGTTTATAGCAACTTTGCATGTTTTCCTGGGTTTATATGCTTTGTTTCTCAGACTCATAACCTAACTAGGAAACCACAGACTGCTGCATCTGTTGGCCTCAGTATTATCAAAAATGTGCTGACTCTATATAAAAGTTATCCCATTGCATCATAGCACAAACAACCCGTGTCACGCCTGTGGCTGTGCACAGATAAGCCCCACGCAGCATCCCTCCGCAGCCAGGCCAGGGAAGGGACCAGCTGGTGCGGCTGGGCAGCGACTGAGCCCTGCCGGCTCAGCCCAGCATCAGCCACAGCCATTACACAAAGGTAAAAGCTATCGATGGCAAACATTTGGCCTCATCTCACCATCTGCTTCTGCTCGCCTGAAAATTAATACGGCGGTTGCTTGAATCAGACACTAATGCTGCATCTGTCTTCCTCAGTGCTACATATAATTATTAGACTATGCATGCAACCATTTTTGCAACTCAAATGGGGTGACCGTGGCCTCTGATCTGACAGGATCCTTCCTCCTTCAAGAGAGACCAAAACGCTTCATTTGCAATCGCAGACCCTGAAACAAATTGGAGTGAATCTTCCTCCTCTTAGTCTCTTCCTCCTCTTAGTCTGTGTTCCCCTACTTTCCCTTCTTCTTCTCACATACAGTTTCATCAGAGCTAAAAAGTAAATTAATAAAGTGTAAATCTTTTTCAAAGAACAGTCTTTCACAAGCAAATGTATTAAAAACTCAGGGCTTGTCTTGCTTGTATAAATGACATCTCTTACCCCAATTTCTAGAGGCTTTTTGCCAATCATGGACATGAGGGATACAAAACAATTGCATTTTATCATCTCGATCATTTATTCCTAATAGTTTCCTATTTGCATCTGATTTGCACTGCATGAAGCAGAAGTGTGAGAAGAATCAAGTGTATACTGCCATAAAGTTCCTGATGTCAGCATACTCATACAAATCTTAATTCTGTGGCCTTTAATCCAGAGAAAGTCTCAAAGAGTTATTCCCTATATATAAATTGCAACATACTAATTTTACAGAATGACTAATTTCACAGGCTTCAGGGCAAAAACCGTGAGACAGAAATCTGTTCTTTCCTATGGAAGATATGCTGGAAACTGCCTATAGGAACATTATCCAACTGAATAATTGTTAAAGCCTCCTAATAAAAACTATTTTACCCTACATGTACTTTTCATCATTCGAGTTAGAAATTATTCACAATAAGAAAGAAAGAAGTCAAATCGACTTATCGATAGCTTGTAAGGGAATTCTAGAGAAATGTATATATCTTTAAAAGAAAAGCAACCAAAAATCCCTTCCCTCCTGTTCAAAGCACTTTGAAAAATGCAGTAAAGAAACTTCTAAGAATAAAGTTTGCAACCATTTTTTTCGTAACCTGTAGATTGCACACCATGGTTATAGCAAATCAGCTGCTATAATTAATATATATATATATGTATATAAGAAAGGACAAAATGCTCCATCATAGAATCACAGGAGGGTTTGGGTTGGAAGGAACCTTAAATACCATTTAGTTCCAACCCCCTGCCGTGGGCAAGGACACCCTCCACTAGCCCAGGTTGCTCAAAGCCTCATCCAGACTGGCCCTGAACACTTCCAGGGATGGTGCACCTCTGGGCAACCTGTTCCAGTGCCTCACCAGCCTCTCCGGGAAGAACTTCTTCCTGATACCCAATCTAAATCTCCCCGCTTTCAATTTAAACCCATTACCCCTGGTCCTGTCACTACAGGCCCTTGTAAAAAGCCCCCCCACCCCACCCCCAGCTTCCTTGTAGGCCCCCTTCAGGTACTGGAAGGATGCAATAAGGTCTCCCTGGAGCCTTCTCTTCTCCAGGCTGAACAAGCCCAGTTCTCTAAGCCTTTCTTCACAGGAGAGGTGCTCCAGCCCTCTGAGTATCTTCATGGCCCTCCTCTGGACTCGCCTCAACAGGTCAATATCCTTCTTATGTTGAGGGCTACAGAGCAGGATGCAGCACTGCAGGTGGGGTCTCAGGAGAGCAGAATAGAGGGGGAGAATCACCTCCCTCGAACTGCTGGCCACGCTTCTCTGGATACAGCCCAGGATACAGTTGACTTTCTGGGCTGCCAGTGCACACTCTCGACTCATATTCAGCTTTTCATCCACCAGTACTGCCAAGTCCTTCTCCTCAGGGCTGCTCTCGATCCGTTCTCCACCCAGCCTGTGCTTGGGATTGCCTCAACCCAGGTGCAGAACCTTGCACTTGGCTTTGTTGAGCTTCATGAGGTTGGCAGAGGCCCACCTCTCCAGCCTGTCAAGGTCCCTCTGGATGGCATCCCTTCCCTCCAGCGTGTCAACCGCGCCACACAGCTTGGTGTTGTCAGCAAACTTGCTGAGGGTGCACTCGATCCCACTGTCCATTGAGCTGACAAAGATGTTAAACAGGACTGGTCCCAACACAGACCCCTGAGGAATGCCACTTGTCACTGGTTTCCACTCAGACATCGAGCCATTGACCACAACTCTCTGAGTGCGACCATCAAGCCAGTTTTTTATCCACCAAGTGGCCCATCCATCAAATCCATGCTTCTTCAGTGTAGAGACAAGGTGTCATGCGGGACAGTGTCAAACACTTTGCACAAGTCGATGTAGATGACTTCGGTTGCTCTTCCCTTATCCACCAACACTGTAACCCCATCACAGAAAGCCACAAAACTGGTCAAGCACGATCTGCCCTTGGTGAAGCCGTGTTGGCTGTCAGCAATCACCTCCTCATTTTCCATGTGCCTTAGCATGATTTCCAGGAGGACCTGCTCCATGATCTTGCCAGGCACAGCGGTGAAACTGACTAGCCTGTAGTTCCCTGGACCCTTCTTTTTTCCCTTTTTAAAAGGGAGAGATGGGTCATTCAGAATCTATGACCCTTAACAGCATTCCTTGAAGAAAAACCAAAAAGGTTTGTGTTGGTTAAATAGCTTGTTTATGGGAAAGAGGCTAACATGCACTTGTGGTAAAGCTTTGTCCTCTTCTATGCTGCTTTAATCTCTTTTCCCATGATTACACTTTTTGTGCCCCCAACTTTTCTTAAGAGACATACAAAGAAAGGGAAAATCAGCTTATGCTTTCTCTTCAATCCAGATGGTAAATTGATGAAAGCTGACTAATATCCAAGTCAAGAAATGAGTTATGATGAAGGCATTTATTCTCAAAAAAAAGCCTTTGCAATTTTTCAAGTGAGAGACGCAAGAGAGCAAATATCATCACATAACTTTTAGAAAGTAATTTACATTCTCAAGGCACTAACTGTTTTATTTTCCTACCACCCTTTTGGGCTACAGAGTAGCTGGTTTACAGCTGGGAAACCGAGGCAGGGTTAGTACCACGAAGACCTTCACAAAGCATAATTCAGAACTGCCACTGAAAGAAGCAGCTATGCGTACCCTTCCCAAATGCAGGCTGTCATTCCTGCATCTTCTCTGGGCTTCCACGTGTGCTTGTGCAGCCACTAGATGGACAGGAGCAAGGACTGATACACTTTTTAGGTGCAATACCTAGTTATGCTAGTGTAACTTTATGGTGGACCGCCACCATAAATCTATTTGTACCTAAATTAATGCTCTGTGGAGCTCCACGGGGCTGTAGTCCCAAACTCAGGCTGTTTAGAAATTGCTTTTATTGTAGTATCAGGCAACAGTGGGGATCTCAGTATGAAATAATCAGGTAGTCTTCACTGCCTGACTGCCTGATACATCACAAGGAGAGATAGGACACGTCAAGGGCTGGTGTCCCATCCACCCTACACACTGGAACAGTTCTGTGCACATCCTACAGCAGGAATACCTGACCCTTCCCTCCTGGGAACATCAGCAAAAGATAGGGAAAATAGCACGTTCTGCAGTTCTCTAAATCCACAAATTTGGCATCAGCATCATTTCTGAGCTAAAGCACCAAATTAGCCCTATAGACCAAATATATCCACATTGAATGTGTACTGCTGCATGTTTGAGACACAATCTCAGATCCAAACAGCATTTGTATAACAATTCCCATTAATGGCAAAGTTCTCCCAATGTCAACGGCTGCTGAGATAATCTAATGTTTAGCACATCTGAAAATCCAAATCAAGCTGTGGCCCTCTCAGAATACTCTGACTAATTTTATCCTTTTTTGACAGTGTTGCCTATTTTTGTCTTTTGCTTTTGTAATTAAAATGTGGATCTAAATGTTGTGGACCTGGATGTTGTGGAAAGTCTTTAAGGATTTTTTCAAAAGAGGTAAGCTTTCCTTAAACCTTAAAAGAGCCTAAACCCCTATATTGTATATTTGCATTAGAGAATTAGAAAAAAAATCACTCAAAACATGTAGAATTTACTAATATACTATTAATAACTTCAATAATATTTAATTTTGTTAATAAATTTCTACACCACTTTGTACGTTTCCCTGACGTTGCAGGGCTGTCACAGGGCCACAGCCCTGTGAGAGGGACAGACCCAATGGGCAGGAGCTGCCTCTGCACATGCTGCAGTATGGCTTGACCAGATGTGCAGATGCTAATAAATAATAATAACGATGATGATGATGGCAGAACCATGTAAGCATTCATGAATTTCTAGTTTCCAGCCCCTCCTCGATCTATAACGCCAAACTACCTCAGATGGCTGGCGAAAAGTCAGACGCTGACAGCCATCCTGGCAGCACTCTCAGCCCCCAGGGCCCCTCACCTAATTAGCCTGACATGGAGCAGAAGGATGCTGTGCTGCTGCCAAACAGGGAGGTGTGGGCTTAGAGGGACATCCAATTTCAGCATATGATGCTCCGCACCAAACCCAAGGTGTCCAGCCTTGAAGGACGATCACAGGCCATGCTGGGCCCCCAGATCTATGTTCCTGGCTTGCACTATCCTGCAGGCCAATGGCTTATCCAAGTCCAGAAGTAATGAGGAAGAGGATTGGATTTCAAGCCAAAACAGAGATCATTTACAGCATGGATTAATTAAAACTACTCAGATTTCACTTTTACCCTCCCATACTGAGAAAGAATAAATGCTTCAGAATAAAAATGCTCAGCCACGCCAATGTGTCTCCCCACCACCAACAACTGATTGCCGCAGGTGCCAGACCTCATCCTGGCCATATGTGCTAGTGCAATTCTCTGCCATGATGACACTGACAAGGATTATTTTACAGGCTACAATGAAACCGTATTCCAGTGTATCAGCTGAGCCTACAAGCCCAAACAAGAAGAACATGAAGAAGTAAAACGAGGTGAAAATTGTCACTATATTCAAGCAAACCACATGGACAACTCTGAAATTTTCATTACAAAATTCCAAGCGATGACCTCAGTCCTGCTGCACAGAGAGACTATATTTTGAAATAATGAATGAGCAAGGGCAAAGAGGGCTTGAAATAAAAGTCAGCAGGTGTGATTATTATTGGGAAAATTCTTATGTATTTATTCTTTGGAGTACTTCATGAATATTCATTATGTCTCCCAGCTTAGGAGGTTTCAAATTGGAGTGTTGCTATCTTCACCTTACGGAAGTAAAAACAAGGCATAAAAGCCCAGCTAAGTGGAACTTGAGGATTGTAGTTTTTCTATAGCCTCATTGAGTCTTTTAGCAACTATCCTTTGAGGAAAAAAGATCAACAACTAAGTGACTGTGGAGAAAAGCAATTGCCTAACACCACTACAAAATTAAATGGCAAAGTCAGAGACGAATTCAGAGCTCTGAAAACGCTGTCCAGTACCCTAATCCTTTGGGATCACTACTTAAGTGTAGCAAATCATGAGCTAATATCACTCTTTCGAGCTCTGGTAGCAGTTCCCCAAAGCATGCTCTGTGAGGCCACAGTTCAATGATCCATGTGGCTGATCAATGGAGCAGGGCTGTCAGCAGAGCTTCAAATTAAAAGCAAAAAGAAAACGGTTCACTGAGCTCTTGACATAAATTTTAGGTTCAACTACCATGCCTCAAAAACACTGTTCTTTGGTAACTATCACAGTCAGATGGCATTTTTCAGAAAAGCTCTCAAGTTTGGAAAATAACGTTTTGTCAGGGAGTCTTGCAAGTCCCATATACTCTGATTTGCAGTTGAGGACTACTATAGCAAATAACTCCTCAAGTGTAAGTTAGAGATTGGTACCTATTTAAGTCTAAGTTAGAGAATCCGCTCTTTCAGCCAAACACTGGGGCAAACAGTTTTGCTTCAAGAAGCTCTATTAGCTTCTCAAAACCCTATCTAAAGAAGAAACAATCCTGGCTGCAAAGTCTGTGTGAAAAGCCTAGGAAGTAGTCAGATTATATGCTGTGCCCAAACACCTTTGGTTCCCAAAAAATAGAGGACTAATAAGAAGATACTAGAGGACTCAGTAGACCAGCTTCTAGTTCTTCACAGACCCATGAGATTACACTGAAGCAACGGATATCTCCTCTCTGTTATCCTCTCTAACCTTGAATCCTCAATATTTGAGATAAAGACAATAATTTTAATCCCTTTTGCTTTGAGTCTTGATATCCGCTAAAAACAGACACTATGTTAGAGTTAGATACCTGTCATATGTTTTTTAAAACACACATATGAAAGCAACATAAGAATTCTTGCATTTGCCATCTATGAGTTTAATGGTTTTGCACCCATACAAATCTGAAAATACGACAAGAAGCAAAAGTGCTGCAAACATAGCTAGCCAGAGTATGGTCCCAAAGGTCTGCCAGTGAGCAAACACACCCGTCTTATTTGTTCAGTCATTTCTACCTTTCCCTGCATTAGAAGTTGCTATTTATCCTCATTTACAGTACATTCTTTTGAGTAAAGGAGACAAAAAGGGTCATTGGTACCCTGACAGGGTTTAATCTTCTAGGTGGTCCAAGTAACGGTGAAATTTTTCCAAATGAACAAACAAATATATATCTTCAAGCCTTTCCCACTTAAAAGTAAACTATATGAAGCTAAGTCACATAAGAATTTTAAGGAGAGTAAAAACAAATCAAAGAAAAAGACTGAGGCAATACAGACCGTCGAAACCTGAAAAATGCTGTCTGGGAAGGGGAACATTGGAAAGAAAGTTTAAGAAGGACCTTTGAAAAGCTGCTCTCTACACCACACTTTCATGCCATGTGCTTTAACAGTGGGTCTGCCTGATGCTGCTGGGAAAGGTGGCTCCCATCATTCACCCACCAGCTGATGCAGAAACCAAGAAATGCCCATTCCCATGAGCTCTGCTGGGCTGCGGGTTCCCCCATTGTTACCTCCTGCTCTTCCCCAGCACATCCCACATGAAGGAGAGTGTGTCATGTCACTTCTTAATGACACCACAGCACTTATGGACATGCCTTACGGCATCCCCCCGATCTCTAATCTTCCTGTCCCTACCATCTTGATTCCACACTCCACCCCATGTGACAAAAAGGAAAATTCACAGTAGAACAGCACATCTACTTCATGTACCACAACCAACAGAACAGGGTATCTATAAACGGTGGGTCAGAAACTACACTAATTTTTATAATGCTACACTAATTTTCATAATGTTCTATGCTGCTCACAGAACCCACCTATAGGTGATTATAATGCTTAAAGGATCAGGTAGACTTGCTTCAGAGAAAAACAAAAAATATAGGCTACTTGTCTAAGGAAGGGCAAAAGTATGATAATAATGTACAACAGGACCCTGGGACTCTGTTTACTCCTCTTTATGATTAAACAGCAAGAAGATAGTAAAACTGAAAGACAACAAACAGATGAAAGGAAACTATACAAAATTTTCACGTGGAATGTATGAATATAAAATACCAACAAGGATGCAGAGAATATACTTTTTGACAATAACTGTATCACTCAGTAGGACAAAGATCAAACAGGGCTGTCTTTTTATCAAGGATTAAGAAGAAACTTCCCGGAAGGGCAGGTTATGCCAAGATTACTAAACAGACAGGGGCATTCTCTTCTTGTGCATTTGTTAGATTAGGTGGATCTCTGTCAACAGTGCGCTCAGAGAAAGGCAGATGGAGGAAAGTGTAGCACTTGCTCTGGCAGCACCTTAACAATATTTGGTTCCATTATCACTAATTGGCCCTATTTCTGCCCCTATACTTGGTGCATGCCCTGGCAGCAGTGAAATCAGAGACAAGACAAAGGGGAAGCTGACTGCAAGGAACTGTCTGGATCACAGTTTGTTTATTATTTTGTGAATGACTTAATTCTAAGAAATTCTTTCCTAATTTGCACATGTTTTCCCAGGTCATTGCATCTTTCTGTTTTCTTACATATTCTGCACCTTCTAATGAGCCTCTTTGCTGCCTTTTGGCTTTGGACAGGCTGCAACCTTATCTCTCTTTGCAAAACTATTTATTTTCTTTGCAAAACCTTATTTATTGTTGGACACTGGTAGTGAGATCAGACTCCTCAGAACACAAATGTGGATACAGTCCAAACCCCCACAGAGTTTATAATCCAAACATTCATTCAGCAGAAAATCCTTGTTAGCTCTGTTTCATCCCTGTCTCCTACTTGCTATTTATTTTGGCTTTGTAAAAGAATACAGTGTTCACGAAAACAGAAGTCTCCTCTGTCGTAGGATTTAGGTACATTAAAGCAGGTACAGTGTGATTTTGACGAACATTTACTTAATAGCCTGGTGGGAAAGCAGCCATTCAGCTATGCTCTTTGCAAAAAGGAGATACTGTGGTATCTTGCTGTGTCAGCAAGAGGGATGGAAGGAGCTGCATCCCAGAAACAGAAAGTTTCCCAGTTTGTCACATCACATTCCTATTAACTGAGCAGTTATGACACCCTCCAGTAAAACAGTTACATATAAACACATACATATTAGATCACAGCTAATGTTCTTTATGAGCTTCACATTAATTTGAATTCAGCCTCACACCCTACTCTGATGGAAGTATGTCTTAGCGTACGAGGAGGAGGAGGCTGTGAGGGGTTAGCTGACCATTTCCTCAGTGTGACAAGGACCTAGTGATGTTTTGCACTTCCTAGACCATCCTTCCTTTTTCTCCTCAAATGCATAAGAAGCTGCCACACCAAGAGGAGAGATGTGCAACACGCCAAGCATAAAAGTCAGGATCATGCAGGGTGGTGAGAAGCCCCCTCTGAGAACAAAAGACCTGTTCAGAAGTCTTTTATCAAGTGAAAATACAAGGTCCCACCAACCTGAGGTACTGAGAACAAGAGTCAGAAGGTCCTCTCATTAATAGCCAGTGCTCCAGAGCCATTTCTTCATGCCTTCAAGGCACAAAAACATTTCATTTCACCTCACAATGATACAGCATCAAATATTAGAAAAAGATGTTCTGGAAACTTACCATGTAGGTTACCAGCAAATATCTGCTTCTTGGCAGCCTCATGCATTTGGAGATGTCTTTTATTTAGTTTAAAAAAAAAGTTTTTTTACTACATAAACATACATGTTATTACTCACATCCAGAAGGAAGTGTGACTTTTCAGGAAAAATGAACTTTCTGCTCAGGCAGTTTCCAATAAGACCCCAGAAGAATGAGTATGCTACGAGTCAGATTCATTAGAAGTAAATTAAAATCGTCTGTCATACGAAACTTCTGGTTTTCTCCCCTAAACTTTCATTCTGAAGAAGAAATCAATTTCAATTGTACTTCAAGACAAAGTAAATAAAATATTTTGTAGCTTGGACTACCTCCCTAATTGTAGTGTTTATAATGAACAGAAGTTATTTATTTTTGGAGGGTAAAAAATGAACTTCTGGTATTATCTTTGGCCGTTTTGTGCCTTTTTAACAGCAACACATTTCAGTCTGTTCAAATGCCTATTAATTTTTGGCATTACAATACCTTTAGGTACTTTTGTAAACAGAAAGATACTGAAGTATGTTTCTTTACATTATTTTATATACCTTTTTGGTTCATTTCAAAATTCCCCAAAAGTTCAATGTTTTCAGCACCTTTAAGAACTGGTCCCTAATATCAGTTAAAATATCATTATATATTAACATGTTTGGAAACCAGAGCCACTTAATCATAAACACTACAGCTACAGTCTGACCTAAGTAATCTGCCAAACGTTGTGCAGGAGCTGGTGCCAGTTAGGAAGATAATCTAACTCCCTCTGTTCCCAGAGCTGGGATTTATCCCGGGGACAATTTTTTCTTTGGGTTATATTTTTTTAAGCTAATTTGGGGCATTATGCCTTTGGCTTGGAACATCTTCTAAATAAAATAAAAACATTAAATTGGACATAGTATTAGTGCCAATACCATAGTGTACTACTTTTATATGGTTTAGTATGAAAAAATAAAAATCCCCATTACATCAACATCACAGAGACAATTATAGTAAAAGATATAATTTTAAAAACCCTTTCTTTCTTTCTTTCAGACATGTGGGAAATGTTGCTTTGAACAGATCTGCAGAACCTATAGCAAACCCAAAAGTTAACTTGAACCATCTTTCAATTGCACATCTAGCTAAAAATGCAATTTCTTGTTGTTCTCACTGCACTGTGATTGTGATTGCCGCTGGGAAAGAGTGGAGCTGCTCTGCCCCCCAGTTTCTGCTGCAGGTGTATGGCTTTTCCCTGTATCAAGGACTGGACTGAGCAGTTGCAGAATGCCTCCATTCAGTGCAAAAGTAATTCCTTTTCCTTGAGTAGGAGCCATCTCACCCTACAGCTGTACAACTGTTAGATCTGGTGCATCCATCACAAATCCAACCAAGTCTCTGGTAAAGCAATCCAGTCAGGTGCTGTGATCTTCAGCCCTGCTGACTTTAACTTTACAACGACCCTGCAGCTACTCAATTTCCAACTTCTTTTTGTGGGGTTGTTCTGCTAATGTCTTACCCTGAAGTCAAGAATACAATTTTTCAATAGTCAGGTTTAATCACAAAACCCATTTACAATTAAAATGTGGATCCCTCCAATATGTGTTCAATTGTACTGCCCTGAATTTTGGTAGATGATTTATGCCAGTGGGCAGTCACTTTTGTGCAGTTACATTTTGTGCCAGAAGCGGTTCAGCAGGTCACTCTTATTTTAAGAGAATGTTTTGCTGTCATGGATATACAGAAAATCATGAGCTGTCTTCATGAAACTGATTCCTGATTTTTAATTAAATATTTCCTGCTAGCAGTTTCATATTAGCCCACTGTTGGAAACTACAGACATGATCCTGGTACAGGCTGCATCTCCTGAGGCACAAACCAACTCTGACAGGGTCTAAGCCTCTCTTCTACAGACCCCTCTGGCTGTTCTGCGCACAGGCATTCATAGACAAAGTCACACCTTGAAACCACCCTTCATGCTGCAGGGCCAGTGCTTGCTTTTTTCCTAGTGAAGAAGTAGCTAAGGAAAAAGGAAGGGGGAAAAACAAACGAACAAAGTAGTAAAACCCATGGTTCAGATTAGAAATGGAATTAGACCTGAGATGTTCTGGTGGAGAATGGATGGCAGCAGGGGAACCTTCCTCTTTACTCTTTGTTAAGGTTTGCTCCTACAAGGTACTAAACAATGTGCACTTGATGTACACATGATTTATCTGAATTCATGGGACTAGTCCCTTGTTTCAGCACATGCTCTTTCTGGACCCAGTCACTCAGAGATGAGACCCTTCTGGTTCCTTGGAGGTCTGGTATATACCCTGGCAGGAAGGCATCCTTTTCTATTGACAGACGTTTGTTCCCATTCTTTCCTCTAATTATCCTGTCCACCTCAGGACACTTAATGCCCAAATATATCAGCATAGCACTCACATATTAAGAAAACCCATCACATCTACGCTGCTCCCCCAGGAGCAGGAAGTGCTGAGGACATCAGCAGCTGCCTGGGGCAGGAGCTCAGCAAAACTCCCCGTCCTCCTCAGTCTAGGACTTAACGGCACTGGGCTGCATGGACTCCCCTTCAGTCACACTACTTAAAAAGGGTGAAGCTGTGGAGTTGAAAATTTTTTCTGATGGCCCAGCACTGCTCCTGCTCAGTCAAGGAAGGAGGCATTGCTTGATGCTATACGTTTGCCCCTCTCCTTTGGTCTTGGTGGTTGAAAACAGTTACAAGACTCTTTAATGTGGTTCAGTCCTCCCATCCCATGCCACAGACTCAGGCTTTATAGGCTGTCTCATCACATCTATTAGACTATATCTGTATGTAAAAATTTCTCTGTAAGTTGAATCAGACTTCAAATTTCTAAATCATTTTTTCTTCCTACCATCTATGGCTGTAAAAGATCCCATCCTGTTAACTGGTCTAAACTTCCAAAGATATTTAATTCTATATTTTTGCAACTACAATGTCAAATTGTTACTAACAAGACAATAACTCTACTTGCAGGATTGGATGCTTAGATTGTTTCTTCCACTTATGATCTCATCTGCCTCTAGTATTTATTTTAGTGTTAGGAGAGAGACAGTTCTTGTATGCTTTCCATTCTGGATCAAGGTTACATTCATCTCGAGGTTTCATTCAGACACAGACACAGTAATTACAGTGAGGGTTATTTTACTGTGTCTGAAATATACCTCATTCTTCTTTTTAAAAGCCCAGCAGGTATAGCATGATGATGCAATGGAACACCCCAGCAGATGCTCCAATAACAGACCTCAAACATGAGAGGGAGAAAAATTTTTCTAAGTGAAAAACTTTTCACATCCAACGAAGTTGCATTATTTCGTTATTTATGTATTTGATTACACCCACTGGAAACATATTTTCTGCACCAGTTGCAGCAAAAGCATTTTACTATAGATGCCTATCAGTAACTGGATGAGACTTCCAGCTCATTTCACACTAGCTACAAACAGCCTCGGCCATGTTAATGGATTTGAGGTTGGCTGGATTTCAACTAATAACCCAAAGATGAACAATCCTATGTATCTAATTACTAAGTCCCTTCCAACAGACACTAAGTGGATACTCATCTTTGTATTCAGAGACAAAAAAGGAAAAAAATTCTTAGCCAGGCTGGCAGAAACCATTTATTTGGCACCTGTCTGAACTAAATAGTAGATTTATTGATTTAAAGAAGAGCTTAAAAATTAGAGTTGTCATGAAGTCAAACACACATATAATTGTAATCTTATTCCAAGTTTTGAATATAATCTTTCAAATGACATGCCTGACCCAATTTTCAAATCTTAAAAGTCTAGGAAAGGCTTGGTGGCTAGTCAAAAAGATATTCCGTAAAAGCAAGTTGCACTACAGGATAATAATCATAATAGTTCCCAGCGGTGGCTGTGTGGTCCAACTTTCCTTTCTTGGTCTTGAGCAACTATTGAAAAAGTACACAGACTATTTCACATTCTGTTTTGATACAAGAAAATAATTCATGAGTAAACTGTTTTAACAGAAAAAGCAGTATTTGGTAAATATGAATTGCAAGAATGAAAAACCAGTAGAGATTGTTTATGATGTGAGTGCTAGTCAAAATAACTGCAGATTATATGACATCAAAATGAGAGCAATCAAAACTAAAAATACAACAAAAACAAAGAGATGATGATCTACTATTATATATTTTAAATGATAGGTTTTGAAGTAAATACAGCTTTCTTTAAACACTAAAGGTTAGTCTAAGACTGATTCCTCTTCTGTTTTCCCTGACTTCCTTGTTTCAAAGTTATTAAAGTCTGTTGCTATTACTGGATCTAATCCCTTCTAAATGCTCCACTGACAATATGCTTCCTATCCTGCAAATAAACACACTCTGTGAAGACACAAGAGAGTACGAAAAAGTGATAAATGAATCACGTATCATCCTAACTGGACTAAAGGAGTTAAGAATTTATGACAAAATATGGATATGCTGAACAAACACTGGCTTTCCCTAAAGATCTGTTAATTCTAAGAAACACGAAAGAGAAAACACTCCTTATTGCGTAGCTTTGTTCATACACGTTTGCTGCTAATGAAACACGTCCCTGCTGCCTGCCTTCACTGTCCCTGGCAGACGGGAAGGTTGCTCTTCTGCTCCCATCCGAATGCCGTGAGTGTATTTTCATCACCGTAGTATATAAGAAGGTATATTAAACCCCAAAGACATCTGTATGTGTCGAAGTGGCATACACATCAGATAGATACCAGGTAACAGGGAAATCGAAATCACAAGGTTTTTGTTGAATGTCAAGGTCTTACAGAGCCAAAAAAAGGATTGTTTCTCTACGGCTAGTAAGGACTGACCCTCGGGGTGGGTTCAAGACAAGAATTGAGTGTAACTTCAGCTCTGCTTAAGCTGATGTAAAAATGGAATAACACAGCCGTGTTCATGGTGGTTTTCAAGATTTATTCCTCTATAAATAAATCAGGAAACAGCAGTTTCAGTGACCAGATAGGGGAGACTGGAAATTTAGATTGCAACATTTCAGTCTCAGGTTCTTCACAGTCTTTCAGTACAGCCTATGTTTACACTTTTTAAGGTTTCTGAAAACACTAACAGATTGCACCTTCTTCTCACAAGTGTTGAAACACGCTGAACTCCTCCAGAAAGACAGAAGTGCTCAGACTGTCAACATGCCCCTTCGAAGCATCACATCACTTAACAAAGTCTGTTGCTCAGAAAGGAAACCCGAGACAACCTACTGATAATTAACTTTTACAGGTATTAAATTATCCAACAGCTCCTGTACAAACAGGCCCTCACACACCCCATTAGCTGATATCACAAAGTAAATAAACCAACGTTTAACACATCAATTTTAAAAATGTAATATTTTGTTACCGTTGACGCATTTACTCCTTGCTTTACTCCCATCTACGCGAAGATCCAGACACATTCCTAAAATCTTTACCACAATACAGTGGCAGCAAGAAACCAGTTCCTTGTCCCTTTGCATTTGTGTGTTCTTTCATTCCCCACCCTAGCACTTCTGGAAAAGTGCAGCATCAATGACGGATTCTGCTTGTTTGGGAATTGTTAATACTTACTGCCAAAACCCACACATACCAAAAAAAAAGCTAGGGAGTAAATGTAATAGAAAAATTATCATGTTATTTACGCCAAAATCATGTAGGCCACATTAAACATTTGGACATGATGGTTCACATTGACATTTAAATATTTAAGGAAGAGTGGTGAGACTTTTTTGATGTTGTTACACTCCCAAAATTTCCAGGGAGCACTACGTACCTTCTTGACCCTTATATTAAACATAAAAAGTCTATCCTACACTGTCTCTCAGTTACAGCCCTGAAAAACTAAGTTTGGGATTATAAAAACAGTACATGCTTGTCATTATTTTTTCTAATTTTATATGTAAAAGTTTTGCAATCATTTCTAAATAAACTTTTCTAAACAAAGATATTAACAAAACAGTGCAGTCCATCTCTGCCAAACCAAATCAAACCATCTATCTCCATGTAAATATAAGAAAAAGTAAGAAGGCTCCACATGGATTCCTCTAGCCCTTACAAAGCATCTATCATTTGAAAGGGAAAAACTACAGGAATCACCTAGAGACTGAATAGCCTCTCAATATTCAAATAAAAATTAGAGAGAGTCCTGCTTTTTGCAAAGAAGAAAAATACATTACTCTTACCTCATTATTACTAAGACACTAGCATGGCTTTTGCAAAACATTCCGGTGGCCTTCCAAATGGCAAAACCTGCCAAATTCTTTGATTCAGTTGCCATAAAACATTTCTAAACCGCTGGAACCAGATCCAAATTTGTTTTATAAAAGTATAAAAAGGATATGAGTAAAACCGTGGGTTGATTCATTGTGAACGTAACATATGTTAAAGGGTTTCCGGGTCCTGTTACTCATTATGAGAAAGCAGCGATCCAGAGATGCAGATATATTATGGTGGCTCCACAGATTTAGTCTCATCCTATTGTTTTTGGTAGTTTTCCCTTTCATCTAATCATCTGCATCTGGATTTTCCCTAAGTAAATCCATGTCTTCCAAAACCAAGTAAACTAAAGCAGTGCCGTCAATAAAAGTGTGTACTTTCACTAGTAATATTAACCAAACACTTTCCTCTTTGTCCACAGAGCAAATTAGATGACAGAGAAAATGCCCCTTTGGACTTCTCAAAAATTCAGATATATTACTATGAAATTTGGAGTGTTTGTGTGTTTTGAGAAGACGGTAACGTAACTTACATTTCAATTTATCCCCAGGTTGTACAAACAGCTAAAGAGGATCCTTAGGGGTTTTTTTTCATTCTTACTCAGAATGTTTCAGTGAAGTTCTCTGTGAGTTTTACAGTTTAAACAAAACTTTAGAGACTGTTCTGTAGTTAATACCTTCCGTATAATCAACCAACTAATTATGAAACTCATACTTACATACCTTCTAAAGCATGTCTTTTGCTACAAGAACATCTGCTTTACTACTCAACGGACTAACCCAGTTGAGGTGTGGGAGGTCTATTAAGTATATATAAGATAGGTCTTGCCTTTCCAGATGGGCTTTGCAAGAGTTTCTGGGAACAGGGATAGAGTTAATTTTCTTCCTAATAGCTGGTACAGTGCTGTGTTTTGGATGTAGTATGAGAATAATGTTGATAACACAGTGATGTTTTTAGCTGTTGCTAAGTAGTTTTAGTGCTTATACTAAGTCAAGGACTTTTTAGCTTCCCATGCTCTGCCAGGGGGGAGGTGCACAAGCACAGCCGGGACAGCTGACCCAGGCTGGCCAAAAGGATATTCCATACTATATAACGTCATGCTCACTGTATAAAACTGGGGTTGGACGGGGGCGGGATTTGCTGCTCGTGGACGGGCTATCAGTCACTGGGTGGTGAGCAATTGTTGCACTGTGCATCACTTATTTTAGTATACTCCTTTATTTTTATTATTATTAATTTCCTCTTCTTTGCTGTCCTATTAATCTGTTTTGACCCTAACCTATGAGGGTTTTTTCCAATTCTCTCCCCCATCCCACCTAGGAGGGGGGAGGTGAGCGAGCAGCTGTGTGGTGCTTAGTTGTCGGCTAGGGCTAAGCCACATCAAGAGGCCTTAAAGTGTGTTTGGGAAGTGAACTAGACGACCTCACACCTGGGTAAGTGGAGCAGTGAAGTCTGCAGACAAAGCAGCAGCTAATTCATGCCCATCAGCCCTTCCTGGTGTCTGAGCCGTCCCAGAGCTGCAGCTTAATGGGAGATAACACAAGGCTTAATATTACTGTTTGGCACAGTTATTTTTTTGTCTAAACTAAAGGCTGGAATTACAAAGACAGATATAAAGCAACTTAAATTCTTATTACAGCTTGTGATGTTCATGTAATGTGCATCTGAGTTTACTGAATTTCAGGAAATGTCTTTCAGAGAGTTCAAGTTCGGGCAGTGCCGGGGAGTGATGAGGCTGTTTTGACCTCATCCGTAAGGAAAAACATCTCCATGCTTTTAGTGTCAGTTTTCAAAAAAGCAGAGAGTAGGGTTTTTTTCTTTTTGGTATTTTTTTTTAACTTTCAAACAAAGACTAAAGTGATCCATTGCTTTTTGCAGGGAGGCGTTTTTAACAAACATCCAAAGGTGCTCTTTAAAAAGAAAACCTGCAATCCCTTCTGTCTCATCACTTATGGGGTTCTTGTGTCTGCACTCTATTTTTTTAGTTTCTTTTTTCCTTATTTGACTGTACTGTAAAACAAACATTTGATCTCAACCATCAACATAAAGCAAATGTATTCTTTGAATTGTTTTGCTGACTGTGTTCCTTCCACAAGATACTTTGTATGTTAATGCTCACCACCCGTTATCAAGCTGGTTTTAGGCAGCAGCACAAGGAACTTTGGAATTTCACTTAATATTCAGTATTCCCCTCCCTAAGGAGTGGTGGTGTCATATTTCATCTTTTGCTTTGTATTTCCCATTGTCATGTGTCTCTGTGTTTTTTAGGACACAATTTAGACAGAATCTCTTTCTGAGGGGGTTAGAGCAGGAAAAATGCACTTCTAGCAAAGGTAAAGAGGATGACACTAGGACAAGATGCAAGAGCTAATGAACCAAAAGGGGAAAATACTAGCAAGCAGGGTGTGATTGCCACTCCAAATCACCATTTTTGGCAAAAAAATATTTATAAAAAGTGTAATCTTAATCTTAGCCATTATCTCTGTTTTTTGTTTTTGTAGCTAAGTGATTATATTTAACACAGCTTGAAGCCAGTTATGTTTATACAAGTGCGTGGGTCTGACATGGAGAACTGAAGTCTGCCAAAAGTAATTGAACTGTGAAAGTCACCGAAAGTTTTCGTGTTACACCAGAGGGGCAAAGCCACAGATATTGGTGCTGTATTCTACCAAGATAGCTGAAAAAGCAAGTTGGACATTTGCTAGTCATGCTTTCTTAGAAGTGGTATTTCCACAGTACTTCAAACAAAAACTTTTTTGTACTAAAGCCACTTCTAAAGCAGCAGCAATCAGAGGAAGCACGATGAGACAACAGACACAGAGGGGAGGAAGGACAGACCGCATCACCAGAACAAGATGCCCTCTCAGTCAGAGCCTCTAGTTCCTTTAAATGCTCTGCTGGGTATTTTCCTCCTAAAAAGTTAGGCTTTAATAATCATAGATTTCTACGTTACTTTCAGTGGACTGTCTTTTACAAGCCGTACCCCTCAGAGGCTGCACCTCGTAAGGATGAGTGGTGGGCTGATTCCATACAATGACATACAGGAGGGATTGAGAAGTGCCAGACTCTAATAACTGAAAGAAAGGGGCAGTAAGTGTCTCCCTGTGTGACAGCAGCTTCATCAGATAGTTTTCTCCAAATTCTGCCCATTTCAAAGGCAAATAGGAGGGAAAGGGAAGGTATTGCTGTCAAGAAGAAATGACAAAGCAACTAACCCTGCAGCTGTTATCAAAAGTGAACAGTCTGTATCAGTTTTGCTAGAAATTGCAGAACTCAATTTCAACACAATAAAAAAAAAAAAGAAAAATATAACAGAATAATTTTAAATATAAAGTTATATGGAAAAGCTTTGGGTGAATATGAAACTGTGATCTGTGAAGACAGAACTAAGGATATGAAAGTGAACCAATGGTATTTAGCAGTTAAAGCTTCCTCCAACATGTCAAAACCATTTTGCCTTAGTTAGTTACTGTATGACCATCATACCCTATTTAAGATGGAGAAACAGAAGGTGTCAGGTCATTGTCTGATGAGAGAAGCCAGGAAATTCAAGCTATCCTCCTCTAAAACGTTCTTTACTATGTTTAAGTTTACTTTGTTAAGACATCATTAAGCATATAGTCCGAGGAAAGCCATTACTAAAAAAAATGAGGAAAACTCAATCATTTTGGGTGGGAGAGGATTAGAAAAATGTGAGAATGCACACACCATAAATAGGTCTTGTTCAATCAAACAATATGGCTGAAAGAAACAGCGAGGGAGTAATGTTCATCATTCTCATCCAAGGAGAGATCAACCTTACCTATCTCGTTCCTGATGGAAGCCAGTCCAAACTCTGACCTCTGGAGGCAATCAAGTCTAACCTTCAACTATTGTTCACATAACAAAGAGCGTTTCTAGGGTGCACTCTCAATCTCCTTTGCTGAGGCTTAAGCCCATTTTTTCTGTTTCTGTCCACAGAAGACAAAGGAAACACAGTCCTTTGCTCTTTGTAGCAGCCTTAACATATTTGAAGACTATTTTCATGTCTCTCCTCAGTTTTCTCTCAGCTAAACAACTGAAATCCCACCACCAATCTTTCACAGGTTGCATCTTCCAGCTAGAAGCTGTCCAGCAGTCCATATTATCCCTCATGTACAGCACCCCACATGACACGCTGCTCCAGCTGAGGCCTTCCCAAGGTTATTTGGGCCTGGGGGATTATTTTGTACCTCTTCCAGACAGCACTCCCAGTAAAATGTTTGCCTGTTTTTCTGGCAATGTCATGATATCAGTCCTTCAGCCTTGGCCAAGATGTGGCTGTCCCACCTACACATCTTGCAGAGCATGCAGCTGTTTAGTTCTTGTTGTAGGTAATGCAACAAAATGAAAGATACCACTTACTTTTACCTTAAATTGTTTCTGTTTCTTAAAAACACAGAGGGGAGGGGCAGGGATGACATTTTATAATTATACTGGCCTTCAGCCTCTGCATAAGCAATGCAAAAAAAAAAAGTCTTCAGGGTTTCATCACCAAATTCATCATACCAAAGCTAAAAAACAAGCGGCGAAAACTCACTGTAAGTGCCTAGAATAATACATTTTTTTTATCATCTGGGCATGAGACAAGACAACAGAAGAACTGTAAACATCCCAGCTGATAGCTGTCTGAAGAAACTGCTTTGCTCCAGGTTGTGAGACCTCTTCCCACATGCCAAGATTTTAGAGAAGACCTGCTAACTCCTCCTTCATGCTATGAAAGTCAGTGTTATAAGCAACAGAATCATGGAAAGAGGAAGAATTACAAATGTGTGATACAAATGAGGTGCTCAGGAGTCCAGGAACAGCCTTCAGGCTGGACTTGCTATTTTTCTGCTTAAACAATGTTAGAGGAATAGTGTCAGCACTGGGGGAAAGAACATGACATAATCTATCATCTCCTGATATTACCGCACATCATTTTAACCAGAGAAACAGCCTGCATCTGTCTGAAGTATTAACAATGACAATATATATACACAGCCCAGCCGACCTTATCCTTTCATGGTAAAAAAGTTGATGATAAGGAAAGATTACTTTGCTAATATGACAGATTAGTAGGTTGCAAAGAGGTGGACACATGACAAAGACCAATTAAGGAGTGGAGATAATAGGTTATGGGCTCCCTCCTGTCTGTCCTCAATTGTTACAGAAGTTGCGGCAGGAAAAAAAAGAAGCAGAGTATTTCCAGCATGAGACACTACACAGGCCATTCAAAATCAGCTCATCTCAAAAGAATGACACAGATCTCGTAGGGCTTGGAGGTACCTTGGCACAGTTGCTAAGGAAATCACTCTCACTCCTTCCCAGGCATGGAAGCTGCACAGGTCTTCTTGCAGCTCATAAGTCACTGTGACTCTAACAGTTAATGCAAAAGATCCCTAATTCTGGTTAGTATTTATGCCACAGCAGTTCAGCAGCTGAATCACAAGTACTTCAGCCATGCACAGGTAGTATTAACTTCAGTTGGCCATGAAGGGTATGCCAGCGCTCTTAACCAAGTAGGGTTTGAAGGGTTTACTAGTCAAACATCCTGTGCAGAGCTTCAGGTAGCTGATCTTGTAAGACCTTCCACTTCTTTCTTGTTAGTTTATCACTATGATGTAATGTTCACAGGAAATAAGTGTTTCTCATTAACGATTTAGATCTAATCATGCAGAGTGCTGTTTAAGTAGGAAAAAACCAAGTCCTTAAGGAATCTGTCTGATACTTGTCAAGGAGCAGCAGTTATTTAGACATTAGCTGTAACATATCATCCAAGTAATACACCCAGAAAAGTTAGCAATGTCAAAACTACCTTTTTCTAAGGGTTTAAATTAAAAATGTATTAATCTACTTCTTTTTAGATTAGCAGCAGATAAAAAAATGCACTCTGAATGACATGTACAATCGAACATAAATAAAAAACTCCTGTTGATGCTCTTTCCACTTTCCTCCTTCCCTTCCCTGTTCATGGGGTGCTTTCAGCTTAACTAATTCCTAGAGAATTAGTTGGAAAGGTTGGAGAACTTGCAACCTTTAGGCCAGGCTGGATGTTCTCTTTAAAGTGAGTTACCAATGCTGTGAGAAAACAGTAACTGGAGAGTCACTTTCTGAGATACTGAGGTGACTTTCAGTCTGTACAAGTGAAAGAAGCATGTAAAGGTGTGCAAATATGTGTCTATTTCAAATTATATGGTTACTTCTGCTTTTTTTCCACCCTGCCTTTCTTGCAAGAGTTGGATCTTTTACTGCGAGCCTACATTTAGATTTAAAGTTCTTGTGTAGAGGTCACACAATGATTAAGATTGGAAGGGGCCTCTGCACATGGTCTTGTCGTATATAGGTGCATATATGTGTGTGTGTATATACACGCACACACACAAATACACACGTACATACTTGACTTTCCTTATGCTGCTGTGGGTGGAAGCACGACAGCTATCAGGAGGTGAGTGATGGGAGAAGACACCTCTGTCTCCTTGGTCGGGCACTCAGGGTATGGCACAAAAGCTGCAGCTGACCCCGAGCTCCTCAGAGAAGAGCCTCTGCTCCTGCAGGGTTTCATTTATTTATGTGCAGGACTCAGCAGCTCTGTGGAAGCAAGAATAAGGGTGTTTTTATTATGCGTTATGCTCAGCTTCTTGGAGTCTGCATGACTCAGAAATTTTGGGCTGCATAGGCCATATGGTAACAAATCACTTGAAGGTAAAAAATTGTATTTATGACACACATATGCAAAATATTAATGTATTATTATATGTGAAATACACTCAGGCACTCTAAACGGCTGAAATTACCAGCGGCACTGTCGCCTAAGTGTTATAATTATTTTCAAATGAAAGCAATAGCTGCAAGTAGGCTCACATTTAGCTCTCTCCTCCCTGGGGCAGTGCATTCCTAGCAGGGGTGTTATCCTGCATCTCTGTGGAAAGCATTAGCTGCTCTGATAACAATGCAGCTCTGTGCTTCTAAAGACTACAAAGCAACCATGCAAAGAGTGGTAAAGTTAATTCTGAACACTTCTGTGAGAATTAAACAGGCCAGTAGTATTTCACGTTTTACATTAGGGAGATTGTTTATTTTCCCTTCTGAAATTTGTCTTAAGGTCAATAAACACAACATCAGTATAGACTTTCTTTTTTTAGTTTTTACAAAAATAATGAACCTGTGGGCACCACACCTACGCTTTACTTTTTATCTTTTTTACTTTGTACTTCCACCTGACAATTAAACAGAAGAAACTGAAACTGGATAAGCAAATGTTATAATGGAGGAATGCTCACAGTTATTCACATCTTTAATTTCAAGGGGACTTATTTAACTTTTTAATGTATTCTAACTCTCAGGACACTGTTCTCCAGATGAAATAGAGTGTATTTCCTTCTACATTCTTTTTTCCTAGAAGTATGGTTCAAACATATTACTCAACACTTAGAGAAGCAGTAATAATAATAGACAACACATATTCTTACACTGTAAAATGAACTTAATAAAACTATTTACTGGGGAGAAAGCTGACATGTATCTTGATTTGTGCTCACAGGTAACAACCAAGAGAAGTCAGCATTTTTAAAGCAACTTCTTGGCAATGTTTTGGAATCCACAAGCAGCATGGAAAATTAATGCAGTAAATAAATTGAAAAAAAAAAAAAAAAAGAAGAAGCCATACCCTTTAAGGATGGAGTATGGAAAGGTGGAAAGCTTTAGTGCTTCCAGTATGTAAGAAAACAGAACTGTCTCTGAAATGATAGGAATAAATCTCTCCTGAAGGCAGCCAGAATTCCACTGCAACAGGTTATGTACAATGTTGTATTTCTAGTTGCTCACCTACGGATGTTACGCAGTACAGATGTGTGCAGAGGTGTTAATGCAAGTGACTATACTCACGTATGCATTCATATGTAAGACCAGCTGTTCTTAACAAAGTTTAAGTAACTGCCTTTCCTGTCCCACAGCTCAAGCTAAACCAATTGATCAGCTGGAAGCACTATCTAACTGTACACAGTGTCCCTCCAGCAACATCCCACAGCTCCATCACAAACTCACAAAAAGTGGGGAAGCTTGCCTAAATTAAGAGCAAAAGAATCAGGTACACTGCAAAGATCCACAGGATATATGTTACTCAGGAATCTCAGTGCCAGGGATGAGACGATGAAGTGCAAGGGTAGACACAAGGTTCAGAGTCATTTCACAGCATAGCTTCTCTCAGCCATCCTTCATTGACCCAAGAGAAGCCCCTGGAGTATATACTGTTATATATATATATATATAGGATAATGATAGTGGAATAGCAACAGAAGGGGGAGTGATGGGCACCAGCCAGTCATCTAATAAGAAGATGGGCCCAATTCTCTCCACATATTTTTGTGGTCAGCAAATGAGGTTGTTAAAGAAAAAAAATTCAGGTGCATCCATCCTTTTGAAACTGAGAGCCTGTGCTCTCTTGATGTAGGCTTGCTGAACAGTATATGGTTTTATTCCAGATTTACATTTGCAATACACTTTACCAGATTACTAGGTCAGACCTCACTACTAGAAGGCTAGTTTCAAATCAGTTTTAAGTCAAGAAATCCTATTTATTAATATCCTCACGAGAGGAAGAGGTATAAGCACGATTATACTATATGGTTGCAGGTACAAACCAGTTTCTTCCAAATCAAGGTCAATAGTGAAAGAGAGGCATTTCCAGAAGATTGCTCCTTGCACTTTAAAATCTTAATCCCTGCCTTAGCCCTTTAAATTTCAATGCATCTAAGGTCTTTATCTGTAAGAGACATCAGCAGTTCTCTGGATCGTGAGGTAAGGAGAGTTGTGTGAATATGTACTACAGGTATCTTCTAACACCTGTAGCAACCGGTGGTGTTTTGCTAGGGATCTGGATACAGTTTCAGGGAAACCACTGAAACATCTACGAAGGTTTGATGCCCTCATTTAGCTCTATCTTGCCTTTGTGGTTAATGCAGAATGTTAACATAAACTCCAGCTGCTCAGCGTATCATAAGCCCTTGTAAAGAACATGTAAATGCATGCTTGCCTTAACTAGACAGCAACCATGTGGTGGTCTACACTTGAGTGAATGTGATGTGTTTATGAACAGCACTTTCTAATAAATGCTCTACCTCTCCAGCTTTTAATAATATTTAACTTATCCCTTTCTTTCAACAAAAATTATTTAGGTAAAACAATACAGCCATAATCATCACATTTCAAACAGAAATGAATCTTTCTGGGAGGTCACCTGCAACTGCTGATATAAGCAAGATGTAGCCAGATAACAGTTATTATTCAGCCTGAAGCAATGATGAAGACCTACATTCTTTATAAAAATAGCTTAAAATATTTTCAAGTCTTTGAACTATTTTTAAGACTTAAACAGCAACAAAAAGTCAGGCAAAGGCTGACGACAGTAAACACACGTCAACAAGAACAGAAATCCAGAACATGGGTTATGTACACTGTCGGCCTGATGGGTGAAGTTAACCCCACCTCGAAGGAGCTTCAACAAGGCGCTCTGCATCTTCTAGGTCTGCAGTTTTCTTTGACCTTCTGGTGCGTTAATAGACTATGTAAATCTCTGAATTTTCCCATTGGCTTTGATGCAAACACACACATACGTGTAAAGAACTTCGCTTGATTTGGTCTCATGGGTAAAACCCTATTTTTATAGGTGTTCATTTCCTACTGGAGTCATTTGAGTACTGTTTCATGTTTACAGTTTCCAGCCATCTCTAGATACAACTCCTCACTAAATTCTGTGGGAATGATTGCTCTGCTAAACTACCTGAGAATGATACATATATATATATTCAATATGTAATATATCATATATTATATAATAAAACCCCAAACAAATAAAAGTTTGGATGAAAAACAGCCTTTAAGGAGATCAGCTTCAATACAATACTTTATATATGGATTTCTGCTAAAGAAAGCCATATTTCTCAATTATCTGTATCTATACTTCCTGTCCAGACCTAAAGTGCACTTACAAAAAAGTCAGGTTTGGTAATAAATTCAAGCCACCTGTTCTCCCTGAACTGCCTTTTGAAATTCCAAATCCCTGGAATTACTCAGATGTAGGATTTACATTTAAATAGATTAGCAAATTAATGGTTAAACCCAGATGATTTCCCTTCCCAGTAATTACAGCCTCTAATTTGCACCTTTTCCAAAGACACAAGCAACATTTTCCCAAATTCTAGGCATAGCTTCCCATGTACCTCCAAGTGATGACTCCCAAGGCACTAGACAATCCGTTTCATTTTCACTGCTTTTTCTGTGATTTGTCTGCACAATTTATTCTTTTTTAAAACAGTAGTAATAAAACTAATTATTTTTGGTCTATTTAAGATTAACAACCTCAGTCAGCCAACGCAAGATACTTTAATTAGTGAGGCGCTAAGAACAGCAGTCTAAATAAAAATCTCACAGCTGAATGAAGCAACATTTGGTACACTCATGATCTTATGTGAGACCAATATGGCGAATTTCTCATAAAAGAGAGAACTAATATTAAACAGTGATTATCAGAAATACACAGCTAGCGATATCATGTTATAAAACTCATTTTCCAATAATCTGACTTGGTCGTCATTTCTGTGTTTCCAGTCTGTTTTCAAGGATGTTTTCACTGAGTCCCTTGAGCCTTCAAAGCACTGAAGTTGCCTCAAAGATGTTGTGACAGACTTTTTTGTAAGCACCAAGGAAACCTAAATTAAAAGTACAAACAATCCACCTATCTACGCAAATACAAAGAATGATCATCTTGTTGTAAGCCTCCTGAATAAATTCTTACACTTCAGAAGAATTTCTTATTTTATAGGGTTGAAAGCAAGGAGGTAGACCCTTTGAGCTTTAGAGGTGACATTCCTCTGACTCTATGCCAATGCTTACAGTGTAGTCTGTCATTTGCATCTCAGCTAGTTGCCCTAGGCTCAATGCACAGTCAATGGAGAAATTTAGGCTTCCTAAAATAGACATCTAGAACAGATCAGATTAATTACATCTTAGAGAAGTGGGTTTCTATCCCCTGATTGCAAAGGAAGCCGACAGGGAATGAGCTCAGCTATAGACCTGCTCTTCCATGTGTGACCGGAGTCTGGCAGGATGTATCCCACTCTAAGTGCCTATCAGCTTTCACATCCCTTTAATTTGAAAATCTGATCCCATATTTACTAAAATGAAAGTAAAAAAGGGCTTTCTCATCACAGTAAAGCTATTTAAATATAATAAAAAGTCATTTAAATATAGACTGTTATTTTCATACGTGTATTTAATAGTGCTATTGCTTGTAATTTTATGCCATCTTTTACCTGTGATTAACCAGTTTTACTGAGAACAGAAGTAAGAGAAATACCTAGACTTACATTTTCTGAAGTACACATTAACTGGCATCGTTGGAAGCCACACACAGCCTCCTCAGTTTCTGACTTGCTCAGCATGCACAAGAGGCTGCTGTTGCAAGCACCAGACACAAGCAGAACACTTAGCTGCATATTTGCATTTTTTCAATACAGATGGTCTGAGTGCTTTCCTACTGCCTTGCAAGTACCAATAGTTAAGTCCCAATTTAGAAGTGAATAGATCAAAACAAACTGTCTCTCCTCAGTTAGAAAGCACACTTCCAAATGCTAATCTTCAAGATTAGTAAATGTAACATTACTTCATAAAATGCATTCTCATTTCACTCTAACTTCAGCTTCCTCCTGTCACAGCTTCATCATGGGGCTTTGTCTCCCAGCCTCGGAACTTTGGTGTGAAAAACATAACAGATTTGACAGAGGAATGAAAGATTTCATCCCACTGTCCCATGGGAAAGGAGGAGGGAAAGAAAGCACTTCTGGCTTATAGCTGTCACCCATGTATCAAGAACAGCCAATACAACAAGCCACCTCAAACATAATGAAAGTCCTTTTAACAACCAGCACACCTACTCCCTCAAGTCCCACTGATAAGCAAGATAAGGGTTTTGCACTGCACTCAGTACCTTTGCTTTTCCTAACTGATCAACACAAGTGCACTGAATAATGCAGTTATATATCCTATCACTACTCTTTTGTATGCCATTACTATTCTTCTACACCTGATGTAGATAAGCATCAATTCATTTATTTCACAAGTCTCCCTCCCTGTTACTCTCTGAAATCATTCTCCTCTTCGACCGATGTCCAAGTTGGTTGCCCTTTGCTTCACTTTGCCTTTGGCTGCACATGTTGAGTTGCCATCTGTCCTTGTGATTGAAAGTAATCCGAAATTAAAACCCCTACATAATTTCTAGGCACGGTCTTTTGATAAGAAAGCAGACCCAAACAAATTCCCATTGACAAGACTGTGTATTATGGGACCGAACATCACCATGTTGGAGCACTTTGGTCTCATTTCTTACAAGGCAGGACTTTCTCACCATTTGCCTTCTAAAGCAATTTGTCAGGATACTGAATCTGTCATAATCAGCTCTCACATGAAATTTCACAACAGATGCAGGTACTCAATCAAATACAGAGTACACGGAAAACGTCAGACAATTACAAAGAGGATACAGTACCATTCGGTCATGAATGTATGCCAAGTCCAAAATATCTCCACATAAATAATAAGATTATTATTTTGGGGTAGGATATTTGCATGTGCAGTGATTTCACTGTGGAGGCAAACCAGTTTAACGATTTCCAAGTCCAGCAGAAATACGGTCATCTTTGGATAACGCAGTCAGACTGAGCTCACCCTACAACTGTAAAGTGCACGTATACGATTGTAAAGTATGTAAAGTATGAGTAGATGCCGATAGTTGGTCGTTTAGAAACGTGTTTGGAAAAGCAGCTATCAGTCACCATCAATACACCACTTGAAATTTTCCCTTCAGAAGTTAGTATTTTTAATATGGAAACTGATCACAATCTGACCCAACAAGTATCTCAGTAAAAACCCTACAATACCCACACGGCAAAAGAGTGGTGACACATATTACTTATCTTACAGAATACACAGTTCTTGCATTGAAAGATTCTGAAAATAGGTGCACACGCGAAGAAGGCTGAAAAAAGCCACTGGAAAGACAAAGAGCAACACAAAACTACCCAAACCAACCCCTTTAGCTAGTCTTAATACACATTTTACGGTTGTTTAACTAGCTTAATAATGCCATTTCTTAGCCCTCCTGTGTGGAACAGATGGGATGCAGCCCTGTGATCCTTAAATTACAGAACATGAAACATTATTCTGAAGAAGCTTCTAATCATCCAGGACACACAGTCTACCACCTTCAGAATTTTAATTTAGTAACATAATTCCATGGTGCTATCAGGTAAATAAAGGAAAATAATGGTATCCTCAAAAGCCCAGATTCTAGTAATTTCCACTGCTAGTCGCAAGTGGCAGACAAGCTGAATGTAAAACAAGATAATGGCAGCAGACAATGAACATTCTCCCTCAAAGGCCTCTCTGTTGGTGTTCAGTGATTTCCCAGCAGTCCTATTATTAGGGACCCAAGTCTGTGATCTTTCTCTTATTAGTCAGTGACAAAAATTCACTTGCCTACAGAGGAAGTCATTGTAGGCATCACTCTGACTAGAACACCAAATTAAAAAAATTATTAAATGCTGTATTCATTTTACTACAGTATAAATAATAATTCCATAGGAAAATGCACTTCACATGAGAAATCTGCAACCACTGAATGTTTATTTTTCCAGGTGGCTTTTATCATTCTGTTCTTAACAGTTTGAAACAGCATTTTCCCTTTCTTTGGACAACTTCCACTGGTGAATGTGGAGTATCTGTTTCCTCCTTACAAAAATCTCACTGGGAAGAAACTCTCACTTAAATAAAGAAACAATGACAAAAGGAATTTAACATGTTCCTAGGTAGTTTTACCTCAGAAAATGTCCAATAATTACAGTTTTGGAGAATTATTACATTAAGAACCATTTCTCCAACCCAAGGAAAACCCTTCTTGTCATGCCTTTTGCCTGCTTTCGTGTAGTTACGCCCTGACAGACTCTACTGTCACAAAGGTATGGTTGCTCAATATTATTTTGTGCCTTTATGAACTATGCAAAAATGCTCTTTGTTATTGAACTGTTGCAAAACCACCCTGTGAAGTGCTAAGGTACACACAGAGCCATGCTTCATTCCACCCCTCCTGAAGCTGATAAGAGCCTTCAAGAATTATACGGATACTTTTCACTGCTTCATTACACGGGGTGCAGCTGAACTGCAGAGGGGAAAGATTATTTTGGCAGACTACTGTAATGAAGTGAACTGATCCAGGATGTCATGACCCCTATAGCTGTACCTAGCGAACGCAACCAAAGAAAAGTGAACTTATGTCTGGAGAGTCCCAGCACATCTCACGTCAGTGAGATGACCCGCACGGCTATGCCCCGCTGGTTTGCTGGAGAAGAGCGCGCTCTGTAATTTTAACAGCAAATACTATAGCGTTACGTGACACTGCTCACGTAAGGAGGACAGGGCTGTAGAACAGCAGGTGAGACGGTTGCTCCATAGACTCCTTGACAGAAAGGGAAAGTGAGCTAACCCCTGTGAACTGCAGTTCAGAAGTGTTGTGGCAAACGGTCTTATGAATATTACACCCAGCATTATTCCAATAAACTAAGTTCCCCAGGTAAAGCCAATAAATTCTTGTTTATCCCAGTTTAACACTCCTAAACTCATTTTAGTTGTGGGAGTTAAGATGAAAGCTTATAAAAATCAGGGGTGCCTATAGCAAGAAATGTAAGAGGTGCTATAGGATTCTTACACGCTTTTCTCACTGTTATGCACTTCATTGAAGTGAAGTTGGACTGCAGTTCTGTACTCACATCTCAGGAGCATTGAGGTGCTAGAAGAGCTAGGGACAAATGACCAGTGTACCAAAATCCTTGCAACTTTATTACACATTTGTTTCAAGCAATGAGGAAATAAAGTCAGCTCTCTCCTTCCCTCTGCACCCTGAGCATCTGCCATTTCCAGTTCTTACTCCCTGTCCCATCTCATGAAGTCATTAATTTTTTATGAGTTATTAACAAGCAAAGAGTTGCTCCAAGTGCTCTGTAGTCACTGACGACAACTTACTAGAAGGGCGCACATTTCTTTGGCTATCTGTAAGATCAAATTATAGCTTGAGCAAGGGGACATTCCTGCTATGTTGTCTCTGGGCAACTTTAGTCCTGTCTCAGCTGGGTCACTGGAACATCCCAGGTGATTCCTCCTGGCCAAGAACAGCTCCACAGTCACACCTGGGAGAGCTGCATACCTTCATTTCAGGTATCTTTACTTTCAGATATTTACATTTAGATTTTGCTTTGGGTTGTCCAGATCCTGACTCACAGAGGAAAGCACTCAGATTTCAGTAGGAAGCAGCCCTTCCCTACAGTGATGTACAGGGAGAGGGCTAGACTCTTTCATAAATACTGATTCCAAGTCACCTCCCTGAAGAGAAAGAAAAACTTAACTAGTGTAGATGAAAGACTGAGACTACTTAAAGCACGCTCAAGCCAAGCTAATGTTTGATCCCTATTTGGCAGAGTATTTTTTTCTCTATTTGGTTGTTTTTCTTTAAAGCTGGCAGAATGACAATCCCAGAACAGCTGGTTTTTTGTAAGGGCTGGTATGTCAGGAAGCCTAGCCCAAATGACCCAGAGTCTCAAAGACTGATTTCACCCTTTGCTCTCATAAAGTACAAGAAACTACAGGGCAATCTGAGTTTCCACTTAGATCTTGGTGTCTGTAGCTGTTGCTGACCATAAACCAGAAAGTGTTTTTCTGACCAGAAACCAGAATCCCCAAGTACAAGTACAGCAGTCCTAGTCCCATAATGTTTAAAAAAATGTTACTGTGGTAGTAAAAAAGGTTGAAGGAGCTGCAAAGGCTTGAAGAAGCCTAAAAATCCCCAAACGTCATACTTCTTCAAGACAGCTTTTACTTTCCTTGTAATTTAATCAGTTCTTCAGTTGTGTCTTTGGGGGAGAAAGTCACAGGAGCCTTGTTCACCTACCTGTAATTGCTCTTAGGTGTACAGACAGCTACTGTTACAAGGAAGCCTTCAGTACGGCTTATCTTTTGCACTCAAATTACTTTTTAAAGTTACATAGTTGGACTGTAAGCAAGAGGACAGAAAAATGAGAGATCTGGAGAAGATGAGGTTGAAGAGGTGACAGCTCTCAGCAAGATTTTCCACATATGCAAAACCTAGACTCAGTGTTTTATAAACAGTAATAAAGGAGAAGATCCAAAGGGATGTGAAGGAAATTACAGCGTTGAGAGGCTGTGAGGCTCAGTCATTACAGACAGACAAACAGGAACAGGAGTCACCAAGAGATTAATTGGGACTTGAGGCAGGTTAAATTTAGCTCTTGCATCTTTTTGGCTTGTTGGGTATGGTTTGATCCAGATCAGCTCTGGCATCAGGCTCAGGATGTGGCTGTCACAGGGGTAAGGCATCTTGGTGGCTCCACGCCGCAGCAGCAGAGGTTGGTGGGAGGGTTCCTTTTGGGGGCAGAAATGTTGGTGTGGGGTGGGCACACTTACACACCTCCCGAGCCCACGCATGTCCACAGGGGCTCCCGTTCAGCAGAGCAGAGCAGCGTAAACACACGCACAACCCAAAGCACTAATCTCACCACCATCAAATAAGATGATTCATTTATTTAAAGCTGAGCGTTTGCATAAACACTTCGCAGCTCCAGGGACAGAAGTGCAGGAGACCAAGAAGCTGCAAAAAGTGAACCAAGGACAGCAGAAAGTCCCAGGGAAGATGAAAAGTTCACAAGCCACAGGAACAGACAAACTTTCCCAGAGAGGGAACAGCTCTTCCTTTTCCCAGAGGACACTGGTTTTGTTTATCCAAGGTTTTTGGTGTGTGCTTTCAGCTGTCTGCATGTTTGGAGGCTTGTTTTCTTTAATTTCTGAAGTGAGAGACTTTTAACTTTTTTGTTTCTGTTTCTAAGGCTTCCAACTGTTGGGGTTTTTTTTCCTTTTAAATAAGACCTTACTAGTTAAACGTCCCTTTTGTCAGCAGAACTAACTAACCTTGGAAATAGGATTGTTTTTGTAACCAGGTGGGGTCCCACCCATCTGCACTCAGCATTATTCACACTGGCCGTCATCCAGAATTTTCCCCAAGACTCTTCAGGGTGGATTTCATTCCTGTTAAGCTCAAAACAAAATGCCGTGGCCTGACCTAGCCTCTATCTCCTTTCAGCTCTCCTGGTTCTTCCTGAAGGACCCATCATCCCCTGTCCAAGGAAACCTGCAGCTTTTCATGATCCTAATGGCAAACACATGATGCAGAGAGAGGGATTGGGTGAGAAGAGCTCTGTATATTCACAGAAGCTCCTCAGCCAGAGTATTCGCCCTGCTTCCCTCAAGAAGCAGATCTTTTACTTTCCTAAGTGTATTATTTGATAAGGCTGTATTTCAAAAGAGTTGAAAATCAGTTAGCTCCTAACATTTTCAGGCATTTCTTTTCTTCTGTCTGTATCTCCTACAGCCAGCAACAACATCCAGTAAGCATTTCACTCTATGCTCTAGCATGGACTTGGCTTACAAGAATAAATCCCACTCTCCACAAGGGCAATTTCTTTCGGTTTGATCTATGCTAAGCCCCAGCAGCAGAACAGCATCAAAAAGTGGTCCCTCTGCAGCTCAGCTCCTGGCCAACCCCACTCCACTGACACTCAGCAGCCCTGCTTCTCCTTATCTAATGACTTTGCCTTTTACATTATCTATGTTATTTTCAACTCCTGCCATTTTATCAGTTCCTCATTGCAGCCCACTCGGCTTGCAAGGCTGATAAAAATGTCTTTTCCTTCAGTCTACACCAGCAGCAGGCTGCCAGCTGGTTTGCTGCATGCTCACGAAGCAGGAGCCTCTGAACAATGACACAAGAGTCGGCTCCCAAGGCCGATTCCACAGAATCGTAGGGGTTGGAAGGGACCTCTAGAGATCATCTAGTCCAAACCACCTGCCAGAGCAGGATCACCTAGAGTAGATCACAAAGGAACAAGTTCCCCTCTCCTCCTCATTTTCCTACTGGAACGGGTCTGCTTATGCCTCTGGCCTCTTAAAACCCCTTCGCTGAGTAGCTGCACAGCAGTGGTGCCTGGCTGCTGGAGCTCAAGGTCCAGAGTTTCAGCCTCTCCCAGGCCGATCTGCTCGGGCAGAGATGCTGGGCTGGTACCCACGGGCTGATGCCGGCTCAGCAGTGAGGACGGGCACCGCTGGCACGCAGCAGCTGACAGCACTGTCTGAAACCATTCAAGGATGTCTGTCTGTCAAACCCTTTTCCTCAGCTGCCATAATCCTCAGGGACAGCCCCAGCGTTTGAAGACAGATGACACGCAGCATCATTTTGGGCAGGCTCCTTTCCACTCGGGTTTGCTAGGCTCTGGGGCAGGGGCTGAGAGGTGCAGCCGCTGCCCTGCCTAGGGTCAGCTCAGCAGCTGGGGCCATAAAATCTGTCAAAGCGACATGACACACACAGAGGAAAACCCTGAAAGTCATTCTTTCCACAGCCAGCTAGCCAACTCGTGGGTTTTTTTTTTTTCCCTGACACAGTAGATAACCATTTTGCTAAACATATTTCACGTTTTATGAGCATTTTCCTCACACCTGCTATCCCACATGTCTTAGGGCATTTCAAACTTCCTTACCCAAATCTGGTACCAAGGCAGCTTCTGCCAAGAACTGGCTGCTTAAAACCCACAAAAGTTACAGATCATACCCTGCTCCTGGCCATCAACATTACTAATTTGAAGCTCAGAGCCTTAAACTTTTACTTGATAATATAGCAGTAAATATATATATTTATTAGCAAATAGGTATTTTTCTCAGAAAACCTGTGTGAGAAATGTAGCTCTAATATCTATCACCTATAGATATACACACTATATCTATGTACATATCTCTGTATCATATATATACACACAACCATATGCCCACGAAGGACGTTAGAATTACACACTAGCAATTCTGTCTTTCCCCATTGCTTCTTGCTCTCCCATCTAACTCCCAGCTAGGACTTTGCCTGCAAGGAAGCCAGGCATGAGGTGACAACCTGTCACTGTCCCTGGAAAGGAAGGCAAGAAAGTTGTACTTAATGCAGCTGGCAAGAAAAGGAGAGCAAAGGAATTTGAAAAAGGCAGTAAACTTGGTGTAAGAGTGGTGGTGGGGGGGAAATAAAAATCTGTGACTACAAAATGGTGTAAATTTCAGTAAAACTCTAAACCTGACCAAGGGTGGTAGGGAAAAACTAACACACACACACACCCCCCAAACAAACAAACAAAGCACTTACAAGGTGTTAGTAATGTTTTGCATGCTTTGAAGTGGGATGTTGCAGCTGATCGACTGACCTCGGCCACTACCTCATAGAAGTAGCCTCCGAAAGAGCCCTAGAATAGCCTGCCAACGCACACACGCTCCCACAAAAAATGGCAAGCCACTTAATCTGAGAAAGCTACATTATTTCAAATAAGAATCAGAGAAGTCTGAAAACCCTTCTTTATTCCTTAACATTTATGTGTGCAGAAAACACCTAAAATAATCTTAACTGCATGAACTCCTTAGTAAAAGTACTGCTCAGGATTAGAATGAGACTGGAAAGTATCGACTGCGCAAGGCTGAAGCTACAACAGCTTGTGAACGATTTGCCAATGCCACTGAGACTTGGTGGAAGTCCCTTCCATTGCTTTACAATCATATTTTATTAATCAGCCCAACAGCACACAGTACAAACTAAAATCTGACTACAAAGCTGGCACATATGGGAAAACCTCATTCCTGGTTGTTTTATTTTAAACAAAACCTACAGTAGCTCCCATTGTTTGTTTGTTTTTCCCCCCAGACTAGACAGCATGTGGCTTATGAGCCACACTGATAGATGCGATAAAGCTCCTGCCAGATCTGATTGATGACGGCTCTAGGAAATGCTGTGAAGGTCACACTGTAATTCTCTGTTTGCAGCTGCTCCTGGTAAGAAATGCTAGAGCAAAATAAAATCTGGACCTGGTAATCGCTAATAAGAGGGAAATTCCCTCCTTACCTTGCCTTCTCTTCTCTTCCCGTTTTGAACAACAGGAATGCCACACGCATGTGTAACCAATGAGGGACCAGGTAAGTTTCAGAGAGATACTTAAACATACTTTAATGGACAAAAAAATTCCACCCACAGCAACTGGCCAAATATCGAGCCTTTTTACCTTTGAAGACGGTTCATAATAGTTTAGCACGAAAGCAACATATTAAAGAGCTTTTCCTATTTGCTTCTCTGCAAAACTGAGATAACATACCTCTACATATTCTCTGTGAAGGAGTGCTCATTCTGATTATGTGAATACATGAATTAAGCTCCTTTCCCAAAGTCCATTCATTTTAGATGAAGCAAGCATGTATGCTCGTTAAAAGTGGCTACCAGCTCAGGATAAATTCAGGGAGCCAGAACATCTGTCAGTCAAGTAGGACACCAAAATGTTGTTTTCGATAAAAGTTCAAATGTGATTAGGACAGCGATAAGAGACTTTGGGGGATTCACAAGCACGAAATAATGACAGTGCCCTAATGAATAATATATATGTAGTGTAACCCATAGCAATTACCTCACATACACAAAGTGCTGTATTTCTTGGGGGTAAAATGCTGTTATCTTTAAGACATCAGCTACATTGCAGATTAAATTTGAAACCACTCGTGTACTCTTTTGGCACTTATTATTAATGGCTGGGAATATTTTTATTCAGCATTTTGTACTCAAAAAGATTTTGGCATAATAAGGACTTCACCAACATCTGTCCTTAAGAAAGACAGCCTTCATCCCTCAGCTCAAAACTACATGATAGCAGAGAGAAGCTGGCAGCAGAAAAACCCCAGACAGTCAAAAAACCCCCACTACGTCACCATGAAAGGAATAATGTGCTGATTTTTTAAAATGTTTATTTGTTTTTCAGTTTAGGAAAGAGATGTAAAGAAGACAGTCCTATGTAGTTTTGCTTATTTTACTGCCAAACATATACCATCAAGTTTTAAGATACCACTACCTGTAAAGAGCAGTATCTATACAAAGTCAAACCTATAAAAGAAGTCCTCTTAGGAGTTTCTTTTCTAGATGTCTTGATGGACAGTAGTAAAATATGCAACAGATATTGATTCATCCTTTTCACAGCCTTGTGTGTTTTCCCAGGGCTACTCTGAGAGGTGATAACCATCAGCTCATTTGGACATTGCTGCATGTTAAGGGTGCTCAGCACCCTGAGCAGTCACATCTTGCTACATGCCGTATGCCATGACCGACCTTCTGCCAAGGTGTCAGAGGAGTAGTGGGTGGCAGACAACTCCGTTTCTTTCATTTAGGATTTAATTTCTTACCTGGAAATCTCTGGAAAACAGGGCTCGTGTCCCGAAAGGTTCATTTGGTATCTCCTATGGGATATCCCCAATTATGTTCCTGCAATATTCATTAGCATTACTAGCACCAGCACGCATTGCATGACCTGGAGAGTCGAGTTAACTTTTAATCAGAGAGTAAGAGCAATGAAATCTATACCTATTACATTACAGTGCTGTTGCAGATGCAATACAAATACAAGCCCTTCACATATACGCAGATGGGTCGGTGCAGTCCCACAGTCACGCTGGTGTAACACCTGCACGCCGCACTCAGGGTCACCCCTGTGCGATTGCAGCTACGTGTTTTCCTTCCTGCTCGTAGGGTTGACAGGCTATTCTCGGTATTGCTTTATAGAGACACTCCCCAAACAGACATCTGGAATGATACTAAAAACTTAAAATTCCCCTAAGGACAGTATAGGATGCTTCATAGCAGAAAAGCTAATTCTTCCTAAATTACAATAGATAACCTTAACAGACATAGGAGTACCTTCGAGACTTAGCTTTTTCAGTCCTGGTTCAGAGTTCACGGTAACTCTGTAGTCCTTTGGTTGACTTCCATTTTTCTACTATTTTTGTTGGGTTTGACTATTAGAGTTTAACTGGGAGCCCATTTTTATATTAGAGTATATTAACTTGGAATAGTATCTACTGAGTGTGTAAAACGCCCACCTGCCCAGCCCAGCCAGACAGTTCCTGTGCCAGATGAAACACTATTTGTCAATAAACTGATGAATCAGAGGAAATTCAGGGTCATACCAGTAGCTAGCTGTCATTCACATGTAAAACAAGTCGAATTGCATAACTGGAAGGGATGCATGATTTTTTGGAAGAGTTGACACAGTAGGCTTTAGTGTGACGGACAATAATAGAGTGAACTAAGCTGTATGGGAGTTTGGAAGCAGTAAGTCCTTGCATCCCACCCTCCCACTTCAGCAAGAGATCTCTTTCAAGTGAATATAAAGCACATCCATTCCTCCTCCTCGCCCCCTCCTCGCGAAACAAAGAGCACAGCTTTGGACAATGCAGTTAACCAGGCGGGATCCTGGATACCATACTCCCATTGACTGGCATATCAGATACGAAACTTTTGAAAGCGGACGGAAATTAAATCAGTCGACTCCAGATCGCATAAACCAGCCCTGAACCGCTGGCGCTTTGTCCTGAGGCAATGTCTCAAGGAAGTCTGCAGGGAGCAGTAGGGCAAGACAATTCCTGATCTGACCTTACAGCAGGTTCTCTTTGCCTCACTGATGGAAATAGCACAATTAGTCATATGTGTACCAAATACAGCCTAGCCCCACCGAGATTTCAATATGATTATTATTTTGTTTATGTCTATGACACTATCCCTTCAATTTCAAGAGCTTCAGGAGATGAAAATGAAAATCCTCTCCACTAAGATTGTGAGGTTTTACAATACTGTGAGTAGCTGACCTATTGAAGTGTCTTTACATTTCATCCCTCCTTTTTGCCACTGCTTTCAAGAAACACTGCCATTTCAACCCCAGAGATCTTCCAAATCCCTTCACCTAAAAATCTACCTGAGACCCAGGAACACCAAGTAGCAATGTGAATTTTGCTGACATGTTTCCTGGGAAACACCGGACAGTGCTGCCTGTTACCAAAGGCAGGGAGTATCTGCTCATTGTTCTGTGGGCAGGCTTGTCACTGCGATCACTGGGTATCCAGACACATAAAGAAAACGATAGGTGCTTCTTTCCAGAATCCATTTCAAAGACAGGACTGGTCTCCTTCCAGCTCAAATGCAGGATTCCCTCCTGTCCCACCCCAGTTCCAAAAGGAGAAAGGAATTGTTGAAAAGGAGCAAGTAATTGTGCAGCTCTTCCCATGGAAACCACCAGGAGGCATAAGGGATGACTGAAGGGCACCAAGTGCCCACATAGGAGCGCTGATGGATGGATCCATCTGGCTGCCAAGCTGTTCCCTCAACACCCTGCACCAACCCTTCCCAGAGAAGCAGAGAAAAAGAACTTCATAATACTGCTATTTTCATGAAAGAAAAAAAAAAAAAAGTGTCCCTGTCACACTCAAAGCCAACAGCAACAAAGCACCTGCGAGGGTGAGATACCAGCTGCGGAAAACACCTCCAAGAGCCGAACCAAGCCGTGCTGTGACATTTTTTTCCCCCTGGAACAAAACAAAGAACTGCACAAAGAACAGCAGAATCCATCAGCTTAGGAAGCCCTGGCCTGCAGTACATTATTTAATTAGACTTCTCTGTCTTTGAGCTGTATTATTTTCTAGCTAGATCTCAGCTGAAAAGGTATGATCTAGTCAGATCTCAGTCATCGCAAAGGTATGATAAACAGAACAGGCAAGGACACACCAAGTGTTTGCATCAAACTGATCGTACAGGGTCCAGAGGGGAGATGAGCTCAACACTTCTCTGCTCCTGACACCCGTCTGGCTTTGCCTTTCGCAAGCGTGCATTCATTCATCGTCGCCGCCTCTCCGGGCAGGTGAACGCCTCGGTTTCTGAGGGATGCCTGCCTGAATCCGTTCACCTCCGCCGACTCCACAGCTCGTATTTATAAAGCAACATCTGCTTTGGGCAGTTTATCTGGCTCTTTCGCCGCCTATTATTTTCCTACCGGCCAAATCTTTGGCAAGTTCCCTCTATTCCCCCCTCCCCACCCCCAGACACATAACGCGCATGGAACCGATGAAGTTAAAACTGAGTTTCCAAAAAAACCCTCAGTGGAAGAAATCAAAATACGTCGCTGGGAACTGAACCGCCGCCTACCAATGGCAGGCTGCTTTTTCGTTTTAACCTCTGTTAAACAGGAAATAAAAAGGAGGGGGTTGGATGGGGAAGCCAACGGGACAGATCTGGAAGGATGGTTCTTTTCGCCTTTGCCCTTACTGAATCCAGGTCTGTAACATGATGCAATCCCTCCGCTACGATGAAACGGGTTCAAATGGCAAAGCCTGGGGAGAGACCACCTCTTCCCACCCTGAAAGGCAGAAAATAACGAAACCCTCAGCTGTACAAAGCCGCAGCCCGGGGCTCTCGCGGCTGCCAGGCTGATGCCGTTCCCCGGGAAGGGATGCGAGCTTGGGGGATCGCGAGCAGAGGGTTTCATTCCGGAGCACCTCGGCCGGATTTCTGCTCTCTCCAAGTCCGGGCATGGGCCGCGTCGCGCAGCGATGCCGGGGCCCGGCGGAGCCGAGGGGGACGGCAGCGCCCGGAGGTGCCGCCGCCTGATGCTCGGGCTCCCTCGCAGCCTTTTCCATGTGCTTCTCCCGGCCAACAAAACGAGCGCGAGTCTTTTTTATTATTATTAGGCTTTTTTTTTTTTTTCTCCAGCAAGCCCACGGCTTTGCCTGGAGCAGCAGCGGAGCCTGGGCAGCAAAAGCCCTTTTTTGAATCCAACCCTTCCCCTCCCTCCTTTTCCTCCCCTTTTCCCTCCCCGCCCGCCGAGCTCGGGAGGGAGATGCTGCCTGGGGCGACCGGGGAGCGAGCGGGGCCCGCGAGAGCCGTCCTACCTTTCCGGCCGTCCTGCCGCGGCTGCCGGCACAAAGCGGGCTCCGCGCAGCAGCGGGGGCGGGCGCAGCTCCGGCCGCGGAGCACAGCCAGCTCCGCGCCGCGCCGTGCCGCGCCGGGGGCGGGGAGGGCGGAGGGAGGCGGTGACGGGCCGGGGAGGAGGTGCCGGCCCGCCCGGTCCCACCGCCCCAGGGCCGCGCAGCCCCCGCCCCGCGGGGAGGGGACGGGGGCGAGGCGGAGCGAGCGGAACAAAGGCTGGAGGGGGGCTGCGTGCGGCCCTGCAGCATCCCCACGGGAGGGGCCGGTAGTCTATGGGTATAGGGCAGGAGCGGGGCAGGTGTGCGCAGCATCCCCCGGGCAGCATCCCCCGGGCAGCCCGGCCAGCCCAGGTGCCGGCAGCTCCAACGTGGGCTTCCTGCCCTGTCCTCGGTGGATGGAGGCTTTTTCCCCCGGTAAATGCCGAAATATTTGGATATCATATCCCCATCCCCATTTATGCCCAGGAGATGCTGCCATTCTGGCTGAGGGGGAATAACCCAAGCGTGGAATTGGAGCACACCGAGCATGTTGCCATTCATCTAAAGTCACAATTTCAGCCCTTTCGTTAAAACTATGCACAGACCCAACGCTGATCTAAAACCAGGCTCCATCATCTTAGTTTAGCTTGATACCAGCCAGATTTAAATGTAGAGTGCAAGGAGAGACAGTTTCTGTTGATTAAAGTTTATACTGATTAAAAGTACCCTACAAGAGCTTAAATTGGGCTTCAGTTCTTAACAAGATCGCAGGTTGAACCAGTGCAGGCTTGCCTATGGACAAGGTGGGTAAACATTTTCCAACTTTCACAAGTTCATGTATGTATTTTCTTCACTGTTCCATAAATTGGAAAACTGAGGCCACAGTGGCGTTTTACTAAAGAAAGAACATTAGTGAGGGCAACAATATTTCCTCAACTTTAGTCCAGCTGGGTGTTAGAGCATCTTTTCTTTCACTTCACGATAATAGTTGGACTCACAATACTTCACTTGTGAGAAGTATTTGTGGAGCATTTTACGTGCAAGTTCACCATTCTGTACAACCTTGTACCTTTTGTCATTGTACATCTTATACAACTCATTAAGCATGGTGAATAAAATTTGATTTGGTCAAGTTTAATGTTGTCTCACATCCTGTTCTATCATTCTCAGTCATTCCAATAGGGTGATACCCAAAGTTACAGGTTCAACCAGGGAAAATTTTATTTATTCAGCATTCACACTGCATGGTCATCTAGGATATGCATGACATCTCTGTAGCCTAAACCAGAAGTGCTGAATTCACAGCCCAACCTTGTCAAGACAAATTATTTAGCCTAAAATTTCACTTCCAGACGTTCTCTTTCTTGTATGCCTCTGGGTATGGGCAAGGAAGGACTTGCTTTCTGGATGAGTTCTTATGAGAGCAGCAGCCTGCCTCTACCTGCCTTTTTTCATTCTTTTTGTTGGGAGCCAGCAGGAGCGGGGTTTGGAGTAGTTAGAAGCAGTTATTTTTCTGGCAATATTAAGGGGTTTAGTCGGCCTTGAAAAATTAAACCATAGCTACTCTTCTTCACAGTTCAATTGCTTTCAGCTATTGCTGTCTTAGAGCTACTTGATTTGTATCATGACCTGAAAAGCATGATTGCTAGAGAGAACAGTCCAAGTTTGCTGTAAAAGCACAGCTCTTGGCTGCTCTGGTGCATGCAGTGTAATATGTGCATAGCACCGCTGATTTCTGTGCTTGCAGTGAGCACTTCACGGATTTGGGGGCTTTACTGCCTCCAGTTCGATAAATTGTAACACCCACATTACATTAAGTAACACTTCAGTTACTGCCTGCCCTTAGACCTTGTGCAGCCCCTCTGCAGCCTGTAAGCAGGGTGCTCGGTCCCAGCAAACACTGCCCAGTATTCCTTTCACAGAAATGTTCTGAAGATGTTAGGAAGCTGACCAGCAAATAAACAAAGATGAGAAACAGTCACCACAAGACAGTCAAGAAAATAAGCACTTTACGCCCTATGCCAGATGAGAAAGTGAGATGACAAGGGGTTTGTCCTTTGGCTGTCGGACAGATCGGTAAGGACTTCATATGTTCCGGTGGTACCTCCACAAGGACTAAAGAACGGACCATCTATCAGAGAGACAGACATCAGGCAGCACAAAGAGTTTAGCTGCTTCAATGCTGCTTTTTAAAATGGCATTTCCTTCCCCCTCCAGCTCAATTCTGAGTTTGGCCATGTGCGTTTTGTAAGCTACTTCAGCTGCAAAATCCACCTTAGTGATTCAGTGAATTTCTTTTCCCATGAGTCTTAATGACACTATTTAACTACACATTCTATTTTATGGAATTAAAAGGAACAGCATATAACTCACCTCAAACACAATATGATCCAAATAAATCAGTTGATTACTAAGCAGTTTCTTGCATTTTAACTGAAGTCACGTCATTAATGCGAAACCTGTGTTTCACAGTAACTGTACGTCATACTTTGCACCCAATAAACCTCTTAAACTAATCATCTTCTAACACAAAGTAGTAAAAGGCAATTTTGTATAAATCTCCCTATTTGAAACACACGTCCTACATATTTGACAAAGCGCCTTCTAGCTTTTAAACCAAGCATTCATGCAATGTTCCAAATAGTGTCTTTGTTCTCAATAATTCACAGTAAATTCCCACTCTGTCAAGGATAACTTTGCTACCGTAGAAACAGACTTCAGAAGCTTCAGGCATGACTTGATGAAGCTTAGACATAGGGGTGTCCTTATCTTCCTGTAATCTTCTTAGTACTGGTTATCACAAAAAAAAAAAAAAAAAAAAAAAGCAAATAATCAGAGAAAAAAAAATTTGAGTAGTCCCAGCAGTTATACCCAAATATAGTTGTTTACAAGACTGGGACTTTAACTATCAGATAATCCCTAGTGTGTTGAAGGAGAAAAGTCATGACAATGACAGACTGTATTTATTATCTTTAGGATGTGCTTAGAAGAGTTTTTATGCATGTTTTAAGAATTTTTTTTCCCCTTGGAACATCAACATTGGATGAAATCTGAGAAACACAGGCATGAGGAAAAAAAACTCCAACCATTTGTTGTGATTTATGTCTTGTAAGGAACTCAAAGCAATTTGGATTTGGCTCACTTAAATAATGTAAAAAGGCAGGAAAACAGCATTTTAAAGTATGGGTCAGTTTTTCAAGATACACCCAATTCCACTTCAAATCTGCCTTGGACTGAGTCCATAAGCAGACAACCCGCTAGTTTAAGAGGCCCCCAAACCTCAGCAACATCCTGGTGAGAAAACAAGTATAAGAAAAGCTATTGGATGATGTAAGTGCTGATTGGTGTTGTACCCCCCGGAAGTCTGCTCAATACTTTTCAGTAAGACCTTTCAAGACGTTTCTGCAAGAATACGGTGGGTTTTTGTTTCCGTATCTTAAAGTGAAATCGTATCTGTAAGGAAGAGTCAGCATGTTCTTGTCATTTGGTAGCAGAAAGGCTGTCAACACAATTTGCCTTTTGGGGTTTTTTTTTTGGAGGGAGAGGGTGGTGTTGAGGGATTTTTGTTGCTTGAGTGGATATAAAAGCCCTACAGTTTGTCAAAACATTGATTTCATGTAGACCCCAGAGAGTGCCCCGTGCAGAATACACTGGTGTGTCGGGCAGGGGAGGTGATTGCATCCTGCCGTGCCTCACCTCCTGCCTGGGCTGTGTGGGGTGAACGGATGGGCTCAGGGAATAGTGAAAAGCAGGCAAAAATACTGCACAATCTGGGCCGTCAAGAGATCGTGTGACATTGCAGTAATTGCCACTCTCTTCAATAGAACATAATGAAGGCAGGATTTCAAAAACAGAAGGCAAGTTACAGCTTTTTAGAACAAAAATGTTCTTCTGCTACTTTGAAACTGATTTCTGTTTAAGGAAAAGATCAGTGTTTCTACAGCTGTCTCAGATGCTTGAGGCATTTACAAACTAGGAATTAATGTCTCCTACCCACAGCAGAAAGCTCTCGATAAAGGTGGTTTTTTTCTTTCTAATCATACACTGTGGCCATGTTACAGCAGAATCTATTGTTACTAATACTCTAATACTCAGCATCTTTCTGACTTTTTAAAAAAGTAACTTTTTGAAGTATCTCTTTAATTTTTTGTTTGTTTGTTTGTTTTTCTGGGGTCTCACATACTTTGCAGGTTCACTGTGGAAAAAAATCCCACCATAATTTAAATATATCTTTAAAATTTGTTTCTGGAATCTCAAAGTGCTGAGTATGTATGTGTTCCAAAAGGACTTCTTGTACAGGTAAAATTTACTTTTATAGAAATGCCATTCACTTTTCTGCAGAAAGCAAATTTGAAAAAGTGTGCATTACAGAAACTTCAAGAAGAGGGATTATGCAGTTTTTATATAATGCATGGGCCACTCCCTAAATCTCTACACAGACAGGTCTTCTGTGTAACAAAACTATTTGCAACTACCTTCTCTGCACAGAGATGTAAAATATCCTAAATTAGCTTCTTCTATCCCCTGTTAATTGACTTTGAATGAGAGTGAAGGAGGGAATGCATACAAAAGGATAATATATACTTTCTAGAATCTTAATGTGTATCTACAGATGGTGACTTCCCATTCATATTCTTCTGTTTGAGCTAAACAAAAAAATCTCTTCTTATTATTTCATTTTTAGAACTTCCATACAACCTGACCTTTGTGGTCCTGTGCGGATAAGATTGCCAATGATTTCAGTGGGCTTAGCATTTAGCACCTGACATTTTCAAAATGCTATATGCTAACATCCTTTTATTATTTGCATATTAAACCGCCAGCAGCACTGAAAAGTAGCTCTACCTTTGGGTAGTACAAACTTTAAAAAAAAGTAATCCTAGTCTTGTTATTTTTATCTTAAGGTTGCACACACTCGGATAAGATGATATCCATCAAATCTCACCTCCTTGCCCATGCTTTCTTTGAATTCAAGCAAGATTAGGCCAAAAATAGAACCTCAGCCCTTCTCTGCCTCTTTCCCCCTCTGCCTTGTTCAACAATGTATGAAACTCTATACCTTCCTCCTCCTTTATCATCAAGACCAGGGAACAGCCAGTTCTTACCATCTGTCAAAATAATGCCTGTGTAAATCTGTTGAAAATCTCAACTACTCAGATAAATAGACTGTGTTGTTTTACTTGTGCATTACTCTGCACTTCTTCCTACAGAAACACACTTATGTCAGCACTGGAAAAGCTACTTCAATTTACTCCTTATTTACACCTGATTTACTCTTGTGGTGACTCACTGTGATACAATGTCAACTTTTTTACACGAGAAATTTCCTTATTCCTTCAAACAACCTTGGCCAGGCTTGCTTTTAGTGAAACTTTCACAAGTAACAAAGCCATACTTTTTCTGCTCCAAATACCCTTTCCAATATTTCCATTTAAGCCAATGAATCAGAAGGATTTTGAAAGAAAAAGGCCTTATTTATGGCTGGGCATGCACTACTTTAATGCTTGCCTTCCGTACAGTATTTGGAAATCAAGGTCTGATAATGTACAGTAAGTATATTTACAAGGTTTGTTTTGCAAGTATTAGGCTTCTTTATTTCTTACTGAATTTCTTACAGTAGACAGATGTTTCACCAATTTTTAGTAAGCAAGATAATGTTAAAAAAAAATTTCATCAATACTTTTAATTTCAGAATAATAGCAATGTTGCCAAACATATTAGTAAGAAATGGTAATATTAATAATCTCATGAGCATGGAAGCCGTGAAATATGCTAATTTATATGTAAGCCTATTTTAGAAGTACAAAGATAAAGTAAATGTGAATGCACATCATCTAATACTTATATTTTTATAGAATATTAAAAAAAAAAATTATAGACCTTGGAGGAAAGTGTCTGCCTTGAAATTCAGCCCCTCATAATAACCTACAGCAGCAAACTCCTCCCACTAACGACAATGGGATTACATTCTTCTGTAAAACCCCTTGATTTTATAAAGCCTCTACTCAAAAAAGAGATACATTTCAGCTTCTACTAGGTACTTATATTCTCCTCCGTGACATTTAAAATTGAATAAATTCAGACGACCATTAGCAACTTCAATTGTTTAATGTGATGTCACTTGTGTTACCTGTTTAATAATCAGTTAATAGAAAAATGTATAGCTGCTAGTGTAAAAAAATTAAAATGACTCATATCACAGTTCAGGAGCATATCCATTCAGGGGGAATAAAACCCCAACAGCTTGCAGTATTGAGAATAGCTCTAGCAGGGCGTCAGCATAATGTATACTTGTATTAAAAAAAACCAGTTGTTCTTACCTTTCTTCTTCCCCTGCAATAATAAGATGTTACAATGTTTGATATAAAGTGGTGAATACAAAGCAAATACTGTAATGCCTTTATTCTGTCAGACCACCTCCTACATGTAAGGTACAATGGGCTGAGGAGCCTGCAGAAGAATTATCAGGGCAAAGAAAGGCTTTAATCTCAAAAGAAATTGAAAACATTGCAATTTTTAGTGGAGAAAAGAGTTAGAGGATGTAATAAAGGAGTGCATCACAGCAAGCAGAGAAAACAGGTGAACAGCCAATCATTCAGGACACAAATGTAACAATATTCAGAAAGAGAAATCAAGGATATCCAGACTTCTTCTAACAAACGGTAAGTACATCATAGCTGAGACAGTAGAACTCTTCCCTGAAGCCTTGAATCAGTATACATTTAGATACCTGGGACACGTTGCTTTTGTCTGGTTTTGGTTTCCTATCAATCTGCACTTCTGCTGTTGGGCGGTTTGGCATGGAAGGACTGCTGGCTGGTCCAAAGTGCTTGAATGCTGCATAGATTTGCTCACCCATTTAAAACAAACAAACAAACACCCACAAAAACCCCTACTTACAAAGTACTTGGGTGCATTGTAGTCAGAGGTCAAACACCAAGTGGCAGGAGGAAAATATTCTAAATCATCAAAGTAAGAGCACTTAGAAAAAAAAGAAACTGACTTAGTTCTCTTAGCTGTAAGGCAGAGAGATGGTGCTTGTGAGGAGGGAATAATAACCAACTGCAATAACCCAACAAACTTCAATTTGCTCTGTGTGTTTCATTACCACAGATGTAAACTATTGAGATCTAATGTTTCAAAGACACACATTTTTACTGAGTACCACCTTTCCTAGCATGGCTTTTCACAGAATAGAAAAAGTGAGAAGGGATATGAAGACTCAAAAGCCTGAGCCAGCACCTCCTGTGAGCCTGTGAGGATTTGGCCATATCTCAGAGGCAACCTGGGTATGAAGAAGAAATGCAAGCCTCCAGTATAATTTTTCATGTGCAAGAAGGTTGCAGCCTGTCACTCTGATATTAAAAACATTTATCTATTTTTCAAATATCCAAGATATCTGAAAAATAGTAGCTACGTGTGTGACCTACCAAACAATCACATTGGTCAAGGGTCTGTCTTGATCTTAGAAAGGTTAGAACACGACCCTTTTCCTCACACACGAGTCACCGGGACAGCAGAATATAAGGACACCTTGGATCCCATGTGCCACACGGGCGGCAGTGCCTGGGATCCCACCTAGGGATCTGCAAATAGCAGGACAGCGTTTTCCTGCAGGTCTGTGAAAAGGATAATGAAATTAATGGTCTGGCTTGGTCACACTTGGGAAATGTTAAATAGCTGGTTCCTCATAGAAATGAGGAATGTGAGGCAAGGAAGGCATCTCTCTCAGTCTGAACTGTATCTTTTTTGTTCATGTAAAACTATAACCTTGTCTCAGAGGGTTATTGGATTCCAGATAGCTTCTCACAACTATGTATTTTATTGTTTCTGCAATTTCAGTTATCAGAGTTCTTCCCTGAACCACAAGGAAAAGAAATAGCAGAAGGTCAGACAAAAATGTCCAGCCTTCTCAGACAGCTATAATGGTTATCTGGCACGCCTGGTTTCCTATCTGGAATTGTTGGTCAGATATTCCTCAGCAACCACAAAAATCCATGTGTTCCTTTCTCTCAAAGGCTATGATGATGAAATAAGTTGGCTCTTTCATTGCTGTGTTTGAGACATGCCTTCTTTAAAATACATGAGGTGAGAATTAGGTCATACATCAGGGTTGTCATGAACAGCTGAGACATATACAAGTATGATGCAAGTATGAAAATGAAATCTCTGACAGAATTCCCTTGCTTCATGCACACACAACAAAATAGGTTCCTTCAATAGCTATATTCATCTTTTTGAGCTGCATAGCCATATCCATACTTATCAAAATGGTGAAACACAGCATTTCCTTGAAAACAGGACTATGGAACTTAATAACTCGAAAGAGCATTATCTAAAAAACAGCTGATGATTTGTCAAGACTCAGTTTCTTACTGCCAATGCTGGGCCACACTATCAGATGGAATATTCTGGCAAAGATTTATCTAATTACTCTGAAATGCATTTTCCATTTCACATGCTATTTAAGATTAGCATATGGAACTCTAGAAATAAAGCAGAATGTTGACTATGCACATGTTAGTCTATTCACATTTAATAAGACACTCTTAAGTTCCTGAAAGAAGACTGCATGACTAAAATTCCAATTTGCAATTTTTAAACGGGGAAACAATGATGAATTTTAGAAACAGAAGTGTTGTATTCTCTGGTATGCCGTGTTCTGTTTTAAAGAGTTTAGGTGATTTACAGAAAACAGCAGTGGAGTGAATTACAACACTACTCACCTTACGGCCCGTTTGCACTGGTTTGCTGGTGCCAAATCCAGCATACAATATCTTATTGTAAATTAAAATTTAGTTAGGGTAGAAAGCATAACTAAATACGTCCCTACACCATACGACAGTAGATGCTTTAAGTATAGAGTGATACACCGACATGTATCATCTGGAAAACAGAACAGCTTATTGAGTTGTGCCACCTTTGCACAGAAGAGGCATTTCTACACACTATTTCAAACTTTCAGGAAAGGAGGACACACAAGAGTACTTGTTCATCTAATGTCAGCAAAGATTTTGTGTATGGAAGCCAAAATTCCTTTTTGGTTTTGGCTGGTAGTAGGAACGTAAGTTGATAAACGGACTGTCTTCTAAAACATTTTTGCGTGTTTGGCATGGAATACATGCCTGTTTGGTGAATAATATAACGAACACAAAGAAGTACTGTGCTAAGGCATTTCGTGGCATTTCTGTGCCATTCAAAGTACTGTCCTGTTGGCTTGAAAGTAATTTGGTAACATGGTCTAGGAACTGCCAAACCTTGTAAGACTGGTATTCCACCAACTTGGCAAAATCTGGCTTACTATTGTCACTTCCAGACTGCAGGCATAAAATTAATTTCATCTAAGATTAGATAGCTTGCAATATATACTTCTGCAGTTGGATTAGCTTTCCTTAAATTCAGGGGACAGAAATATGATAGGTGCAGTTCACATAACTAGTTTTAAACATTAGGATGTGACCAAAGTGCTTTTTTCCTCTTCACTGATCATAAAAGGGAGCACAGAATGGCAAACTGACTTGTAAGCAAATACAGGCAGATGATGGGGTACCACTCCTAGGTACAGTTGTGTGTAAGAACTGATGCTCATGAGCTAAAACATCTACATGGGCTTACGTAAAACAAGCATTGTGTCAAATTTAGTTTAGGTAGGACAAGGATTTTCAGGAGACGCTTTTAAGGCTGCTGATGTTATAACAGACTAACTGGCTCAAAAGAGCGCAGATGGGTCAAACAGAGCTCACATGGTCTCACTGTCTTCGCCCGTCGTCAGCTATACATCTGCATAATATAGTACAGCAGCATGGAGCTGTTGATCACGTGTTGCTTAGTAACGCACATTTTCCTTGCAGCATAGGTTGAATCTGACACCGGTACAACAGCTGCTGTGGTTAAGAATTGTCAAATTACTTATGCAGACCCACACTGAACCTGATCTGCACTGGTATATGGATTCCTTTGATCCACCTAAAATTGTTTTACTCACAGAGAATATGCCTGTAATGAATCTGATGCCCCAGGAAGGTGTAGGTGAGAAGAGTGGTCTTCACCAACGTCACACTTGGTCACCAACTCATCAGCCTTCTCCGACCAATTGTTCTCTTTCTCCAATAGTTCTCCTGGATTGAGATCTTCATGGTACCAATGGACATCGCTGATCACATTTTAGATCCCAGTGCACTGCCAGTTTTCACATGTAGCAAACCGTAACAAGCTATTCTGAGGTTGGAGAGCATTATGGATGTGGTCTACAGGTGACCAAGAGCTCTCAAGACCAGCAAGTACTTCTGTACACTGAACATCACCAGTGAAGCAGCTTTTGCTTGATGAGATGTGCCAGTTACTAGATGAATTGTGTAAATCATAGCCAACTTTACAGTAATCTGACATTCAGAGTTACACTTAACACTCTCCTCACTGAGCAAAACTAATGCAAATTACATATTCTTTACATTAGTATAACTGTAAGACCCTACCCAGAGCAGCAGTGCAATCTAAAAATTATACACACATTAGCAAACTCATTCAGTTATGTCTTCGTTTTAATGAATTTTTTAAACATTTGTATCATCAGACAAAACATTTAGGTCATGAGAAAATATTTATTTCCAACAGCATGGATGTTGAAAGTTAGTTGGAAGAAGGCATGTTAAATGCTATGGTTTTTCCAACGCTGGGTCAGTTGAAACAGTGTGTTTTAGTGCATATATTAACCAGTCACTTTAAGGAAATGCAAAAAGACATAGTGAAGTAGGAAGTGAGTACAAACATTCAAGGCAGTAAAAATGCAGAATACTGACACATGGCTGAAAAATGTACTATTTGTAATGCTCTTTCAGTATCACACAAAACTAGCAACTCACTTTAAAACATTCTTTGTCAGCAACCACACTTTTGACCATATGAAATTATTAAATTTAATACAGTCTTTCAGCTGGAAGAGATATTAAGGTCTAACGCTCATATCAAACGCTTAGATTTTGTTAGCTTTGCTTGTTATTTATGATAGTTTCGAGGTACTGCACTGCACCAGTATCACATAGTTGGTTTTTTTTTTAATTGATTTGTATAGAAACATGCAAAATAGTAATGCATGAGGGTTTTATATATTTGATTATAATTGGATGTATTATTGATAGAGCACACCAAGCTTTTTTTTGTTACATTTTATGCTGAACTGTTCCATTTCCACACCTAACAATTGCCATCACTGTTCTCACGGCTTATTGTGTAAAGCCAGAAATTGGAGAAAGTAAGAATGTCTTTACTTAGGACATATATTAATGAAAATAATTCTTTTCTAGATAGATATATCTATCTACATATAATTAAGATGAGATGGTATTTTTATCAGCATGAAATGTAAAAAAAAAGTTCTCCAAACATCTCAAACTAGCAGGAAAACACAGTTAACTGGCACAACATACTCTTAAACCAGTTTTATATAAGGCTTCAGTTTTCCTGATGAATGGGACAAAAATTTTAAGTAGGTCTGTATACATTTTAGTCATTATAACTGTTTTATGTCACAATATATTCTTAATAAAATAAAAACTCTTGTGTTGTAATTAAAGATCGCTAGTTACCTTCTAGAGAAATATGACCTTCTAAAGAGTAGGCTGTGTCTTAAGTATAAGAAGTAGAATTAAGGTGCTTCCATATTTTTGCTTTCATTCTTAAAAAGTACCACAAATGAACAATTGAAATAATTGCTTGCGGACATGCTTCTCTTTGGCTTTTACCATATTTTTAATAGCATGTGATCCCCTGTTGCAGAATTTTATATTCATTACTTACTTGATTTTGTAAAAACTGTGTTGTAAAACTTAATGGAACAAAATGTTGGATGCGTTTCCTTTGTCACAGCTACACTTTTTCTCTTCCTTTCATAAATTCCATTTGCATCAAGCAATAACTGCAAGCAACGATAAATTTAAAGCTAGTTTTTTTTTTTTGCACGCTGTAAACTGGGTAGGACCAGGAGTTACTGACAAAACCAGCTGGTCATGCAAGATTAGCAAATTCTCTGTATTCCAACGTGTTGCCATCTAATCTGTCCTGTTTCCCCTGACACATACTAACACAATGAAGCTGGACAATGGTTCAACAGCAAGTGCATGTGATAGTTCTGGCAAGACTATTTTTGTTTTGATTAAGCACATGTTTTATCCAGGAGGGGCTAGAAAAGCAGGGCCTTTTTCTTCAGGTCATTCCGCTTCCAAAGTGCCAGACGATCAAATTCCTCAATGCTCATTTTGAAGACTTCCTGGAACTCTTCAGGGGACAAATGCCTCTTGAAAATGAAAATACAAAAGGTATCATTAAGCTCTTCTGTGCACAGGAATACTTGTGCTCTTCCTAAATTTTAAACCACACCACAAAATAATGCATTAGGTTTTGCATTTAAATTTCCAAATTAGTTCTGGAAAAGACTGCATCAAAATCAAATGAGCTCAGAGTAGCTGGGAAATAAAATTATTGATGGCAGTAGTGACTTTTGAAAAAAAAAATCTTTTCAATATAGTTCCAACTGAGCAGAAGCTGTGGTCTTTGGGAAAAAAGATGTGTTTATACATGGTGCTTGATGACAGAGCACACTGAGACAAATTTAATCTATTCCAGGACTTTAAAAAGATTGATAACAATGTAATTTCAGAGTTGGATTTGTTTCGCCTTGATCTTTAATGAGAGTGGTGGATGCCACACTGGTCCACTAATAGCTGCCTTGTAACAAAGGAGAGAGCATACTGCTAAATTCTTAAACCCAAAATGTGCTTATCCAAGGAGATATATCAGAAGTCCAAGTTGGATAAAGTTGTTTTTCTTTAAATGCCAAGAACTAAGCTTCTATTTGATGTTTTCATGATTCAACATAAAAAAAAAAAAAAAAAAAAAAAAAAAAGAAGAGATAAAGGGGAGAATACCAGCATAAAGAATTGGAAAGAAGTGAGATAACAATTGCCTAACAATTATTAGTATATAAACAGTAAAGGCAGAAAAGAAAATATGTGTGAATTAGAAATGAATATTCTTCTGGTAACTGTGGACTAACTCCTGTTCAAGCATTTTAGTAGTATCAGTTATGGTTCTGTGTTCCTGATGTGTTAAGCACACACCGTTTAAAAGGGATAGATTCAATGCAATCAGAATTACAAACCACGATTTTTAAACATGGACTCTGCTGTTGCACAAAGATTTCTTTGAAGCCTGGGACCAGCCCTGTAATCTACCCCTCTCCTCTCCAGCTGAGTTTTCGACTTGAAGTTCCCCATGCACAGCTCTCCTTCCAGGCACTTCCAGGCAGCCCCATCTTGAGAACCCTTGTGCCTGGGGCATCCAAAAATGAGGATCCTCAAAGCTGCTAAGCATAAGAAATGCTTGGACATGCCCCATGCAGCAGAACCAGGCTCATCACACATCAGACAACTGTGTTATTTCAAGGAAAGGACATTGGCCCTTTCCTTTCATCTCACATCCTCCTGGTTGCAGAACTTCCTAGGAGGTGAGAAACCTGGGTTTAATGTCCTCGTCACTTGAAAGATGCTTAAAATTGCCATCTAACTCTCAAGACACATCTTGGGAGGGTAATTTTAGAGGAGATAGAGTCCTCACAAACGTGAATAATGCTTACAAATGCTGAGTGAAACAAGTTGAAAATAGAGGATAACACAGCACACCCTAGAGGCAGTGGAGCCACTGGGTCCTTTAGATTATGTTTTTACTGGTAATTCAAACAATCCAAGGTTGTCTGTCATTTGAATCAGGTCCCAGCATCACCTGGAAGAGCATTCATATTGTGGCAGGGAGCATACTAACATGCCCCGGTAGACCCATGTCGGTTTACCTGACCAGGAGGGACACAGCCCCATTGGGCCTACCTTACAAAGCTATTTTTTTGACAAATTTGAAAGCCATATTTTACTTTCTGCTTATTAACAATGCATTTATCTTTGTAATGTAAATTACTCACATAAAATTAATGAAATTGTTTATAAGAAATCACTACATATAATTATCTTGAATGGTCATTATGGGCCCTTGTGGTTTCTTAAAAAAGGACAGCCTTGGTTTATATCCCTTGAGATTTCACATAATCAGAACAACAGTGACTAAGAGTTTGGAACTGAGCCTTCATTTTTCATTTGACCAATGACAGCAACCCATCATAAGCACTATGCATAGCATGGAACAAACACGCCATGCATATTTGGCAAAGGAGATCCTGTTTCGCATGGAAATGAGCAACATCTGACAATGTATTTTAGAAATAATCTCTCACTGACAGAATTCAATTCTACTGGGTCTGGAAAGAAAAAGTAACTTCTCTCTGCATTGATTTTTTTTCCATATTTTCCTGCTAATCCAGTGGACAAATGTGAACAAGCTTAACTTCAGCAATTTCTCACAGCAAGGAACATGTCTGTAAGTTGTGGGGCTGAAAAAGAAGTGTGGATGAGCAAAGTGTGTCATATTTTGTTTTATCTTGCTTTCTAAATTGCGGATAAGACTTGAGATGTCCCCTTACTCAGGAGAAAGCAATGACAAACTACATACTCAAAGAGAAAATCCCCTGAAGGTAAACCCACTTTGCCAATCATCCAAACCCATAGGAAATTTAAAACTTTAAAAGGAACATTTTCACCATTTTTTTTCTTGAGATATATTACACCATTTCTTCCTAGAAACTGCCGTGGTCCCATCAGATCTATTTCAATGCTGAAGGTCAATGGAGGGAGAGTCAGCGAGCTCTATGTCAAGCCTCAGGCCTTTTCTGCCAGGTGTCCACACCAGCTACACTTCACCTTCCGATGAAGCTTTCCACCAATCTCAATAAAAGCTCTGAAATTCCTCCTTTCCTCTCCAAGGCCATACTTTGCCATTTATCACTGTGCTTTGCCCTCAGGCTTAGCAAGCTTTCAGTCCACATGCATCTATCCAAGCCAGTATGAATTAGATGTGCGCTCTGCTCCTCTGCCTGTATCCAGATGACATCACCTTCATTTCTTGCATGCACTCATTTTCTAATTATACTGAAGTTTTGTTTTACACCAGCACCATCTTTTTCACCCCCTCACAGAAGTTATCAGTTGGTGCTACCTGGTCCAAAAGCAGTTAAGATGTTCCAGCCCAGGGTCGCAGTAGCAGAGATTGAGGTGGAGAGATCACAAGCTCACTTATTGCCACCTCCCAGTCCTCTAGGCACTTTCGTCGCTTTTCATTCTCCTCCACATACTATCCCTCATTTCAAGGACTAACAACCAGACTGCAATATTAGCAAAGTTTCTTACTCCATCACTGCATTATCCACACACAAAATTAACTCTGGTAGAAGTGAACACTTCCCCCTTGGTCTGAACCCTCTCTGAGGACACCAGTCTGAACCCAGTGTAGCATAATTCCCACTGTTTTCCTTGCAGCTCAGAAACTTTCACCATCCCTTACTTAAGCATCATGGACTCTAGCTTTGGGACCAACCCTAGAAGCAGCAGTGCTTACAGTTCTGTCTGCAAGTTTTGGATTAAATCTTGATCCCAGAAAGATGTCATCAAACTGGCAAAGCTTCAGATGAAAGTAACAAAAGTAATTATGGGTTGCAGAGTTTGATTTATGCGGAAAGACTAAAAGGCCCAAGTATGTGTAAGCTTAGCCAAATGATGACTAAGGGAAAATATGGTAAATGTCTATAAGTATTTGAGGGGTCTAAACACCATGGGAATAGGCCAGTGTGGGAAGTTTATGTTCATACTTTTCTTTGCATGTGTGATGTTAAATTTTGCCTGCGCTATTGTTGGGACTTTTCTAAACCCTATAGCTTTAAGACCTAGAGCAGAGAAGATCCACCTTGAGAAGATCGATTTATCTTTCTTCTCAGCTATTTGAATATTAATTTGTCTTAAGTGAATTGTTACCTTGTCTCATTAGTCAAAAAACAGAAGAGAAATTGAAAATTATGCATAGGGAATAGGGAGGATATTTATCTCACACTATGAGAGAAGTGTGTAAAGCTATGCTTTACAAAGCCAATAACATGATTTTTGGGGTTGGGCTTTTTTTAAGGATTGGATCAGCATAAAATATCCACCCATGTTAACAGTGCATCATTGGGCCGTTAAAGGAATGGCCAAACTTATTAGTAAAAGTAACATTAATTCCCTGTTTTTTTACTAGTGTTGGCTTTGTTTACAAAGGAATTCTGGGCTTTTTACAGAGTGCTAGTAACCAATTTTTAATTCCTGTTGTACTAATTTGGCCATATTGAGGCAGCTTAACTCAATCTACTTCTCTGCTCTGCATCAACGGGACAGTTGGGCATGCTGTAGACAGTCAGGAGACTACAGAGGACAAGATTCAAGTCCCCTTCTGCCCACACTCTGAACTGACTGTATTTAAGTCAGCTCAGTTTGGAAGCTGCATAGTGATGTTAACATGATGCTACCTGAAAACCTTACTAAAAGTACAGTTTAAAGATGGTTCTTCACTAAAAAGACTGCTATACTGGAGCTCTCAGCATAACATCAGCATTTTGGACATATTTAAGTGTAAGATCGCCACACTAGAAAGGACTACTGCATCATATTATCTCGATAAAATTGTATTAATCTGAGGCTTGTAAAGTTCATACTTTTCATTCTTTCGTCCTGGATAACATTTCGCATCACCTTGCATGGGAAATCAGAAAAAGTCAGGGAGACTGAAGTTCAGCAAAGTGCTGAGGATCCCCCAGGTGTGACCATGGCTTGCAGCAATGCCTTTGTGTGGAAGAGGAGAGTCATGTCTCCAGAAGCACTGACAGCATTTTGGAAAGCCCAGAGGTGGCTTACAGCTTGGGAACCGAATATTGCTGCTATAATTCCCCACCTGGATGCCACCTATATGGCACAGCACAGTGTAAGAAGGGTCACCAAACCTTGCTGTAATTATGTAGCTAGTTCTCCTAAACCATACATATGCACAACAGAAGAATTAAACCACAAATGTTTCTTATTAAGATGTACAGAACTAAGAGCTAAACCTCTCTCCTGCAATGCAAACACTGTAATGGTAAATCCTCATGCTCTAGGAAGCACGATGAACGTGCTTAAAATGAACAATACAGATCTGCACTCATTTTTGAGTCTCTCAGAACAAAAGTAATTAATTGCACATTCAAATACTTGCTCCACAGTGTTATCTCAGAAAGAAGTGATGCTTTTCACTGTAAATTAATGAGGCTTGTCTCTATGTTTCTGTGGCCTGCTAAAAAGCCACTAATCATTCTAAACAGAGATATGATGTTTATTTAATTCAATGAGATTACTTTTCCCCAAGAATAATTATACTTTTAATGAAATTCAGAGATCTTCAAACCTACTACTTAGGACCATGGCATTAGTGTGAATAAGTCACAGATAGGGAAAATTGCAATTAACCTACAGCCATGCTGCAGTAAGCTCTGACCATGTCATGCTCCACAAGCATGTTTATTCTGTGTCAGTAATTGGATGGAAGTCCTCAGGTGAAAACCTGCTGATGTAAGAAATTCAGAGGATATCATACCTCTTCATGAGTCAATATTGAACCAATGAACCAACACAGTGGATGGCAGGAGGTGATGAGTTGAAGACTAGAAAAATCAAAGTCCTAATTCCTAGAGGTCATTTAAAACCTCAGGTTTCGCTTTTGCTTTTTGTTTCATTATGTTCACAGGAAATGACAGCTAAGCATTACGCTGCCTTTGCTTGAATCCATAATGGATCTTTCAGCCAGTCTCTCTCTGAAGCACTACTGTGTGATCTATTTTATAGAGTGTAATTTTAAATCATTGACCACTTTGATTCCTTTTTGTTCAGAGTCTTTGTCACACTTCCAAACTCTGATCCACAAAATCCAAAACTAAAAGCTACAGGATCTTTTCCCCGGTCTTCAAAATGCAAAACAGTCAAACTAAACTGGGGTTTACTGGGAAAGGTTTACCCACAGGTAAGTGAGCATTCATGCAACTAACCAGATCTCAGCTCTTAGGGGTACTTCATGCAAAGGTTTTGCTGATGACACATAGGCTTTTCCTGCATTCAGATTAAGGATGTTAAAACTATCTCAACTGAATAAATTTGGAACAATAATAGTCATCTCCCTTCCCCTTTTTTTCTCCTCTCTCCACCCATCACCTTCCTCCTGTGCCTCTCAAAGTTAGCCCAAATATTACTTTCTGATGTCCAATCATAATTTTCTGGAAAATTTTCTCTTTGATCTACTGAATTTCAAATCCTCATTTTGCTATCAAGAATCTTGCACTTTCTCCCCTTCTTTCTGTTGCACTGCTGGGGCTCAGCAGGCTTTTCACAGGTTTCTTCTAAGCCTACTGCATGGCTAATTACAGTTTTGCAATTAGCCATGTGCCACATTCCCAAGAGAGTATTGAATGTTATGCTCATCTACAAAGTAATTAAGCTTCACACTCAATAAATATTTCAAACTGTTAAGTAATTATGCGATAGGGGAGGGAACATTGAGAAATGGCATGAGTTGCCACCTAATGAATTTCAAAAGGTATCAAAAGATAACTAGAGCAACGCCACTGATCAGGGCATGAGGCAGTAGGCACTACAACTGTGGTTATGCTAGATTAGGGCACTTAGTCACGACTCTGAATTGATAGAGCACTTGCACAGCCGAGACTTGGCAGGAGGTGTAAATCCCACTCTCTTCTCTGCTTCCACATAGCAATGTGGATCCCCAAGAAGACTCCCAAAAGAGCAGTCCAACAAGCAGTGAGGAAGGACGTCTGAAACCCTTTCCCCTGCCGATGTAACCCCAAGCATCTATATAAGGCTCCTGGACCTGTGGATATGTGTTGTTTAGTATCTCAGGGTATTGTGAACCTTCACAGGGAAGCTGCATTCCACTCAGCAGTACTACTGTGGGGTACTTACAACCTAACCTCTGGTGAAATATCACAGGGCACATGCCAAATATTCCACAGTAGCACCGTACACTCAATATTTTCCCCATCTGAGTAATTATGCGAAAAGCTGAAAAGATATAAGTATTTCACTCAGGGATACCAATGTATTACTTACACAGTGGCACACAGTAGAACATCTCTGAGGATAACCTGTACCATCATTCTGTCATTCAACCAAATGAGCCTTTTCATAGCGACACTTTCATAAGTAATTGCCTTCAATAGACTGCTGATAAATGTTACATAATTAAGAAAATCATTAATAAATTAAACTAAAACTATGAATCTGTAATGAATTATAGAAATATATAAAAGACCTTGAGTTTCAAAAATTTCAATTGATTTAGGTACAAAATACCTTATTCTTGAAGCAGATTTTCCAGTTTCTCTTACTTTGGGCTTTAATGTATCTGTAACACGAATGCTCCACATTTAACCTCAGTTCACTCCCACAGCATTTCCACTATGACAGGAATTATCTTTCATACACATCACATCATTTCTAATGCACATTTTCATTTTATAATTGCTCCTTTTGCGAGGACTTTGAAAACTGATACAGACATCCAGTACTGTTCACAACACAAGCACGTGCCTATAATAAGAAACACCACACAAACATTTTTCAAATTAAACAATGTGAAGTTTCACTGAAATCAGTGGAACTTTTTCACTCAAGGGTATGAGCTTCACTGCGATTGAGCCCATAACCTCAAATCCAGCCCAAATTCCAAACTGCACTTCCCTGTGTTAAAATGCAGAGCATTCCAGTTTTGTTCTGATTCTCCTCGTCTGAGCTCCAGAGGAGGTGGGGGACACAACATTACTTGTATGAATGACATCTAGGAGCTGAGCCTGTTATAAATTCAGGCTCAATTACTGGAAACCAGTCCTAAAACGGTTGCAGTCCAAATGGCTAGAACCCAGGGTGATTTTTGAATAAAAAATAGTGGAAAAAATGGCATTCCTAAAACAAATCCAGACAAGCAGTTTCAGGAGGAAAAGCATGCTTGAATTAATGTGAGTACTCCGTTCAAACAAGACCGCACCCGTGTTTAAATCTCTCATTTCTGTTTACAAGAGAACAAGGTGACAGATGAAGGTTTGTTACTTGACATTCCAGAATATTTTTTTCCTTAGCAATTGTTTCAGCGTATCCTTGTTAAACAAAGAATGAACAGGCTCAAACAAAGAATGAACAGGCTCAAACAACAGTGGAGTAAGTTACTTTCTACTGTATTTGACATGCATGAGTGAATAATGCTTTTACTCTCTGACATTCAAAAGAAGAAGTTAAAAAAACTAAGATACATTAAGATAAGAAAATCAAATGAAAACACTAAAAGATGGTTTCCAAATGGAAGACTCTTAACTATGTTTGCTTTCAAAACTACCAGCCTGTGACCACAAAAGAAATCTTATACTTCGTGATAAAAGCAGTTTGAGGAGAAAAAATTAAATAAAAATCTATGCAGCTGGGCATGAACCATCAATTTGGATGTGCAAGCACTGAATCACATTGCTGTGACTGAACAACAGGCAAACAATATCCAGTCTCAGAATAAAAGGATCAAGTGCATGCTTTCAGGAGCCCAAGGCCTAAAATATAAAAGGCACTCAAGAACTTAAAAAAGGCATTAAGATTTTCAAAAGTGTCCATCAGTCCAACTTCCTTTGGAAAAAAAAAGCCATACCAAAACAAAACCAAAAAACCAGATCATGTGGAACTGGGAAACCAGCAGGTAAGGAAGGTGCTAACATGTACCATTCAATAGTGATATCTCAGTCCCTGGAAATTCAGGACTTAAGTTGCCCAAAACAGGGGAGTTTGCTCCAGGACACTTATATTTAAGTTCCTGTTTAACAAAATCATCCTTTTGATAAAATGTTCCAAAATAAACAAAATTATGTATTTTTTCAAATGTTATTGCAGCAAGAGTACCAAATAATCCTATATTGTAATTATATTACGTTAAGGCTTTGTCTTCACAGAATATTCCAACCCAGGAAAATTAGAGAGTTATGGAGGTCTTCAAAGCAGGGCCAACTTTAAAATTAGACTACGTGCATCAAGACCTCGTCCAGCTAAGTTTTACATGCCTCCAGGGATGGAGACTCCACATCCTCTTGGGCAACCTGTTCCAGTACACATTTCTTCCAGCGAGGAACTTTTCCCTTATATCTGATTGTAATTTCCCTTTCTGCAACTTGTGATTGTTGCCTCCTGGCCTTCCAGTGTCTATTTCTGAGAAGGGTTTGTTTTCCTCTGCAAGCCCTTTACTGCAAAGGTGAGCTGCTCACTCATGTTCAGCTTCTTTTCCATCAGGCCTATCACATACTTTTCTGTTCCTCTCATCTTGTGCTGACAAAGGGTGTTACTCTGTAACAAGTGCAGGAATCTGGATTTAACTTCACTTCATGAAGTCCCTTGTCTACCCATGCCTTCACCCTGGCCAGGTCCCTCTGAACAGAGGTTCTGCTCACCAGGGCATCAACTGCTGTCCTCCTCAGTTTGTGTCATCTACGGACATGGTGAGGGTGCAATTCCTCTTCTTCATGCAGAATTTATAACCCACTCCCCTCCTACTGTTTTGTGTCCTACAACATTACCTGAGTTAACTCGTTCTTTACAATTTCCCATTAGGATAGCTCACAGGAATGCTGCTCCGTTCATCTAACGTTAGAATAAACAGCACTGTGGTAGAGAAAAACTTTTAAAAAGATTCTGGGCCAAATCCTTATCTAGAGTAAATTCCTTACATTTCTAATCAGCTTATACTAAAGTAAGATCCAGGTTATTCATTCAAAAGTGAAAGTGCCAATAATGTATTTAAAAATCAGCAGGTCGTTTATTATAACTAATTCGCAATCTCAGATTAGTTCACTGTTGGCATAAACATATCCTGGAAGAGCACAAGGAACTGGGCTACTTCTCCCTCACTGCTGAGTTAGAACAAGCAAACAAAAACATGCCGAGCATTTCTACGCTTAGATACATGTGCTTTTGAAGAAAGAATTCCTATTATTTGAATGAATTTATTACCAGTTGAGCCTTCTTAATCTCTAGATACCCCTTGGGCTTAGAAAAATATGCATTTCTACAGGAAAATATTTTTTATAACCCTTAAAATAAATTTCATGCACAACAGCGTAATCTAAAAAATACTCACAACGGGAACAAAGTTAGAAAAACACTACCACCCATTAAAACTCCACCCTCCTGCAGTCCTTAACCATTAGCTGAAGACTTCATTGTCGCCTCCCTCAATTTGACCCAAGAAACTAATTCCATTTACTTGAGTTCACTTTTCTTGACAGGAGCATTCAATATAGGAGAATTCCCTTGGAAGAGGGAATCAGAGAAAAACTATAGTGCCTTTTCTATGACATCTGTGCCAGATCATTCAAAGTTCAAAACAAATTTTTCACAAATAGGAGCCCGTGTCAAGTCGGCTTGGAAGAGGGCTGTTAAATAAAGCTAGCTCGTGCAGATTTATTCACCTCATTGCTCCTAAGTAGACCAGAAAATCAGAAACGTCCCATGTAAGAGATGTTAATTATACGGGACACAGTAAGATCACTTTCAGGTTTGATAGTTGATATAAAACGTAATGGTTCTAGGTCTCCTTCCCCTGACATCACCTGCACCCTTATCCACACCCATCAAACCCAGGAGCTTGTTCTCATTTGCAGCACTGAAAGCAAGGTAAGGCTTTGGCCCACAAAACTGATCATAACAAAACTGGAATATTAGAACATAGAATTTGTCCTAAAAGGTTTTCTTAGATAAATCACTCTACAGTTTGGATAACATATGGTCTTAGCAGCGCTATCACCTTCACCATTTCTGGAGGCACAATCCAGCCCTCGCACGAGTGACAGTGGCTGTGCAGGGTGAGACCAGGAGACCAGAACACAACCCATCCTGCTCGAAACGAGCACTTGCTTCCCAGAGAGCTGTGAGCACTGAACCATACCTGATAGCAAATGTGAAGCGGAACTCAAGAAAAGGTGAAATCTAACTTTAATACCTGCTTCCAGCATCCCCAGTGTTTCCCCTCAAATGCCTAAAGAGATCAAAATATGTTAAGTGGGTCCTCTACACACAGGGCATGGGTAGTGTGTGGGGCTGTTGTGCTGTGTGTGCGTCTCTAATCTTGGTCTGTTCCTGTGCAAACGTATAAACTCACGTATTCTTGGGCTCTCCACATCCTGAGTCTTGCCCAAGCCTGAAATCTGCTGAATGTGCAAGTCAACAACTAAGTTACAGTCTTCTTCTGGCACAGGAGGGAATAATGATAAACTGCTTTTCTATGTAAAGCTACTTAATTCCAGCAATTCTGCAGTGTAGAAGGAAGGGACAGGGAGGAGGGAAGGCAACAGTTTGTCCCTGTGACTCAACTCTGCATATGTTTTGAAAGTGTAGTGAGCTGCTGCCTCTGGTTTTCCAGTAGTTACAATCCTATTAAAACACTGACTAATTTAATTGTTTAAAAATCTACCAATCCCTAATAAATGTAAGATGGTCTCCAAAGAGTCCTTCCTGCAGACGCAGCCATCAGCAGGATCAGCCTGGTCCCCTTATCGCTTTCCTGATGCCGCTCTGAAGCAGATCTTGTTTATCGTTCTCCTGCAAACCTCTGTGCAAGTGGTCGGGCTCCCTGAGCCACCAGGCACTGGCTGTACCTGGTACGAGGGAGAGTGAGCAGCTCCGATGTTAAACCAACAGCGATCCCAGCTGAGGCCAGTGTCTGAGTTATGGGTCATGGCACCCAAGCATCCAAAGCAAGCTACATGTTGTCTTAAAAAAGCAATTGGGAGCTGCATTTGTCATTCAGACCAGCCTGATGTGTTTAAATAAAGACTACTCTTTAATTCACACACACACACGTGTATATATATAATATTTATAGGATGCATCCAGGTGAGTATTCTTCCAAGTCCCTGCTTCTTTTTCTGGACTCGTGCTTTTTATTATTGCTATCATGCCTTGCTATACCCCAGGGTTAAAACAGCACATGTTTAAGGCTCTTTTTTTCTTATAAACAAATTAATACCACTTGCTGGGTAATCAAGCGACAAGCACATTGAAGGATTTAAGAACACAGACCATTTCCAAGTTATACTACATATGTAAGAATTTGGCAAATTATTTTTTTTAAAAAACTTGATCTTTAATGAGGCACTTTCTGCTATTTCATAGTTTTTCTTCCTTTTTTTGCTTTAAGATTAAAGTTCCTTTCTTCTTTTCTTCTCACGTTATCAAGTTAAAAATACAATTGTTTAAATATAAATCTTCCCAAAAGTCCAATACTGTTAATCACATAATTTTTATTGAACTATCTCTTCTTCTTAATAGCAATTTATAGAATTCAAATGTATGTAATTCAAGCAAAGATATGTTAGTTTAATAATTTAGGTGAGTCTTTATTCAGTCCTGCCACTACCCAGTCAAAATAATCAACCTCATAAATTTTGCCTGAAAATCACTTTCAGGATTTGGCCTCTGGAAACTAAGCTTTCCTTCACGATAAATTGTATCTGCATTCCTATAGCTTACACTAGTACTGTTTGACAGAGGTGCATGCTACAGCAAATCTGTAGCACAGTGATCGTGGATCACACAACCGAAGGGAAGGCTGAATAAGACAACAGGCCAGAAACATAGGTCCCTATATTTGCAAAATAAATTGACCTTTTTTATAACACTCAGGTTATTCTAGAAAGGTGTTTTTTACAGGAATTTAAAAACCAGGTTTCCATCCCATCTGTTCTAACTTCAATACCCTGTAATCAACCAAAGCTAATGGGTTTCATCAGTATCTTTGTAAAACACCATTTGGTTAGACATTTGCCAGGTTTTTGGCAACTCTGTTTTAGTTAAATTGCCTACACACTATTTTTTTGAAATAAAATATGGTATATAATGTTATTCCTCTCTTCTTTCATTGCTATTACTTGGGCACAGGAATATCTGAGATGCTAAACAAACAGGACAAAAACTTGCAAAGCTGTCAAGCAAACATCATTCCTACCTCCAGCCTGGTCCTGTCCACATCCTTAGGCAATTTCACACGAACTCGGTTTGTTACAATAAGTGTTTCATAAGGATAAATCTGTTAAAGAGACAAGAGCATATGAACTCCAGCCAAACCTGATTCTGATGTGTGGAAATAATAGTGTTGGGAACTTACTAATTTAAACGGTACATACTTGCATCCTGATTTGACAAAAATTTCAGTGGGACAAAAATTAACGAAATAAAATGAAAAAGGAACACATGTAACCTTGCTAGGAAGTGCTGAATCTGATTGTTCTTCCAGTGGTGGAAAAGCCCTTCTTACCTTGTATTCTGCAAGAGAATGAGAACAGGTTCACAATTTAGAATGTATAAGGCTTCTTTTGGAGTCACTGCAATGAATTTAGGTACACAGCAATTTTCTGTGCTACTACATTTCTCTCTTCTCAAGAGTTGGTGGATATCTGCATGCATAGCAAGCATTTGACCCCCATGCTCTCAATGTCTAGAACACTATTACCGAATCAATAGTCCTTGAAATCAAAGGCTTGTTACAGAAAATCCATCTCCTGATGCCATTGGGTTACACAGTATGTCTGGCAAAATTGGGAATTTCTTTTTACAGGAGGCTTTTGTACAGAGTTAAGTCAGTCTGTCATCCAAAAGTCCTGCCTTTATTGTTCTTTACTGAAAATAGTTAAAATATATGGATTATTAGAGACATGTCAGTTTGGGAACATATATGAAAATCATTAAGTTAATACAATATTCCAAGATGCCAACATTCTGCACCTGGGCTGCCTGCAGTGGGAATAATGACAGTGAAGAAAAGATGATCTGGGAGTGTGGGGACAATGATTCCTGGATCTAAACTAGCACAAGACTATTCTAGTTAGCTCAGCATATGACTATATATGATAGGACTACCACAAGGTCATCTATTCACACTGATGATCAAATGCAACCAGGATAGCCAGCACGCTTTCGTAGACCTTTTTATGGTCTTAAATGAAATCAGAGATATGTCTACTTTTCAAAATCTGTACTTTACTCAAACACAAAGTGACAAAGATTTGTATCAACACAGAGGCATGAAGCGGAGCATTAGAGTAAGATTTTAAAAATGAGATTAAGTGTCTTGGAAACAAAATCCTACTCTTCCTCATGAGTAGATGCATGTTCCTAAATTGCTCATCTCTTTTCAAAATTCCAACCCAAGTTCCACATTAAGATCACAGTCCACTTAAACCATAATTTAAAAAATGAGTGCAAATAAATTCTGCTTTTTGAATTTTGCACGTTTTAACTACACTGTAGCACAAATAAGAAGCACAATGGACTTTCAAATTAGATATATCTTGAAGAGATGATCATCTTAACTTTCTTGTTCTCTTTGATATAAGGTCAACACCTGCTAAGCAAAGAGAACCAGAGGCTGTTGCCACACATTGAAAATACTGGGATTGACTCAACATGATTGCACCACTTCATGATGCAGGACCTCAGTCAGGCCTTTAAATTCATTCAGATAAAAAGAAGATTGTCTGTGATAAACATGACACTGAGCTGGGTCTCTAGCTAGTCATTATTACGTGAACTATAGGATGATCTCAGAATAGTAATCCTTTATGGCAAGGTGGTAACGAGCATCCTAAAGGAAGAAAACATGACTTGAGATGGAAATGATATTGCAATGTACCTTTCATCCCCCAGCTCGCTTCCTGGTCCGTTTCATATTGGCCCATATTTTCAGGCTGAAAGAGAAAGAAAGAAAGAAGCAGTGTAGCAGCAAAACACACCACAAAATCACTCTGCCCATTGTTGAGAGAAAAAAGAAAACCAGCTGGTATCACACAATCACAAGACAGAAAGAATAAAGTTTCATTCAAACTTGACCAAATTGCTCAAGGCAGGAGTCCTGAGTGCTTGCAACACCCATCGATCTATGACAGCAGAGATGGAGCTCTGCATGCAGGCAAGGATGGAGGAGGAGGCACTGCAGGTGCAGTTTGCTGCCTACGCTGTGAACTCCCACAGACCAGCGAAAGCTGGAGCTTGGATGTCAGTCTGAAAGGCAATTGCAGTGTCATACCAACCCACCTCACGGCTAAGCCCTTTGGGCATTTTTGAGGTCTGATTCCTCACATCTTTCAATGAGGCAGGAAGGTGTCAGAAAGCCATCAGGCAGCCCCGTTTGAAGACCTGGCACTAAAGTTCGATTGAAATTGCCTCTCCCTGTGATGCAGACATCTTACTGCAGTTGTCACAGCAGACCAGACCACTTATGCTGCACTGAAACTCCTCTCATTCTGCTTTCTGCTTCACACTGCTGGTCCGATAAGAACAGGGAGAACTGTGTGTCTGTGCTGTAGCTTTGTTGGACCCACTGCCTTTTTCTTTGCTGGCAAATGCTATGATGACAAACATTACAGAAGATCAGGAAAGCACTGCTACATGATTATTTTTTTTCCCTGAGTCTCATTTTTGCCTGTTAATATATCAACAGTGCACACAGCTACACTCACAATAACCTGCAAGGCTCCTTGTTGTTTGGTTTTGGGTTATTTTGTTATGCAGCACTGGGATAGCTGATCAAAAATAGCAAACCACAAAAGTTGGTATGAACCCGTAATCCAAACAGTGGATGGGCATTCTAAGAATTTTGGTCTCAAGGATTTGACCATGAGACACCTTTTTAACGTTCCTAGTTTTCGGTGGTGAGGCTGGGCCCTTTAGGGGGACAAAGTCTGCCATCTCCTGCTTTCGCAGTACATTGCATGGCTTCAGCCTGCAAGAGCAGCCAGCTCCACTGCTGACGGAGCTTGCTTTGGCCTCTTCCGTGTGGAGCCTTCTGAGGGCTTTGGTGCCCCACCAGCACAGTGGCTGGGCACGAGCTGGTCCCTGCTCACTTCAGGTAACAGTTATTCTGAAAAGTCAGGAAAAAGCTGTTGACTCCTATGTGGGGACAGGTTTATCAAAACGCTTTACAATTCCTAAGTCTTGTTTGATCCAGTTGTGGTGCCATTGATTCCTTCAGAGAGGAATTCAAGAGCTCAGGTATTGAAGCAACACAGGCACAATTAATCCTGTAATATTAACTCAAAGGGAAGGACATTTCAGTAGCTACTAAAAAATAAGTTTAGCTACCTGCTCAGCTCCTTTCAAGTAGCTCCTTCTAATAAGCTGCAGTTTACTGCTATCACTGGGGAAGTTTGATCCTGCTCATGCACTTTTGCTGCAAAACATCTTTCTTTGCAGAAAGGAAGGAATGAGATCCTGTCCACACAACTTAAATACAAATCAATCCTGAAAATGTATGTGTCCATGTGTCTATATATTGCCAACTTACCACTATTTGTACCTAAAAATACAAGCCATGAACTGAGAAACCATAATGCTGGGTGACAGACAGAAAGAGAGACCACAATGTCAAAGATACCTTTTACCTGAGGAATTGCAAGCATTGTCATAAAGGATTAGAAAAAGAACGCCTAGAATAATTTCATTATGCATTTTGCTCTCAAGATTGCTGCTTACCATTCCCCCAGTATTATTCTCTCATTTGCCTTAAAGGTACAGTGACTGTGTGTGATATACATATATATATATGCATACATACTGGAAAAAACCAGAACAGATGGTTCAAGCAATGCCATGGATGTGAGCTGCTCCACGTTTGCTCTAAGATCATTACTTGCCTAATTACAGGCCTAACTCTGTCTATCATTAATTCAAGATACACTGTGATCTATTAATATGTGCAGCTTGTACATTTTGGACCTTCGTTAGTTTTGGGAGGAGAATCAAGATTCCTAATGATCATGACGCACACAAGCAAAAAGAGAAGCCTCGGTCTGTCTTCCTCTTGCAGACAAACTATAACCCACACAAGGAATGAAGCTGTCAGACAGGGCTGGCAGTCAAAACACCTTTGAAGTGTTATTGCTGTGTAGATTTTCAACTAGTTACTAAGCTGCCTATTCATGATACACTGTGGCCTGAGGAATGCATTTAAATGTACACCTACCTGATGTAAGCCGTTCTTTCCATAGCCAGGTAGAGAAGCAGATTTAGAATATGGAAATCCTGTAAAAGATATAATGTACAGCTATATTTTTGTAAATCCTTTACAGCCTACTAAAACACAGAATTCAAGAAACCACCAGAAACAGCACTTACAAGATCATATGTACATATGTACATTCTATGTAACTGATCAATGTTCATATTTTCTCTGCATTTAATGTACATGAACATGTGGAACACAGTCTATAAATAACAGCATGCCAGGATGCACTCACCTTACCAGGCATGACATGAAGAGAGTTGTGGGCCTCAAATTATGGAAGCCCCTTTGGGGCTACGTGATGCAAAGCAGATCTGAGAGTTTGTGTAATCTCTGCCCTCCAACTTGGTGTTAAACCATGACTTGAAAATGGGATTAAAGGTACCATCATTTTAGAGTTACATCACTTCTGATCACGATGCATGTGGTCTGCTTTTGGTTTTGTTTTTTTAAAAAAGAAGGGCTGCTATGGTACAACTTTACAAACCAACCAACCAACCAAAAACCACCAAAAAATCATTTGCTTTCTTTAAAACTTCTACTTCTCAAGTGGGAAGAAAGCATAAATGAAGATATGACAATGGATAATGTAAGACAGTGAGAGTACAAACACTCAAGAGAAAGAAAGTTTTAAGAAAGACAAAATTGGCAGTGGTGTTACCATGACCAAACTGGATGTAATATGGTGATGAAATTGTGTGTGATCGGTATGAAACAACTGTAGAGCCTTACTTTTAATACTGCAAGTCTAATAAGAAAGTTTGAAAATTCCTTTTGTCAGTGAGAGGACAAAAGGTTTTTCAGATTAGTTTTTGGTTAATAAAAACAATGCTGTATAGAAGTGACAAGCTTAAATTAAACAGAAGATGAACAAACATGTCTGTAATAAACATTCTTGATTCCAGGACAGGAAATTTTGATAAATTGATGCAAAGAGTTAGAGAAGTCAGTTAGCTCAAAGAACTGAATGTACAATGCTTCTTTCTGTGAAAAACGTTAGCAATCTGTGTCCAAAGGGGAATGCAGGAAGGGAATCCAGACCCCACTGGATTAATAAATACCCTAAGGAGATGATTAGGAATAAGCATACAGAAAGAAAAAACAAAAGATGGATCAGAAAAGAGCTCATGATGTGCTGAGATAAAGCAAGAACTGCCAGAAGTCAAGCTGAGTTAAACACTGAAAATGATATTAAAACAAATAGCAAAAGGTTCTCCAGCTATCCAAATAAAAAGAGAACAAGGAAAGAAGAAATGGGATCACTGGGAGTTATGCCATGTCAATACACAGCAGAGGTGAAAGGTAACATAGGTAGGGCTCCAACACTGAAGGAGTATTTCACCTTTGTTTTTAGGAACAAAAGGTAGAGAACTGAGCAAGGAGGGAAACAGTGGAATAAGGGTACGCCAATGAATCACAGTCGTGACAGACACATAATTCAGAGCACATAATGTACTTAAAGAGGGAGCAATAAGCTCACATTGAATTGCAGGTCCAATACCTCTTACCATTGGAGAACAGCAACTATAGGTTTAATATTTAAAAGGGAAAAGATAATGAGGAACTATCAGTTTGCTTACAACAGAAAACTTAAGGGAAGACTGAACAAAACCATCAAGTAAACAGAAAATCAATTACAGTCACATAGATTTTAATTGGTTTGACATCCGTTAAAGACACAATGCCAGACTTGCTAGGTAGCTTGCTTTGTTAAGAGAGACTTCTCCACAACATGAATTTTATTGGCTGTCATCTAATGTAACACCATTAAAGTGTTTGGTATGTTGCCGCATGTGGAATTAAATGCAAATCTGGAGAAGATGGAGTTTATCAGCGGAATTACAGGGTCAGTAAGGAAATACTGAAATGTAAGAAATGGGTAGTGAGAACTGAGAACTGCTGCTAGAGAAAAGTATCAGCATGAACTGGTGCTGAGTTGAAATTGTCTAATGTTTTCTGATCATCTGGACACCAAAAATAGTAATGGGCTAATAAACTTTGCTCTTGAAACAAAGTTATAAAGCACAGCCAACACGAAGGAGGATTGGAGTATCATAAAGAACTAGGATAATCTTGAACATCAGAGGAATAGAAACGGGATAAAATTTAATAATGCATGGGAAAAGTCATGCATTTGGGGACTAAAAAATATCCCAAACTTCTACTATTTAATCTGAGAGTTCATAATTTGGAAATGGTAGGGAAAGTGACATAAACAGCTCAATCACAAGGTGATCTTGAGTTGCTAATATAAGTGTAAAAAAAGGTAAAAGTTAGAAGTGTCTGGCTTGATACATATAAGGTAGGGAAATAATTGTACTATTTTGGGGCAGTGACCAGAGATCCTGAAGGCATCCTTTGTGCTGTACTTGTTCATCAGTGTTCAAGTGCTTGAAGGACATGGTTAGTGGTGGTGTTGGCAGTGTTAGGTTAATGGTTGGACTTGATGATCTTAAAGCTCTTTTCCAACCGAAAGATTCTATGATTCAAAGTGGATTAAACTAACTTCACCAGACCAGTGGCCTACAGGATACGTGGGGCAATGAAAGCTCAACCCTGAAAGAAGTCTTGGTAAGTTTGACTTATTTAAGCTAGCAAAATGAAGCTGATCTATAAAAGCAAGAGATGTTTTAGAAACATAATCAATCACCATTTGAGGAGTGGTATGAACTATGAGCAGAACTTCTGTTGTTGACCCTGCAGGGCGTTTCCACATCTCATACTGGGATGCAGTGATGAATACTGAATTATAAGGATCACCTACCTATTCCAGTTTATAAACTGGAAACTTATTATTGCTCGGCACCTGAATGGTAATGACACCAGAGGGCAAAGAGTATATAGCATCTCTGAGACAGAGCAAATGGATCTGCAACAAAATTGCCATCTCCAGTCCTGCCTGGAAAAAGATGCTGGTGTTGAACATCAGTGCAGAGTTCAATTTCTTGGCCTCTTGTCCACAGAGCAGATGGGCGGGATGGTTTTGCTCTGTTGCCTAATAGCACTTCTCAATTACCAGGGAAAACTGCAGGAAGGTATGAAGCACAGACTGAAATCAAGCACAGTCCCTGCCGCAGGCAGCCCCGGAGGAGCTGCCTCCCCGGCTGCCGGGCCCGGGCCATGCCCGCGGCACAGGCGACATCGCGTGGCTGCCTGGAAAACTTCCAAGGGGCGCACGGAGCCGAACCAGCCCTCAACAGGCTAGCAAGGGACTCCAGTGGGAACCGCATGCCGCTTCGCTTCTGTTCCCCATGAATTTAGCGGCAGTTAAACACGTTTTATTTTGCCGCTGCTTTTTCTCTTTTTTAAAAAAGATGCCTGTTAATTATGCAAGCCTCATACTGATGCGCTCTGCTGTTAGACACGTTCTTCTGGGCAGATAGCTCATGTAACATGGCAAAACATCTTCTAGAGCAGAATAACCCTTCTGTGGTTTGCTCAGAGGCTGGACAGGTGAACGCAGGGCTGTTTGCACGGTATGTTTGGACACTTCACCGGAGATTCGCAGTCTGACGCCTGCAAACCCCTCCACTCTGCTTGTAACCACTTGGCACCGAACCTATACCCGAGCAGTTTATTTTCTCTGATGCTCACTGTCTGTGCCACAGAGATTGGGCTGAATGTCTGAGTTCTCTGCCATAAGCGCAAGAGACAGAGAAGCTGCTCTTTCATGGCCAAAGGGGCATGTGACAGACTACAAATACTCAGAACTAAATAGGGAAAATTGAGTGGAGAAGGAATTACTTAGGATGCCCATGGGTAATAAAACGGTCAGGTAGCTGAATAAAACCAGAAAGCAAGAAAAAAAAGAAAGAAGCACAAAGAAAACTTCCCCAATGTCATTTCTGTGTAGCAGCTAATTGGGTAACAGGGCCAACTTTCACAAGGGACAGAGAAATGCTGAGGAAAAAGAAAGGAAAACTAACTACACAACCAACACTGCATTGGCACAGAGGTGATACTGACCCTGGCAGATGTGTGAACCATCTTTTGCATTTCTAGTTTTAATAACTCCACTTTCCCAAGATGACAAAAAAACTTTAAAAGAACTGCTGATGTAGAAGAGTGACAGGTGTAGCAATATCCTCCAAAAAAAATTGACAATGTATGTTGTTCCTGTATAGCACAGTTCTTGGTGTGCTACATACTTCTCCCTACTTAAAGTTTACATGTAAGGACTATTCTTTCAATACATATGTAGAAAAGCATCACATCAACTCCAGAAAGCTTCCAAACACACCTGATGTGCGCATTACATTGAAAGGTTTAGGTGTTCATTTCTGGGCAATGACTTAACAATGTTAGGGATATGAGGTGGTCAGACTTGGTTTCCCCTGCACAGGGATTTCTATAATATACCTTGTGCACACGTATGCGATGTCTGGTGGGGACTAAGGAATCAAATACCTTCAAGTCACATCAGTGAGACTGATGATCCAAAATAACTTTTATTTTTTATCTTGTTACAGCCTTGTAACAGACTTCGTAGCATCTGTTTTTCCTCTTGCATAGCTAAGCCATAATTTCCTTAATATAAGTTGATGGAGCCAGCTATCACGTTACCAAAATGCCCACAAGACTGACATCCTAGCCCTCCTGCCAGACATGCCTCGCATTGGATGCATTCTTTTGGAAAACTGCTTCCCCAACTTGTTTACCCCAGATGACCTGCTGCTGCTGTATGGTGTAGTGGAGGAGGCAGGGAGAGGAATGGCCCAGTTATCTGTTAAAAATAATTTAGCCTCTTTTTTGTCATTTATGTAATCTAAAAGCAAAATTCAGACCAGATTCTCATGACCATTTCCTTCACCTCCTGACTTGTTGAAACGCAGAGTAAGAAATGTGTAGAACATGCTTTTGGTACTGACAGCTAGCATGGGCATATGGTCTTCAGACCAGTATTTAGTCACAAAATTACCTCATTTTTCCTCCTGGAAGATTTCTGTGAACCCATAGGTATAACTGTGAGTAATAACAAAAAATGCATATTCTAACACTTTGTAGCGAAGTGTTCTTTATGCTTATCATGATACAGATGAAACAGCTCTACCAATAATCAAAATACATAGTTTTTATCAAGGAGTAATTAGTACAAGTCAACAATCTGCCTGATACTACCACCCTGTCTACTGAAAATAGACAGCATATTATAAAGAGGCACTTTTATGTATTAATGAGGGGTAGGTTTTTGTGGTATGGAACCTCAACTCTTCAAAGAGACTATATAGTTTTTTTATATAAACCATGCATCTACTTTCACTAATACGAAACTATAAATAGTTTCACTATTGCAAGGTACTGAATGCTTACAAGCCATAGCAAAACCAACTGACAAATAGGTGTAATTATGACAGTGACATAAAGCCTAAAGTCAAGTAGAGAGCTATGTGGACAAGGCTGGAGGAGGACCACCACCTTCCTTTGCCACATTCCCACTCGACAATGTCAGCGGGACAAGGGATGCAGTACTCACGGGAGTAGCCGGCAGTCATGCCCTCCTGCGCCCTTGAGAAGCCTTCTCTGTCAGTTCCGGCAGTAAGGGATAGGGACCGCGTGTCCGAATCCGGGGAATTAGTTCTGGTGTCCATATCCCCTTTCAGAATAAGCCAACTGGTCTTTAGCTGGAGAAAGTAAAAGCCTGTTACAAGATTCAGTATTTAACATTCTGAATGCTGTCCTCCTACTTCACCTGTCTAGAAAGTCTTGTGAACTGACTGAACTTGTATCATCCTTAGCAAATTATAAAAGTTGACTATATTATGACTTAGACATCAAAGCTACCAAAAACTTTTAACTTTCAGCTGGACTGAAGATAGTTTCTCCTAAGTTGCCCGCTCTGCCCCACTTTAGAAGATGCACTATGTAATTTTCTTATAATTAATCTGCTATTACCGTTTTTCTTGTATGTTAATGTGCACCTAAGCAAAAATCCATAAACTTAGCTGAATCACAAATGTATATATTGAGACTGAGTGAAAAAACATTATCTTATTGCTCTTAATATCCCTATTTATTTCTTTACTGCAGAATGCAGATTCTAAACCCTTTGGGTGATAGATTAAGCTTTTCTGTATCTTCTTGGTAAGACCTAAAAGTAGCAACGATTATTTCAGTTATACGAGAGAATACCTTTACTTACGAACACATTTTACAAAACAGTTGCTTCCAGAAAGATCAATATACTACTCTGTGTTGTTCTTTCTGATCATTACCTTCTTACTGTCCTGATCCAAGCTTCCATCCTCCGCTTCTGATCTTCTTGCTGCTGGAAGATTAAGTTAATTTTAAAAATTAGAACAGATTACAACTGTTTGGTATTCTGTTTTGACTGTGGTTATGTTCCAAATATTTTTAAGAGGGGAGGAAAAAACCCCCCAGCAATTTAAAAAACACCTTCAAGCATACAGTGAATTTAGACTATTCCTATTGTACTTTAAACCTATATTTTAGGGAGAAACTATTTTTGGGGAATGATTGGTGGAAAAAAACCTACATCATAACTTAGGGACAGATTTATATGGTCACTGCACACAGGAGCAAGTAACTTTTCCATTCTTCTGTGTTACCATGACCATAAAAGCACATATGGTTACATAGGTATTTTGCGGTCCACGCACCTGGGCCTCCTACATTCCCGAAAAGGACAGGTAATGATGGTAAAGAAGATAAAAACAAACTTGGTATTACCTCTTAATGAAATCTGTGTCAGGCTCTAAAATTCACAATTCTGGGACCAACCACTTTTCTGACTACACTGCCCTCTGAAAGAGTATTTCAACAAAAAATATTGCTGATATTTTACTGTTGGTTTATTTTCTTCTAACTTTCCAACTTGCTGAGAAGAAAAACACAAAACCAAAACCCTAAAAGCTATTCATTAGGTAGTTCCCAAGCATAAAATGTGGTTTGTTTTGTCTTTTATGTCCTAGAGTGTTGTTCCAGACAATAAGTTACACCTCAGAATCTTACAGAAACTCTTTGTGTCAAGTTTCACACCATTTCAGAAAACTTCCTAAAATTTGAGTCCTACTTACCTTTGTTTTACTCTGCCGTTTAGGGGAGAGTTTTAATGGCACAAAACTGGAGTAATGCAATGATCTAGCATCATTTTAACTCATGAGAAGTCATCATAACAAGGAGGTTGTCTGCAATGTCTAAGCAGAAGGGCAACACAAGACCCCCATGCAACACAATGTAGCAAAAACCTCCAAATTTATTAATAATAAACATGGTATGATAACACAAAAGTTAAGGGTCATATTAGACTCTCAGAGACAGAGGTGAGTGGGAGATCAAGTTGCACTGTCAGGAGTGCTGCAACACTCCCAGCAAGTCCAGAAAAACTCTGCCCTTTTCGTTTCCCCAGCCAGTATGTTTGCAGAGGATCTGTCCTGCATCTAAACAACATGGGCAAAAGGCCACCATCATTAGCATTTCGGTGCTGTTCTGTTTCATTTTGCGCTGCCATTACACAGCTCACATCCAGACCTTAACTGGTTTTGTTGAGGAGGTGATACTTAAAAAATGGCAAACTGCAGTAAGGAAAAAAATCCATGGGTTAGAGGTGAAAATTTGTAACTGTAGAGTTTCTTATCTCAATTTAATGTGGCGAAACAAAGCTAGGTCATAAAATAAAAACAGCAAAAAAACCCCCTCGATGTTTTCAGAGTTAGCTAGGTGCATCTTGACCAGAACATTCTGCCAAGATGGCAAGCTGCTTCTCTGAGAAGGAAATATCCATATGTGAAAAATAAAGTCCCTACATTGCAAGAAGGACTTAAACCTGGTTCACTGACATTTTGGGAGCATACCCTAACTCACCAGTCAATCAGTTGTTCCCAGTTATATGTATGGATCTTGTTCTCACTAAATGAGAAATCCACACAGAGAATCTGATGAATTTTTTGAACTTGTTTTTGTTTCAAAAGGTTGATGTTTTCAAAGGGAAAACCCCCAAGTTTAATCAAAAGCATTCTTCAGAGATTTCAAATCTTCCATGGGATCTTGACAGCATTTGACATCAAATTACTTAAAGATCAAGTTTTATACAGAGTTGCAAAGGAGTCCAACCAAAACCAATGGGGGCCATGAAGGCCTGCACCTCCCCAGTTCCTGAGAGTCCTATACACAAAACATCACTGGAAGATAAATCCAAGCAGCCTAGACTTCATCAGCACTGGGCATTAGCTTGACTGCTACAAGCGATACTCATTTCTGCTGTGAACCGCAATGTGAACTGCATGTTTCACATGCATCACTGCTAATAGTGCCGAAGACCAAACCTCTTCAATTATTATTAAACTTTGAATGATGTTCAAATATTTCTGAGACATGAACACACACAAAAGAACAATCATGCAGGCTTCCACACTCTTCCCTATCTGATTCCAGCTCTCAGCTTGATCTCTTGCACATCCCAGTTTTCCACCAACTTTTTTTTATTCTGAAGTTGAGTGTTTATAATAGAAATACAGAAGCTGTAGCTACAGCAAATCTGTTGGGCACTGCTGTAACTGAAACCTTTTAAAGCCAAATGTTTTGGAAGAGCTTCTTGCACTTTTTGTTTTAAAGAACATTTTTGTGCTTGTTTGTTCAAACTTGGTCTCTTCAATGAAGGAATGTTCTCTGGCTCCGTTTCAGCACGTATCAGTTCAGTGTCCCATTAGCCTGAGGAGCTGAATCATCAGTTGCTCATGTCTTTATGCTTTAGCTGGGAATTCTTCCTGACTAAAAAGTAAATTTTATTTATGATTTTATTTTCAATTTTTTTTTACTGGAAGTTTGTGGAGTTAGAGTAAATTATGTTTTGCTCTTCAGTAGAAAAACAAGCATTTTCAACACAACCTTCCATAACATCTATAATCTATAAAAAAAGTTTAAAACATATATCTTTGTTAACCTATAGAGATTGCTGACTCGATAATGTAATTGTCTGCTCACTCCAGGGACTACGAGGAACAACTCCACAGAGTAGTGCAAAATTGACATAATCCAGCCTTTGACTGCATATCTGATGGACAGAAAATTGATATAAAAACGCCTGGCCTGGACCAAAAAACACCCTGCAGCCTGGAATCCTCTTTGCAAACTAAAAATATCTATAAAATAAAATTACACAGCCAGGATACAGGACATCAGAGCCACATAATTGGCTTGTGTAAATCAGTGCAGCTACACTGATTTACACCACGATAGTTAACTGCATTTGCTCACGTTCTTCCCAAACACCACTGTAATATTTAACTTTTTCCTTTGTCAGTAGCTTTTTTTTTGTTCAGCCTGAGTAGTTGCCTCAAATAATTTGTATATCTAAAGACAAGAAGGACTTAGAGAGCTTGGGCAGACTATAAGGTTGTCAGATTACATTAAACCAAGCACTAAACTAAACAGATACTATCTCTTTGCCTGAGAGGTAACATTAGTTTGCCCAAGATTAGGATATTGTGAGCAGAAAATGTCTAACAAAAACCAACACCTAATGTGGACTGAAACATCAGCAAGTCTGACTTTGCTCAAAAACATACCCAGAAAAACCACAGAAGTTATCTAAATTTGAGTGATCTCAGTGTGCAGTTACTTCAGCATGAGGCACCAGTGAACGAGCATGGGCTGACTCACTCAGCTGGAAGACATCAGCTGACAATTGTATTTCTCCTATTACTGTATCAGATGCAAATTAGAACTTCATCCAAAACAGAACGAACTGTCATTTTCTGTGAAAGATACTATAAAAATAATAACTACATAAAAGCACCATTTTAAAAACTATGTTAACTGGTTATTTTAAAACCAGTTAAAGCCTCCTGCTACCACAAAAGAAAAACATGTAAAATGTATTTTCCTTCTTCTGACCATGAAGGCAGTGATGTATGTACAGTTCCCTAACCTTTTACTCAGGGAATGCTATCAGCTATCAGCTAAAGCCAAAGTATGGCAGAGCAGACACGCGGAGCTTTCTCACTCTTACGTACACAATGGGAAGCCAACTCTGTGCAGACAGAGCTGCAGAAGGCAATAGGGTGGCAGGAGCTGCTCTAACAGAGACTGCTCACAGGTACCCACTGGACTTTCCCTTGCCATGAAGAGTGGCATAGCTTTGTCCTCCCACCCGTATCCCTGCAGACACATGCTTTCATCCCACAAAGTGCCTTAGCTCACAGTGTGATGAACATCCCTCATGTTTATTTTATTCTCTTGTTTGTTCCCTAGCATGGGTGCAATCATGATTAAAATAAAGGGTTTGTTGTGGGGCAGATTCATCTCACATATTATATTTTCATGACTCTTTCAATCAGAAATATATGTCTGCAATTTTCAGGCACCCTTACTGCGGCCAAATCCCTACATATTTGTTCCAAAGACTAATAGTGGAATTCAGTTTAGAAAAATGAATTCCCGATTACTAATCCTGTATCACAAACCAAGATCATTGTCAAACATTACAAGAACATTGCAGACACTGACACCAAAGTGGAAATTGCACTGATGTTAATTAGTGAAATATACAGCAAAAAATAATAATAGAAGAACGCAGACTTTATATTTCTATTTTTCATATTTACTAAGATCTTAAGTCAGAGTCTCAATGGCATAAAACGTCACATATTTCTTTCTGTTGTTTAAAAACTCAAACAACCTTGTTGCTGGGTCTACCAAAGGTTTTCCAGTCATACCTTGCTGATGTTATCAGCTATTGAATTTGTGCCTAACTGCAACTGTGTGACTTTTCTTGATATTTTACAGCTTGAAGAACTTGCAGGTGAAAAGTAGGTATTGTATATACACCAATGAACATTTTCTCACCCAGCAATGTAGAGGCAATTTACAAAACCCAGATACCCAAGGGCATGGTCTGAAAACAGGAGAGCAACCTTCAACATTTACATGTTTTATATCATTCCATAAGTAAGAAAACTGCTTTGAAATTACTATCTGCTCTGAATTACCGAGACAAATGAAATAGCTTTATCTCCATTTTAGAAAACTTACCAAATCCTTGGACATCATGTTATACGGAATGGTATTTAATTTTAGCATTACTTTTTTCCCATTTCTATATGAGATTACAGGGACATAATGTAATGCAAAGACAAGAGCATACTAATTTGGAAATTAATATGCATTTCTTCACAAGGACATGTACAAAAAACTGCAACAGAGAAAAGCAGACTGTACCATGCTGTTTGTAGATAGGAGGTTTCCTATAGATGTTATCTTTCACGCCAGTGTCTGAGGAAGAGGAAAGAGAGAGGAAAGAATAAAAGAGTAAGCAAGCAGTTCAGACCATAGAATTATAGAATGGTTTAGGTTGGAAGGGACCTAAAAGACCATCTGAGTTCCAACGCCCCTGCCATGGGCAGGGACACCCTCCACTAGACCAGGTTGCTCAAAGCCTCATCCAGCCTGGCCTTGAAGACAGCCAGGGATGGAGCATCCACAGATTCTCTGGGCAACCTGTTCCAGAGACTCACCACCCTCTCCGTGAAGAATTTCTTCCTGATGTCCAATCTAAATCTCCCCATTTTCAATTTAAACCTATTACCCTTTGTCCTGTCACTACAGGCCCTTGTAAAAAGCACCCCCCCCCTAGTTTCTTGTAGCCCCTTCAGGTACTGGAAGGCTGTTGTAAGGTCTTCCCAGAGCATGCTGCTCTTGCCTCTCAACAACATTAAAATGCAAACATTTGAGCAAAGACTAAGCATTCATTCACTGGTTTGTCATTCACTGGCCATTACAAGTGAATAAAGCCTTACCCATCATCTTCGCATATTTATAACATTGGCTATAACTACCTCTGCAGCATAATCCCTCCTAAGTCCCTCAAAATTATTTAAGACACCTCAAGTGACATCCGTTTACTGAACTGCAGGTGGTTATATGTGCACTACCAATGTATATTTCAGAGATGACAAAGAGAAACTGGCTACACTTGTTACTATTTAAAATTCATATAAAGGTACAGCAGAAGACTATGACAGTCACGCTTGAAAAGGAACTTCCTCCATTAGTTATGAAGAAAGTGTGCATGTTCAGATATAAATATTTATACTGGAATGCTGAATATTCTTATAGGAAATACTACAGTTTGTCTGTATTTTAAATTGTATAGCTGACCTGGCCTTCCAGGAATTTTTTGAAAGCCCTCAGAGCCACAGTCCAGGGTACCCATATCATGTTGTACAGACATCAGATTTACTGAGCACTACAGATGTAATTCCTAATTATGGTGTGCTCATAAAAATGTTAATCCCAGAAGTTAAACAGAAATAAACAAACTATTCCACTGAACAGATAGGTACACTTAGCAGTCAAGAAGCTAAACAGTGTAGACATAAATTTAATGTGCTTGTAAACTGAGTATGAACTTGAAAACAGTGTAGTACATACGCAAAGACACAGCCACAGCAAGCTTCCAGGTGGGCTAAAGTCCTTCAGCTACTTTTGAAGTCTATGTTAATATGACTCTTTAATTCAGAGATGAAATGGGTAAAAAAACCAGACAAAACTAAAACCCCCTCCCGCTTTTCCTCTTCCGTACAAATTCAACAGACCTATGCAGCTGTGGCACCGTAAATATTTGTATCTTTGTAGGCTTAATAACATTTGTCACTCTGTGCCTGCTCTAACAATTTCTTTTAATATACATAAGCACACAGCTCTCTTACTCCCTTATTTCTGAGACCATTTAACAGTTACATTTTCACTCATCAGACATTTTCTTGTCTTGCAGTTTGAAGTTCACAAATAATTAAAAATAATTACATTCATAAGAGAATAAACAGGTGCCAGCAATTGAAGATCAAAAGCTAAGCAGTGAATGCCTACCTGGAATATGGAAATGCCTAGGAGCCTGCTGATAGACAGAAGGTGAAGATTTGCTGTCTGAGTACATGGATAAGCTTGGAGTGCTCCGACCACTTTCACTGCCTCCAAGGGGAAGAGCAAAGAAAGCAGATAAAAGAAAAAATGGAAAGCAAAGTAGAGTATTTCAAGCATAAAAGCTTGTTCAGAATGACTTGTTAATCCAACAGTTTTAAATATATGTATTTTGTAAACCCCATTATTTTTCAGCACAGTATTGGCTCAGTCTCTTAAGTTCTCATCAATAGTGAATATCTGATAGATAATATCAGATTAAACTGTCCCACTTTGAAACTAAAGATTCTCTTTCAAAAACACTTTAATGAAGAAAACAAAAGGATAAGAACATTCACAATCTTGTAATGTGTTTCGCACAGCCTTAACTGAAAAAAATCTACCAATCAAGTTTCTGAAAAGTTTAATGGTATGGCTCATAGCCTGTCCCTGAAACCAGTAATGAAATCATTCGCTAGTGTTTAAATTATCTAAAAGCAGGACTAGACCAAAAAACAGATGCTATGGTTAAATCAAATATTCCTGCATCAGTGATAAAACCAGTTGTTAAAATTTGGTTCTTTACTGCAAACTTTTCCCACAGGTAACATGCCACTGCATTTTATATTTATGCAAACAAGGTTGGATTATCAAGTCATGGGTCTATAATGCCATAGTCGCTTCACCAAATTTCAAGATATACATGGGATTGATCCGTATTCATTTTTCCACTTGTTATGTCCAATACTCATTGGGTGCCATTCATTTCCTCCTAGCTTATTTCCCCAAAGCATATTCTATGGCATTATAGTCTGCTTGGCAAACAAAAAAGTAAAGCTCTACTTTTTTGGGACTTGTAAAATCCAATTAATTTACAGCACTGTTAAGCAACTGGAAGCCAAACATGACATTTATTCTAATATAAAATCGTTGTTAATTCGCTGTTATTGTTTTAGTGTGGATGGAGCACAAATTTAATGGCTAGTAACGATGAAATTATAGCCAGGTGTTTTCATGGGGTAAAGAAAGAGCAGCAGCTCAGAGCACTAGATCTGCAACTCAGTTCTGCCTTCATGGAGGGCAAGTTTTATCACCATCAACCTACTGGACTACCATAACTGTCTAGGACAGGCCCATGGAGGTGGTCTCTGCTGAACCCTTGCCTCTGCTGACAAGCAGTGGACGCATGGTCATTGATCTGTCACCAAACTCAGTCTTGACATGCACCACTGAAGTCAACTGGGCAGTTCCACTGAGTTCAACAGGAGCAGAAGGAGGCCAGAGGAGGTCAGAAGAGCATGCTGTGTATGTCATGACAATAACCAATCTGGGTTCTAAATTTTGTGTCTGTTATTTTCACAGATGGTGAAAAATTAAAATTTTAAAACTATTCAGCCATTCTGACTGTGTACTCAATAACAGTGATTTCTTGTTGAAAAAATGTAATCAGAGCTGTTGAGAAACTGAAATTACAACTGCACATGCCAATGGCCTATAGTCCTTCCAAAAAGTAAGGGAAAAATTATGGCATTATTAAAAATCCAGTGCGTCACCACCAGCTTGCAGTCAAGTTGTCCTCAGACAAGGAACCAGATGGTTGTTCAGTTTCTTGATTCCCGCTTTGCTCTTGGAAGGAAAGAAGTGGTGACAGGCTTTCACTACACATTTATTAATTCCCTCTTTCTTTGCTGCTTGCTACCCAGATGCTTGGCCATCCCTACTAAATGGAAGAAGTCTCAATGTCACTCCAACTTTGAATGCAAAGCAATGCTAGCACTTAAATAAGTAAGCACTTAAATAAGTAAGGTCCTTTACAACTCCAATAACCTTAAAAATCTTCATCCCATGGTGAAGTTACTATTGGAATTTTTTAATTTAAAAAGAAAGGGAAAATTTTCAAGTGATTTTCACAGTGTATGAATTGCTCATTTGCCTAAGATTAGCATATTATTAAAACCCTCATATTCATATATGATTTGCTTGAATAATTACTTAATTGAGCAGTGACCCCAAGGTGCTGGCATCGTACATCCACAGTCATTCTTCAAGGATAGTGTAGGGTGTCAGTGGGGAATCAGGAGGAAGCAGTAATTAAGAGGAATAAACTTGTAAGAAAACAGGATGCAAGCACTAGTACCAGGGGACAGCAAACCCATGAACTGCTTGATGCAAGGATCGCCTGGGTGGAGCATCCTGCAAAGCCATCATCTCTAACTTGCTCAAAAGGGAAGAATTAAGGATGAAATGAGGGAAAAGGTTCTTGAAACCCATTCTTACAAGCTGACGCACATTTAAATTATAACTATGCCACCAATTTGGACAAACACAAAAGAGCAGTTGTATTTCCCATTTTGCTTACAAAAATAAGTATTTTAATAATAAAGCAAACTCAAGACCCGTGTAGAAAGTTCATGTGTAGGAACTACAGACAATCATTTTATCTACCCTATAATAAAAATTTCTAAAGTGAGACTTTGCCAAGAATTTGTCTCTTTCACAGTTTGCTTGGTATACACTGAAGAAGAACTTCAAATAAGGTCCTAGGGAAAATAAAACGACCAGAGAGAGTGATCTTTCAAACTCTTGGTTTTGTCTTCTGCCACAAGCAACTGCAGGCTGTGATCTGCTCTACGGGTCAGTGCAAAGCAAAAACCCAGAATCCCAAACTCTTCCCTGCATATTGTTTAACTTGGAAAGAATCTGGAAAGAGTTACTCTGAACTTGAGTGTCAACCACAAAAACTTCCTTGTGTCTTTTGGCTGCTGACAGGGTAGGCTGCTCTTTTAACCTTGTGTGTGTGGAGCCAACTGACCAGAGCTCAGACCATGCTCCCTCTTTAAGAGATTGTCAGAACAAGTATCATATTGTTTATACCTCCTTCCTAGTCAGCTTCTATCTTATCTGGGAGGATGGGAAATTTGATAACAAGTTACGGTAAGAGCTGTCTAAGTTCAGGATTGAACAACAAACAGATAGTACTGGCCTAATGAGGGAGATGTCAGAGCCTACTCCCGAAACCAGATCCTTTAATTTCTCTGCACATGGTGCTTTAAGCCAAAGTTTTTGAAGTTTGATGACTAACCCTTTTCAAGCTTTCAAAGGCAAATAAATGGGCTTTGGAAGCTGTGCTCTTGCACTAGATAGGCAAGATACCTTCCACCACAATTTAAGTAAGCAATTTTTCAGTAGGGCTTGGCACATCCTGTACGCTCACTGACTCCACCACCTCAAGAGAAAGAGTTACACCAAGCGTAGGTACTTGGAATATCACACCCTATGATTCACAAGGGCATGAACTGTGAAGCTTTCTTGAAGCAAGGCTGTCACAGGATTTATTTTGAAGACCTTTTGAAGTTAAAAATCCTTAAAAGAGCAGAAGCAAATCACTTGTCTGCATGATAAAGTAAAGCTCATCCTATCACACTTCATGGGAGCTAGACTACAGTATACTGAAGAAAGAACAGGAACTCCGTAATCATATTTTTTGCTGGAAAAATTATGAACCATGCAATTCTCAGGGTGAATATGATGCAACCTCAGTGAACTCAAAAGGAAGAATTTTTTAATTTCCATAGGGTAGGAACATTTCTGTCTCCTGGAACCTTAAATAAATATTTTTAATGACAACTGTGGAGTGCTGGTTTTACAAAGATTACTTCTAGTATTATTAACCAGTGTATTATTTTTGGATTTAATGCAAAATTCTTAAATGAGCGTGATTTCACTTTTTTAAAACTTAAGTGGCAACATTAACCTTGGTCAGGATACAAAGAAACTATTTCTACAATCCTACTCTTCCCACACTAACCACTTAGAAGAGAAAAAAATAGCACATCAACGCCCTCAAAAGGCTTCTCGAGGTAAGGAAAAAATACAGTCTACACTCAGAAAAAAGAAATCAGAGAACTTGAAGAGGATGGAGGCAGATCTTCTGATATCTTTCGGCCCAAGATGTTAACTCAGCGTAAACCAGTAGATAATCTATACAACCTCTGCAGGGCACAGGATTACCTACACAGGAAAATTATAAGCAGGCTCACCTGCCTCACCAGAGCGCTGTGAATGAGGCACTGTGGGGTACTGCTTGCAAAATATTTTAGCTCCTTTATAAGAAGTGCTGCAGAATTGCAAAATATTATAATTTTGATCACACTACTAATAACTGTTTGGGCACAAGGAGCTTCCACTTGAGGATTTCTTCCTCCAAACAGCAGCCCTAATTGCTGCTGCTCTGAGCAACAGCAGGCAGCACTGAACAGAAACTTATTTTAAAAGGAGTGCTGCTAAGCAACTGCAGGTGGGCTTTCGAATAAGAGCTTGCCATCCAGTGAAACCATGCACTGAGCACACCAAAGTGGTTTTTCTTACTCAGAACATCAGGTTGGATGGTATCATCCACATTTAGAGGACAGATCAAAAAAACTGTTCAAGCAGTGCCTCAGGGAATACTAGGGTGTGCCCCAGCCTTACAAGAAATGTCTGTCCTTCAAAATTTTCTCTGGGATCAGATCTGGGAGACTTGGGCCTGATTTTGTTCCTGTTTATATCAGTGAAATTCAGCTGACTTTGATCAGAACTGTTTCTGCATACATTAGGGCCCAATGAAGATGCATCAGTTATTTTCCCAAAGGCAATGAGCACCTGCTATTTGTTTGAGTTTGCATGTCAGACCTATTTGTAAGTCTGGTTCCTGCAGAGGGTCACTTCTGTAGTGGTTATGACAGCAAGCAGAATGGTTTTACTTCATTAAATCAAACAGTACATGAGAGTCAAGGAACGGGCATTGAAATTGTTTGCCATTCATGTCTCCTCCCAGTTCAGACCGTTACTAAAGAGAACAGACTCAGGGGAAGACACGTGGTAGCTGAGCAACCTCTTTTTCTAGCATTTAACTAACTAGCTAAAAAATACAGCCTTTGCCTCAAATGTTCTTGACATTCCTTGTTTCTGTCTCACATCCACAACAGGGAGGTCATTAAAAGTTAATATCCACTGAAAAAAAAAAAAATGTCAAGGAGAACAGATTCAGTTACTGTTTTATAGTACATGGCACAGATTATTTGCTAATCGGTGCATCTATATTGACTTAACCACCTTATCTGGCATAATTTTTGGTAAAGCTAAAAATAATACGAAGAAACTCTAAATGTAGGTTAGAAGGTTAAATAACATTATCCAGTGTTGTATCCAATGTATAAGCTTGTTATGACATTTCTTTAGCACCACCAAAATAGAGTGAATGTTGTATTTTAAGACAGACTTTTAAATTATTTCCCACCCTTATTTTCATTATGAAAGCTAATTCCTTCCCTCCACCCGTTTGAAAGACACTTAACAGTCACTGAAAAAAAACAAAACAACCCAACCCATACCCACTCAGTTCTTAGAACTTACACATTACATCAAGAAAGCACTTGCACAAAATTAAGACAAATTTTATCCAAGTGGAAGCCATGCTTGCACAGACATAGAAGTGAAACACATCTGAATAAGTCTACAGTATCACAGCACGGTTTTGCATTCCTGGACCTTACCTTTGAAGAAAGGGATGTAATGATGTCTGAATGTAGATGTAGGGCTTGGGTGTTGGGGCAGGGAGATGCAGCTACTGGTACCAAGACTCTGAGTACCAGCTGGGGGCAACAGAGAGTAAGTGAAAATAAACTATTTAGTTCACTTACTGAAAGCCACAAATTACAATGCCATCCTTTTCTTCAGGAATATTTTCCTTCTGATGCTTAGAGAACATATAGTTTATATTTAAGACTTCATCTTTCTCTGGGTATTGCTAAAAACATCGCAGTGGCCATACTGTGTGGTTGACCAAGGGACACGAACTTTCCGCAGACAGAGAGAGTATCATATAAAAAGCTGATAATGTAACGCATCAGAAAATATTCCAGAAAAGGCACCACAAAAAGCATAGCTGCACTCAGGGGAAAATCTGCATAATCAAAAGCTGAAAGAGGGAATGATATATGCTCATAATGGATCTAATGAAATGAAATGGGGAGAGTCTTGTCTCTGCTGAGAACTGTGCTACGAGTGGGTCCAGTTCTCACTGCCGTCAGTGCACACTGGTAGGATTTAGTTCACAGTGCACCAGAGCACTCAAGTGCACGGCTAATTTAAGCATTTGAAGAAATGTCCGTAATTTATTTGAGCTCTGAAAGTTACACATGTGATTAAGTACTTTGAAAAAATGTTCTTCACTCATCTTGGTTTGCATTATTGTAATAATGTCCTGATAACATATTTTTGAGGACCAATGGCAATTATTAAAAGTGGCAAATAAGATGACTATCTCCTAAATTTCCAATGAAGCTGTAGAACAATAGAATTAATTCGGAATTTCTTTTGTCTTTCCTCCTTCTTTAACAGTGTGCAGCTAAGCTTAAGCATGACACAGCTGCCAGACCTTCAGCAGAGGTTAATTTTTCCTCTCTTTAATAGATCTTAATTCATCAAAAAAATTAATGTAGTACACATTCAATTCCTGTAAAAACTGTTTCTGTTACCCATAAAATTTTCATTTTCACTGGAAAGATTAAGAACTCCCAATATTCCAAACTAGTTTATAATTACAATGTATCCCCAATCAAATTATAAGACACCAAGAAAATAATATAAATACTTTGTTTTATCCACCCGAATGATGGAGTGGAGAAAAATTAGAATGAATTTTGAGCAATTTAGTTGATTATTTAAGGATAAAACTCTGTACAGTACCCAGATATGAATGGGCTTTTGTAAGGGACCCCCATGCAAAGATCAAAAGGAGATGATCCCTCTGTGCAACAAGAGCTCCAACACAGCTACTATTACAGCCCAAAGCTGCAATAAACATCGATGTAAGCTTCTCAACTAAAGCAACTTGGCCTTCAAAATCCAGCAATTAGGACCACTATTCACTCCTCCAGCTCTTGCACTGTGGACCAGACACACAGACCTTGCAGTACAAGGAGGGATACAAAGTCACTCGATCACCTTCTTGGCTTTGTGTGCATTCACTGCTACCATGCTGCACTGTGAAAGAGCTGTGGATTGAGTGCATAGCTTCAGGCAGGATGGGACCAGGATTAAGTCCTTTAAACTGTTCTATCTTCTGTTTACAGACACATAGAATCAATCTTTCTAGATGCCTGTTTGCATTTTCTTAGATGCTTATTCCTGAACTACTTGTTTCCTTGCTCCCCATGAGAGACTCTGTTCACAGTAAATAAAACACTGCAATGAACTGCTACTCCACCTAACCCCCTGTCTACCAGAGTCTACCCTACCTATGATATAAGGCAAAGTAGTGGAAAAATCCAGAGAATAAATGAGGCTGCTTTTCAAGTACCTGGTCTGCTGTAATGCTGAGGAGAATGGGAGGTTGGAGTGTAGCGACCATAGCCCAGCGAGCCAGCAGAGCTAGGACTTGATGTCCTGTACTGCTTGGAAGATCTGTCATCTTGGTCACCCTGAGAGGAAGAGAGGAAACATGTCGTCAGGGAAGAGAAATAACTTCTGAAACAGGCAGAACATGCCAGTTTGCATGTTTCTGTGCCATGTAGGTAGAAGGCAATGCTGTCGTAACGCTCCATGCAGTCCCAGTGAAATGAGGTGGCTTTCAACCGTAAGCACCTCTACCACAGTGTGACAAAAAGAGCTCTGCCAAGTATCAGTGAACAGTCATCCCAGGAAAATCAATACATACATGAATTTAAAATGACAATATAATTTTAAAAGAACATAAAGCATTTTTCAGGACAGTGTAGCTCCCTGAACATACACAGATGGGTGGATGACGAGATCAGGTTAGCATGACAGCATTATGGCCACCTTGTGTCCATACGAATGGATGCATCACAGTTACAGACAACACAAAAATCAGCATTTGTTGGCTTCGTTATATCACAGAAATGACTCTGTCTGCTATATAAATTGCCCAGCGTACCATATTACATGGTCATTACTAGCTAGGTAACTGATACGATCACTCATAAGTAGCATTATCATGAATACTGCAGCATTGTGCAAAGCAAGTCACACAACCCATTTCCCACCAAACGCTTTCCTTCAAGCAGTTAAATCCACGTACACCCATGCCAAACTGCTCACTCTCTATAGCTAGCGAAATTATAATTGCAATTTGCATGTAGTGTCTCCTTAACAGTAAAAGCATTACTGCGTGAATTAGATGTGGAAATTACTTCTATAAACTAGATATAAAAGCAATTTCAAATTTCTAGCTTCATGAAGACCAAGTGAGAATTGGCTGGAGTTAACGTCAAATTAGAACAAATCAATGTTGCCTGCAGATGCTCCCTTATGGAAAGTCATACTCCGAAATATGCTTCCCCTCTCCTATCCCAGTAGGAGTGAGTTAAGATACGCTATACCATAGCAGGTGTTAATCACTTGTCATGAATCCTGGGAAATCTTTAGGCACCTGTGTGACTCCCATTGGATTTAAAGATCATTTAAAGATAGAGGAGATCTTACTTAGCCCCATCATCATCATCACTTGCCCCAGATGCCTATCGGGGCAACTTAATTATATCCATCCATTTATCTTTAGATGAGTGCAGTTTCCTATTTGGCATCTCTAGGGTTGTCCTTGACTCCACAGAGATGTAGTGTTCTCCCATCGTCAGTTTTTCTGCTTTGGCTCAGGCTTGCTCCATCACTTCCACCTCATCCCAGACTCACTGACGGCATTTTCAAAAACGGAAAAGGAGTTATGTATAGTGGTAAGTAGCATTATTGCTTGAATATCCATTTCAGGAAAAATTATACAAAAAAAAAACAAACCACCAACCAAAAAAGGGAGAACAATTGATGCCTTCTGCATGCAGCATCCTGTAGGTATTCTGCCACCAACTCCTCTTTGGCCAGTTTGAGATGTTTCCCCCCCCAAAGTAGCTATGTTATTTAATACCCACTCTAACACCTGCGAAGACAGTTACAAGCAGTATAGCAATGTCTCTGGAAAGTCTTGTGATGATATTTAAATACCGTAGGAGCATAATGGGCCATGGCGTGTCCAAATGAAAGTTACAGTGGAATTTTCCTTTAATAAAATCTCTGCAACAAAACTGGTGACAAGTTTGCAGATGACAATGCCTGAGCACCTCATCACAGACCCTTCAGAGAAAGACAGCAACCATTGCAAACTTGGATAACTGGGAGAATTCACATAACATGAATCATGGCAGCACCAACCTCCATACCAGTGTCACTACTAGAATTCAATAGTATGACTGTTTGCTGAAAGCTAATTTAAAGGGAATTACTATAATCCTCCAAACCACCTAGATTTCATATTGATAACTTCAGACCTTACCTTTTGTGTACTTTGTGTCTCTGCAAGGAACAGGCAATCAGGTTCACGAAATCCAAAATTAAATACAGCACATTTTTATTTTTAAACTATTAATTAAATTACATTTCCATTGTTTATCTATTTAACCAATGCTCATAATGACAGTTGGTCATTTATAAATCTTAATGGAAATTTGCAATTCTCCACTATTATCAAAATTTTGCAATGCTGTTCTTCTAATATAAAATTTGTTAAGTGGAGAAATTAGCCAGGACTGTGATATGCAACTAGGTTACTGTCTGGGAAGCTACATTAAAGGCTTTCACTGCTTCCAAGGTGATGTTTCTTGAAACAATGACTGGCTTTGATCATTAACACACATCAAAACACAGAGACCTAGAAGTTCAGGTATGTGCAACTTATTTAACAGTATGTATGCACAAATAGTTTAACTATTTGTGGAATAAGATACATTTAAAAAAAAAAAAAGAGAAAGCTATGCTAAGCATTAATTCTAGTCAACTCATGCTAGCAGCTTTAAATGTAAATATAAATCATATTTCCAAATATAATTTATTTAGAAGAGCTTGAAGAAGTGAACCACAATACAACATTTATTTTGGAAAGTGGCAACATGGATGACAGTGGAGGCAAATGCATACAGATGACAATCTAGAAGCAGAGCACGTATTCAACACAAATAACACCGTGAAAAACAAATTATAAAACCCCATGCACTGTAGAGGTGGGAGGCAACCCCCACATTTCAAACACTGCTGGTTATCAATATGACCAGGTTTATGCATCACAAAATGGGTCAGAACGGGAGAACAAAGGCATTGGGGATTACCTCAGTAGGTGTTGGAGAGAGCAACTGAGGTGACTGCAAACAGCAACACACAACAAATTAGAGATACAAATTCATGCACGATGTTACTTGTGAGAAGAACTACCTTTAAAATATCAATATCCATGCATAGTACATGATACAGTTATGAAAAACACCTGTCAATTAAGTTAGGGTAATTTTTCTTTTTATTTCTTTTAAAAGTAAATAAGGAGTAAGATTTGAAAGAAACAGTTTGATAAAAAGCTTTTGTTGATTTCTTTACTACAAAATCCTGGAGTCTGGTGAGGCCAGTACTGTACCACAGAGAGTTCTGCTAGTAGGAAAAGTCCCATTTACAGCAACTGTCTGACACTAGACACAAGCCCTAGTTAAATCTGCACTGAAGCAGCTCCAAAATCTGGACTAGAACTTTGTTGCTCAGAGCTGAGTGGAAAGAAACCTATCTGTACTATTTAATTTTAAATTAAACATAATGTAATTTTAAAATTCACTGTTTGCTCATTTTCCTTTCAAATTTAAAGGCTAAACTCAGGTGGTTGAGCAGAAATTTACTGAAACTATTGCAGCTGTAGCTGTAGCCAGGCTGCTGAAATTTGGACGACAGGATATACCTACATACAAACTGAGGAACGAGAGCTGCAGAACAGCCCCCCAGAAAGAGAACTGGGGGTTCGGGTTGATGGCAAGTTGAGATGAGAGTCAACAGCGTGCCCTGTCAGCCAAAAGGGCCAACCATGTCATGGGGTGCATCAAGCACAGCAGAGCTAGCCAGTCAAGGGGGGTGATTGTCCCACTCTACACTTGTGTGGTCCCGCCTCGAGTACTCTGTGCAGTTTTGGGAGCCTCAGTGTAGGAAGGACATTAAACTATTAGCATGTGTGCAGTGGAGGGTAACCAAGATGGTGACAGGCGTTGAGGGCAAGGCTTAGGAGGAGTGTCTGGAGATCATCTGGTTTGTTCAGCTTGGAGAAGAGGCTGAGGGTAGACCTCATCACAGTCTACAACTTCCTCAAGGTGGGCAGCGGAGGGGGGAGCTGCTGATCGCCTCTCTCTGGTGACCAGCCACAGGACATGAAGAAATGGAGTGAAGCTGTGTCAGGGGATGTTCCGACTGGACACTAGGAAAAGGTTCTTCACTGACAGGTGGTTGGTCACTGGAACAGGCTCCCCAGGGAAATGGTCACAACACCAAGCCTGTCAGAGTTCAAGGATTGTCTTAGTCCTATGGTTTAGTTTGAGGTAGTCCTGTGAGGAGCAGGGACTTGATGATCCTTATGGGTCCCTTTCCTTCTGGCAAAGGAAAAGAGCAGAAGCAGTGGCTAAAGGAGATGCTGAGGGCAGGCATGGGGGAACTCTCTCCAGCAGCATCACAGGTTTATGATGGGTACAATGGTTTTCTAACCATCACCCTGGAGCCGGTGCAATAAGTGAGACTTCCCAGGATCTAGGGGGGAAGGTTGTTTACTCTATGCACCTCTGCAAAGTCTAGATGTAAATGGACAGTTGCAGAGGGCCACAAGCATTATCAGCACCCACAAATTTTGATGTAGAAAGGAAATATTTATACTCCATAAGTTCAGGGCTAGCAAGCAGCTTTCAGTTTTGTGAAATCAGAAGCCTAAATACCATTTAAACCCTCCACCAGACACAATCTTAATTCTTTTAGCATGCATTTGAAAAGAGCTACTGTTGCATTGTACAGAGTGGGTTTGGAAGAGAGTCTGCAAGATCTAATGTATGTGCTGCACTTTACTGAGAACAGTAATAAGACTTCAGGAGTAGATTAAGTGTAAAAGGCATAAGTGATAGCAGGACTGCAGCTATTATTTATAGTGTTTATTTCTGCCCATTCACTTAACACCTACAGAGAACAATGCAGACTTCCATTCTGGACCATATATATTGTGATAACATACCTTGTATATATAAGAGGTTTGATTTGTAAAAAAGTATCTAAAATCATAAAAGAAATCAGAAATGCAAACAAAGGTAGATATGACTAGGGAAGAAAAGCCAACTCACATGACAGGCGTTATATATAAATATGCTTCACAGAAAACACAATTAGTATTAGTAAGATTATGTTAAATTAGATCATTAGTACAAACTGAGTAATACTAACTCTGCATATGAATAGGTTGAAATGCACGTGTGACATGAGGATGAACTTTAGTAAGGGACAGTTGAAAGAAATATGTACACAGGGAAGTGATACCATTGTTGTGTTACCAAAATAACATGGTACACTTTAAAAAAAAATCATGAAAAACATTTGGCTTTGCTTCTAATTTTTGCATTATAATTAGCAACAGCTCCTGTTTCCTACCGCATGCATGTAGAACTCCTCTCATGGAAAAAGATATTTTAATTACATGTCATCTGTTAAAAAAACAATCACAGAAAGCAATGGTCGAATTTCCACAAACTAAAAAGTGAAATGGACATCTTGCTTGGTTTTGGAAGGCTAAAATGCCTTGTGAATGAATGGATGACATGACTCAATTAACTGAAGTTATAATTTTTTTTAAATTATGTACATGTTTAAGAGTGATCAGAGCATGTTTAATGATGCACATAAAATCTCAAATTTGTAGTAAAAAAAATACCCATGTTTCAGTACCTCCCCGTAACTATGCCTGTCATCTGAAGAGTAACTGATATATGGAGAATAGGAGATCATATCTGGGCGGTCAATGTTATAGATGGCTTTATTTTTAGGAAGAGCAGCCAAATCCCTGTAGTCAAGAATTTCATCTCCAAGCTTTGCCTAAGAAAAGGAGGAAAGAAAGTGGTGAGAATAAGAAAGAATATGACCAGGATGCAATCAGAAAAGGACAGATTCATGTAGGCAGAAAAGTCATCATCATAGTAACACACCACTTTTTCTGTTTGTATGCATTTAAATCTCTTGTATTTACTACACAATGCTGAAATATACCACTGTTTTCCTTTTATATACTGGTGCTTTCTATTTTTCTTTGTCACTTTGTCTGCTAGCTGCAGAGCACGCAGGACAGATCCTGCAGTCTTTCTCAGTCAAAAGGCCCTTCATTTTAAAGTGGTTTCAGTGTGCAGGGTTCCCCTACCATAAGCAGTAGTGAATAATCAGGTACGTATTTCTAACATATACTCTCCAGATGCTGAAAAACATAAGTCAGGTCTTTAATATTTTCCATTCAGCTGTGTCCCACAGCTTCACCTCCTTTCCTGACTATGTCTAAGTAGCCCTTAATTATGGGTCACAAACCAGCAGATGATGGATTTGCACCATGGTGGATTAGCTGGAAGATCACAGATGCCACTTAAATAAAGTTCAAATCATTTCATGAGACTCACACGGCCAACAGATGGAAAAGGCTGTGTCACTCCCCATTCTCCTCTTACTACACTTATTCCAAAAGTATAATTACCGAAATGCCACATTTGCACAGAGTATCCTTAGGATAATGGGAACTTGCACCAAAACTGTATCCAGCACATACTGTCTTGAAGATACAAGTTGGCCATGTTATGAGTGAAGACATAGGCAGCATAATCCTTTCATTCCCAGTTCAGGCTTTGCCAAATGATTAGCTCTTTGTTGACAACAAAATGATGAGTGAATCTCCCTATTCTTGACAATCTCTGAAAGTATGAACAGCCGTAAAACTGTAATAATGTTTTCCACATGCAAAAATATTAAAGTATCCGGGATTCGTGTGTGCAGTGCAGCATATTTTTTCTTAGTAGAATCTAAGAAAAGTTCAGTAGATTATCCAGGGAAGTTTTCTATTAGATCATACAGCAAAAATCTAGTGTGACAACTTTCATTTATCCCTTTTTCTAAAACAATGTATGAATTTGTGCAAATGTAAACAACATGGAAAGGAGAAAAATTCCTCTTAAATAAGAAAGTGGAACAAAGCTGCCATAACCATCACATATTCTAATCCTCAACACTAATGAAAAAATGTGCTTTAATCTAGTATTTGGTTCTTTAGTGATCTACAATCTCACCTGTCTTGTAGCTACTTTAAGAAGCTAAAGAGCAATGACAAAGCCTCTTAATGAAAATAAATCTCTCCCTACAGAGAAGCCAATGGCAAGCTCAGATGCAGGGACAGGACATCCAAAGATAAGGAGGAGTCTACCCATCAGGTCTGCTCCAGGAAGACTTTGGGCAGCTCTGTACCTACATGGAAGGCCAAGGAGGCTGTGCTAATTTCTTTTTGAAGGTATTTAGGGTTGTGGAGATCATTCCAGTGAACCCAAAGAAGTTGAGAATTGGGAATATTTAGCCCCTATCTCTCTTCATAGAAGTGCAATTTGAGATTCTCCCACTAGACTTCAGAACTGTCAGGAGTAAAATTCGTCTAGTTACATAATTCCTTACAGTTTAAATATCAAAATGTAGGCAAATCTGGATGAAAAAACACCTTAGAGATACTGTTGTTTTCTAAACACTTAATTCTACAAACATTAAGCCTACATTGATTTTTATTTTATTTGTTTCACCTACTTTTCAAACATGTGAGTGGAATTCAAATATACTAGGGAAGGCTGAAATTACAGCTAAGAGGCTTTAAGCCATTTCTTCAATAATCTGGTATTTTGGATGCTGTTAAAACCATATTCTTAGTTTAGAGTATCTATTGCATTTGGAGTATGTAATTTTATAATTGTACAATTGCAAATACGATCTGTATAAAAATACAATGTGAGTTCCATTCCTAGTATGAGAACATACAACACAGCTGTGTAACCTAATCTAAACCTTCCATTTGGATTTATCTTTGCAGGGAGCACCTAATTCTCTCTTCACAAAATTTAGCTAAGTATAAAGAGGGACTTTTATTTAGGGCCTATTTAATGGCATAATTTAGAAATTAACTGATTTTTAAGTGATATTTAGGAATTCTAAGGGACTGTCAGCACTGGGGTAAAGTTCAGTCTGGATATAATGAAGGCATCACTAAAGATATGAAAAGATGCCCATTAACTTCCAAGGGCACTGGCCTATGCCCTCTCTCAGTAAAGGAAGACACTGAAGTCTGAAATCAGCAGATGAAGAATAAGTGGTATGGCTTTAATAAACCATCTGTATGAACCACATTCAGGTTTAGACCAAAGATGCTTTCTTCTTCTTTCCCTGGCTGACCACTCAGCCATGACCCAGGAACATGTCTCCCATGAGATGGCACACTGTTCAGAATGACTGTGTTGCTCTGAGTTGATGCTTTTGAAAGTAAGAGCACCATGAATTCACAGTTTCTAAGCTTTAACTGTTCTCTCCAAATCCTCTGTTGTCCAACACGATACTTCACAGAGCTCACCAGCTGTTAAGGTAGAGTTTCATTATTGGTGTTAATAATACAAACCAATGCTACTGCTGAAAGTGGCCGCCCTGTGTGCACCTTCCCACTCTGCTCTGCCTTCTACATTAGCATTAGACACATGTAGATGGCTGGGTCTTTGCTTGTCTCTTTGGTTGGCTGGGGTTTTTTTCATGGGTTATTTTTTAGCTGAATCTTGTCTCAAATCTGACTGATCATATGTCTGTGTGCCTACTAGTACTAGCACTAGAGAGGAGACTGGAAGAGGCTGGAGAGGGACAGGGCCACATGTGATTGGGACCTTTCTTTCAGTGGCAGCATGAATTTAGGTTTGGTAAAACCATCACAAAAACACCCAAGAAAAATCTCGAGCACCTCTGTATATCATAACACTCTTGTAATAGAAAACAGATGCAAAAGATAGCCAAAGAATAATTTTGATAACACAGAAGTCCAGTAATATGTTTTTAATTCTTTTTATTTTCCTGTTCGTGAAAGCCAAAATAGGATTTAATCAATCTCACAGCTTAGACAACTAAGCAGTGAAGAGATGAGACAGATATAGCAAGAACTTGCATGCCTCTGGGTAATCTTTTTTCCTAGCAGACTCATATTTGCTAGAGAACTTTATCCTTTCACAGTCCCAGTTGCCTCTAAAGTATATTACAGTAACAAACATTAGAGTTGTGTGCTGCTTTAATGATATTCTTAAAAAAAAAAAAAGAAAAAGAGAATGGAGGTTTGTCATTGACTTTTAACAGCCTGTGAAGCATATTTAAAGCTGTAATCACCAACATCAAGAAAAACAGTACTATCCAACAGTTAGATAAATGTCACTAAAACATATAAATCTTAGAAGAATGCTCATGCTTATAAAAACAATGAAGTAGTGCACAGCTGGAAAGATAGAGATCTGGCCAAAGAAAGTGCTTACATGATAAGAGGCTCCTAGCACAATGAACTGTCTTCATAGCAGTTGAGGTAACAACTTTTTTTAACTAGGAATATATCACTGGTATCCACAAGCATGGACTTTACTGGAAGGAGAACTCAGAAACATCGGTGAGCATTTACATAAACGCCAGTTCCTCCACTTCTTGTTCAGTCTTACTCAGATGAAGAGTATATTGCCTTCAAAATAATTGTTACTTGAAGAAAAAAAGAGCAGTTTGGCTCCAAGATACTCTTACTTGCCTCAGTGTAGTAGATAAAAGCCCCTAATCTCTGTATAATAACCTCTCCAGCAGTCAGTTGCATCTCCAGTAATTTCCTCTGCATATGGTCCTGTCCGATAAGAATCACCTGCCTACCTGAGGGATACTCGGACAGGACAAAGAATAGACCTGGAAATACTGAATCTCTCTGGGGATGTCTGTACGAACATGCCACATTTGTGGATATTATTTACCTATTGGTGGTAGCCTTGAGAATTTGGCCATGAACATTAGCTACAGCAATTATGACAAGTGCCGTACACCTGGTATTGAAAAAAATACTCAGCATAAGCTTTTATCATACTTGTTATTTAAAATTCTCTCTCTGAGCTTTCCAGAGCTAGCACTTCTTAGATCATAAACACATCAAAGGTCCTCTGAGGTTAGAGACTGGCATTTCTCAAGGCCCAAGTCCTGCAATCACACACACAAGTGTTTTCATAAGCAATCAGATGCAGGCTCACGAGCTCGATTTAGACAAGTTGTGTTCAAATCTAGGCTTGTAATCTACCTGTGGGCTGTAGTGTTTACTTAAACTTTTCTTTTTAGAAAGCACTGTGGTATTTTGTCTGCTTTGGTATAAGTCAGCTCTAGTGGTAATGTAAGTGCTACAAATACACCACAAAAAATAACAGGAAACTGCCTGAGTTCTGTTATGGTAGATGGAATACTCAAGCATTTTAAACGTGAGAAAGTACATTCTGTTTTAGAGAAATCACCAACTGCAGTGGTTTGGAGACACTGGCTTTCCACACAACATGCTAAACTGTATGAGGAAGCACAGGGTTTTCCCCATCCCCCAGAACGAATTTCATCGTGAAACACTCACATAGATCACACGGCTTGGGGAACCTGATGTACTTGAAGCAGGTACAGAAATAATACTCTCAGATGAAGTCCTCGTTTCCTATGGCAGGAGAAGTGAAACAGATAAGAAATAGAAGAGAAGGAGAGAAAACGTAGCTGTTACTTCAAAAAGAGCATGCAAGACATTTAATTCAATTTACCCCTTAGCACTCAAAATTGGCATATTGCAGCTAGCTCAAAACATACAGGCATACCAAAGAGTTAAAAATAAAATAACACCTTTAGTCAATCAAATTGACCTTTGGAAATACAAAAATTATTTTACATTGACTTTCTTTTCTCTTCCCTTCCGAATGAAATGTCCTGGAGCACTTTTGGGCTGCCAGGATAGCCTTTGGGCACTATCAGGGACAGGTCAAATTACAGCAGCTCTGAATCGGGGGTCACAAGATGATACGGTGGCAGCATTTTTACTCTAAGGTTAAACCACCAAACCAATCTACATTGCTTCTGAAACGCGTCATGCTACTGTGCCATTCACTCATAGCAAACAGCACGACATCCTGCAGAGCATCCTGAATCAGAACCCAAGAGGGTTAGCTTTCCCGTCTCTGTAACACTACCAGACCGATTTTAATACTCAACTGGTTTTGCTCTGTTTTCAATCATTCTGGCATTCAGACTGACAGACATTAACTGCCTTCTTTTTGGTAGATTCCTTTATGATGAAAAATGTAATTACTTTTAAATAACAAAGGGCCATGAGTCACGATGATATTAACCAGGAGTGAACAGATCTGACATTCATAATCGAAGTTTAAATAAATCTTACTATGAAATCAATGGTTTTATACTCTCTTTTACCCAGATATGTTAATTCATCATAAAGTATTCTTTCCCATCTATGGAAAAATCTGTCCCTGATTGCAAAAAGTACATTTTTCCATGCAATCTGACTGCCATTTACTGTCTCACAGAATGCTGTCATTTCTCAACTGGACGTTACAAACGTTCAGACCCTCAAAGGGATTTTAGCATTATTAAGCTGTCAGGGAGAGGAAGCATCCTTCCTACTACTCCAGTACTTGCTTGAAATATTTACTAGCTTTTAGAAGCAATATGTGAACATATCTGTACTGTCAGCAGAGCAAACAAACTCAATGATCACAACTATCCTTCCACTGACCCTCTGTAGCTCAAATAGTCCTGTGGCTTCTCTGACACAGTGTGTGGAGATACTTATCCATAAAAATAGATTCAGTTTAATTGTTTTGGCATGTTTGACTGGGATTTTGGAATTTTCTCCCTCTCATTTTCAATTGTCTCACACTGAGGCTCTGTACATACTCAGAAGGTCCAAGAGGACAAGCACTGCACTAGAATATTATCTGAGGAATACCTGTGGCTGCCATCAAGATGATTGTTTAACATGGACATTGTAATTGCACTGTTCTTCTGCGTTGCAGTTTTCCAGAACTTGTGTAAATCACACGTAAGTGTCATCAATGTACCGATGTCATATGCAAACCATAATTCTCTTTCATGATATCCCTATAGGAGGCCCAGTGCAGTACACTAAAAAAAACTGAAGAAAGCTGAACTATTCCAGTGTTTTAAATCCTGTTGAAGTCAAACAACAGTTTTGGAATAACCTCAGGATTCCTAGATAAAGCTTCAGAGCTTCTTTCTGTGTCATGTGCATCAGTGGAGTGTGTTTTAAAATCACACACTGTAGCATGACCTTAAAACATGTAACATACTTGCCTGAATATATTTAATAACTCCTAATAAATTCCTGGAGTTTTTTCATCGGCTTTCCTCAATTTAGAGGTGATATCTCGTTTTTATGAAGAACTACAATTCATTGAAATTTCTAACTTCTGCAATCAAAATGTAGAGTCTCATCATTCTAAGCTATTTCTGCAGGATGCTGCTGTGCTTCCTTACGCTATTCAATTACTCCCACAAATTTTCCCATTTCTCCTCCTGGTGATTAAAACCTGTTCATTTCACATCTCAAACATGTTCTTTATTGTCTGCCTGATCCACTACCCCTGCTGGCAGCCTCAGTCCATGCCTGTTGCACATAATCTCCTCACTTCTGCAATAAAAAGGATGCGATACTGGACCTGATGGCCACCAACACAAGTGAGCTAATTGGTGACCTGAAGATAGGAGGCAGCCTGGGCTGCAGTGATCATGCACCGGTGGAGCTTGTGGTTTTGAGGAATATTGGTCAGACGAAGAGTAAAGTCAGGACCTTGAATTTTAGGAAAGTAAGCTTCCAGCTGTTCAAGGAGTTAGTCAATAGGACCCCCTGGGAAACTGCCCTCAGGGACAAGGGAGCAGAACAGAGCTGGCAGATCTTTCAGGATGCTTTCCATAGAGAGACATTCAAGGTCAGGCTGGATGGAGCTCTGACCTAGTTGAAGACTTCCCTGCTCATGGCAGGGGGTGATGGACTAAATGACCTTTAAAGGTTCCTTCCAACCCAAACTGTTCTAGGATTTCTTCTGTCTTTTCCAACTTCATCCCTCCTGCTAACAATCTCACTTTCCCATAGTTTTTCTTTTTGTTGTCACTCTCTCACTTCTTTTTCCCTTCCACTCTATCTCCAAAGTTTTGGAGTGTTCTGCCACTTAATCCTTCTGCCTTTGTCACCTACCTGAATTACGTGCAGTGCATATATCTATATAAATGTATAGAAAGATAACTATTAAAAACAACAAATTGCAAAGGTTTACCAGAAAATTTCTCAACTAGTATATCCCATTATCTTTCCAAGCTATGTTCCAAAGTCCATTACTACACTCTTTGAAATGGCATCCTTTCTTTTTGGTTTATTTTTTTCAATGAGTGTAAAAAACAAAACCAGAGGAAAAACCCAAAGAAAAGGAATAACTACCGGACTTGGAAAAATTCCTTGAGCTCCATTCTGGGTTTTTTCCCTACTCAGGCAAAACTCCCACTCACTTTTGAGATACAGATGTCTTCCTCTGTGCTGGGGAAGGGGCAGTCTCCCAGCTCTCAGGGGATGTGTTATAAATGAGTCAGTCTTTTCACAACATCTTACAGGTTCATTTTCTTTTCCTTTGTGTGGAAAAGGCAGGCAGCAGGAACCCAGTACAATCTTGTCCACTGTCTTTCTTTGAAGGAGGGGAAAAAAACCCCCAAACCTTACTACATTTTCAATAAATTACATGGGGTTTTAGCCTTGCAATTTCCATTACTCAGATAGAATAAAATCTTTAGGAAGCCTGAACTACTGCTTCATATTATTAGGCTGAATCAGCAGCACTTTACTAAAGTAATTTATTTTGACAATTTTAAATACACATGTATTATACGATACATTTTATACTGAAACACTACTTATTTGATATTCAGAACTTGCCATGAAGAATACCAGAGCAATTGCTTCCAAAACACATTGGTACAAAAAATACAGCCAAGATCCTTCAGGGTAAAGCCCAAACCAAATTGTTTCCAAAACTGTAATTTAGTCAAAGATGCACTTACTAACACACCAGATTTGTAAACACTCTTTTTATAGCTGCTGCCTGCTATTCTGACTTGTCCCATGGGCCTTGCATCCAAAGCCTTGATGGATCAAAGCAGAGCTTTTATGAACAAGGATACCAGGGTACAAGGATACAAGGATACCACGTGGAGCATCAGAGAACAGCAGAACTGAAAAACCCCGTACTTGGCCTCTGCATTAAATGATGTAGTTGCATCTCAGCCCCACCATTTCAGAGAGATCATTTCCCCAGGTACAGATTAATTCTTGATTTCCTAGGGGCATCTTATTCATCTGCTAACCTTGTAATTATTAAAGTTGCCAGAACTTCCCCCTCCCCCCCCCCCCCCTTTCCCCTTGCACGGAGACAGATGCACAAATCATCCAACTTAAGGAGGTACTTAAAGCCAGAGATTAAATTAAGTTCGGGCTGGCTTGCCAACATTTTACAAACAAATAATAAAGAAATTCCAAGGAGATATTTTTCTGCAAAAACAAATAAAGTGAAAGTCCTCTGATCTTTTAAGTGCAGAGCCACATAAAAAGAGAAGAGGTCATGCACTGATCACATCATTATCAGACAGAAGTTAAAAATTAACTTTTTTTTCTTACTCATATTTTCACATTTTTCCTTATTCAGCTTATACATGTAACTCCTAGGTCAGCATTCTCCTGAAGTTGTAGCTTTAATCACTAAGTAAAAGCAGAATATTTATAGTACATATTACATTACCCTACCAGAATTCTGTCATTTAAAATTGAAAACTACAGTAGTGAAAAAAATCCAAATCCTTCCCTCCGTACTCACTACAAAAAATGGGGATAGAGAACACTATGACAATGGAACAACACTGGGTAAAAATAAGGTATTTTTACCTTGTTTTTTTCTTCAGCCTTTGCAGCCTGTCTACAAACCGGATGCCAAATGGATGTACCTGGAAAGTAAATTTAAAGTTCTGCTTAATTCAGTTCCCCAATAAGAACCTTTAAAAGTTTAAAATGAGAACCTTATTAAACTTTCCTATAAAGGTTTGTAAGACACAGCACACTGACTGATTCTACTGCAGTCACTATTTCATGGATACTTTCAAAGCTAAAACTGACGACATCTCAGTATCAGCGAGCCTGATCACACACATATTAAGGACTAGGCACACTTCAGAAAGCTACATGGACTTCAATGTGTGAGATCAGAATCACAACCAGAGTCCTAAGAAGCATGATATGGGATCTCTGGGGCTCCTCCAGCCCAACCTCCTGCTCAGAGCAGCTCCCATTACAGCAGGTAGCTCAGCGCTGTGCCCAGTTGGGTTCTGCATATCTCCAAGGATGCAGATCCCACAGCATCTCTGGGCAACCTGTTTCACTCCCATTGTAATCTTTTTTTCATATATGTAGTCAGAATTTCCTGTACAGTTATTATACATATGCTTGTAATAGGCTGGCCCAGTTCATCCTAAGTAGCACGCTGCGATGGGATGGAATAGCACTGTAGCATTTAACACCAGCTGAAAATCCAGTCTTTCTTTCTGAATTATTCTGCAGTGATCTTGCAATTCCTATATGTTTGTCTCTCATGAATCAAATACTAAAAGAACTGCATAAATTCAGGGGAATATCCATCCTAGAAGAAGCAGGAAATGCAGAATGAACTAATCTCTATTGGATGTAAGCACGTGGGAGAGGATTATGAAGTTCAGAGATTTAAGTAACCACAAGTGTGAGCAAGAAACTTAAGTTTTGTATCAATCACAAAGAAAAAAAAAGCCTTATAAAAAGTTGAACACAATGTTCAATATTCAGATTTCAATGGAAATGGATTGGGTGTAACTATATAAAATAAAAAATATTTGTAAATTTTAACAGTAAAAAGGAACTTTTACATTTATGTCTGTTTGAGCTTGGACAAGCGTCAAGCCAAAACTCCGCACACTTAAATAAAGTGAGTGCATTGCAACTTCTGTCTCACTAAATGGGAAGTTGAGAACTTTCGTGTTATAAATATTTAATGTTTATACTGGGTGGAGAGCACCAAGAAGATTTATTGGAAATGCTTTGTTTTCACAGCAGTTTGATAGTTTTCTAACCAGTGGATTTTGGAAACAAGAGAGAAACAGAAAGTCTATTTCCCAGAAGACAGATGGAGATCATTAGAATTTATTTCACAAAAATAACCCAGATGAACACAGACTCAAGCAGTAAAAGACTAGAAGTACACACCGGATAAATTATGTTTACTAAGTTACTGGACGTTCTGGGGATTGAACCACTAAGAAAAATCTTTATAGCAACTTTAAATTCAATATTAATTTATCTTCCAATTATGAGTGGGTCAGAGCTTGCCCATGGAAAGTGTCCCAACTGCTGCACAAGTTGATGTAAATCTTCCCAATGGTTTTAAGAAGTATTTAGATCAACCTTTTTTTTTTAATTACTCCTATCCGTGGTCGAGCAAAATTGTCTGTGAAAAGTTTTCACACAGAGAAAAAGAGTCCTTTCACCCAAAGGTCATCTGCTAGATGACCACCGATGACTCAATTTCTGTTAAGGAACACGCAACAAGTGACATAACTTTGCAGTAGTTTATTAAGAGGATGAAGAACGAGTTATAAAACCCTAGGCTCTGACATTTTTTGTAACCTAACACATCAGGTCAGGCAGCCTGAATAACTAATCACAGATCTTTCATGAAGTTAACATCAGTTTTTAATGGAAACTGCTCTTCATGTGAAGGCAAAAAGTGTATGATTGTACACTGGTATGAATGTTTCGTGCATCAGAAAATAAAGCGAGTAAGATGTGTCCAAATTAGCAGGCCCTGAGCATATTTTGTGATTATTTGAACTAAAAATCAGCATAACATCTAACAAATATCCACCTTTATAACAAGCAACTTAAAAAGAAGATTCACTTGCAACCCAGTTTCAGAGGGTTTGTAACCTAGAAACAAATTTGTAGTTCAATATCCTTTTTTAAAGCATTCATATCCCAGGGGATTTTAGTACTGCTAATCTACTTTGCAATTGGAAGAACCACAGCATTTTCTGGCTCCTGAGGGAGAATCCATGAGCACAGGCAAGGATCATTATGTCCTTTAATGAGCTAGTTCCTGTTGCAAACTAAAGTGACAACAAAATTGTCATTTTAAATAACGTACTAAATTATAATTAGATCTTACTGAGACCACTGTTGTGTTTTAAATAAAGTCTAACTTTTCCAGCTTAATGAATGATTTCAAAGTATGCTTCTAGAAAACTGTGGACAATGGTAAAATTGTAATACAGATCTGGGCAAGCATGTGATTTTAGGATAACACACCAGTCTTGCAGTTTCCACATCCTACCGAGTTTCTCTTTTCTGTTTTCCTCTGAAAAGATACTGCCCTTCAACAGCACAGGAAAAAGCCTTCATTTTCTCTGGTGCCTGACCCTGTATTTAACTGTGTAGACATTGTTTTCTTTGATCAGCTTAGTACAGCTAAAGATTGTGACATATGAAATACAGATTTTTAACTCATATGTATATTAATTAACCATTTTTTCCTATTGAACAAATTACTACACAGGTTGTTCTCTATTACCACTGAGATTCCCTGACAAGAAAGGCTTAATTTCTCCCTGTACAACATTCTCCTAAGCAGTGCAAGCTTATGGCTGCATGAAGTAGAGGCATATTGTCTGTTAAGGACTTCAGCTCCATGGCATCCCTCTTCTCCACCCTGTGAGGGCAGTTAGGTCTGACTGAGGGGAATTCAAGTAAGGACCTTCAGATTTTTTTCTCTTACAAATATGGACAATGGGTACAGAATTGGATGTAGGACTGCTTTAGGGAACCTGCTGTCCCATATGTGTGTTAACTTTCACCTGGACCATTTATCACTGCAGAAAAATTCACATTATTTTAGTAAATGGAAAACTTTATAAACTTCACTGTCAAGTACTTCCATCTGCAGGAAACAACTGCTATCACTCATCTCTTCTGTGATTCACACTTGCTATTAGTTTTAAACTGAAAGAGAAGTAATAGGGAGTAAGAAGCAACAAGGGTTTGTTTTTGCATTTCCTTAGCCCACACATTGCATTCTCCAATTTCTTTGGTAGTTATCAAGTGAGGATGTGTGCAAAACAGCTCAGCCCATGCTAGCAGGTATGGGCAAGAAGGCCATGATGTCAACTGTAACTGGTTTGGTTTGGGGGTTTTGTTTATTTGTTTTTACCTTGAAGATACATTTCTTCTCCTTCTGCAAACATCTGACTGCACCTGACACATCGTGCGCACGTTGGGTGATAATGTTTTTCTCCTGCCTGTTTGGGAAAAAAGGTGCAGATGATTAAGTATACTGATCAATTTAGCAGCTTCACTATAAAGAGATTTTCTTTCATCTTCTGGAATATGACTAAATAGAATAAATTAGTTAATGCCAATTAGATCAACAATCTCCTACAACCACAGTACTTGTTTTTTATTATAAACAATTCATGATTTGAAATATAATTATGGTCTTGCTTACACACAAAAAAAAGTTAATGTGCAATAGTTAAGGCTCTAAATTTACAGAATAGAAACAATTCTGTAAGGCAAGCACATTTTCCCTGCAGACAACCATGCTGTGCACCTTGAGCAAGGTAGCTTAGGACTCACCTGCAGAATCATAGAATGGTTTGGGTTGGAAGGGACCTTAAAGATCATCCAGTTCCAACCCCCTGCCATGGGCAGGGCCACCCTTCACGAGACCAAGTTGCTCAAAGCCTCATCCAGCCTGGCCTTGAAGACAGACAGGGATGGGGCATCCACAGCTTCTCTGGGCAACCTGTACCTGTGCCTCACCACCCTCTCCGTGAAGAATTTCTTCCTGATGTCCAATCTAAATCTCCCTGCTTTCAGTTTAAACCCATTACCCCTTGTCCTGTCACTACAGGCCCTTGTAAAAAGCCCCTCCCAGCTTCCTTGTAGGCCCCCTTCAGGTACTGGAAGGCTGCAATAAGGTCTCCCTGGAGCCTTCTCTTCTCCAGGTGGGACAAGCCCAATTCTCTCAGCCTTTCTTCATAGGAAAGGTACTCCAGCCCTCTGAGCATCTTCATGGCCCTCTTCTGGACTTGTTCCAACTGGTTGATATCCTTCTTAAGCTGAGGGCTCCACAGCTGGACAGGTGAGGTCTCTTGAGAGCAGAGTAGAAGGGGAGAATCCCCTCTCTCAACCTGCTGGCCACACTTCTCCTGATATAGCCCAGGATCCGGTTGGCTTTCTGGGCTGCCAGTGCACACTGCCGGCTCATGTCCAGCTTGTCATCCACCAGTACCCCTAAGTCCTTCAGAAGGAAGCTGGGAGGTCATAATCTAGAGCATGCATTTGCAATTCACTGTATGTCCTTCCTGATCGCACTGAACATATACTCTTAATGCACAGAAAGAACCATCTTGTTCAAGGAATGTTTGTATCTGCTTGAAAGTGGCTTGCAGGAAACAGGTACTAAAGGGTTTCCGTGAGGAATGTGTATGGCATGCCTATAGGACTGTAAAGCTGCCATTTTTGGGTACTGTGCGCTTAATCCCTCATGTAGACAAGCCAGGAGCTTTGCCAATTGTTCGGAGATTAGTCCTTGTAATTTAATACCACCATTTTCATTGACTGGAGTGAAAATAGGACTGAGCCCTAAATTTGCTCTCACCACCTTACCAACTCATCAATTTTCATAATTTTAAATTTCAAATCAACTTATAAACCCATTAATTTAAACCATTTCACCATTTTCTTCAGTGTGTTTTCCAAGACATCTACCTGCTAAAAGGCGTCTATGTAAGAACATCAATGTGTAACACAGTCAAGGATGAAGTTAACTGCAAACAACTACCAGAAAAGAAAGCCAAGATTCATGGATCAAGGGATTTATGCAGGACTCAGTTTTGGAAGCTTAGTCAAAATTCAATTCTATGGCCACCTGTAGGCAAACTCATTAGCTCTGGTTGCCACAAGCAAGGAGAGCAGCGCCACAAAACAATGTTGACTCGAGCCAGTGACAAAAATAGCATTCAGGGAGTTGTGAATGATGCAGGCCAGTCCCTCCAGGCTGCACCCCTACCCCGCCTTTCAGATGACACTCACACAACCGAGTTCAACAGCCAAAGCCAGCTCTTGAGCATGTTCCCCGAACTCCTCACTCTTCAAAACCATCACAGAACTGAAAGCCAAATCTTGGCACCTACTTGCTCCTCTTTGACTTCACACTCTTCTGCAACAGACAGATTGGCCCGTGGCTTATGGTCAATGCCACTTCCATTATGTACAAAAGCCAGGGGACCAAGTAACTGAAGCTTAAAGATAAGTTTAACTATGTTTAATTTAAAGTTAAGCTAAGACTGGCTTCAGTAGAAATTCTCCTGAAGTTAAAAATAAGTACATTTGGTCCATATAGAATGTCTCATAAGCTGTTTATCTAGAAGAGTTTGAAAGGGCATTGTGTGTACTTTTAAGAAATTACTATCAAGTATTGTGCCACTGTCTTCAGTATGTAAAAATGTTCTCACAGCATTGCACTGTAAATATCCCTTCTGTTAATCTAGAAATTCAACACTGTTACTATAAGGATGACTTGTCTTACTCCTTTTCATTGACTGAATGTCAAAGCCTTCAGAGGTATTTATACTAAAGACCATATTTTGTGTCGGGGGGCTATTTTACCATTCACAATATCAAATACAGGAGCGTGATAAATTTAGGTTAAAGAATATCTGGTTTTACTTCATCAGTGTTAACTTGGTTCAACCCTGAAAACCTGTTGCTGTATTTTAAATCAGCAATAAGGAAGAGCAACACATCACATCAGAATTGCAATTTTGAAAGCAGCTTTGTTCCAGTTCATTGTTCTTTGCATGGTGTCATTTGTGCAAACTGCTGGGTGATTTCTACAACTTTAGACATGGAAGATGGTCACTGCTACCTGTGTCGACACTTTAAAGTATCAGACTGTGAAGTATCAGTACTGGGTTCAAACTTCTGGTTTAAAATTGTTTGACTGAGTGTAGCTGTTTATGCACAGAAGGTTAATTAACTAACATGAGATAAAAAATTTGGAAAATCAAGCTGAAAAGAAATGTAATTTCCCTTGGAAGATTTGTACTGCTATGCAATGAATGCATAGCCTCAATAATTCAACTGATTTAGCACAGCTGATACAATTCCTAGGCTAACACTCTCTAGGAGAATTCAATTACTCCTTTGCTAAAATAAACTGTCAGAACATTCTCAGATAACCTGGATGTATCACAGAATAAAATCTATTTCCCTAAATTTAACAGCATAATCAAATACATAATTTTAATTCACTCTGTAGAGTAAGTAATATCAACTACCTGTAGAATGGCATAGAGACACTCTTTATAGAACTTAGATACAATTATAACAGAGAAATCAGGGGGAAAATGTGTAGAGATCCTTTTGCTGATGCTCACACCAGCATAACTCCAATGGATTTTACATAATTACCTCTGAATTAACATGGGACATACATGATATCTTTCTAAAGAAAAGGTGATATCTGAATCTGAGGCTAGAGACTTGATGCAGGAATTAACTAATAACTTTCCCTGATATGTCTATACAGTTAGCCTGATTAGATACCATAAATTATATTCAGACCTGAGTATGTTGGGTCTAAATGCAAACTATGACCCCACTTGGGTACATGCCGAGGAGACTTTCATCGGTGCCCCTTTCTCCTCTCTCTTCAGACTACTTCAGAGGCTTCATCCCAAGATGAACAATCAGTTCCAAGAAAACACAGAAATTTTGTAAGCTTAGGGCAGTACTGGTTTATGTTTTCAGTTTAGTTGTAATGATGCCCTCACTATTTCTTCTTTACTTGGTTATACTGATGTGAGGGTGTTCAATGCAGCAAGCAAATTCCTAACCATATGGTTACTTCTTCTTTGCACAGTTTGAAAGCTTAGTTTGACAGATTGTTGTCTCAGTGTTTAATAAAATATCAACACACCCAGAGCACAGAAGAAGTGACATTCACCTCTGTTATGGTTCAAGTGGTAGATTGTAAGAAACAGCAATATCCTACATTTGCTTCAAGACTGCACCAGGTCTTTGTGCCCAAGCATCCAGACATGAAGACAGTATTATTATGAGGATCAATTTAAAGATTAATTCTCAACTGAGATTTCTTCAAACCTGAATAGCAAAGCACATCCTTAGAAATGCAATACACTACCAAAAGTTTAATTTCTCAAGCAACTAAATCAGCTTTCCACAATTACTGAGTCAAAGTCTTGCTTTGTAATTTAAAGGTGAAGTCAAAACAGTCCTTAACACTGAGACAAAGTATTATGAATTACTTCATTCCCTTTAGGTAGGAGGGACAACTCTGAATGGTAAATCTCCACCATGCAGCAGGCAGAGCCTTCTGGGAAAGGTCAATTTGAGGAACGTTATCCCAGCAGAGCTGAGGACCTCCCCACAGCGCCTTGCTCTAAGCATGGGGGGCACCAGGGTGTTGCTACCTGTCCCACAGCACATCGACCAGTAAATCCATGCTTCACATGGGTTTCACATGCATGACAAGTAAACCCTTTCCTTCATAAAACAGGACCAGAAAGCTCTACAACCAAGGACATATAACCACCTTTTATCATGTCTCATAACGTCAGGGCTTGAACTAGATAAAAGAATAAACCGGATGCAACTAATGTGAGTCATATCATTTAAAGCACAATTTGAAGACAGTAATGGGTGTTACTCTGAAGTCTGCAGAGCAGTAGGAGCACCAGGCCTGGGAAACATGCAAGGCTAGCAAAATTAGAGTAATTCATTCTAGAAGGAATAACCTTAAGTAGTTAAGGTTGGGTTTTAAATTAGCTGTCATCACTCAGGAAAAAGATACTACACTATTGCAGACAGCTCAGCGAGATCCTCTGCTCGTTCTCTGGCTACGGCTGCAATAACTGATGAAGTGGTAGAATATGTAAAAGATGATATGTATAATAATTGTAACACTATCACAATGACATTGCCTGTCTGGCTCTCACATCATTGCTAGGAGTGTGATTGACGGCACTTTTGATTGCAGTTGATGAGTGAGAAGCACTTATGGATTGACACATGAGAGATTGAACCAGAGCAGCCTAGAGCTCAAAGCACAAGCTGAGTCCCGGAAAGAAGACTCAAGATTTCTGATGATTCTCTTAGCAGTGAAGTCTAAGTACATCTTATTTCACCACATTATTCACTTAGTAAAGTAGGTAGAAAATCATAGAATAGTTGGAAGGGACCTTTAAAGGTCATCTAATCTAACTCCCCCTGACATGAGCAGGGACATCTTCAACTAGATCAGTTTGCTCAGAGCCCCATCCAGCCTGACTTTAAATGTTTCCAGGGATGGGGCATCTACCACCTCTCTGGGCAACCTGTGCCAGTGTTTTGCCATGCTCACTGTAAAATATTTTTCCTTATATCTACTCTAAATCTACCCTCTTTTAGTTTAAAAACATTGCCACTTGTCCTGTTGCAACAGGCCTTAATCAAAAGTTTGTCCCCATCTTTCTCATAGGACCCTTTTAAGTACTAAGGTCTCCTCAGTGCCTTCTCTTCTCCAGGCTGAACAAGCTCAATTCTCTCAGCTTTTCCTCATAGGAGAGGTCCTCCATCCCTCTGATAATTTTTGTGGCCTCTTCTGAACCCACTCCAACAGGTCCATGTCTTTCTTGTGCTGAGGGTCCCAGAGCTGGATGCAGTACTGCAGGTGGGGGTCTCATGAGAGTGAAGTAAAGGGGAGAATACCCTCCCTCAACCTGCTGGCCACGCTTCTCTGGATACAGCCCAGGATACGGTTGGCTTTCTGGGCTGCTAGCTCACACTGCCAGCTCATGTTCAGCTTTTCATCCACCAGTACCCCCAGGTCCTTCTCCTCAGGGCTGCTCTCAACCCATTCATCCTCCAGCCTGTATTGATACTGGGGGTTGCCCTGACCCAGGTGCAGAACCTTGCACTTGGCCTTGCTGAAACTCATGAGATTCATACAGGCTCACTTCTCCAGCTCGTCCAGGTTCCTCTGCCTGGCATCCCGTCTCTCAAGCATGTCAACCACACCACTCAGCTTGGTGTCATCAGCAAACAGGGTGCATTCGATAACATCTGTGTCACTTATGAAGATATTAAACAGTGCTGGTCCAAGTATGGACCCCTGAGGGACACCACTTTGTCCCTGATCTCCATCTGGACACTGAGCTGTTGATCACTACTCTCTGGATGGGACCATCCAACCAGTTCTTCATCCAACAAACAGTCCACCCATCAAATCCATATTTCTCTAATTTAGAGGGAAGAAATAAAGTAAAAAAAATCATTTAATGTGTGAAATAAAGTCATAACTATTTGATTCCTTTCCTGAGAATTAAGTGTTCAGTGAACTTTTCCCTGAAAAGAAAATAATTTAAAAATCTATCTCGTTATCAAAATGCACAGTGGTAATGGACATCTTTTACTGGAGTAAAGAATTGTGGAAGTGAGAAAGGGTTATACTGCTGCATTGATCCAATCATATCAAAGAATATTTTCAATTCTAAGGGTATAATAGGTTGCTGTAATAATGCGTTATTACCACTCAGTGTTATCTATTGAGGTATGTCCAAATCCTGCCATCTTCATAATCTAAAATCTCCAAATGAAGTACTAACTGTATCCTATCCTGAACAAAGATAATGGAAGTCAGCCTACAAAGAACTGAGCCTGCTGGTATGCCAAAGCATGGTGCAATTTCATGACCCAGAAACAAAGCCAACAGCAGACTGGTATAAAGCTTTCTTAGTTAAAAGCTTTTCACATGGAACAAATTTGTTGGATAGTTGGGTCATCATGAGACAACCACCTGTTCAAGCAAAGGGAAACTGAATAAAGCACAAAACCCATGACAATCAATAAGCCTTTCATCAGGAAGCTTCTCACCGTGAAATGAAGGACTAAAGCTCTTACGAAAGACATAAGACTTCACTGCTGCTATCTGTTTAAGTGGAAGGGAGTTACTATTTGTTTGGGATGGAAAGGGGAAACATACTTAGGTGCTGTTTAAACACAGCACTTAAAATTGAAGTTTAAAACTTCAACTACACATAAAATTATTCTTTTCTATTCTTTGTCTCAGTTTCCTGAATAATTTTCATGCACATGAACATTCATATTCATTTTCTAAAGGGCAATGAGATTTCTTCAGGTGCACTTGGTAATACAGCTAATAGTAGAAGTATAATTCAGTTTAAAGTCAGGAACTGTGCAAGTGCACCACAGAATTACAGTATAATTTAGGTTGGAAAGGACCTCAGGGGTTCATCTAATCCAACCTCCTGCTCACAGCAGGGTTGATGGTCTATTCAGACCTGTCTGCCCTGGCATTTGTCCAGTCAGATATGGAAAACCTCTAATGATGGTGGCTGCAGAACCTCTGAGTAGACTGCTCCAGTGCTAAGTTATCCTTACAGTGCTTTTTTTCTTTTCTTTTTATCTAGTCAGAACTTCCCCTCTTTCAACTTACAATATATGTCTCCTGCTCCCCCTCCCATCATGCACCTCAGTAAGGAGCCTGCCTCCACACCCCTGGAGGCCTCCTTGTAGGTATGGCAATACTGCTATTAAGTCCCCCTGAAGTCCCCCCTTCTCCAGGCTGGACAAGTTGAGCTCCCTGAGCATCTCTTCACAGGAGATGTGCTCCAGCCCCTCCACTATCACAGTGGCCCTATGCTGAACTGGCTTTAGTTAATCAGCATCTTTTGCTATGGGAGGGCACGAAGCTGGATACAGTATCCTACAGTATCCATGAAATGGATCAAGAAAAGGGGTTATCTTCAATCTACCGGTTGTGTTCCTGTTGAAACTGCCCCCTGTGCTTCATCACAGCCAGGGCACACTGCTCTCAGGTTTAGCCAACTGCACACCAGGACCCCAGATATCCCATATGCATCCGCAAGCACTTATAATTGAATAGAAGACATCAAAATAAATCAAGAAGTGCTTGATGTACAGTATACTGAAACAGAACACAAAATCATGACATTGATAAATGAAACCCCTACCACCTTCAGCTTATGTCCATAGATTCATATGAGTACGTCTGAGCAGAAAAACATCTTAACACTGGGTAAGGGAAGTTAATTGTCTATCATTTTAAATTTAACATTGAGCAGTATGTACCTTCACTGGGAAATTTTTTCAGAGTATGCAAATCAAAAATCAAAAAAGGTGGGAACCCACTGAACTCATTTAGACAGTATTTAATTCACCCTGTTTATACCTCCTCATTAATTCCTCAAATTACTGTTTTTACTGGGATATTAAGCTATTATGTGAATTAATTGTTCTTTTCCTTAGGTGGCAGAAATGTACAGGAAACTGATAATGAAATACAGGTATAAAAAGGAACTCCAGATATTTATCTTTATGAAATCTAATAACGTTTTTGAATACAGCATTTCAATTTTAAATGTCCCAACCAGTCACCACACTGATTTGTGGAGGGAAATTTACAATTTCTGTAAGTAAATGCATGTCTCTTAACTTTGGCTAAGGTAAGATTCTAGTTCCTGCTCCCAGAACCAGACTACTTTTTATTTCAAAAACTTTATGACCTGATAGCACAAAACTGGCCCAGAAAATCTTCCTATCAAGTTATTCCACCTACTAGGCTGAAATCAGAGGTTGTTCTTGCTTATTCTCACCTGGTAATACAGCCCTCTCATTCTGGGCCAGCATTTCAACATAAGGTTGTGCAACATGGGTTTAAACCTAAAGGCTGTGTAAAACCTAGGGCCCAGGTGCTTTCCCTTCTGTCTGTATCTCAAGAGTATCCTGGAGAAGGTACGCAGCAAGGCACCATCAAGTGTTGTTCAATGGCCACACACTCATAACTGCCATCGCATCCATGTAGTGGCACATTTGTGATGTGGACCATACTTGCTCCATAAACTGGATTCTATGGGGTATTTTGTAAACAGAATGATAATATTGATGAGGCTTTGAGCAACCTGGTCTAGTGGAAGGTGTCCCTGCCCATGGCAGGGGGGTTGGAACTAGATGTTTGAAGTCCCTTCCAACACAAACCATTCTATGATTCTACGATATTCAGAAAATCAGATATCCTTTGATGCTTGGAGCAGAGGACTGTGCTCAGTTACCAGCTTTAAGTGTAACCACCTAAAATCTCCATTCACGTTTATAGCAAAGCCAGAATTTTGCATATGCTATAGAATAACTTGAAGGATTACTCAGTAATAGTTGTATACAATATTGGTTAAGTTAGTAAGCAGCTGTCAAGTCATCTACTGGGTATGAAAGGACAGGCAACATTGTCAAGGCAAAGCTATTTGGCAAAATAGCTATTGCTTATGTTATACAACAGTGTTGAAGAGAGAAAAGTGAGAGTACCAGAAGACAAAGAGAGAATTATGTGGAGGAAAACTTACTAATTCTCTTAGTCACAGTGGACCTGACTCACCACTGAATCACTTCAGCAGTGTGCCAGGGCAAATGAACCATTTTCAATGGGGTTTACACCAGCATAAATGTAGTGTAATGTTTTGAATCAATCCTTCTCCTCATCTTCTCCTTACTGGATTCATTTATCATCCCACTAGACACCAAGAATCAATCATGTGAAGTGTTCAATACATGCACCTGTGGCATTACTTACAGCTTCAGCTGTCTCACATGTACAGTTATTTCATATTGTCTTGGTTCTGGCTCATCCCACTGTACTCTGCAGAGCCTTGAGACTTCCCACCCACATTTGAGTCATTTTTACTGCCTCCCACACACTCTTTATTCTTCCAGGTATAAAGTGCAGCTCTAATGGCCCAACAGGGATGTTGATTTCAGAAGGATAGTAACTCACTATATACTGGACTTCTTGAAGGAGAAGCTTCTAATACATGCAGGAGAAAAAAAAAATAATTTAAAACCCCTATAGGGAATAATTAAGCAAAGAAAGACTAGGAAAGAAAATCAGCACTATAACAACTGTAACCTCATTCTGTAACACTTACAAATAAGTTCTAAATCAGGAGCGAATACAGCCCTGCCACAGTCAGTCAAAATCTGGAAAAAGCAAATATTGCATTTTTTTCTACAGATTTTGGTACATGATCTTGCAAACCAAAATAGTCTGTCATACCTAAAATCACTGATTTTGCACTCAGTTGCTTCTGTTATGCAATGAGTGATCTCCCCCTTTTGTCTTTCTCTTCTCAGCTCTGCAAATTTTTCTTGCCACCCACTGAGACTGGGAGAGGCTTCTGTTTTCCATTTGCTCTACAACCTCCTTCATTTCTTTTCCTCTTTTCTCTCCCACTCCTTAAAACCCATTTATGGGCCAAGATAAGCTGCAGCAGGCTCTCACTTCTGCCATCCTGATAGGGGAGAGAGAGTGAAGCAGGAGAAAGATGACTTGCAGACATATCCTCCTTCCTTTTTGCCTTCACAGCTGTGGATTTAGCCCACCCATTTCAGATGGGAAGAATGAAGCTGCAACCAACACCAAACAGCCCTGGAGAGGCAGCATGATTTACAGGAGGAAGCCAGCACAGCTCTTTTCACACTGTTCATGGTGATCCAGGCTGCAAACATTTGAGGACAGAAGCTGTCTCTCATTCTGTGCCTGAATAAAGGACTGATATTTTTGATCCCCAAATTTAGCTGGGACTGGAAATGCTGCTCTCATATGCAGAACTGGCATTAACAGTCCTTCCTGAAAGTAGGAATTTGCTACTTTCAGACTCATCCACCTATTTCCAGTTCAAGGTACCGTTCAGAAGTTCTTACTGGGGGGGGGGGGGGGGGGGGGGGGGGCAAAAAGAGATCTGAAAAAGTACAAAAATGCTGAAATTAGGAGAATGAAAAAATCTTAAAGATACAAGAAATGGGTCAGGTAGGCTTCTTTCCTGCTATTAGCAGACACACTGAGCCATTGTCTCATGGGCCAGAGCATCCTGGAGATACTCTATCAAGTCCCTAAGTGCACTTACTGCTGCACTACTGTCATGGTTACGAGACAGCTGGAAGGAGGTGTCTGTGTGTTGGCTGGATCATGGGTAGGTACAGGGCACTGCAGACCAGTGGTCTGGCTGACTGTTGCATGTCCGAGGCATGAGTCAGAAGACCAGCAGAAATAAAAGAAATTACACAGTCATAGGATGAGGAACTGAAGACATTCACAAAGCTTCACGCTGCCAAAATATTCAAATGGTAGCAACCATTATTAGATAACAGTGCATCACCACAGCAACACATCGCTTCGAAAGGCATTGTAACCAGCGTCCTGGACACTGTTTGTGTCTGAGGCTCAGAAGGTATCAAGGGGACTACTGGAATCACTGCTTTGATGCTTGCATTAATCCATTAAGATAGTTCAAGATAGTTAACCAGTACTAGAGTTTTGCAAAATGGGAAAAGGCAGTGGACACCACTCACCTGTCTGCCAGGCTCAAGAGTCAAACTATGCACTAAAATTCTAATACATACAAACCCACATAGCCACAATTGCACAGCAGCACTACTGGGGACTTTTTCCATACATATGAGAGAAAGCCTGAACAGAAAAGCAAGCAAGAAACTGAAAAAACCCAAAAAACACCCCAAAACCAGCCATAGTCATTCTATCTATCAACCAGTTTCCCTCAAATTCTGAACTTCTCTTTTGTGTTTTTCAGAAACAGTTTGCAGACACCCTTACTTTGCTAAATAATTAATGGGCTTAAGCTGTCAACAAATGCTACTCTGTGTTCCTCCTCAATAAACTTAAAAACTGATTTACAGGGTAAAAACAATGCAAACAATTCCTTTTAATATGCACTGTTTTTTCCTGACATGTCAACAATTGTGACTTTTTGACAGTTCAGACAATAAATAGGGATAAGTGTAGCTCTATCCCTCTGGAGAGAAAAGGTGGTTGAAAAAACAAAAAGGATGTGAGTGGGAGAAAGACAAGTTGAATATATGTAAACCAATGCAACTAGGCTAAAGAAAAGGCTAAAAGCTAAGGTCAAAAACATTTGCATTGCTATTTATATGCTTGTTGATAGTATTTTTTAATGAGGTCTGTTTTAAAGTAGAAAGTTTAAATCAACTATCAATTGACATCCAGCCAAGTTCAGATAATATATTAACCTGCCTTTGAAAACCAGCAGCCCCACATGAATGCAAGTGGCACCAAAACAGAGACCTTTCCCAAGCTGCAAAATGCCCTGCATCTCTGCAAACATTATGCATTGAATGTGCTAGTTAATGTTTCCTACCTTAGATGGTTTCCTTTTGCAAGAGCTAATGCTGATTTATATAGATGTATCTTTTCCAACAGTTTTCCTTCTTCTCTTGTGACAGAAGAAAACTGGCTTAGAGAGCAGTTTCTAACTGAAGATTAGTACTGACACTTGGATCTTTCCGCTGCTCTGACAGCCTTCGCAAGGCTGCCCATGCTACTCGAAATCCTTCCTTCGTAACGACGGACCCGCTTTTATTGCACGTTTCAGTATTAATGCCTATATTATAAGCTGCTCAAGTACCTTTCACACATCACTAGCTTTTGTTGTTAGCAAAACAGCAGGGCAACAGACATGTCAGAATGAACCATTCTTCCACACTGCAGGAAGAAATCTGTACACCCTGCTGTAAAGAATTAGTCTCGTCTCTCTGCTGCACCGAGACTTTTGCAAAAGGAAAGGCAATTGATTTACAAAGTAGATGTGGCTGCAAACAAAAGTGGCTCAACCCTAGGGCAAAGCAAAAAACAAATTACAAAAAAATAAAAAAGGAAGATTCATGTTTTAATTAATAAGTCACTGAGGTATAAGTGGCATTTAATTGACATACAAATAATTGACATTTCTAGTCTCATTCCTGTTTAGTGCCTACTGCATTTGTTCCCTTAAAGTAACATATGGTTATGATGAGTAGATTTAAAAAAAAAAAAAATATTGACTATGCTTTTCTAGACGTTTACACAAACATGTAAACCAGAAAAATGTTAACCCTTTCTTCCCCCACATATACTGAGTGCCACACTGCCATGTCAGAATGTCAGATACAGCAGTTGTACCTACCCTTATGTTTAGAAACTGAAACAGCCATTTTCACCCATGCTTGTAGGGTACATTTACACCACAACCACGTAGCTGTAAATCATGGGTCAGTTCTAAATAGAAGTCTAGTCAAGTGCTGAAAATACCCACCAGAGCTTACAGAAGTGGTTTGGCTGCGTGTAAATAAGCCTCAAGAGACCTTTCCAAAAGCGCAACTTCCAATGGGCTACACATCCAAAACACCAGCTACTAGTGGCGGAGATCCAGTTCGTTCATCAGCTACCCGCACAGTTGGAGGCCTGCTAAGAGGCAACCAAGTCTGGCCATCACTGGGCTGTAGTTGCCTAACCAAGCAATCACACCTGACCCCCTCACAGCCTATTCCACATCTGCCATCACAACAACCCCAGGAGGTTATCTTCAGATATGAACCCTTCCTCTAACACCATCATTAGCTGAAACAGCAGATGAAGAGAACCTCCACACACCAAGTCATACATTGCTACAGGCTGTCAGTGTTAACAAAGCCACAGAAAAAACCCACATTCAGCGCAAGACAAAACCAGCGAAAGCACTTTCTTTAGAAACAGTGGAAGGGGCTACTAACACTTCACAAGGTTGTGGGGAGGCATCATCTGAAGTACAATGTCCACCCATGCTGAGAGAAGATGGTTCCAGGTGGGAATGGTGAGAAGGCGTCACCAGAAGAGCCTGGAGATGACTTTCTGAGCAGATAATTTCTCTTATGCAGCTTTGCAAAACAAAAATTGGGAGGAACTACGACTGTTTGCTATAAATTCTCTTTAGAGTTCATCAATTAAAGGAGAGAAGATCAAAAAAGCTAAAAATCAATCGGTATCAGAGTTAACAACCATACAGAGACTACTTACAGACAGTTTGGTAGAACTGGGTTTCTAAATACCAGATATTAAAGAAACCCAGGCACGTCCCCAGGAGGAGTCCTGGCTGTCCCAAAGTTCCTTCACACACCTCAACAGCCTTCCAAGCCTCTGTATGGCTTGTTGTGTGGGAAGGACCAGGAGGCAGGGCACCCTCCTCTGCCTGCTCCAAACAAAACACTGCTAGAAGACTGATTAAAGCTCATGAAACAAATGAAAAGTGCTTGTTTGACGGAAAGGGCTTTGTATCAGGCTCTGAATTGTCATGCAAATATTTCTATATTTTTAGAAAAAAGGCAATTACACTTATTCTGTCTATTTATACGATATGCTTATTAGCACAAGTTGTGATTGTAATTAATAAATAACTGCTTGTGATTAAAAAAAGCCAGAATTTTTAGTGCCGAATGCAGAGAAATAGATTGCAACATGACAAAATGGAAATGGCTGGTCATAAAAATCAACAGCTTGTTATTTTAAAACGTGTTTATTTTCTGCGTTATTGCATGATTTTAGCTATTGTTGGATTGGGAACAGAGCTATAGCATAAGCACTAAACTAAACCCTTTTTCTCCCAAAAGGTTTTCAGTGGCACTACATTTTAAGTCAAACTATAAAGCAAACTCCAGCCACCTCTTGCCCCCCATTTAAGGTGGTAGGTTTATCAATATATATGGTCAGATAGCAATTTCTACGAGAGGACTCATGTTGCATTAAACAGCACTCCGTACGCTTCATGAGCAAAGAAAACTTTGCCCATAAAAGCACTGATGAGCACGGTTTTTGTAAAAAGAACAGCTCAAGTGTTGCCTTTAAAAGCAATAGAAGAATTTATGGTCTCCATCAATTAGCTGCTCAGCTCCTTTCATAGCTTTTCCAGTACAAGTTCCCTGGGAGACTGGGGGCAAGCCAAGGTGGACTGGAGGGGAAGAAAGGAACAAGAAAAGAATTATAAACAGAGCTATCCTGTGTTTAAGTCCATTTACTACATGGAATGAATCTGTTCCTCAGAAAATGGGCTGAAGGAAGAATGTAAGTAACTAAATCATCACTGTATTTTGCTGGAAACCTACAAAGACAGCCATATTTTTTTAAGTTATCAGTAACTCACACTAGTTGACTCTTCCCTCCACCCCTGCTGAATAAACACTTAAAATTAACAAGTGTTGGAAAGGGAGACAGTATTATAAAATCTGGGCAGAGAATAATTGTGGAAGCAGCTGTCCTCCTGACATTATCACAGAAATCAGACATGGAAAAAATCCTATTAGGTCATATAGTCCCTCTCTTTGCCACTGCAGGACTGATCCCTAATGTAGATTTTTCCAGTGCCTTGTCCAATCTTGTTTTAATACTATCTAAGTGATAGCTTCCAGCAGGTCCCTTGGGAGACTATTCCTCTGCCTAGCAAGTATTACTGTCAAGATTTTCCCTCACTTTATTAGCAATTTTCCCTATTATTTCTGTGTATCTCCAGATTATATTCAAGATGGTAAAAAGAAATACTGAGGTTTGGAAAAGTGTTTCAGCATTACAGACAATTCCACAAAATCCTCCTACAATGAAAACCAGCCATGGCAACTCTCAATTTTTTTTCCGTCCTCCTGACCAGGAGATATACAAACATATCAACAAACTGTCCGACCACAAACACACAAAGTTTGATACCAGACAGAGGGAAGAGATCAGCCCCAATTCCAAGCCTTTTAACAAGTCCATCTGCTGCAGACAAACAACAAATAACCGCATTAACTATGCATACAGTCTCTGCATTCTTTCAAATCTGTTTGCTTACATCACAACTTTTAGTTTAGCTTCCTAATGAATTGAGGTGTGTGTGCTACCTCCTCATCTGCTCTCCACAGTCAACACTGAAACTCAACGGCCATTTAAAGCGATCCCTTACAGAGATCCAAAGGCTCATGGAAATCACAAGCTGATCAACATGGAAGGAGCCTCACACAGCGGGTCACCTCTTGACCATGTAAGCAGGCAGAGGAAATGCAAAGAAAGCTCTCGAGATATTTCATGGGGAAAAAGAGGGGATAGGAGAAGGTATTTTGGGACACGTCATGAGGGACAGGACCTATTGTGCCAGCAGAATGCTAGGACACGTACCCATATTCAAGCTTTGTTAGTTTTGCTGCACACAAAACAACAAATTGTTTTATACAACCTTACGTAAAGGAAGTTATAGACCATGAAGTGTCCAGGTGCAAACGCACACTAAACAAAAACATCATCTAGAACTACTATGGCATAAGTAATTAGTCAGAATAAAATTCCTACAACACCTTTAAAGAATTAATTTTTATCAAGTTTGTTATTTGGTCCATCTACAACAAAACCAAGGAACTCGTCCCCTGTTCAGTACACTGACACCAAGCAGTTAGAAGAAACAGATGTGCCCCAGGTACCACACATTCAACTCAGTACTATGACTCTGCAAATCTTTTTAACTTCTTTTTCCCTTTTCATCATCCACAGAGACAGTAAGGACCCAGTTCTTAATCACATCGCACCACATGCTATTGTTTAACCATACTGCGGGTAAAATATTACCAAATAAAGAGCATTTTTTACAGCTATTTCAAGACAAGAAGCAGGACAGAAAAACACAATATTGTGAAGCCAAAAGTCAGTACAGAAATTGGAGCTAGTGCTCTTCTCCCATCTTAGTATTAATCACTTCCTGTAACCTGCTATGCCTAAGTGTACCCCCATTTTGCTATAGCTTTGACCATGACACTCCTGTCTCTGCATTCATCTCTCTCTTCTTTATCGCATCAGATGTAAGTTAATTATCTTCACCTTCAAAGCTCAACCCCTCTTACCACCTTTCATTCAGTATCAAAGACTGACATCTCTGAAAACAGGAAACAGCTTCCACTGGTCACCTCTTACGTTTTTGAAGTTTTTTTAGTGTTTTCTTCTCGTTAGCCTCTTGCACTTGAAAGAGCTGCCTGTAAAAAGTGAAAAAGCTGCCTCTATACTCTTTCAGATCTTTTATTAGAAGTCTGTTTTCTGAGATGTCTGTAAAAACATTTGATAATGTAAAAGCCTCCCATGCCTAATCCTAACTCCATATCACAACATCTAGTATGGGCTCACTGTTTTCTTTCCACTTGCTTCTCAGTTCCTACCCAGCTATAGTTGTTCACCTTGTGGATAGTTAAGTCTTTGTACAACTCCTAGAAGATCTTTCTCTGGTGGAATGCCACCTTTGGAAGCTCGTTTGGAACTTCCCCAGGCTTTCTTAACTAGTGAAGAGAAAGGAGCAAACTGAGCAACCTGGAGAACTTCTTTGTAACTCCAGTACTGCTAAGGCTTCACAATATACAGGGAAAGGGCAGAAACAAAAACTGGATAATCGATGACATTGAAAGGATAACAATACACTTAGATCCAAGGATAAATTCTATTCAGATCAAAGGAAAATATTAATTTCTGACCCTGGGTCAGTTACGTGCAAATCTCTTGCATAAGGCATAAGCATGCACCTACACCAAACAGCCTCCTTGCTTTTTAGAACAACTCAAAAACATCCCTGCAACATAGCTCATTTCTGAGTGCAAAAATACATTTCACATTATTCATTTCAGTTTTTCAACAGCTTCAGCCTAACTCTGGGGAACATAAAACAGAATCAAAAAGCAGGAATTTAGCATAAGGATTAAAATGTGCCCGATAACCCATTCACTTATTACTTCTGCTACCTGAACATTCTGCAGTACCACAAATAGCCATTTAGGAAGTGTGTGCATCATCAAATCATTAACAGAAAAAAAAAAAAAGAATCCTAGAAAACGTTCCTAGTATTCATAAAAGTAACATTCAACTGTTGCATTAACAGCCATTTGTCAGCATACTACTGCACCCAAAATAGCAAGTGTCCTTCTACACTTTGAGACGCGTTTGAATGACAGGTTGTCCTTACCTCCAGCACTCTTCCTGTGATATACTTTTCACAATTGTCACATCTGATACCAAACTTTGCATGATAGTCCGTTTCGCAGTATGGAATGCCATCCCTAGGGAAGAACAGGCCATACAGTGATCATTTTACATAGGCTTACAGGTTTACTGTGAGATTATACAACTAAAATTTGTTGACGCTTCAACGCTTCATAGGGTGTTTACAGGCTTTCCCACCTCCTAGATATTTGTATTTATTAATTTTTATTAGAATTGAATAGTTAATGAACTATTACAGCTTTTTTGAGACTACCATGATCCCACTTTCCTGCTTTGTTGCTGAATTCAACCATCATCTCTCCCATTGTCACAACGCTCAGTGTCTGAGACCCTCACACCATTTGTTTTGATAGTGTTACTCATTAACTTCTTCTACCTGTTTCCCCCTCTTTGGAAAAAGTATTATTTCTACATATTACTCTTTCCCTCTTTATTTAGCATCTAATTGACCTAAGATACATATCATCTAATATATATATCATCTAACCTTTTAGCTTAGACTGCATGGAGTAATTTCTCAGTTGAGTATCTTGACTGCAAGATACTTGATAAGCAAGTCCAGGCAAGAATTTCAGGCAAGAATGTCACAGATTAACCATCTCAGGAATCTGATCCATAGAAGCCAGTAATGGCTTCAAGAATTCAGTCTGAGCAGCAGAAGAGAGTATGTTCATGCATGATGTGATGGTGAAATAACTGCTCACAAGTGATTTAAAATAATGTGCAATTTAAAAAGAAGAAGAATAAAAATAGGAGTCAGCTTTGATTCTAAAATATCAGAACCAGAATACTATGGGATATTGCTCTGAAATGAACCTATTTGTTAATTTTACATTTAGATCACAATTTTACAAAGTTGTACAATTAGACCACTAAACCAATGTATGAAAATAAATTGCTTTAGAGGAAACTGGATACTCTTAAAGTGCAAGGTAAACACAGTTAAATACGTTTAGTGTGTTAGGCTAAAACAGCCTGTGATCAGTCAGATTTATTACCAGAAGCATAATTTTACTGGACATTTCCCTAGAGAAACACAAAAATTCATTTTATAGCATACAAGTTGGATTGCTTAGAGACTAACCTCTAAGTTATCACAATAATTAATTTAATTAATTGAAGACAGGATGTTTCTTCCCTGCAATTATTTTGTTTGGCATTTAGCTTTTTTAAAAAAAGTTTTCACAATAACTATATCTTTAAATTTATGAGGTTTTTAGTATTAAATAACAAGCAAAAAAAAAAAAAAAGCACTACACCAAAATACAGCAGAGTAGCATAATATTTGAGATAATGCAAAACCTTATTTAAGAACACCCTTTTATCAAATATTGTTTTTCCAGTCCAAGCTGTGAAATTATATGTTATACTTGTATTAATCTAAATCCAAAGATCTGTTGAAAGTCAGTGGGACACCGGTTCTGAAACTCCATCATCTCTGGGCACTGGTGATTGAGCTACTTAGCTGTTTAGGAAAATCTCATCATATCAACACACTTCTCTGAAGCAGAAATTAATCCCAGGTGCCTTGGCCAGTGAAAGCCCTATATCTCACCAGACTGATAGGAGTGTTGACACGGGACTTGGTCTGCATGTGTGCTTTGTGCTGCCTCTCATTGCTGTCATCACATTCAGTCCAAATCTGACAGCACGAGGGTCTGGAGCAGTGCAAAAGCATGATATGTGCCTCCTTAATGAGCTTTTCGGTAACATTTTTGCTTATGCGAAACACATGGAAAGGATAATATCTGCTTGTTCAAATTACAGAGTCACATAGCGCAAAAGTCAAACATCGATAACTAAGGGCGTATCTATGGGGCTTTGAAGCATACTCTACCCACTGCCTTTCTATAGCATAGCTGCTATGTCAAGTCCCATTCCAAGTAAATGGACAAATTTGACTTCTACTTTTCTTCACTCCATTTTTTCTGCTTTTAATACAATTTAGATAATAATTTAGATCATAATCGCTAATCTTTTATATATCTCCAAATATACATAAACAAGAACTAAAGGATATGCAGCACTAAAATAATTATTTGGTATCAAAAGAATTCTGAAAACAAGTGAAAATGCTCCTCAACTTACTTGCTGATGTACTCTGCATTCAGTAGCTTGCCACATGTATTGCACTTAAAACAGCCCAAATGCCAGTGTTTGTCCAAGGCAACCAACGACTGCCCGTTTTTTATTTCCGAGCCACAGCCCCCACAGTCTGCAAGAGAAAAAAACAATATGAGTGGATCACACGCTTTACATGGCCATGCAACAATACTGGTGACTGCAGTACAAGGATCCATCGGTGTCCTGGTAACAGCTCGTGCAGGTTTGAAAGCTTGCTGCTGGCAGCTCACTGACAGACAACAGGTGGTGCTGACCTAATGTTGTCCTCACATTGCTAGAAGACACGAACCATTCAAAGAAAAAACTAATAACTTAGGTTTTCTAGTGACTTAGGTTTTATTTTAATTCATTTATACTGTGTTTAAAAGATACAAAGTTGTGCTGATTAAATTTTCAAGCACCACAAATCAGCCCAATAAAATTAATTTTAAAGACTTACAAGTCATGAAATTAAACCAAATAATTGATCCATCATATTAGACTTCACTTCTGGGTCTGAAAGCTTTAGTCAGTCCAAAGTTCCTTTTGCAGCTGTGCTAAGCTGAAATTCTGATGTGAACTTCTGTAACTAGGAAAAATATACCAATACTTGAGAGGCATTACAAATTCCTGAGTAGTACTGACACTGCAACATGTGAAAGTGACGGCTAGCTACATATTTATTATTTAGAGAAATTCACTTATATAAAGCTCAAAAAAGTTGTAAGAAAAATTAAATGCAAAACATGTCATAACTGGATAACATAAGGCAGACTATGTTGGTTAAACAGGCTGTATATGAAGTAGCTATACTCCCCTGAAAATGTAATGGGGGACAAGACATTTTTGGGGTTGGATTGCTTTTTGGTTGGTTTTTTTTTTTTTTAATGATAGATTCTGTTGACTGTGGTAGTAAAAGCCAAATTCACTCAGCTTCCATGCCAAAAATCCACCAGTGAGGGGCTCTGTTTAGAAAAGCTACACTGACATGGGATTTGAACCTGGTTTTCTGTATTCTAAATGAAACCTCTCTTACCCTATAGTGTCTAGCTCTCATTCACTCTTCACTCTCTACAGATTCTAAACTACATATAATGAAAATTTAAAAATGTTAAATTGGTCAGAATATGCTGAAAAATAGAGATAAACATCAGGAATAAACTTATTCTAGTATCAGTATTTCAGTAACCCTTCTAAATCCCTATATGATTAAATTTTCCATCTTATGTGAAAACATGTTGGATTTTTTTTTTTTAGGAATTCTTCAAGTATACCAACAATGTGCTAGAAAAAAGACAAGTGCTGAAAGACGTTTGAAGAGTCATTTAGAGACGTCAGAAAACAAAGACAGTATCTTGCATGAAAAAGAAAGACCCAGAAAAGCATTAAAAAAGATTCATCTAGTTATTAAGAAAGAACTTCAAACATAGGATCTCATTAAAAGATTTAAACAGTCCTCTTAAAAACTTTCAGATTGAAGATTCTATTTAGTTGGTTATGTGACCCTAATAAGACGTTGTTAGTGCAATTGTACATGTTTAATTTCTGAGCAAACAACAATAAAGGATAGTTCTTATTTTCCTTGAGTGGATTTGGAATGGATTAAAGCAGTAATAATATGTCTCTCTAATATCACCCTGTAGAGCACCAATATGTGGAAACAAGCCCAGCACAAAAGCGTGTGCACCACTGACCAGAACATTGGAGTTTTGCTAATAAGACAGAACATTTGGGTGTGTGCTTGGATTTAGTCCCACAGTAAATACTGCAGTATCTATTCTTTAACTGCAATCAGAATTTCTTTTTTGTGATCTCCCCTGCACCAGGGGATTTTCTGGTAATCTAATTTAATCTCACTGCTTGAGGGTTTATTTCACAAATTTAATACAACACTGTGTGCACGGATGTCATTCACCTTTCATCTGGATTAAGCTTGGGTGAGCCAAAATGCAGCATTTTCTGAGCTATCTTTTATTCCTAACTGCTGTTTTCTCTGTTAAATTCCAGATAATTAAAAACAAATATTGTGGTTGCTATGCCAACACTGCCTATTGATGCAACATCCTTGTCTTCCTGTCTTGGAGGCAGCATCCTTTGGTGACTCACCTAATTTCAACCAACAACTCTGCAGAACACATCAATTTGCTGCTACATGTTGATATTCTTCCCTGAGTACTCTTTCAGCATCAACACTGACACAAGAGGTTTTCACATCTAGTGCTTTATAAAAGAAACAAAACAGGTAGCTAGGTATTCAAACAAAAAAAAATTCAAGGACACAGGCAAAAAGCAAATATTTGACATTCTCCATTTCTTTCAAATGTAATGTATAAAGGAGGTCAAACCCAAACCGTCAGGAGAGACAGTGATGTTGGGAGCTCAATGAGTCCCAAGAGATGTCCTGAAAGCATTCTTGAGCTCAAGTCAGAGATAAAGAGGCTGACAAGTAACATACATAGTACATATCAAGCAGTTCTGAGCCAAGTGCAAAACCAGTGTAACAGTGGGTCAACAAATTACTCTGTCCTTGACTCAGCTTGCTTGAATTCATGGGGTTTTATGTACTAATGTTCTTTCATAATAAGAATTGTTAATTTAAAACAATAAGGTCTTTTCCAAAAAGACTGTTGTTGAAACAAGGAGACACTAATGCCATTTATTGGCTTGTGTAATATGTAGCATAACTACAGACAGCCATTCTGGGCTTTCCATTTTCCAGTTCAACCAATATGCCTCTGACACTGCTTATTTATTCCTCAAACACTGCAGGTACTTGGAAAAGAGCTGTTGTAACACATTACTCTCTCACATATTACATATTAATGTGAATGTTTCCTAAATTCTTTATTATGTTTTTAGATATTTTTTTTTTTATATTGTCATTGGTCAGACTCTGACATATCCTGCTACATATACATGTATACATGTCCATGTATTTGCAGCTGCAGTACTTCCCACTGACCCATCAAATCTCTATTCCCCATATCAAGGAAGAATTATACCATTGCTACCCAGTTTCCCAAAGCCCATGAGCTCTGCAGCTTCTGGGTCTGCTGGTTGCTGCATATCACCGTGAAATCAGAAGACGCTGTCCTGCAGCAACACTGCAAGACACAGGAAAAGGAGTGAGGAGGAGATGGACACACTCTACACAGATAAGCAAGATATTTATCTGGGATCCAGATATCTGGGCTGCATCAAAAGAATTGTGACCAGCAGGCTGAGGGAGGTGATTCTCCCCTTCTACTCTGCTCTTGTGAGACCCCACCTGGAGTTCTGCGTCCTGCTGTGGGGCCCCCAACATAAGAAGGATATCGACCAGTTCGAATGAGTCCAGAGGAGGGCCACGACGATGCTCAGAGGGCTGGAGCACCTCTGCTATGGGAACAGGCTGAAAGAATTGGTCTTGTTCAGCCTGGAGAAGGCTCTGGGGAGACCTTATAACACCTTCCAGTACCTGAAGGGGGCCTAGAAGAAAGCTGGAGGGGGACTTTTTACAAGGGTCTATTGTGAGAGAACAAGGGGTAATGGGTTTAAACTGAAAGTGGGGAGATTTAGATTGCATATAAGGAAGAAATTCTTCACAGAAAGGGTGGTGAAGCACTGGCAGAGGTTGCCCAGAGAAGCTGTGGATGCCCCATCCCTGGAAGTGTTCAAGGCCAGGCTGGATGAGGCTTGGAGCAACCTGGTCTAGTGGAGGGTGTCCCTGCCCATGGCAAGGGGGTTGGAACTAGATGATCTTTAAGGACCTTTCCAACCCAAACCATTCTAAGACTCTATGATCCTTGCAGTATCATGACGAACCAGATATGGACCTCAGATTGCTCTTTAAGAAGCCATGGTATCTATCCGCTCACCTCCATCACTATCTCATTTGAGAAACAAGGCTGGTGAGTCTGAGGTGAAGACCAAATCAAATTATTTTAGAAGTCCAGACTATAGTGTTGCACATACCCAGGTTTGAAACAAGACTCTCATCTGAATCCATCAAAACCTGTAGTAAGCAAGATTCCTTCATTTCCAATGAGTTTTAAAGCCGACCTGTATTTGAGGCTTAAATACTTGCATCTGTATTCAGAGATCTTGTTCAGAAAAAACGCTAAACTTTTCTTTTCTAAGGTTAGGTTTTTCCCCAAAGATATACTTCCAGTGGTGTTTGAGGCAAGCAGTTTACTGCAGTTTGCACTGGGGAGGCTTGGTGCACCAACCTGAGAGCACCGGGGAAATGCAACACTCCAAAAAATCATCTCTCTCTAAGGTGTGTGCGTGTGTGTACAGAGAAAGGGAATGTAAGTACATTAAAGGATTCTGTATCACAGGTAATCGAATGAAGTTGTTCTGTCAGTACTCAACCAGGCAAATAATTTCCATTAAAGTCAAAGCCACTTTTCCCATATGACAAGGAGGCAAATAGATGATAGGCCATTAAATTAGGCTTCAAGATGGCTGAGGATGAACCATCTTGGAATAAGTGAGAAGAGAAAGTACCTAAGAGAGAAAGCCATCCCCTCCCCAAAAGAACAGCATTAGCAAGAGGAATCAGCATAGTGTCTCCCACTGCATTCGCACAGCAGCTTTTGCCAACAAACTGGAGACAGAAGACAGTGAAAACTTCTTACAGAAGAGAGATGTGGGGAAAAAACAAAGAAAAAAAAAGGCATAAATTTCTTCTTGAAGTGAGCTGGATTCCTTATATACAAAAAGCAATCTATCTTCCTCAGCCATGCCAAACCCAGCTCGATGCGATATGATAGTCATTAAAAATATTTCTATCTTTGCTATTTAATTGAATTGCTGTTGATGTTTAACTACATGTAAGTGATGGATGTATGTTAAAGCATGGCAGCTCTCTGTGAACAAATCAGCAGAGGAAGAGAGTTCAGAGCAACAATGCCACTCTATGATCTGCTGCAAAAAACATGTCATGAAAATACCACACTCCTCCTCTGCAGCGCTTGCATCTTCTGTTAGTACACAAGTATACCGGGGTCAAGGCAGATGTCCCTCCTGCCACGTTAGGATACATTAACCCTCCCTGTCTGGCATTCAGCCACATCACTGATATTTTCTGAAGCAAACCTGGAACACTTAGAAATAATTAAATATCATGTTGGATTTAATTTTAGCTGCAGTTGGACTAAATCCTCAAAAATATTAACATCTATGTTATGTCTTTCTCCAAATAATTTTATTTATTCCAGTTTTAATGAAATGTTCTGGGAGGGTCTGTGTATTGTTAACTCTTTAATGGTACCATTTGTGTTTCTTTCTAATATCAGACTTCTTGGAAAACTGTCATATACTTTTTTGCATGACTATATTACATTTCTTGACATCTTTTAAGCAGCATAGCAGTAAAAATTCCAATTAAACATACGAGTGTAAAATTGTGTTCTTTAAACCTGTGCTGATTAAGAAGTAACAACAGAAAAGGACAGAAACCCCTACTTACTTCTCAGGTTCTGTACAGGGAAAGAGCCGGTGCTGCTGGAAGGGGGCAGGGAACATTTCTGGCAGATGCACTCCTTCCCATTAAAAGTTACCCGGTCACCCGCAGGGAAAGGCAGCCTACAACAGAGGAAGGAAAAGCATACAGGTTACAGTCTCATGACTTTATCAAAATCAAATATCTTCCCATAAAGGAACTGATTATTACTCTGGTTTCTTTTTCTCTACTTCCCCAGTTCTCATTCATGATTTTTCAGCCACTTGGAGGTTAAAGTATCGCAGGGACATATCAAACAGACAATTGCAAACTCAGATGTTACAGCTACTTAGAAAACAGTAATATCTAAATATACAAAACCACACTGAGCATTCAAGTCCAAATCCTTGTGTATCTAAGAAATGTAGTATCAGCAAGGGTTGATCACTAACGGGACCAGTTACAGAATGAAAATAAAAATGGCATTACAGTGAGGAAGTACAGGCAAATGCAGCTGCTTCTATGTTGTTAAAATGCTCCATGAGAGTGATGACTTCCATACATTAAAAAAACAGTACTTGTCCTCCCACCATTGATCATATCAAACTCCCTCTCTTAATCTATACACTCAGAAAGCAAATGTCAATGAACTCTCATAGGAGAAAACACATCCCAGTTATAAAAAACAAAGTGTCTACGTTACTTGTTTACTCTACTCAACAACAGACTGCCTTACATTTAATTAAATACTTCCTTTTTATCAATGTCCTTAAAACAAAAAGCTTTCTGCTGTAAGCTTTCCTGTCTGGGCATAGAAACTACTGAGGCTTTTTCCTCTAAGAGGACCAGATGGACAAATCGCTTCATAATGCAGCAAAAGATGGTGAGGATTTAGCAACACATTTCACTCCACCCAAAGCTCATGTCCAACTAAATCCCAAGAGAGCTATCAAAACATGGCTGAAGTGGCGCACAAACATAACACAAGCCTTCTGCCTCATAGTGAAGTCTGTCTGATCATATTAATTCATTAACATTCCCCTAAAACTCTGCATGACAGTCCCCCACAAACACTATCAAATTCATACCAATTGAGAGATTGTCTGCACTACAAAAGTTGCACAGATGCTTATTATTTTGCTCCCTACAACACCCAAGAATAGCTTATTACCCATTTGTGTTACGCTTCAAAGAAAATTTTTATTACTGAAAAAGAGAACAAAAGCAATGCTGTCCTTTCTTTCTAAAGAATGTTACTAAACTCTATTTTAAACCAGCTAAATAAGCATTCAACACTGTCATCCATTTTGGACCACAGGCAATGCTTCAAAGATGATGAAGACACATGGAGTTTAAATATTCTTGTATCTTTGGATATCTGATAATCAATTCTGCTTTTCACCTTTTCTTTTTTATCCTTCCCTACTGATTTAATACTCTAAATACTTGCTACCTTCTTACTTACCTAAAGTTAAGATAAGGAAAAATATTTTGTGGAAATACCCTGTAAAATTGTCCTGCTCTTTGACACAAGTAAATGTTGCATGTGTGATTCTGGTACAAACAGGCCCAATGCCATGTTAGGACAGTCCCAGGAGTGTTACATTTCCACCTGTTCAAGAGAGGAGTTTGTACCACAAATTTTACCCAATAGCATGATCAGAAGAAAACAGTCTGTCCCAAATCGCAGCAATCCAGCAGCAGCAAGCTCCTGTGTTATGTAGTTTTAAAAAGAAAAGTTTGGTTTAGGTCATAACTGCTATTTGCAATGGATTTTTATACTGCTTTAAGTCACGGAGCCTTCTAATATATAGAATAATAAAAAGGTTTCATGAACATCACAGAACTGTTGAGGTTGGAAAGGACCTGTGGACGTGAAAATATATTAATTTGAATAAAAATTACCAAATGTGATATACTTCTATACAGATAATGAAAATTAATGACTAATTACCAAAAACCGTGTTAACAATGTAGTGATATAATTCAAATGATGCCCTAGTTTCCTACTGCCAATGTGACAGACACCATTTAATCATGTTTTCATTTTAATAAAATGTTACAAAATGAAGTCTAGAACTAAGCACTATTGATTGACCTGGAAAGGCACAAGCCAAGGAATTTCTACTGTTCCAGAACTGAGACAAGAACTTGTAACTGACCTCCTATGTGTTGTAAGAAAGTCATCTCATCTTGACTTACAGACACCCACATATTTACTATGACAGCTGGTAAACTGTTTAAAATTAAGCCCCCACAAAAATGGTAACCTGCTCCACAGACACAACCACACAACTACGCTGCCACACAATTGCCGCAGTATCTTTGATTCTTTTGCACAGTTGCATGCCCTGGGAAGGATATTACCAAGTACGGTTTGCCATACCCTTTACAGGGAACAAGACCGGGACCCAGCTAATGACCCAACTGGACTCTTGTGAGAGGTCTCAGTAAAACAGCAGGCTGTGCACCATTAATAATCCTGGAGATGGTGACATCCTGGAAGTCATGAACTGTTCACTGCTCTGAAGAAGCACCATGACTACTGCGCATTCTTCTATCTAGTATATTAGGAGCAGAAGCCAGAGCCAAAGTTAATATATTTTTTGACTCGATTTACCTAATAAAAATCCAGCTGAACTTCCAGCTGAACACAGAAGCCCGTCCCAAACAGATCCACCAAGTACCAGGGACTGTTCCCTTTGAACTGGTTCAGCTACATTAGGCCATTAAACAATCTGAAAGAAAATACAGTTAAAACTTAGAGAAGAATAGGGTAATTGATCTGCTACAGCACAGAAACAGATAGATGACACCCACAAATCATGCCAAAGCTCACAGGCACCACAGCATGCCACAGAACCTCCTTCGGGGTAAGTGTGTGTGGAGGTTTTCCTGCCCATAAACATACCTTATTTGACCTATTTTCTGAAAGACTAGTAACTATCATCTGTGCCTTTCCATTCAGAAGGGAGAAGGCAACAATCTCACTTCTCTAGCAAGTCTATCACGTCTGCACGATACCTTGCTCTATAAAAGCAGAGAGATCCTCCTTGGAAGTTGTCCACCCAAAGGTAGAGGCAGACGTTTCCTTCCCTCCCTGGTCTTCTAAACTCACCCATCATCAAGTCTCAGTGTTTGCTTCACTATTTTGTTCACTGGGAATCCAGAATCCATAAACAACACATTTGCCACTATTTCTGTAACATCTGACCTCTCCCTTTCACAAGCAGCCGTACTCAAGGATTTCAGCGCCTATACAAGTGAAGGCACAACAGAAGGTGGTAACAGTCAATTAACAAGGTTTCAGTTTCTGAGCTCTTTAACTTGTGAGCAGGACTATATATAGCACCGTAGGTTAAGAGCAGCATATCTGCCTTCAAATGTAACATCTCACCACCAGTCACCCACTGAACATTGCTAGGTATGGGTTTAATTAGCCACTTATCCTTTTAAAAATATTCAGTGCGATTTTCACAGTTGAATAATCTATTTTTAAAATGAGAACTAAGATCGTCTTTAAAGCAGCTCTATGAAATGACTTGTAGCTTTTTAATACATCTTCTGTAATTTGTTACCCAATGAATTTTGTTTCATCCACTTGCCTACAGTATTTGTAAACCCTGAGACAACTGCAGCTGACCAACAAAATTATATTGTAAAACATCAAACCACTATCAGCCTAATCCAAGGATAACTGTGTGCTGACACTGAAAGGTCTGCACCTGGTCTCATCCTTCTCTCTACCATGCCTCAACCTATGCAGCTATGGGCAAGGCATTCAAGCTTTCTGGGCCAAAAGAAAATATTCTATTTTTTTTCAGAGCAGATGGATAGCATTCTGTTATTTAAGTTGCTGATCTGACGCTATGGCTGAACAGTCAACTAAATTTGATATAAGAAAATTAACCAAAGCATATGGACAGGAATGTGGGGAGACCAGAGCTATCGATTTCAGTAGCAGCAGTTGCACTGAGTCAGATGTAATGTCAGACTGCAACCTGAGTACCTAGAGGATCAAATTCTTCTGACCTGTACCTGGTACAATCACATCCCTCAAGGTTACTCCATAGGTACACATTTGACCCACTATGTTAAACCTGATGAGGCAAAGTGGACATTACTTCCTATCTACTGCCTTCACAGAGATCAACAAGGACACATGCTAAGTCATGCACCCAAGGAGGAATAACCCCATGCACCAGTACACCTTGGGGGGTCAATCACCTGTAAAGCATAAAAAGACCTGGTGGACACCAAGTTTAACATGAGTCAGCAGAGTGTCCTTGCCGCCGAGAAGGCCAACCGTATACCAGGCTGCAATAGTGTAGTCAGCAGGTCTAGGGAAGTGATTTTTCCCTCTCTTCATCATTTGAAAGACTGCATGTGGAGCAGTGTGTACCCTTTGGGGCTCTTAAGGACAATAGTTACTGGAGGGAGACCAGTGGAGGTGGCTAGGTCCAGAGCTAAAGCACAGGATGCATGAGCAGGAGCTGAAGGAGATGGACTTGTTCAGCCTTAAAATGCTCAGAGGAGATCTTACTGCTGTCTAAAACTGATGACATGTATATGAAACAGGAGCCATACTCTTGCCAAAGGTACAGAGTGAAAGGATAAGAGGCAGTGGACATAAGCTGGAACATGGGAAATGCTGACTCAATATGAGGAAAAGAAACCCTACCATAAGTGTGCTCAAATGCTGGAACATGGCTGTCCGGAGAGTCTATGGGATCTCCATCCTTCGAGATATTTAAAATGTGACTGGACAATGTCCTCAGCAAACTGCTCAGACTTGACTTGCCTTGAGCCAGGGGCTGGACCACAGGACCTCCACAGACCCCCTCCATCTTAAGTGACTCCAGGTTTATGTCTAGAGCATACCTATAGCCCTAAAGAGCAGCATAGCAAGAGTCCTTTGTTCAGTAAGCACCATATATCAATAATTGTATTTGTTTCAGAATCAAAATACCAAGAAGAACAGTCAGTCTTATTTCAAAACATCAGCCTCAACACCCAGATGAAGAAACCTGCTTCATGAGATGCTTTAAGTACCCAGTACTGCTCAAGTGGGAACCAAACTTAATTGCAAAAGTAAGCAGCACTAAAAAAAGTGAGCAAATAAAAAGGTTTAGCATATTTTCAAAGTCTGACATAATTTCTACCTTCAAGAACAAACAATTATAACTTCTGATTTTCAATATTGTCTTAATTTCTTAAGACATACATCCACAAAAGCCCTCAGCTTCTTTCTAGAAACAGCAGTGTTGTATGTAGGACTGAATAACCATTTGTTGGGAAACAAAAAAGTTTTCAGTTTTCTGAATTTTTATATCCAACTGCCTGGTGACAGTGAATTACCTTCTTGAAGATAACAGAAATACAAATGGATTGAGAGAAGTTTTAAATCTGGCTTTGGAACAAATCCCCTTGAAGAAAATGTAACTGCCTCTTGTCCCTTCACACATTATTCACCTCTGCATGGAACATATTCAACTTCTGTCATGCTGTTTCAAGACAAAGCCTCCTAAATTCAGACAAAATACTTAACTCAGATATCCAAGTTCTGTAAAGCAAACATGTAACTGTTTGGTTACTAACCTGGAATGTACATGCTAATTTATCCCCCCAGCTAAGCAAGAGTCAAATTGTCCTCCTGTCTTCATTTACAAGTCACAAAAAGTGATATTTTTCAAACCTTTAATTAAAATACTGAAATTAAAGGGATAACATAGATTATATATGTTATATACATTCCTCCAACTGGGTGAATAAAACACCTGCAACTTTACAAATTACATTAACCCTTAAAAACAACACAACACATCACTAACATTGAAAGGCTGAGAGAATCGGGCTTGTTCAGCCTGGAGAAGAGAAGGCTTCAGAGAGACCTTATTGCAGCCTTCCAGTACCTGAAGGGGCCTACAAGGAAGTTGGGAGGGGGGGCTTTTTACAAGGGCCTGTAGTGACAGGACAAGGGGTAATGGGTTTAAATTGAAAGCAGGGAGATTTAGATTGGATATCAGGAAGAAATTCTTCACGGAGAGTGTGGTGAAGCACTGGCACAGGTTGCCCAGAGAAGTTGTGGATGCCCCATCCCTAGAAGTGTTCAAGGCCAGGCTGGATGAGGCTTGGAGCAACCTGGTCTAGTGGAGGGTGTCCCTGCCCATGGCAGCGGGGTTGGAACCGGATGATCTTCAAGGTCCCTTCCAACCCACACCATTCTGTGATTCTATGACGATTCTATGATTGAAATCAAATAGAGTGCCTTTGTATAGTACAACCTTATGCAGATCATACATCTTACATATGTATGGTCTGCATGGGTGTATTAGTACATTTAAATAACATCATCACACAAGGACTTCTGAAAAATCTATGTTCAAAAGTATTATCACAGGTATGACTACCCTTTCCTTTTCGAAAGACTCAATTTCCTGCCCTATCCCATCCTGCCTGAGATACTCCTGGGAGCTGTACAGTCCTGCCTCTGGCAGCCATACAAGAGCTGCATGCACAATTTTAATAAAACTCACCTACTGATACAGATAGCCTTAATTTTCTCCCTCTTTCTATTTCACTTTTACAAATACGTGAACCTATTGGAGGAAGTATCTTTGGCAGCCATCTGGAGGATGCAGCCCCTTCCAATTAATGGCACTGTAGGAGTAAGATTACTCACCACTTCCCAGGAATTCAGAGTAAACAGTTAATCTGCAACATTTTTCAATCTGTGTTATTCTTCTACTCATTCTCACTTTTAGACATTATCATCACGAAACACGAGCAGAACAGTGCTGGAAGTAGAAGGGACTAAACCCTCAATCATTATGCCAACAAACATGCAATTAAAACCTGAATTTCTTCAAGAGCCAACTGGTCAATGCAACACAGAGAGAAAAACCACGCAGGACAGTATGTTTTACTGTACTTCTAATAGTCAGTTTTTCTCTCAATACTAATTCCTTTTTTTCACACTCTGACCTGTGGTAGCCCAAGGCAGTAACATCTGAGTTCCAAGGGATGCCCAGGGATGAATGGGCTAATGTTACTGGCTTTTTCGCACCGCTGCAGCTAGCTGTATGCACATTAGGTTTTCTCACTGATTTTAGCACGTGAAGCAATATACACTTCCCACCAGTTTCTATTCAAATCTTCTCTGAACACCAGGAAAAAAGGAGTTTTTACTGTGACTGGTTTACTACTCCACACAGGAGCAGTTTAAAAGCGTTACTTCAGAGCTCCAGAAATACAGGATATAAAAGTATTCATTTAAAGCACTTAACGATCCTGCACTGCCCTGGAGACCCCTATCACAAGTGCAAAGTGCCTCCTGCTGCCAGTTTTTTCCTACCGAAGTTGGTAACAGCCTTGTTTGGGTTCCATTAGAGCAGGATCAGCCGCACTGTCAGGCAGTCACCACCTCAAAAGTTCACACCATTCTGGAAGTCAGACTTTTAACAGAGCACCCACATTAAAGTCCAGCTGTAAAAGGCAACATCAGATGCAGTTTATGTGATCAGCCAACTGCCTCGGATGGAGTAATTTTGGTCCATTATTTAAGTATTCTGTCCATGTGTAAGAAATGAGCACACAAATGGTACTCCTCACTCTTCCCACCAAAGAAAATGCCAAGGTAGAGCGCTTTAAAATCCTGTACCACAAATCAAATGGCTCCATTATTTTGACTTGTAATATTTATTTTTTAGAACAACCAAAAAAGAGTACTTTTTTCTGCTTAAGCCACATGTATTTACAGTCTACCCACCTTATTTTTACTGAGGACATCACTCAATAAAATAAATGCTGATGATGTTTAGATGGGACACTCTTTCCCATAAAAAACTTAAATTATGTCTGGTTTGCAAAGACTGGGGTAATTGAAGCAATGCTGATTTAAAGCAGTTGAGGACCTGGTCCAGTGTTTTTACTATAAACAGATGACAGAATTCTTCTGTTGCTCTTCACCACAAGTCAGCGTTACAACCCCCCTGGGAGACACTAATTGAATCCTGCTAGTCAGCAGGGCATCAGTTGGCTCGGATGAAGGCTACATAAAATGTGTGTGCCCTTCTAAGGAAAGCAACAGAAGCAAATCTGGGTCTTTCAACCAAAGTTTTAGATAGCAGCAATTAGCTACTAAAAGCATCAGTGAAACAGCTTTTAATCCAATTAAATCATTTTTTTAATCCTATTAAATAAAAGAAAGAAGGTTCTAGGGGGGGGTTTAATATCTTTACTCTTCATGCTTGGTTAAAGTATCCTAAAGGGAAAGCATAGCAGAACTTGGACAGAATTTAATATAATAAAGGCTTGTCAGTCTCAGTGTTCCCCTTAACATGGCTATTTAATTATTCCTGCAATTGATATATTAAATTGATATCCTGCCACGAAACACAGCTGGTTTGGAATTTGAAGTCTTGCTTCTGCATCAGCACAGGAGGGTATCTGAGCTCCAGCAGCCCTGTGACCTGGACAGATTTGCTGGCTGACAGCTACAGTGGCACGGGCACACTGGTTTTGGACTCCACAGTCACCTGACTGTGGCACCAGCACATACAGCATCTGCAGCATGGTGCATTAGTGCCCTGTTGTGCTTTCCCCTTGAATGCGGGGTTACTTTTCTTATAGCGCTAAAGGCTCAAGTTTAGCCAGAGAAATTATTACAGCATTTCCATTTGCTCCACACTGCTATAACAGTGCATTTCCCAAAGGTCTGGTGGACTTTTCAGGAAGAAACTATAAGTTTCTTCCTTTCTTTCTTTCTATAAGAAACTATAAGTCTTCAACAGATTTGTTTGTGCTATTTCAACAGAAGAGGGTTAAGATGCAGGTCAAAGGAACATCAATTGCTTGTACTACAGGGTCTGCAACAGCCCCACCAACACTGGGTTGCAACATTGCACGCACCCACATGGTACGTGATGCCACTGAACCACCCCAGGCTGCTGGGGGTGGGGGCAGACTTGTGTGCTGTGTCCCTTGTCACCTCCACGGCTGCTGGAGACTCTCGGTGATATCCAATGTGTACTTGTTTGTGAGTCCAGGACCTTTCTTTACTATTTTAAATGACCATCAGTTTCTGGGAAGCAGCACTGTGAAACTTCAGTTCAAATCTATTCACACAGGATTCTCTCCACGCCTCCCTGCAAAGACTTGGTCACTGGCGTTGGAATCCTTTGTAACATCAGTCAACAAAAGATAAAGTAGCAGATACCAGAGAAATAAAGCAACACCTGTGGCAAAAGATTTGACAGCAGCGGCAGTGGTAGTTTCCCAAGTACTTTGAAAACCTCACACATAAGATACCACAAAACAGAAAAAGCATTTGAAAATGAGAGGCACTCAAAAATCGCTTTTTTAAAAAAAAAATCTATTACTTCTTAATTATAATAGAAATCAGAACTTTTTTTTTTATTATTTATAGGCCTGGCATTGGTCTTTCAAAAACTAGTTTTTAAATGCAACACAACTTTGCATAGAAAACGTACCTGCAGACAGCACACACAAAACAATCTGGGTGATAGGTTTTGCCCAGGGCTGAGACGACTTCTCCCTCAATGAACTCATCACAACTGAAGCACCGTGTGCCATAGAGTCTCTGATAGTCCAAAGTACAGATGTAGTCTCCCTGTCTCACAAAAAATCCTCCTTGAGCCAGGTCACATCCGCAAGCTGCAGGAAGAGAAAAGGCAGAATCAGAAGGCTGGAAAAGCAAAGCTCGCTCTCTAAGACGATGCTGATTTTTCTCCTATGATCAGTGGAGTTCCCAGTGAGTATTTAAGCACTTCAATGTACAAGCTTATGACTACAGTACAGTTGTGCAACTGAAAAACACTATTTATATAGTAAATTACATCAGTGATGTATTTTGTTCAGTAATAGTTTGGATTTATCCTATGTAAAAGTATTAACCTCAGTGCAGAGGCTGCTAGTACATGGGTAAGTCTTTAGGAGTTGAGTTCAGGGCTAGCTTATACAACACCCGTCACATTAATTAGGTTAAAGGAAATGCATAAAGAATATAAACCTTCAAAATCTAAAGCACCAATGTTACAAAAAACAGATAGAGCAATCTATAGATATCTATCTAGAGCAATAGATAGGATAGAAAAAAAATCACAGGATAACACTGCAATTAGTAAATTGGCCAAGGGGAAGACGACCGTGGTTTGTAAAGAAGGGAGAAGCACAGTCTTAAGACAGGCCATTAGCACAGCTGATTAATGACTATGGGAAATGCCAACAGGAATATTGTTCTTGCTACAACAAAGCTGGCTCATGGCAATGAAGTGCACTAATGACCCAAAGCTCACAGGCACTGTTGGTGGGGAGGGGATCCAGACAGAAGGGGAGTTGGATGCCTTGTGAGACCTGATCCAGCATATAACTTGATCAGTTATTTTTACAAAAGACAGTTCACAACAGAGCAGGGGCTATTGAGATGACCTAAAGAATGAAAGCCTATATTAAGAAATAAGCAGGACTTGGCTTGTTCAGACTAACAAAAAAACCCCAAAAAACCCAAAACTCACCACCTTACGAAACAACTAGTATCTCAACATACATCTGAGGTTTAAACAAAGCAAATTAAAAAAAAAGATGAGCTATTTAAACCCAATGAGAATGTTGTCACAAGAAGTAGTGAGGAAACCGTGGCCAAGAATAAATGGAGGCTGCAAACTAATAGAAGCATTTCTAACCATCAAAGGAAAAAAGGTTTTGAATAGCATCCCAGTAAGAATGTAAAAAAATGGAAAAAAAAAAGGCCTCAGATCTCAACAGCTTTGGAATGAAGTCTGAGCAATATTTAAAGGGGATTATGATATACTAGTCAAAATATTAGCTTAAAGAGCTATATTTTAAAGGATAATGAGAAAGATCATAGAACCATTAAAAGCATCAACTGTGAGGCCAGCTTGGATGAAATTGGGAAAAAAATTGGGTTTCATTTGAAGTTTCTTAGGGTTTGGGTACCTTAAAACCAACAACACCATCCATCAAATATAAATATCAACATTCAAAAATACAGTTCTTCTGTTTAATGCTTCTGCTTAATTAAGCACATGCATCTGTTATCCTCCATAAAATAAGCACTTAGCAAGCATTACAATATAACAAACACCTAACAGTTTTATTCAACTGTACTTGAATTTTATGGTTACAACCGAAAAAGCATGGGAAGTATGGAAAGAAGCTTTTTCACTGACAGTACTGCTTTCTGTGTAATACAGTAGTAGAAATCAACAGGCGCATAAATAGGTTATAGTACAAATCTATTTGGAACCAATTAGATCCATAACAAATTGAATTAAGACTAGTGGCCAACATGCTTATTCTTCTTAGGAGATTTGATAACCTCTTCCGCTCAGCAAGGCTATTAAATCTCCTGATGAACATCAGTATGACCACTGAATCAGTTTAGTGCAAGAACATTTTTTTGGCAGAGGATTATAGCTCTGTTGAATACTTCTTTTATAAAGCCAGCTGCTTTTTATGTCACTAAAAACATAACTTGTGAAGATTCTAGCTGAAGCAAACTTACATGTGCCATACTAAAGACATTTTTGTTTTTCATTACCACTTTTAAACAAAAACAGGCTTTTCATGCAAAAATGTTCAGTAAGTTGTAAAATATTTCTTCAGAGAAAAAAGCTGGGATGAAAATATTCTAAACAGGCTTAGCCATCACACAAGTTTTTATCTGTATCAGTGATACAGGTTTTTAGTGTTTCAGCATTCCAATGGATGTTGAAACCAAAATTCATTTGTATCAGACCACGATGTCACATTTGAACCTATAATGTTAATTCTTGGCAATGGTCATTAGTTCTTCTCGAGTTCCCTCCAAACTCATTAGCTATAAGCAAAACTCCTAAGAAAGAGTCCATTAAGGCATTTTTTCGGCACAGAAAACTGAGCAGGGTAGGATTTTGGTCTTATTTTGGCATATGCCCATAACAGAGACCACATAAGTGACAGTTCACAGAAGTGCTACCCTCTCCAAAGTCCTTATAATTATTCACAAATGAAGAAAAATCTAGCTGTTGAGTGAATCTGGGGTGCAGGAAGGAGTCTCTGTGGTGATGCCCTCCCTCTTACTGACCAACTATGCAGGCTGAGGGAAATCACAGTTTTTCCAAAGCCCAAATCCTCCTCTCCTGCTCTTCATGTTCCGCCAGCCACAACCTGAGTCACAAACCCGCTGGTGCTCCCATGCTCTTTGAACCATCTGATCCGATTTAACTTGACACCCAGCTGACCAGAGAACACCACAGGGATTCCAGGTAAATACTGTCTTGGATATTAATATTGTCCCAATTTAAGACTGAGAAGAGTAGCTCTGACAATAGACCCATGAGCCATCGCTCAGGTGAGATGCTGTGCCCCTTGCCTACTGCTTCTGTGGACAGAGAGACACTGCCCAGCTGAGATGATCCTGCACACCTGCAAAGACAAGGCATCATGGAAAGGAAACCTGGAGGGGGTCGAGGGAGCATGCCTGAAGGCAACTACCAATCTTACTCTTCTAGGATAGGAAATCAGCGTTATGTCACAGATCCACTCCTACCCAACACTTGTCATCCAAAACAAGGATCTGGAGGTAGGATTATTTAAAACCTAGAAACAGTTTCCAACCATTACTGAAGCTCATCTTAGCGAAACAAGAAAAGCTCTGCAAACATAGCACTTATGATAATGAAGAGACTAACACTGAGTAACTCAGCTGCTTATCTTGGTATTACTCCACATACCAAAGCAATGCTCTATCCTGAACAGTTAAGAGTTTTAGGAGTAATTTTTAAGTAGTGAATAAATAAGTGTTTGTCTCCTCTTACAGTATTTGGCAACAAGCCAGCACTTGGACATGCTGTGGTTCTTCAGATGGAAGACATCTGTACTGTTGCTGAGAAGGGTACCTCAGGACAGCTTCTCTGACAGCTCAGTAATTCCACTGCTTAAGATGGTCTGCAGTTACCAGACACCAAAATACCTTATACAGATCTCAGGGGTTCCTTTACTTGCTTAGAAACAGGCTACTTTTTTCCCCAGCCCAGTGTCCGTAACAGCACCTGGAGCACTGTCATTTATGCTGTGTGATTTCACACTCAATCTAACTCCATAATTCTTTATTGCCTCCAGCCTATAAAAATAAATAACAGCAATAGCAATTAATTAATGTACCTTAAACATGTTGCTAGCCTGCTATTGTATGTCATCAGTATTCCATTTGCACTGTACAAATATAAAATGCATCTCTATTTTCCTTGCTGGCAAATGAGCCTCCTGAAAGTAGATTAATGTTTTGGCTGTGTACTGGGCCTGAAAATCAGCTGTGTCCCTAGAGTCTCGGAGGATGCTATGCTTTCTATGCTGCTGTGCACTACGGCACGCTATAGCAGTAAAACGCACTGGTGGTCTTGTCATCCAAACAGAGACATTTTGCTTTCAGCCTGCAGGACAATCAAGCAGTTTCCTTATCAACCTGCAACTGCAGGTATGAAGTCGGTTGGTTTTTTTTTTCCCTCCCATTTGTTGCCTGATGTAAGCAACCAGGCATGAATCCAACACAGGAGAGGCAGAGTCCCTGGAAATAAAAGAAGGAACAAAGACCCATACATCACGTTGTCACAGAGAAAACAAGAAAAAAAAAATATTTCTGCTTGCCCAAGACCTAAATAAAAGTTGACTTCCTCAGGACTGCAGCTTTATGTCCATTTCTAGCATTTTCCTCCATCTGAGATGGATTCTGGTGGCTGACTAGGATCCCAAGAATAACATGTAAGATGTTGCCGACATAATTCTCTTGTGGCAGCTAAATTGCACATCTTCATATGCCACTGATGCAGTCTGGAAGCCCATTATCCAAAAGCCCATGATTCTGTCTGGAACATTTCTCCTGGCCTCTATGCCTGTGAGAAGCAATAGCAACCACCTGGCAAACTTCCACGACTACAGCTTACCTGCAATTAATTTGAAGCAGTGTAAGCCCATTTCCAGAAGATAACTGTCACTGTGATGCTCCTTCTTTTGCATGCTCTGGTACAGATGAATCCTGGTAAACTTTTCATGGAGGTTTTGGAAAAGTCTTCCCCAGCTGTAAGTTTGCTCTCCATGCAAAGTCTGTACGGGAATATCATCTCATTCACAATTCCCACCTGAAACTTCTGTCTTTGGGCAAGGCAGCAGCAAGGAACCTCGCGATGCTATTTAACCTATATAATCTGATCCCTGTTCCTAGGCAGGAGTGATTGTATCTAAAAGTCTTTCCAAGCAGATGTCCATGAAATCAAGAACACTCAAGCCTGTGAGTCACTGACAGCTTTTTAGCTATATAACCTGAAATACCAGCTATAATCTCAAGGACTAGAATCTCACCTCATGTTGCTACAGTCTGGGATAAACAAAAATAGGAGTATGCACAACCAGGAAAGTCTGGGGGAGACCTGCTAGCCCCTCCCGCAGCTCCCACTCAGGAATTGCAGGAAGGCAGACGGTTCTGCCAGAGGAAAACCAGACCAACTTCCTGGAGTGGGTAAGATACAGAGAACTGAGGACTATATCTTGTCTGTCTTACAACACTTCCCCATGCATGTGTAGCATTGATAAAGCTATAAAGGTGTCTTAGCTTTGCACCAGCCACGACAAAAGGTTACAGTGTACAGCGTATCTACACTCTCAGGCTCACAGGCCAGACTGGCCACGATACCCATAAATTAATTTGGGGGGGTATACACTTCAGTGCTGGAAAACCCTTAGAGACTCAGAATGCTCTTAGGAGACCGACAAAACATTAATGACTCAGGTGTACTAATTAAAATAAAGGAGAGTTTGGGGCGTTTCCTGTGCACTATGTAACTAGACTCCTACAATTTATGGGAACTACACATCTAGTAATTTTTGCATTAGAAAGTGCATCTCCGTTTTCCATTTCCCTACTGGAAAGAACAAATTCCCAGCAGCTTCAAGACAGTGTTACTACTCTATAAAAGCTTTCCTGTAGTGTTGGGGGTGACAGAGATCCTCCCAGCACTATGTACTATGTCTGTTCCAAGCTACCAAAACAATCCCTGAGAAAACTGGAGGTCTGGTTTATACTGATTTTTTATTTTAAGGAATTAATCTGGTTATTTAAAATTTACAAGCATGCTCAAGAGATTTAAAAAAGAGTAATGTGCTTTAATCCATTTTCAACCTAATAGTATCTTAAGTGTTTATGATAGAATACTGCTGTCATTTGACAGACTAATTAAAACAGTTTGCCTTTTTTTTTTTTTAAATACGTGTAAAGCAAAAACATTAAATATTTTCTGACTTTTCATAATGATGATTTGGGTGCCAGTTACAGGTTTTCAAATTAAGTGCTTGCTCTGACTATGCACAGATATGGCAGATGGTCTTGTGTTAATGAGTCGCAGAAAGCGGGAGGTGGAATAACACCACTGTGGCAGTGATGAATTTTATGCCAGAAACACGCTCTGGGTCTCCACACAAGCTTCACATCACCTTAGTGCATCAAAACGTGCAATCACTACTCCACTGTGCTGGCTGTATCTCTGCTGTATCCCCACATGGAAGAACGTGGTACAGATACAGTTCCCTTCCATAAAGGCATCCTTGTGCTGACATTTTTTTGCGAGGGAATAAACTTTACCCTAAGAAAAGAACTTGAATCATTCAAAAGAATTACAGTCTCTTCATGGGCATGACATGACCTAATGTGGGCTGAAACTGTGTCCTCAAAACTGCTTTATTTGAATAGTATCTTTACCGCCGACAAAGCTTATGTTACCATCCAAAACTTTATTTAATGAACATCAGGCACAATTTTTAAATGCATTCAGTTTTGTCCTGGTACTACTTTGATTTCAACCAGGATGAGTTTTTCTCCATTTGTTTAGCATCTTTGTCTAAATCTACCTCAGCATTCCCAGCACAGTTAATCACCTCTCCCAGGTAGCTCTTGCCAGTGAGGAACCAGCCCTCTGCAATGCAAACATCATCTGCACATGGCTGTTTCTGCAGTTTGGATCATCCCCCTGGAAGTTTCAGCAATTACATCTTTAAAAATCCTATCCATGTTTTTAATGAGCACTTGACCTTCTAGCGTAACTTCTCAGTCTTTGGACTAGAAGGATATAAATAAAGAGAAAAGCAAGGCAATGAAAATGCTAAAGAAAAATGTATTTGTCTATTAGTAAGAAAGTAAAGCAGGAGTACTATGTAATAACCTGGGTATAAAGACTAGAGTAAGCATGTATAGCTTTACTGTGCCCTAAAAACCTAAAACCCCAGAAATTTTGTGCCTTTAAATGAGTTACATCAAGCAGGAAACCAGAAATAACAGAAGCTTACCTTCCTGTAGTAGATAGTTAGATAACCTTTACTGAAATATTTGGACAATATTCCTTTACCAGTACTCATAACCATGATTCCCTGCTCTGTCCCTTTCACCACAATTTACTATACATAAATTCATGAAAGATACTTTAAAAAAAGTTCATCAGACTCTGGATGAAATATATGCCATGAAATAAAGCTTTTGCTAGAGTGTTAATGTGACTGGTATATGACCAAGGCTTAAAGGGTTGCAGAAAGTTCTTTATGAATACAAAGAAAGGTTGCAGAATTGAGTAAAACAAAAGAAAACTTACAATTACTTTGTGATTGTGAGAGTTCACTAACTGATCAAGCGTGGGTTTGTTTGGGGTTTTTTCACACTTTGTTGGGGTTTTTTTCACTAGCTTAGTGACTAATTATTTTTCAAGTTTAAGTTTAAAAATCTCAAACCCACAAGATAGAACCAATGGCCAATGCAATAAATCACTTTTGCATAGGCAGAAGTTATTATTATCATTAGCCTTACTTCAGTAAGATAAAATACTAATGTGACATTGGTAAGTCAGCCGTGAACCCACCATACTGTCCAAGGCAGACTCAGAGTGTTGCGACAAAAGTGTAGCTTTTCTTATTATACTGAGTTAATGTGATCTGGGACTGCAAATCCTAAAGTTCTTGAGAAGCGATGGGGACGTTGCTGAGAGCGCCTGATGAACAAGAGCCCCTACACTCTACACCCAGTGCCTAAGATACCACACATGCCATCAACCGCTGCTGCTTTGCCCAGAGTTGGGACTCAGAAACCTTATTAGTGAGCTTCCCGTAAATGACTCCCATTCCGAAATGTGAAACCCCATAGCTATGTCTAAATGCGAGTCTCACAGATTACTCAGCGCAGCTTTTAACATACTTATTTGTATTGTAGCAGGTACATTTAAAACAAATCACTCCTATTACCAAGTTACTTGATGTTTTTAATCTTTTCACAGAATATTCTTAGCCCTTCCCATTAAAATGGCTGCACGATAAATGATGTAACCCTGGGTTGTGCTGTATGTTCTAATGAACAAATGGTCTAAAAGTGATGTATCCAGACCAGGACTCTTGACAGTTCCCAGGAAATCGTAGTGCCACAAGACTCAGAAATGCTGACCCACAGAACCACATACCCAACTCTACTGTGATATATGTTCTAACAGGTTAAACAAACAAATAGATGAAAATCTGTGGAGAAGGAAAAAAAAGCATAGTGGAACTGCTAGCATGGAAAAGCGCATGTGCTGCACCCATAGCAAGGCAGCAATCAGGGAATTTTGATTAAGGGTAAATCAAGGCAGACACATAGCAGAGCTGCTATAATGCAATGGTCATGTTTGTACATCTGTGGCTCGGACTGTAAACTTAATTCATTTCATCAAGGCCAAACCAGTAAAGAACATACACATGAGTTATGGGTAATCTCACATACGAGTAAATGTTAACATGTTTACAAAGAACAGCTTTTTGCAGGATTGCATGGATTTTCCCATTTAAGTAGGGTGGAAGTTGCAGGATTTTTGCACGCAAATATATTTGGAAATGCATTATGGATTGCCTGTTATTTGGTCTGCGAGAGTGAGCATATTAAATACTGTAAAGTATGTTTTCTGATTTATATATATATTTATTTTCATATTTCCTAAATACTGTATTTGACATTCATTTCTGCTACTTTGGAAATACCAGAAAGTTATCACATCCCAGAATAATAAATACTTGACAAACAATCCTAAAACAAGGTAATTTCTATCTTTAGGAAAGATCAGAGACGCTGCCCAGGATAATATAATTGCAGCACTTACATTTCTCCCTTCCACATCAGTCTGTGTCCCTACTGGCTCACTAAATGACGTTATTGTAATCAAGCTCCAAGTGAGTATTTGTCAAGTACCCTGTATGAGAAGTCCTGACCTTACAGACATCCTCAGAATGAACTAGGGAGCACAATTTCTTTTAATTCGATAGTCTGAGTCATCAATATTTTATCACCTTTTGTCATTTTCCTTGGTGCTTCATTACAGCAGTAAGTAATAATAAAGAGAATTCACAAATATGGGAACCAAAGCCTTTGAAATCTAATGAAAAAAGCAGTTTGACTTACTATTTCAAAGGCATCTACTTCTACTATAAATGCATTTTTACTAAACCACATTAAAATGGGAGAAATTTTAAAGTAAAGATTGAGTAAAAATTTGAAATGAGACTAGATGTCATGTTCCCTACAGCCTTTTACTAGCAGAGTAGATGTGCACCTTAACAAGAAATAATGTATACAAATAGATATGAGTATAAAACTTGTCTATAATGCCTATTTACCTCGCTAACTTTGATAGTGAGCAAAACTAGCAGATGTTCACAGAACTACTACTGAAATTTTTAATCTGGATGTGTATCTTAATCTTGAATAATAAGAATTACTCGATTTTCCAAACCTTTATTAGAATCACTTAGAATCATTATCTGGGGAATGTAAAAAGAACCGAATGGGAATGAGCAACTTTAAACTTCCCTGGTTATATAATTTAATTTAAATACAAAAGGCACCTACATACTTGCTATTACCACTCTGAAACTCACATCCCCCACAGCATAGACAACAGTATGGCCATATATAAAACTACCTTTCAAACACAATAAAAGAAATGGTTTCACATCTCACACATATTCAGAAATGTAACTATGCCTTCCTCCAGTGTAGTTTCATCTATCACTGGTCAAGTCACTCACACCTCAAATATGTCTAGACACCCTCTCAAGACATGGTCATTTGTCATTCTTCTTCATGGGCTCTTCATCAGCTTGCAGTCTCCATCACCATATGACTGTAAATACTGTGAGAAGTAACGGCATTTTCTGCTGTTTTAGTCAACCTAAGCAGGCAGGCAGCTTAGCTGGGTAATGCAGCCAGTCCACAGGCGGGATTATCTGTTCTGGGACTGTCCTGTGGCTGTGCTGGACACTGGACATGCTGGCTCTTTCATGGTGCTATCTTTGGCAGATGAGGTGATAGAGGGCAAATTGCATCGCTGAGTACTATCAAAATAAGTGCACTGCAGGGAGGAGTCAACTGTAAGGTAAATATATTCCCAGGATTGTCACCATTCTCACGCACAACAATCCAGCAACACAAGAAAAGGGGTTCTGGCATGAACCTCTCCTCCAAGGTTGAAAGGAGGTAAGTGGTCAGCTGACCAGGAGAACAGAGTACCATTTTATTGCTAAATCCTAATACATTAACTCTTTTTTTTCATCCATTGATTTGAGCACATGACTAAAAACCAAATCACATTTGTCTAACCTGATTTTTTTCCCCTTTATGTTAGCTAGGGAAATGTGTGTTCGGTGCTCTGTCCAGTTCCAAAGCTCTTCTCCTTAACAACATGGTAAATCCACACTAGGAAGCAACTTATGCTCCTTAAGTTACAAATAAAACCCAGAAACAACACAAAACCAGATACCAGAAGGATGCCAGCAAACTGATGGAAAGTCTTGAAAAGTGATAAAAGGAATTATTGCAATTAAATAATGAGGAGGAAAAGAACCCAACCATGTGTGCAAACTTAGCACTTAGCAAAATGATTAGTAGGGAGGAATAGAAGTCCTCCAAGAGCTCTGACACCAAGAAGCAGTTTAAGCGCACGTCTCTGACTATCTCCTGTGCCAGCTGAGAGTCTGATGGGTGCCTGACAGAAACTACCCTGCTCCATCCTTGTTAACATAGTGATTTTTTTCTTTTTTCTCATTTAATCCAAGATCTGCCTGAAGTGAACCAACTCCTCCTTATCTCTTACAGACAGGTAGAGGTAATAGAGCTTCTACAGTACATTCATCATGACCTTCTGCAAGGGGGGTGGGGGAAAAAAGCCTCTGCACTGCCTAATTTTGGGATCATTGGACAGTTTCAGAATCTGCTTGCTGCATTTGCAGGTGACCTGGTAACCTCTAGAAGGAGATGCCCTATGAAATGAAAACATGGATGTATAATTGTCTCTCATTTCTTCTTTAGGACTTGCCAATGTTTGCTCATAGCAGATCTGTATAAAACAGGGCTTGAATTTCATCCAGATAATTATATGGAGCATATACCAGTATGTTACTGAGACTTCAGGCAGCAGACAAGACTCCTGAGTAACAAATTAACTGTTCTCTTCCCAAACTAGGTCTGAAAAACTAATTTGATCATAAAATTCGTCATAAGAACAGGTGACTTTAAAAGAAAGGTATATGCATGGGCTGTGTTCTGCTTTAAATACCATTCTGGTTCTGAATAGGTGACCAAAATACTTTTGCTATTTAGGATAGTGCACTATGCCTATTTTTCTTGCTGTGAAATTTTGAAAACACAATTATTGAGCTGAACATTTAATCCTACCTATCTCATTAAAGACCAACTCAGGTACTGAATACTACATACCTAATCCTATGGGATTTATAAAAATACCAGTCAAGCTGACAGATGCCGACAGTTTTCTTTATGATCATTACCTATAAAGAGAAACAGTCACAGTAACACAGCTGGGACCAGAGCCATGCTCATGTTTCTAGGCTGTGCTACAAGGATCAATAAATGTCATTTGAAGTGCTGCACAATAATGAAGTAAGCAGGTTGTCCGGTAAACATCAGTTAGCATTTACTCATTTGTACACTCAAACCAAACTAGATCTTTGCAATTTCCAGATAAACTTTCAAACCACCAAGTATCAACAGAAAGGGGGTGGTATCGGTTAATTCCCTGTTTCCTTGACCAGCCTCCCGCCATTCACAATGTGTCAATATTAGGACACCAGGCACCAACCTGGAGCAAACCAAGTAGTTCCCCCAAAAAATGGAAAAGCACAAAGGGTCACACTGGGATTCAATCATCACAGTCCAACACCAGAGAGTCTGAGCAGATGTGGCCATGGCCCACGCCATGGTATGCATTAGAAAGCTGTGAAAGGGATATCCTCCAAATTTCTTTGTAAGTGTTAATTCCCTCCTAACCCCACACCGTGCTTCACTACCAACTAGTTGTTCTTCAGGTCTTGACTCTATAGTAAACTCCACAGGTCTATATCCATTCAACACATACCCTACTTTTAGGAATTAGAGTGTTTATAATCTTACAGTAAGCACTCATAGAGTTTACAGTAAATCCTTTCAGGCATGGACTGGACTGTAAAATAGGTTTGTGAAGTTACCAGGACCATGAAGTCATACACCCTACTCATAGGAACAGCTGTCACAAACACTTACCTTTGCAAACAAAGCACTTAATATGGAAATATTTGTTCTGAACTCTCAAAACTTCTCCTTTACATGGGTTTCCACAGTTATTGCAGAGAATTGCAGTACTTGATGGTTTCTCCAGTTGGCTATGTACAGCCTGTGGTTGTGAAACTGCAAGGGAAAACAAAAGGTAGAGCATTTTAAAGGCCATCGGATGCATCTTCTTTAAGAGTTACAAATAATGACAGTTAACACCTGGGACAAAACAGGTCAGGAGGATCAAACAGTTTTAACTTCTGGTATTGGCCAGCACAAGAGAAGAGATCTCCTAAAGGAGCTGAGCCAAGGTTCTCATTTCGTAATTTTCAAAGCTCACACCTGCAAACATTTCAAACGTAAACCAGAAATGCTTATAGAGGAAAGAATCCACATGAGCAAGTCTTGAGAGTCTGCCCCTGAAGTTCAAAAACCGCTTTGTTGCATTTTCTCTTCAAGAAATCAAAGACTATAGAAAAAAGCTATTGTTTTTATCCAAAACACCTTTATTGGGATTTAGTATTGTGAGCTCCTGATCCTTAAACTTCAAGGTAATTGCCTTTTTTAATTGATTTTAAAATAGAAATACACTTTTGTAGATGTTTTGACTTCATACTTCTGAAACATTGACACCTCTGTAACTACCACATACATCTGATCATTAAACCAAGTTTGCTGACATTCTGTAAGAAAACTATGATTTCAAGATACTAGGTTTATCTAGGTTAGTAAAATATTAAGTGAATTAAAAATTTGCTGCCATCTTGTGATGTAAATCAGAAATTGCATTTATTGGGCTGTAGATAACAACATATATTGGCCCAATGCGTTATGTGGAACAGGTGAGATATGACCTAATTCTTGCAATTCTGCTGCAGCGCTTGCATCAATTTTTTATCACAGTGTACGTTAGGAGTCTAGAGAGCAAACACCAAGGCACTTCATCATAACGGAGCTGAACTATAACTCAATAGACTTGGCTTTTTCCTATGTAAAGAAGAACTAGTAACAGGAAAATACATCAAACATTTTAAGCAAATTACATACTTAATTACATTCTTCTTTAATGTGGCATGCTTGTTCTAAGGTTGGATTGATTATTTAAATGTGATAGATTTTAAAAAATTTTAGCTTAAAAATAAACTTAGCAACTAACCAGTCAAGATGGAGCAACCTCCCATCGGTCAATATACTAAATATAAAAGGGAATCAGATGCATTTCCCTTCAGGGTTGAGTCAGGGATAATGCCACTTCCATGTAACCCTTTTCTTTCATCAGCATTCAAAAAAAAAAAAAAAATTATGAAGCAATTTTTTTGGATAAGACTGATGCAACATGATCAATCAATTTATAAGAGGCTGGATTAAACTCAGATTGGCCAAGATCTTTAGTTCTATTCCTACTCCAATATCAGAGTTGTCATTTCAGGAAAAAGAAAAAGGTTCTATAAGAAAAAAAGATTGGGAAAAATCCTCACAAAATTAATTTTAATTAAGTAAAAGACAGACAGTAATGTCTATACCTTCACCATAGGCAGGGATTATACTAAGGGGCAGTGATGGTCCTGTCACTATGAACATATACAGTAACAGACAATACCAAAATTAGTAAGTGAGCATCATCCAGCTCTTGTTCTCTAATACACAACCTTGCTGCTCTTCTTCATCTATTCTCACCCTCATCACCACCAACGCGAACCCAGTGGTGATACATAAAAGGCCTTTCCACATCCACCAACTTAAAGGAGACAGTATTCCAATGACATGAGTCTCCCACTCAGTCTTCCAGGGGACTTTCTGCAAGTTTTGCCCAAACAGGTACCTTCTACTCCTGCAAATAAAGTGGTTTGACGTTTTTCCCTCCCAATGAGATGCATGGGACTGATCTGCCCATAGAGTTATTCACCACTCATTAGCATTCTGCCTTATCTGCAGAAATTATTCATTCTGGGATTGTCAAAAAAGTCCTGCTCGAGGCAACATGAACTTTGGAACTACTACTGAAGCCCTGGCTATAATTAGGCACATCTCCAATAAAAACAACCCAGCACGACAGGCAATTAGAAGTTTATGGAGAGGCAGATGCTCGAATTTACACAGGGCAAACGGCACACATGGTTCAAGGCAATACGAACATCTGCCTTACTCCTGAAAGGAAAATAGAGAAGACTCTGAACTTTGCAAAAAACTTTTGACATCAAAATTTCTTTTTATTGTAACCTGCCCAAAGCAAACAACCCGCCCTGCAAAAGAATCAACCCTGCAAGAAACCGAAACACAGTATTTTCCTGAGTTACTTAGTAGAGTAGATGCTGAAATTTCCTGACTAAGGATAAAGGAGCTTTGCTCCCTTCAGAATTACTGACAAGCATCAAAATTGTAGCATGTAATTAATGGAAGACTTGACTTAAAAAGAGCTGACCACACCCAGAACATTTTGGCCTGAAAAGTTTCATTTGAAATATAAAATTTTGATTGGAATGATTAAACATTTGGCCTTTTCTCTTCATGCTTGACTCTTCCCATGGCTAAGGCTTTCTGAGCAGCATCTCTCCAGAAACATCAGCACCTGGCTGGTGCAGAGGCACGCAGACAGCTGTGATCTCATGCCGTGGCATGACCCATGGGCAGGGCAGTCACCAGCCAAGGCGGCTCAGCCACACCGCAGGGCATGTGCTGCAGTGACCCAGATGTACCACCAGAGTCCCGAGGGCGGTCCTCCACGCCAAACATACCCCCTTTCCCTAAAGTGAAAATTGTATCACATTTCCAGAGAAAACTTCATTTTCCTGTTTTTTTCTTGCACCTGGGAGTTCTGCATCCTGCTTGTTGCAAAGCAGCAGAAACCTGAAAATTCTTGAAAATTTATTTTGTGAATTGCAAAACAATTGTATAAATTGTTGCAAACTGAAAATTGTTGTAAAGTGACAGAAAAAGTTTTGCTTTCCACACTGCATGTGGTAGTCAGTGTCCAAAGCTGCAGGGCAGGACTATAACACATTTGCTTCTCTTCAGGACTCTGGATCAAGATTTGGAATTTAAAAGAAAGCAACTCAGCTATAAAATATAATAAATTTAAAAGGAACAGATTAAGTATTTCTGTTGGAATTCTTCCACTAAACTTGAAGCCACACAAATCATGTTTAAAATATACATGGTAGACACATGCACAATTATTTTGTTTTCCTCTTGGTTCAGAACTAAGCTAATCAATATTTCACACAAAACCCCAGTGGGAATACAGTGTCTCTGGGCTCATTATAAAACTGTACTTCCAAAGACAGTATTAAATACTTATTCATTCATCTAGCACAACAAAATTATGTAATTAATGATCTATTAGTTTGTTTGAATAATTTAAAATATATTGTGCTTTATGTTGAAATTGCAACTACTGACACAGTTTTGGCAAACTATATTAGTCAACTTAATCACTTTTAAGGAAAGAGGTTTACATGGCAATTTTCAGCATTCCACTTTTATGCCTTTATATATCAAAATCAGTCTCTGAAGCAGTAAAAGATGCAATCAACATATTTAATGAGTGAAATAATGAATTACTGATAGAACGTAATGATCTGGGACTACTCATAGGATTCTGGCTAAAGAGCCCATTAAAAATTAAATGCTTACATTATACCCTGATCTGCAGAATCTAACAAAACGAGAAATTTCCTTCTTAACTTTAAATGGCTTTTTATGAACAGAAATACAAATACCTGATTCTCCAAACCTCCCTTTCTCCCAAACTGCCCTTTGCTCTACCAGGGGTATCTCCACAAAACCTTAATCCCTAGAAAGATCTGATTGCACATACTTTTTGACAAGGACAAAAACTGGCAAGAAAGGAACAGCAAACACTTTCCCCAGCACTTCATCAGCATACAAGACCTGTCTGCTCGGACCATCACTGCCAAAATTTTGCCAAATGTCCAGTGCTCACATATTTCTGATGTCAAGACTCAACCTGTCTCCAACAGGCTATGCAGTACATCATTCTCCAGTGCTGGGTAAAGTAGGGCTTATTGAATTAGCAATGGTTTGTTAAACATATTGTGAAGTAAGGTACATTCTACAGATTTACTTCTATGCTGCTCGCTTGAGCCATACGTACTTGCAGTAAATATCATTGAGAAGATTGGACAGTGATATCCCTCGTTATTAACCTTATGGCAACTGTAAAATGATGTTTTCTGTGTGCTTATAGCTTTGCCAAACTTCAACTGTTTGTACTGACATTCCTCCTGTTTGGTGTTCTTGAGTTTGTTTCTTTGGGGAAAATTTCAGACAAGCTTTTTTAAGCTTTTTATAAAGGTAGAAAAAAAGATTAGGATAAAATATATTGGTTTTCAATGTTACAAAGGAAGCACAGCACCTTGGTTTTGGAGGTACTTTGGAATAAGGACTGAAGCCTGAGAGATTGATTTTGTGAAAGGTACACCAGATCCACAAAAATCCATGATATGTGGACAAAGAAATCCTCCTTTGAATTAACACAGCTCCTTCGGCATTGCTAGACTAAGTAGGCTTTAACAGCGGTGGGGACCATGATGAGCTGCCAGGGTTGAGGATGAGATTTGGCCGAGACAAGAGTGTTTTGAAAACAGCACAAGACAAGATGATGGTCGTGTCAGAAGGGAAAAGATTCACAAGTTCCTGGTCATGCTCCACCCCAAAGTCTGGGATGGAAAATGTCACCGTGCTCTCATCATCTTCTCTCTGCTGTGAGCAAATCACTGAGGGAAATCAAACCCTTTGCAATGGATCCCATCTAGAACGGGTCCACACAGAGGATGACAAACGTCAGGCTTTGGGTAGCGAAATGAGTACAATGTTCATGGCAGAATACAGACCTGCTGAAGAAACATATGGCCAGAAACTACAGATTTCTTAATCCGTTTTCCAGTTTGGTTTAATTTAGCATCAAACCCCATAGAAATCAAGTACTGAAAAGTTAAAAAGTCTCATGCTTAGGAATATACATGCAATCTAGGATTTAACCTCAAATGTGAAGCTTAAAGACTTTCACCTGCTTTGTTCAATATATAGATACAAAAAAAGACCATATATGCCACTTCACATTTTTTAGCCCTGTTCTGAAAAAAACACTTCATTAGATATACTGCTCTTGTGATTACAGAAGCCTGAAATGACAAAGGGCCAAATGACACAACTGAATATTAGAATCATATAATGATTGGGGTTGGAAGGGACCTTAAAGATCATCCAGTTCCAACCTCCCTGCCATGGGCAGGGACACCCTCCACTAGACCAGGCTGCTCAAAGCCTCATCCAGCCTGGCCTTGAACACTTCCAGGGATGGGGCATCCACAGCTTCTCCAGGCAACTCAAAGCCTCATCCAGCCTGGCCTTGAACACTTCTAGGGATGAGGCATCCACAGCTTCTCCAGGCAACTTGTTCCAGTGCCTCACCACCCTCTCCATGAAGAATTTCTTCCTGATGTCCAATCTAAATCTCCCCACTTTCAATTTAAAAACCCATTACCCCTTGTCCTGTCACTACAGGCCCTTGTAAAAAGTCCCCTGGGTACTGGAAGGTGCTATAAGGTCTCCCCAGAGCCTTCTCTTCTCCAGGCTGAACAAGCCCAACTCTCTCAGTCTGTCCCCATAGAAGTGGTCCAGCCCTCTGAGCATCTTCAGGTACTCCCCTCTGGACCCATTTGAACAGGTCCACATCTGTCTTATGCTGGGGGCCCAAGAGCTGTACGCTAGGTCTGACAGGTGGTTTCTGTTTCTGTAATATTTCATATGGACATTTTAAAGAATACTGTGAGCTAAACTAAGGTGTAATTTGAATGGATAGACAACATTTATGTGAATAAATATTTTATTCCTAAATAATATATTTTTCTGATCACCAAAAATACCTCTCAATCCAGTGAAAGTGCTAACTCCTCATCAAGGTTCCTGGAAGGATAGTACAGAACCAGAGCCTAAAAAAAAATGGTAAGAGGAAAACCAAAGGGGTTTGGGAAGGGATCCCCTCCCTGTTCTTTTTGTGGTTTGGTTTGGGGTTTTTATCCTGTTCTTGAGGTTGGGTTAAAAAAGTGCAAGCCTTTCATTTCAGGCTCATACAAATATAGTATCATTTGCTTTCAACAGCAAGCCTCCACCAGCAGAAAAGCTACATCCATTTGCTTTAGCAACAAGCAGCACTAATGGCTCCTTTATAAATTCACCAGGAACATCCCTCTTCACAACCCATTACATTCACTTCAAGCATGGAAATATTTTGTTTGAGCAAAAAGACATTAATATCTAAAATTACCACTATCAGCTGTTTAGTTCATAAAAATGTTCATTTTTTTCAACAGTCATGGGCCACATTCCAACTCTGAACCAAAAATACACAGCTCTGATAACGGATATTATTCTGCCTGAAGGAATTAGCAGAAAATTATCTCTGTGTTGATGCTGAAACCTTTCATCTCCCTAGCTAGAGGTAGTGACTGAAAATAAAAAAACAGAACCAAATATGAGACCGAAATTCACTAGGTATTTGGGAAACAAGACAAAGTATTGATTGCTGAAATGCTGTATCAAGTGATTTGGGGAGGGTGTGGTTCACAGCAGCCCAGCGGGGAATTAAATTTCCAATCTTCTCTGAGCAGGATTAAAAGAGAAGCAGATGAATGCAGCAGCACCCGACCAGAATCAGAGATTGGAGTTCAAGTTGTTTTTTTGCCAAACCCTTCTTGTGTCGTCTCAGTCAAAACACTCAGGGTTGGATTTAAAAACACCCAGATGAAAGCAAAGGAAACAAGCATTTAAGTGCCCCTAAATACCCCATGAAGCATTATTCCTGTTTTTACATGCCTAAAGCTGGCCCCTGCTCCTTCCCTGCCCTGTGTCTTTGTGTAAAATACAGTGACTAGGAGTTCATCCGGTGCTGGCATGGGGGTAAGGATAATATAACACAGTAATAAGTAATACGGTAATACATGTGGTGTTCAGAGAACTACATGGGTGTGAGCCATAAATTTACTTTAGATAAGGGGCTTTGGTTTCTTCTCTTTTTCCTAAGAACTGGTGATTAATTATGGGGCCTCATGAGGTCCTTTCCACAGAAAGGATGAGAAAAAGAGCAATTGTGAAAGAGGGACTCCACAAGCCTTCCCCACCCATCCTGCCGACCACACTTGGCAGTAGAGAAGCGCAATTCCCCAGCCCTAGCCCTACCCAGAAGTGCACCCCAGTGGCCCAGGCACTGGGCAGGAGGGAGCACATGTGCCCAAATGGATGGGCACCAAACCTGCCCAAGCAGCAGACGTATTAGAAACAGATGTAAACTGGTTTATGGTATTTCCCAGCAGCTTGTGTTAAAAGTTATTTCAAACATATCTGCATGCTTTACGGTGCCTTGTCATTGTAACACAATACCTTTCCCTATACATTTCACAGCAAAGCAGAAGTTCACAAGGATAAAGGGAAAACTGACAAATGCCCACATTACGTAGCCCCTCGAGCCTCCAGCTGGCCATACCAAGGGATGAACTGTCCTCATGCCAGCGCACGCGAGCTTGGGGCTTTTCTGCACCAAACGGGTCCAGCCTCCCCCCCAAAAATGCTCACTGCTCTTTCCAAGACCTCTGCTATAGCTCTTCCAGCAAAGCACTATTACTGTTCTCTCTTGAGTTCCTGTACCGTAAGACAGGCAATTCAGCAAATTCAATCAATCTTTATGTCAATAGGTCTCATTCAAGTTGTTCAAAAATACAAAATAACACGGTTCAAGAATCCCATTCCTTTCTGAAATGTATACTTGCTTCTACAACTAATAAACAGCTTTTACAGTGCCTTTCCACTGGCACCAAGGAAAAGACGGCATGCCTTTTCCAGCACTTCCTATGCATCATAATTAAACCAGAAACCTATAGCTGACATAGGACAGCAAGCAGACAGCATCACTGAAGCAACCTGTGCTTTTACTGCCAATTACAGAGTTTATGGGATCAGAGACGAAGGAGAGGTGTTATCCAGCAGAATGTGAACGCAACCGTGCATAAGAGATGGAGCACAGTACAAGTACACAGCACACGAGACCTCCAGATCTCACCATCTGCTTGGTGCAAAATTCACGTCACACAAATAAGCCTAGCACGAGTTAACCTCCTGCCCTCATTATTATAATATTATATTTACCAAATCCAAAGGCAGTTAGTTAAAATCTCTGCTGAATTTTAGGAATCATTAACTGCAGCAATGTAAAGGCTATTTTTGCATGGGTTTAGCAAGATTACAGTGAGAAAAGATATAGGAACAGCGCTCCAATATACCTGCATAAAGCAACAGGTTTGGAGTTTTTTCCATTAGAAGCTAACAAACTCTAAAGTCAATGTAAATTATATAAGATGAGGAAAGGTTTCAAATCGAGCTGTCAGCTAAGTGTCAGTATCATTATAACCTTCAAATCATCATTCATATAATTAAAAGAATATAGACCATAATTTAAAAATCAATATTTAACCATCTTCCTCCACTCTGCTGCGTTTCCATGTAAACACAGAGTAGTTACTCTCATGACAGTATCGGTGATTTTGTTACCGCAGCTCGGGATGAAAAACAAGTCGTCACAGGTCTAGGCCCTCCAAAACATGGAGTCATCACACTGTACCTGTATCTTCCGGCATTCCCACATTAATTCCCCTCGAGAGGGAAAATGGCACCAAAAGCAGGGGTGCTGCGCGGCTGGCCGGCGGCGAGGAGCACTCCCGGAGCGATGGGGGAGTGGGATCTGCGGCAGTGTGCCGTCACAGAGCGCCCTGGTACCAATGCACCCAGGGGTCAGATGACTCCTGCAGCACCCACGCACAGGCGGGAGGCGAGCCAGCACCTCGTCGCCACGTAAAAATAGCATCCTGCAGAAGCCGAAACATTGTCACGTCCACGGGGTAGGCCGCTGCTGGCAGGGTTGCGGAGGGACTGGATGTAGGATCCAGTGTCTTTGCATCAGGCACTGCAGGATGGTGCTGGGCACCTGGGGAAAAAAGGCTCAAAGAAGGAAAAACTGGAAACTGGCTGGCTACAAAACCAGAAATACAGGCTGAGGTAGGTGGGAAACCTCTCTGCCAGTCCAGGCAGTCCCTGTCGCCCGGTGCAGGAGGGCACAGCACTGGTTTCAGGAGATGCTGTGAGCATGTCTGTCTCCCGAAGGCAGTCAGATACCTGGCAGCCAAAAATCCCTCCCCTGATTGCTCACATAGAGTTGGATTGCATATCACTGGAATAACAGCAATGTGTTGAGCTATTTAAAGCAACACTTACTTGCCCAGTTATCATGTGAATACGCTATGAGGATTCAAACCCATAGCTCTTACTTGCTTTGGACTAAATTTGTATGAACGTGGCTGGTGCATTGGAAAGGCGACTGATGGCTTAGAGAACATACTGGCTGAACCTGGAGTAAAGTGCTGGGATGGAAACAGGATTGCACCTCCCTTTTTCACAATAGAGATTACCTTTTTTCCCTGCAGGCTTCACAGAAGCCACAACACTCCCCGCCCCCTGTGCTCCATCGCTCACCATCCTTTACCCTGTCACTGCCTCCTGTGTTACAAAGCAGAAAAGAAACCATTTTTTCCCTCCTTCAGCAAACAGAAATCACACAGGGCTGTAAATGTGAAAGCAGGTCCCCGCAGCTTCTGATGGTGCTGAGGGAGGGCTGTGAAAACAACGCAGCTTATGTAGCACCATGCACAAAAAGCACGGCAAGCTCACTCTGCTACTCAGGTTGAAGAATATTTTGAGCTGAATCATATCAAAATTTATTGAATTGATCCAATCTGCATGAATGTTGAAGGGTGAGTGTCCATTGACCTCAACAGTGAATGCCAATTCATTTCACAGAAAGTTCAATATCTTCCAATTGCCATCAAAAACCAAGCTACTGTTTAAAACTTGAAATACTGCGTTTTTTCTTTTTTTGAGAAAGATGGGTTTACTCCTGTAGAATCAAGTGCAAGTTTTATGGCTTAGTGAAGCTCTTACATGTTTTTTAAGCTTATAACATCTTGCTATGGATGAATTGTTGTAAACATTATATAATAAGAGGGGATGGATGCTCTTCATTATTAAAAAAAAGCATCAATTCTTCAAAAGCATCTATATGCAATTATGATCAAATTTGAAAATATTTCATCATGAGAAGGCAGAAACAGATATAGTTTGTAGATCTTAGAGAAATGCCTATCAACTAAAGCAGAAATCAAAAATTCTCCTGAGTTTCAGAATGTTTTCCTTTGGTTTATTACTTAAAGAAAATGTCTTTATATTTTGAAATGGATATTAAACAAAACATTGTTTGTCCAGTACTGACTACTTGGAACAGAACGAGCATTTCTATAAGGACAGTTGAGGAGCTCTCACTTCAGAAATCCATATGCTGAGTACGCCACTGTCCTGGGCCATGCCAGACAAGGTCTGTAACTTTAAATAGCCCCCAGCTGATGTGGCCTGAGACCCAGAGGGCAGATCTGAAGATCCCAGGTTCCTCACATGGAATCAAAACTATGAATTCTCCCTTTTTAAAAAATTCTTATATACACTCTATCTTGCAGCAACTGACCTTTGGCCTAAAAACCTTATGGCAATATCTTATTTAGTTCAATACTATTGTGCTGTGTGAGGCCAAATCTGGCCTGCACTCATTTGGATCATCAGCAGCCACCCTGGCTATGCTCTCCAGATATTTGCAGGATTTGGCCTACTTAGTTTTTTGCAGTGGCTACTTCAGCTTGGCAGAAACACAGAAGGCACTTTGCTAAATAGCAACGCTCCAAAGGAATGTAAATTAATAGGCAGGAAAAATGAAAATGCTTCCACTCTAACACAGCCTTTCCCTCTGCTCGCCAGGCTTTCTCCTTTTCAAGGCTAAACGCTATATAACTTCCATTTTGACGTTCTATGATTATAATGCAGTCACATAGCGTACTAATTTGTATTTACGATTCTAGGTGTAATCCCTGAGCCTCCTCTGCAGTCTCACCACTTGGCTCCAGGAAAGGAGAAATCGCACTGGGAGAGCTCAGAGGGATTCGGTGTTGTTGCTGTGAAACCCCAGCATCACTTACAGGTTTCCCAGGCACAAAACACGAGACCCCCTGCACTTCATTAGCGTGACAGCCTGATGCGGGGAGCGTGACAAGAGAGCAGCGACAGCAGCATGAGGCAGCTCAGACAGCGCCTGCTGACACTCCTGCTGCAGATGATCCAGAAAGCAGAATAGCTTTAACCTGATTTCTCAAATCCACACAAGCCAAACACCTGAAACTCCCGTTTTAAAGGTAGTAACAGCACACTGCCTTGCCATAAGGAAAGGATGAAGCCCTTGGCTCCTCTTGCAACTTCACGCGAAGTTCTGGTAGACGCAGCAATGCTCTTGCCCATCGGCTGTTTCAGGCTTCCTTCCACCAAGGTTACATCACTGAGGTCAACGCCTTTCCTGATGTCTTTGCAAAACAGCAGCCAGACAGCTTAGCAACGAATTTAGGCCACGGTGAAATGGATTAGCTGGCTGCAAACTCTTTATAGCCTATGGTACCATTGGTGGTAAATGGCATTTTTAAAAGATTTCAGATCTGTCCCTGATTAACTCATGTTTTTCCTGCACTCACGCATCCCTTCCCACTAAAAGTTAACATGAATGGCAATAGTAACTGAGGGCAATGGTCTAGTCCTGCTTCTTTCTCCCAAGTTCACAGCACCTCGCTGGACTCATTGTGAGCTTCATCCATAGCTTGTCTTTGAAAATATTTAGAAACATTTATTTTATTAAATATGGGACATAAATGTTTTCCTTCACCAAAAACCATGAAGTACTTTAATTAAAATTTTTTAAAACTCAGTGCTAAAAAACCTGAGATATAGGGACTTTGTAATATACTACGTGTATGTACTTGTTTTCATACAGCAATTCTCATGCTGCATGGGAACTGCATGTTGGTTTAATTTTAGGTTGCCCTGTGTGGAGTCCAGAGTTGGACTCAACAATCCTCATGGTTATTCTGTGGTATCCTCAGGATATTCTATGATTTTAGGATTCCATGTCCCTGGACTAATTTCTAATTAACTGTGTATAGAACGGTTTAATAGCAAATGGAGACTACAGATTCCAGTGTCAACACAGGTTAAGTAATTTACTTTTCAAAAACAACCTATAATTCATGAAATTTACTTTGAAAATGCTGGAAAATACAAGAAAACATAGTATTTCACAGATTTTTCTCAGTATGTTTTAAAGTATTTTTCCTTCTAAGTCACTAAACCTGGCTGTAGTACTGCTTGACGCTGTTGTGGCCTTACAGTGGTTTTGGCCCAGGTTAGTGTTTATTTGGATTTTCTATTAAGGATAATATGATCCCAAACAAATAAACAAAAATGCAATAAAATTAAGTCTGTAATGATACCGATTTTGGCAATGTTTTATCATTAAGACAAATATAAAATTAAGAGACAGATGTTTCTTTTTAACTATCATCATTTATTAAATGAAATTATGTATTCTGACACTTATTAATTGAACTTCTGTGGTGGCTGTGTTCAAAGTTGGCACTACTGCTGAATGGTCCTTGCCCTGAAGCACTTATGATCCAAAGAAAGAGGATGAACACATGGTTGATTTGAAATGATCAGTAAAAGGGTGAAGGTTTAACGAGATAGAGTTGGATAAATGGTGCCTCTACAACTAAACCCACATCTTCCAACTTTCTGTGCAGCCACTCTTGCGTCAATCGCATTCTTGCTGGGAATGGACTTACAGTCACCAAACCATGGCCTCAGTGACCAGTTGTACCCTACCAAAACCTGTCCCACTCAGAAACAGCCTGAATTTAAACTTCTGGCTCTTAAACACCTCCATCCTCAATTCCACGCATGAGAAAACATTTCTTATCACCTGCACAGCAATGAGCTGTATACACAGGCATTTTTAATTGAAACATTCACACAAGTAAGTCAGGGAAACACAACAATTTGTGGCCTCTTGTATTTCAAGGCACTGAAGTATAAGACACTGACAACGCTGAATATTTATGAAACAGGAAAACTTAAAATGTGTGATCAGGCTGAGCATCCATTCTGAGTTCTACATGATTGAGAGCAGACAGCTGTGCTTGCTCCAGAGGTAACTGGGTCATGAGTCCTTCTCTGGTCCTTGCTATCTCTCAGGAATAAAGAGCTCCCTTCAGCTCTAAAATTCGTAATGACAGCCGTTGTCTGCTGGCCAGCAAGTCAGATGAATGAAACCAGAACTTCCCCGGGGGGACCTCTACAGCAGACCTAGATCTAGACCGAAGGGCGCGTTATCCCCTTTTACTCCCACAAGTGGAATAAAAGCACCATCTAGTATTCTTCAGAAAACTATACACATGAAATAGTGAGCAGAAATAAAACATAAAACCTGCGAAGCCTCTAGCAGAGATTTTATAATGGGGGGAAAAAGAAGTGGTATATCAAACCCATAAATATGGTGCACGAAAATCCTTAGAGGGATGAAAAACAACCCCACACCCTGTCTCACAATGAGGTGACAGAGTACCAGCACGTCCAGGTAGCGGTTTTCAAAGTGACACAGGTCAGAGGGTAAAGGGATACAGTCTGGCTAGCAGCAACGTGACAATGAGAGCCACAGGATGGTACTGCCGGTCACACGCCTTCAGAATTGAACTTGCAGCACAGGGAACCTGCTGACCTTATGAAACTGATAGGGATGGCCGGTAACAAAAGGAGCAGACGTCAGGTAAGGAAAGATGTGCTTAAATAGAGGTTATAGGCTGACATGTGCCATTTGGAGCAGAAAAGCTGCCATGTAATAAGGATAAGGCAAGCAATTAACAAAACGTATTGGTTTCTAAAAGGTCAGGCACTGCAAGAGACTAATATGACAAAGAGCAAGGGGGGGGGGGGAGGGCCAGAACTTAAACTCTGCCTAATACCTGGCGGCAAGCTAGGAAAGCGAACAGGACAATAGGATGTGTGGCATTAAGGGAAGGCATTCCGGCTGCAACGGAAACAGTACTGTAATGAGAACTGCTGAGATAAAACCTGGAATCTGAGCCCAGCATTTTATGGGAGGGAAATTGAAGAAGCAGAATGAGGCAATAAATGTCAGTTGGTGTGGCCAAAAATTGTACATAGTAGGCACAGATTTAGACAAGCTAATTTATATCCTTTAGTAGAGGAGGAATTAAACTACAATATGAACTTGACATTTATGGAATCGTGACTAGAGCAAGAGAGTTGACAGAACTTGTGAAGACCCCAAGACCATTTCTGGGTGTTTCTTCTGTGAGTAAAATAATGCACAGAGCAGGTTTTTAAAGATGCATTTTTCTGTGTAAGCTGATAATATATGCCTAAAAAGAGAAAAAAATCCCCAAATGCTAATTTATCATTGTTTTACATACAAAACGTCTATTTAAATTTTCTGGATTTTAATCAATGGAAATTTTCAATGCTTAAATGGAGAATAAACTAAAGTATCAACTAAGTAATTAGACAGACTTAATGGATCTTCATCGTTTCGCTTTATTCTGGAAAGTTGTACAGACATTGCCATAATTCTGCAATTCCAAGCTACTCATCATGCAAGATTACCATTTGATAATGGGGGTGGGATGCTATTTAGAAAAAACATTCAGTCTGATCTCCCATGCGTTTTAACTAGAATCCAGAAATTTAACTGTGGAGGTCACAAAGAAAAAGCAATGAATGCACACAAAAACCCTGAAAAAAATGGAAGATTTTGAGAACTAAGAGGCCTGGGACTAGGTCTAAGGAAAGATTCGTGTGCCTGAAATGTCACACACAAGTCCAAAGCTGCAAGGCTGAAAACTACCTTCTCACGCCTACTCCTCAGCACGTCCAAAGGCAAAGCGTGCTGATTTTTCACTTCCTGTTTCTCAGCTGTCCACAGAGGACTTCCAGAACGTGTCTTTGATTGCCCACCTTTTCCATATGTAGTGGATGGTAAAGCAGCTATATGTGCTGGTTCAGTGCTTACATCCTTTGTGCGAGTGCAGGGTACTGACTGCTTTTACTCAACATCATCCAATCCACTTGAAGAGTTACCTGTCTTGCTTTCCAAGAAAACAGGACTAGAGAGACCTCTTGGGTCCTTGGCACATTTGACGGAGGAAACCCAGAGAGGGGCTTCCCCCCTGTGCCCAGCCTGCCCTACTTCAAGGCCATGCAGCTCTGTCTGCGTGTCCACAATTCTGCTTACTCAGGGGCTCAAGCTACTCTAAGTCCAACCCCAGCCGTTGCACAAACAGGTCTGTTCAGGCTTTCAAAAGTGGAGACACTGAAATCAGGGTCAGGATCCAGATTGTGAATCCAAAGTGTACAATCTGCCCCAGAGGGCAGAGGGTATTTCAGACACGTCCTCACCTCCAGCTCTGTGTCCCATGTGCCTGACTCCCAGCACTTTAATCCTCGCCTTTAGCCCACAGTGTTCATGCCAGAAAAAAATTTTCCACCTGCTTTCCAAATCCCATTCCCTATACAGGGATGTAGCTGCAAAGCAGCAGGTCAGATCCAAAGCCTACTTAAATACATTCATTTTGGTCGATGATCACTGAGGAATTTGTCAGCGACATGGAGTGCTGTTTTGAAAGTGAAGATAAAAAAGAAGGCATCATTGGAAATGTGATACTGTCAGACTTCCCCATGCTCCCACTGAAAACCCACAGTAAAACTACTATTGATCCACGTGGAAGGCTCGCAATAGTATTAATTTCTGATCTTTAGTTCAGCCAAGTTTTGATTTTAGCAATTAATTCATCACTACTAGAAAGTTCAGTCTTTTTCCTGTTTGCCTAAGGTTACATTTTCTCATCAGTAACACCTGAAATGAAATGATGTCTCTGAGCTCACTTTAATACCAACAAACAAAGAAGAAAGATTTTTTTTTTTTCCTGGAGTATGTCTAAATCAATTGATATTCTTTATTGCTCAGTTCCAGCATAAGTAGCTCTGAAATTTTAAGAATCAATTAAAAACAAACAAACAAACAAAAAAATCACTGTACTCTATGTCTATCACTGCTCTGCATCTCCCTGACTACCCGATAATCACTTCTAGCACCTCTACCAGTTACTCAAAGCCATATTCCTCATCTTTAGGGCATTAAGTCATAGAGAAGACATGATCATAGATCAGAAACTGGCATTTCAGTGCTATTTCCCCCCCTGTGGATCTGTAGCACACGCACTCCTGCTGGGCACCGCTCTTCACGCTGATATCTGCTCTCTCTGTGTCATCAAATGGAGGAGGAGAACAAGCACATTCCCTGGCTCGGAAATGAGCAAATGTTTGGAACTGGGGAAAAACAGTTTAGAAGGAATTTCCATGGCTCATTTCTCTTTCCATTCCCTGGTACAAACAGAGTAACAATGCCTGCTTGTTATAGCAACACCAAAAAGCAAAAGCAAGATAAAATAATGTAGAAAACAGTAGTCCATTTTGCTAGCCAAGCCACAATGAATCACCTCCAATCATTAATTAAATTACAATTTACTAACTTCCCACAAATGCTACATGAAATGGCATTTCTAAAAGGATTACAAACAATAATTTAAGGATTTTTCCAAAGGCTCTTCCTTTTTTATGTTGTATTCTGGAGCATATAAAACTGTCTTAGATAATTACTCTGAAATATAAAACTGAACTCCTGTTATTATTTGCTCTGCTTAATTTGGCATTAAGAGGTGATTAGCCACTGTTTTATTGCAAGCATATAGTTACTTCAAATATATAGGTGTTGACATTACTGAAGTCCTGGTGTTAGTACTTTAAACAGGTGTAAATTAGTTAACTTTGGTGAAGTTGTCATATCCTAAATATTTATTCTTAGATAAAAATCTAATTGTGCTTCATCCCCGTGAGATACATCAGCATGTTGCCCCGTTTTCACATGCAGGTTACACAATTTCTGCAATCAATTATCTTTTAACACCACATTCATAGGAGAAACGTGTTGTATTCACACAAACACAACCCCGGAAGCCTAGAGCCACTGCGCTACTTCTTGCATGGTTCTGCAACTAACAGTTCTACTGCTGATTGATACATATTTGAGCTATCTATACCACACACTTTTTGACTGAATTTTGGGTTGCTTAATTTGCAACCTGCCATGGTATTCACACAGTGAGTTTTATGTCAAACTGAATCACAGAATCATAGAATGGTTTAGGTTGGAAGGGACCTTAAAGACCATCTAGTTCCAACCCCCCTGCCTTGGGCAGGGACACCCTCCCCTAGAAAAATATTTTGGTCTGAAGCTTTATATTCACCTTTTGAAGACAGAAGGGGAAGAAGCAACATTATCTGATAAAATTGGGTCTTATTTATAAAAGAAAGATACTGCACACCATTTCTCCCATGTAACAAACAGAAATGGAATTTGGAGAAGAGCAGGTGAAAATGAAATGCCAAATCCCACATTAGCCTCACTCCCTAGATTTCAACTGGGCTGAAACACAGATTATGTTTATTGTGCCGAGGAAACAATAGCGGGATATGTGTGCTGTGGGAGCAGGAGATTCTGGAGCCTGCTAGTCCCCACCCAGCCTCTGTATGTAGGTTGCTTCTGCATAGAGATCTCTTCTTAGAGGAGGTAAGGGAAACTGGTGGACAAGATCTGGTCCAAGAGCAGGCTCAGGAGGGACCTCATCACTATTGCAGCATTTAAAGAATGGCTACAAAGAGAAGGGAGGCTTCTTCTCACACAAGGAGCCATATGGAAAATACAAGGGACAACAGGTACAAGTTGCACTGGGAGAGGTTTCATACTGACATAAAGAAATTTCTCATTCCCTGGAACAATGTCCCTGTGGACATGGTAGAGTCTCCATTGCTGGAGGTTTTCAAGATGCAATTCTTGAAATAATCTCATCAAGGCTCCCTTTCTCATGAAAGGTTGGACCAAGTTATCTTTCAAGGTCCCTTCCAACCTGAGTTGTTGTATGATTCTCTTCTATGATTCAACTAGCTACTATGAAGAACATTAACTCTCCCAGCCAAAACCAGCACACAGTCCCACTGCACACCCCACCAGGCAGATATGGGTCACCTCTTTTCTGGGCAAGGGAACGAAACAGGGAGTTTCATCTGGCTGCAAGCTGCTCCAGTTGCCAATAATCCTACCGATTCAAGCCTTTAATAACAACTTGCTAAGACGACAGTTACATAGGATGCTGTTACTAAGACAACAATTACATAGGATGCTATTCCTTGACCTATATCCCACTGAAACTAGAGTCGGACTGTCAGGCTGTCTTGGCTCATGGACTCAGCTTGTGACACTGCCTACATGTTTTACAGCACCCCCTTCCTGCTGTATGCATGAGTCTGAGGCTGTATGCACAGCCGTTGCTCCTTAACCACTTCAACCTTCCTTCCACTTTCCCACAAGGGATGACCACTTACATATGGTTTTGCTCTATGCACTGATGACAACAGATCAGCCAGTTGTCATTATGTGGAAGCAGGCTAAATAATGCACAACCAAATCTGGGTGACTATGGGATGTGGGGATGCCTTCGACATGCAGCCAGCTCCTTGCCGGGTGCCAGTCCCCAGCAAGCACACACACAGTTTAAGAAAACGACAAGACAGACTGTGGCCATCAGGTGCTGGGCTTGACCAGAGAAGGACACTGCCCAGCAGTCAACTTACTTGGAACCAGCCCTGTTTACTCCTACTTTCTCTCCATCCACAAATGCTCCTCCCTGACCCACCTTGATAACTCCTTTCCCCACCTTCGATCCTTCTGGACATCTTCCTTCTCCTGGGCGCACAGTTTCTTCAGGATTTCCGTCCAGCAGCCCTAGGGCTCCCCGTGGAGCAGGAGGCAGCGAGTTTCCCTTACTGTTTTGCAGGGCTGCAAACGACGGAGCTCTATTCACTCTTCCCCACTGCAGAACGTATACCAAAGGAGCATCAGGGCACAATCTGGCTCTGCTCTACTCCCAGAGTAGCACACAAAAACATTGGTTTTGATGAGAGAGAAGCCAAACTTGAGTTTAATGCAACACACTGAAAGAGCAAGTGATCCATGCTACCACAGCACATTTCCAGTGTTTATTTCTAAAACAGAATATAAGCAAAAATAATTCTCCTCCCAGTCCAAATACTCATAAAGTAAATGATGACTCAGATAGTAAATGCCCTTTCTATGGCATTCTATTTCTCTCTATCATTTAGAGTGACAGCCCTGCTCTCACTGAATTAAAAAAGGACAATTCTGCTTTGTAATGAATGAAATCAACATTCGCTCCAGTATGACTCGTTTTTCTGCACTGCTAAGCACTATCAGTATCTGCACTTCAAAACATTCTGGTTTTAATAGTGGTTCTGTAGGAATAGGCCTGAATTTCAAAAAGTTATTTTTCTTTTCTGGGTATTCTCTTAAAACATGGACGTGAATGTAGCACTGAGTGAGCTACCTAAGAAAAACAGAGTCTAATAAAGTTAATCTGATGAAGCTGGAAGAAGTATCAATTTCATACTCTAAGCATGATCTTCAACTCTGAAAAGTACTGTGATGGTACCTCAGGGTATGAAAAATGATAGGATGCGATTGAATTATCTCAGCAGCACAGTTTCTTACATAAGAGCTAGAAAAAAGCACACAGTAAGGGCTAACACGTTAAATAAGCAGAGAACTAAGAGCAATTCCTTATTGCAATCCAATCCTTGTATTTGTCATAATTTTAGTTAAAACTGTCACTTGGGCTGTGCAAAATGAGACATATTCTGGAAGTGCTTCTCTCTGCTGATTAACCAACTTGCTTACACAAGCCAGTGAGACATTAGGTGCCAAAAGCATACATCTCTAAATTAGCCACTGTGACTTGCAGAAACTCTTAATTTAACCTAGTTTCCAGACGCAGTCATTCTAACAACATCTCTCAGAGTTTCAGTCACAAATCAGTCCCATCTCTTTAAGTTACTCCATTAGCAATACCTGTATCACTAAGCATTGGAAATTCCAGTGTTATCTTAATTTTAGTCCCTCTTCTAACACAGAGCTGATAGAGTTGAAAAGTCTGGTTTGAATTTCAGCCTGAGAGATGGGAATGACGTGCACTTATGCCCCAAGCCATACAGCTTGATGACCCCCATCACTGACACCATGCTGACAACCCAAGGCAGACAGGTTTCAACACGCAGCATTGTATCACTGATTTCATAATGACAATGCTTTCAGACAGTTTCTGTTTCCAAAGCACTGTCTATGAGGAAGACTAACGTGGCATCTTTGCCAATGGCAATTGTAATCGTCAAAGGAACAAGATTTCATTTCTACACTCTGAAAACAGGAGTTTTTATACAAACACGAAGATTGGGGAGAACTTCAGTCTTCCTTTGCTTACTGCGGTGGGAGTCATCTCGCCTAACTCCAGGTATCCAAAACTTGGGAAAGTTGTTAAAGAAAGTTCCCACTATCACAAAAAGAGACAGAAACTTCTCACCACAAAGTACACTACAGCCACTGCAGGCTGGCACAAAGCATCCTCTGGAAGTGCCTCCTTTCCACTCAAGGTTGGACTAGCTCAGGCTAGACTTCTAACGTTCAAACATCTACAGTCAGATGAGATAAATCCAAACCTGAGTGCATAACTGCCCACTCTGTTTCCTGTGCTTGTTTAAAATTTTAGTTGGAATTGTGAGTTGGTTTATTTCTTATGCAAACCATGTCTCTACATCTCCTAGATCTCACTGCCCTCAACTGCCAGCTCTCCTGATCCTCCCAGAATCATAGTCTTATAGGTTGGAAAAGATCTTTAAGATCATCAAGTCCAACCGCTAACCTAATGCTGCCAAATCCACCATTAAACCATATCCCCAAGCACCTCATCCATCTTTTAAATAACTCCAGGGATGGTGAATTAACCACCTCCTCAGGCAGCCTGTTCCAGTGCCTGACAACTCTTTCAGTGAAGATATTTTTCCTAAAATCCAATCTAAACCTTCCCCGACACAACTTGAGGCCATTTCCTCTTGTCCCTATCACTTGTCACTTGGGAGAAGAGACCAACCCCCACCTCACTGCAAGCTCCTTTCAGATAGTTGCAGAGATTGATAAGGTCTCCCTTGAGCCTCCTCTTCTCCAGGCTGAACACCCCCAGCTCCCTCAGCCGCTCCTCACAGGACTTGTGCTCCAGACCCTTCCCCAGCTCCATTCCCTTCTCTGGACACACTCCAGCACGTCAATGTCAGTCTTCCAGTGAGGGGCCCAACACTGAACACAGGATTCGAGGTGTGGCCTCATCAGTGCCCAGTACAGTGGGATGATCATTTCCCTAGTCCTGCTGGTCACACTGTTCCTGATACAGGCCAGGATGCCATTGGCCTTCTTGGCCACCTGGGCACACTGCTGGTTCGTATTCAGTCAGCTGTCAACCAACACCTCAAGGCCCTTTTCCGCCAGGCAGCTTTCCAGCTACTCAACTCCAAGCCTGTAGCATTGCAGGGGGATGTTGTGACCCAAGTGCAGGACCCAGCACCAGGCCTTGTAGAACCTCATACAATTGGCTTTGGCCCATCAATCCAGCGTGTCCAGATCCCTCTGTAGAACCTTCTGACCCTCAGGCAGATCAACACTCCCCCCCAGCTTGGTGTTGTCTGCAAACTTACTGAGGGTGCACTCTATCCCCTCATCCAGGTCATTGATAAAGATGTTAAACAGAACTGATCCCAGTACTGAGCCCTGAGGAACACCACGTGTGACCGGCTGCCAACTGGATTTTATTCACCACAACTCTTTGGGCCCATCCATCCATTCATCCAGCCAGACATCCTTACCAATGCTTCCTGCGATTCCAGCATGGGAGCCCTGTAAACATGTGAAAATCTTATCCTCCACTAGGAAAAAAAAGTATATAGATTTCTAGACACCACCCCCACCCCCTCCCCACGATTATTTGAGAATTGTGTGTGATCATTTTAAACCATACTATGTTTTTTGGAAGTCAGATTTTCTAACAATCTGGGGAAGCTGGTGACACTTCATTATCAAGTATCAATCAATTATTTCAGCAATGCACCATACAATTTTCTTCCTTTTTGTGCTATTTTCCCCCTTTAACCACCTCTACATAATTATGAACTTCTAATTGTGAATTATCCCAATTAATGGCTATTTAGTCTTTTTCTGACCTCTTTCTTTGATTTTCCTCTGCAGATGTGACACATTAAAAGCCTTTCATATTTTTGGATGATCATACTAGTAGAACATACACTAATATGAACATCAACAAAGAACAAATTATATTAACACAGTATTTCAGTTGTATTGAAATCAACTGAAATACTCGTATGTACCAAGCCAAAAAGACCTTCAATAGATCATTACCTTGAGGGGTTTGGCAGGTAACACCACAAAGTCTTTGGAGGAAGGATCGTAATTACTTTGTACATCTATACAGCTTTTGTTTGCTGAAATGCTACTTCCAATAGCAAGATTGGTTTAATCAGAAGAAAGTTAGAACCCCAAACTAAATCACTTAGCAAGACCATTGTCTGTGATGCTACACACAAATACATTATTTATAAATAATACCTTTATTAGAATAAGGGTTTAATCATTGCTCCTAGGCAGAAATGAACAATACATGGCATTGTATAATAAAAGTGAAACATCTTTAATCTCTAAGCTTTAAAATTAGGCAATGGTGAAGAAAATCTCATTCTGAATAAGTATTCCCACAACATCACAAATTCTTATTTCCCGGATCTGATCATGCCAGTTCAGGATATAGCCAAATATGAAATAAATGCAAAAATTGTGTCTTTAATGTTTTATCAAAATTTTACAAATAAGTGAAAAAGAAAAAGACAGACACCTTTTCTAGAGGACGGTCTGTGAAACAATAGAAAACCACTGCATATAAACACCTGGGAATGACTGTCAAACACAGGTACTGCCCTGAGGACAGGTAAGACTCACAGAATCTTTAGGTTAGACAAGACCTTTAAGATCATCAAGTCTATCAAGAAGAGCCAGGGGAAAGGCAAAATACAGATTACTAAATCCCAAGGGGAAGAGGAGAGCAACAGGTTCCTTGGAGTGGAGAAACAGATGAAACAGATGTTTCTCCATCAGGAGATTGCCTTTTTCTATTCATAACAAAAATGGCCTTTGTTCATATTCTTTTCTTAAAAAAATGCAATTTTGCAAGGTATACCTGCATTTTTTGTCAATTCTTCCTCCTAACCAAAATAATAAAAGGTGCCCTAAATGCCACCTAACCATTTGTAAAAAAAATGAACAATACTGTGTCATTCTATGATTGTTATCTATTATCTAAAAATCTAAGATTTTTTTATAAACTATTATTTGGTCAAGATGGTGTCATAGAGGTTTTCTACATACATAGTAATAATATTATCTTCATTAATAAATGCACTGCTAATACAGCACCATTCAGTATGGCATTTGAGAAAGCAGTAGAATCCCTGCACCTCTAGTTCAAGACCATTTTCTGCTGTGCTTTACAATTTGCTTCTTTTAAGCCTCCATTTAACTTTCTTTCCAAGTGCAGGTCAAATCTCTCACCTAATTCATGCCATCAGTCCAATTACTGACAGACTGCTAGCACAGTTATACCTATATAGATGTAATCAACATTTATTTACAAATTGATCAGGCCAATTCCAGTTGGGAGTTCCACTTAGCAGCAGAGAAGGGTAAAGCAAAATTGCTGTAAATCACCTCTTTGCCCTCCAGATAGACACCCTGTGTGTCCGACACTGTACCCCTATAACAGGAGTCCCCAAGTGTCCTCCAGCAGACTGACAGATTTCCCACTTCCGTATTTGGTCTGTTAATAATTATTAGAAACTGAGAAAAGACAGAAAATAAATTCCTTATAATGAATCTTGAAAGCTATTGAGACAGTTTTTCACTCCTTCTGTATGCTTCCTTTTCAACCAGTGAGATTACATTTATACAAAGGTAGAATTATAACAATCACTTTAAAGTGTATTCTTCTATTCACACAGTAAGATTTAATTAATTTTACTTAAAGCACTGATCCAAAACCTTTCAAACACACTCAGGCCTACTCAAAGGCTTTAATACTTATATGTTAATCCTAAACTCTGGTATGTATCAATGCATTTATTAGCTGGACAATAAGGTATGGACATAATGAGAAAATGTAATAAAATAAATATTGCTTTTTTAAACTTGAAATTTCTCTAATCTTTATAAAAGCTCCTTTTCTTCAATATCTTTTATAATCTTTTTACAGATAGTTTTATACTAATGAGATTCTACCTCTCCTATCTAGGAATTCACTATATATTTTGCATTCACTCCACAAGAAAATAATGGTCCCGAGATTCAACTCTAAATCAAGACACTATGTTAAAATTGGCCTAGCTGTAGTAATGACATAATAAATTAAAAATTAGAAGCTGGGTACTCTACTATACAGAAAATCTAAAGAACACTAGAAATGTATTGTCTTTATTCTCAGGTCAGCTGTATCAGAGATTAGATCTTTTAATTATCTGTCACAGAATGGGGAATAGAAGCCTTGAATCCATTCAGCTGTTTAGTTTATGACCTGGAGAATTAAATCTGATCCCTTGCAAAGTACATCTAAGCATCACACACCCTAAGACATAGCCATGGTTTTAAAACAGTCATGTAACTCTCAGCTGGGATATCATTATGCTACAGAATAACTGAGTTTCCGTTGAAAATGTACGTGTGTCTATATTTTTGGGGAGTGCTGCATGAGAGTCCCGGAAGAGTTGCCTTGCTCTCCTGGTCTGGCTTTAAATATAATTGTAATCATGCCGAAGTCCAGTTTAGCACTCCCACACGCTATATTTAGAACTACAGAGTAATTTAGGTTGGAAGGCACCTCTGGAGGTCATCTAGTCCAGCCTCCCGCTCAGCACGGATCCCACTAGATCAGGTTGCTCAGGGCCTCCTCCCATCGAGATCTGAAAACCTTCAAGGATAGAGGGCCACCACTTTCCTGGACAACATGCGCCAGGTGCTTTACCACCTTCCTCAGGAACTTTGTTACCCCTTACACCCAATCAGAACTTGCTGTGTCGCAAGTCAAACAGTGTTGAGGCTTGTCCTTTTACCACGCACCTCTGGGAAAGTCTAGCTCCATCTTCTCTACAGCCCACCAGCGAGGGACATGAAGACACTGACCAATTTTCTCTCCCAGCATCCTGAAGGAGCCTGGCTCCCACAGCCCCTCCTCGTACCCCAGCCTCTGACAGCCCAGGCAGCCCACCCACAGACCTGCTCCTCTTCACCCCAGGGCAGGCCCCTCGCATGACAGAGAAACAGACCTTCTGAGCAAAATCCCCCTCTAACACGAACATCATCAAAAGTGAGCAAGTACACATACTCTAATGAAGAGTGATTAAAATTAGCCTTCCAAACTCTATTTAGCACCTGTCAAAAAGTAACATGGCGTTCACTGCTGCTGAACACCTTTAACTCGCAGCATCTTTGCCCATCCAGTTATTTTCTGGTTTTTTTACAAGGCCACCTTCCATCACGCTATGGTACTACACACCATAAGTAATAACGCAAAACTTTTCTCTCTGGATCTGCCGTAAGGAACTTGGGATGTCCTGCGGTGTCAACATTTCTGATCTAAACTTGTAGCTTTAAACCAATGGTTTCTAACAGAACAGAAGCTAATCTTGGGCACACTCATATATAAATGGCTAAATGACTGATTTCTCTTTTTTTAGATATAAATGTCAGAATACATTTCTTGTCCCATAGTGCTATCAATCACACGGAATATGCCTATTTCCATTTACACTGCCTGCCTTCAGATTTGCAGCAGCCTGGCCTCAGGACTGACCCTGAGAATTCAGGAGGAATGTCATTACAATCCTACAAACCAAATATTAGACATACAATGCCCTTGGTGATCCCACCACCAAAAAGTCACAGTGAAGCAGAGAAGCAAAGCTGCCTTTTCAAACCCGTGTAGACATCAAACATAAAAGAAACCATACAGACAAAGAAAACAACCTGGTACAAAGCTCCACATTTGACACTGCAATGTGCCTTGGAAGTAGCGATTTTTTTTGTGGCAGTAAATACCAATCCCACTTAATCGCCTATCCTACAGCCCACATTTTTAGGCACAGGAATTACTGCACAGGTATCCAGTTTCCACCCTCTGCACCTCACACAGCTCCCTTGCAATTTAAATAACAGACAATATGATTAACACTGCTAATCTAATAGGATTTTGAATTTTGGCTGACTCTTCGACATGGGAGCTCTGGGAGTTTTGACTGCAATATAAGAAGCATTGTTAAATCTTGCAATTTTATCACAGCCTTGAAATACTTGACGTTTTAAATTAAGTACCATCACTGGAGCTAAGTGATCATCCAGCAATCTGTTCGTTTTTTAAAATTTTTATTTTAATTTAGTTCTAGCTGTCTAGTTCTAGCAGAAAAAGGTCAAAGGTTTTTAATATTTTTAACTGTCCTCATCTCTTTCCCATATGAACAATATAAACAAATTCCAAATGGTAAAAAAGGGGATACAACTTGCATTTTGGTTTACAAATACAGGTGCAATTCCTTGGAATTTCTCCCCTAATTTTCTTATATGTATACATGGCCTACTTGGCAGTTAAATCTCAGGGGAAAGCATAAGGTTTTGCTTCTGCTTGTACACTATCTGGTAAACTGATAATAATACTATTGTTTTCAATTACTGTATAAGATTGTTTAAAGTCTTAGAGATACAGTAGAAGATACCTTGTTTTGGAGGAAGAATGACAATCACATGAGTTTTGATGTGAAGCCACCTTTCTAGAACAAACAGTGGGCAGTTCCACTCACCGATGCAGTCCCATGACAGGGAGAAATATTAGGGGAAAAAAGAAAAAAATCCTCCCACAGCAAGTGATATTCCTCTTGGAAACATCAGATATGACCCCCTCCTCCCAGTCACTGATTTTACTGCTGTGATGGGGGACATATGACAGCAGTGACAACACATCCCCTACCAAACCATAGCAGGGGCCTAAAGAACCTCATCAACATGACTGGTATCAAGGGCCCTAAAACTGCCCCCAGCCCTTCACCACTTGGAGCTGCGAATCCTGAGCTGCTGGATCCACCCGTGTATTTTGCCATAATACTTAATTTTCCAGCCCGTAAGCAACTGACAGAGCAGATGTCACCGAAATGACTTAACGCATTAAGCTGCTATTTGCTTAATTCTGATGTGGAAAATGTGCCACGCTGTAAATAGTTTAGTATATTAATGTACCATTGTAACAACCTACAGCAACCTTTTCTAATTTTATTCTAGACCTACTTGCTTATTGATTTTATTCTAAATCATAATTAAAACCTGCTTTCCTGCTTCCTATGCTTTTTCAAATGTACTCTTAACTTCACCTTTAGTTTCCTCAAGCTGAATAAACAGAGTTATTATCTTAAATAAACATTTAATGTCCTAGTATATTTTATCTACAATTAATTTGCATTAAATGACATGAAGCTGTGAACTTCCAGAAAAACACATTCAGTTAATAATTTGTAGCACAATAGTTCATAGATGAGGGGGCTCTGGGGGAGGTTCAACTTTAAGGCATAGCATTTCAATATCTCTAGTTGCACAAGAAAGTTGGAGCTAGTCCAGAGGAGGGTCACCTCTCCTATGGGGACAGGCTGAGAGAATTGGGGTTGTTCAGCCTGGAGAAGAGAAAGCTCCGAGGAGACGTTATAGCACCTTCCAGTACCCGGGGGACATTTTACAAGGGCCTGTAGTGACAGGACAAGGGGTAATGGGTTTTTAAATTGAAAGGGGGGAGATTTAGATTGGACATCAGGAAGAAATTCTTCCTGGAGATGGTGGTGAGTCTCTGGAACAGGTTGCCCAGAGAAGCTGTGGATGCCCCATCCCTGGGAGTGTTCAAGGCCAGGCTGGATGAGGCTTGGAGCAACCTGGTCTAGTGGAGGGCAGGGGGGGTTGGAACTAGATGGTCTTTAAGGTCCCTTCCAACCCAAACCATTCTATGATTCTAAGAAAACTGATCAAAGCTATATTTGGTCTGTAATATTTGCAGTAAAAATCTCTGCAATCTAAAATATTCTAACTTGAATAAACCTTTTTTGAAAAGAGGTTCTTCAAATTTTCCAGTCAAAGGTAAAGGGAAGCTTTTAATAACTGCAGCATGAAGTTTTGTATCTTAGTATGTAGTGCCTTATACTTCAGTGGGACTACACACGACAAAGAGTGTATCTAGTCTCAAATTTGAAAATTATTCATCTCAAAAACATCTAAAGCATCAGTTTTAGAATAACTTTTAAAACATTATGAGCACTACAAATGAGGAATGCCAAGCCATAAGCATGAATGATGTCCATTTCAAAATAAAGGCACAACATAACCCCTACTAAATTTGTTTTGTGGATTTGCATCAGATGTTGCACAGCCTTATTAGCTTGACAAACTATAAGCATGTATTAGTAAAACTAATCCTCTTGCATGGAGCTGCACTCCTTTGATAAGTCAGCATCCCTTGTATTAGCACTTTTGGTTTCTTGAGACTCTCTGGGCACACGTCAGACAAATTTAACTTGCCAGCGCCTTATCCCAATGCTCTGCCACAGCACATTTTGACAGGCGTTCCCTATGGGGGCTGTAGGCTTCAGGGCTGGCTCGTTGACATCAGTGGCTTCATGTCAACAACTTGGAAAAGAACTCCCATGAATTTCTAAAACACACTATAAATCTGAACAAATTTTGAAGTACACTTCAAAATACAGCTTCTGAAACATACACTTCTGGAGTCTGAAGTCCAGTTAAAGCCCATTATTGCAAGATATTGAGGATTTTCTACAAATCTGCATTTTGCTTTACATCCATTCAATTTGATGGTGGTCAAACGACCACTCCTTACCGACAACAGTGCAACAACCCAGTTGCCTGGTAGGTCCAGGCACAACCACTGTGAGCCACCTCTGGAACAAAGGCCAAACATCCAAAAAAGCTTCAAGCAACAGGAAAAGCTGAAATGAGTTTGCTCAGCAATGCAGCTCTTCATAGCCACACCCATGCTGGGGCTGCGCTGATCCCCAGTGGACATCCCTGGCGTGACCTGTCTGCTCCACATCCCACTGTAATGGTTCCCATTATGCAGATGCTCTTTCCCCAGAATTAAATTGTACCAGTGGTCGCACTTTTCTGGACTGATGCAATGATCAAAACCTGACGACAAACACGTGAGAGTAGGAACTTGATGCTGCCATACAGAAAGCATACGGGGACAATCAGTGTGGGCACTCTGGGCAGATTATTCTTCAGAGGAGTTGGTTGTTTCAGTGTTTTTTGAACAGAAATGCTATGTGTGGCTTGGAGTAGGTTCACTCTATCTAGACAACTGTACCCAGTAAACAAGCTTTGACTCAGTACAAGCCCTCAGGGCTGAAATAACCCCAATTACAAAGCTTTCAGATCACCAAGGGATACAAAAGTGGAGAGGTGTTACCAGTCTGATCTGCTATGATCACAAATATTTTCCAAAATACCTACTGTATGCAAAAATTGAAAAATTTGAAAGTTGCCTCCACCTGCAGCTTTCTTACCCAGCTGGGCAAGGGAGATGGGAGAGCAGAGAGAAGAGCAGGGGCTCTTCCACTTTTCTGAACATATCTATGAGGCTGGCCTTTGGGGAAATACTAACTTAAGCCTGCCTCTAGAGGGAAGAGCTGCATGTTATCTCCTCGCTGCCTTATGTCACCTTTAAAGAGCTTTAAACAACTGGCAAGTGACAGCGGCAGGTGCTGGGGCAGGCGTCACTGTGGGCTGCACAGATTCCTTGGTGGGGCTGCACACTTGCAGTGCGGGTGCCAGTACATGCAGCCTTTTCCCAGCATGTAAAAAAAATAAATGAAAATTAGAAAAAAAAAAAACAACCCAAACATTTCCCAGGTCAGGTTCTTGTGGGTTTGGGTTTTTTTGTTGGGTTTGGGTTTTTTGGGTTTTTTTTAAGTATTTTATACATGCAGTCTTACCTGCAATATCAGTTGTAAACTTGATTTCTTTTTGGAATGAAATTTCCTCATGGATATGATCCAGAGAGAAACAAAAAGCAAGGAGGGGAATATTCAGGCTGCCTGGGGCATAGAGTTAACAGCAGGAAACTGGCTTTGTTGCAGTAGGTTTTTACAAGCCCAAGTCTTTGCTCTATCATTCCCTTCTTGAGCCGTTGGACAAGCTAAGTACCAGATATTATTTTTGAAATCTTAGTGGAAGATGGCAAACAAATTGAGCTTTCATTTTCCCTTCTTACTTCTGCAGACAAATGTCAGGCACTCATGCCAATGCCAAAAATAATCCAAAATGCCTTAATAAATGTGTATGTGAAGTCAGAGTGACCTAACGGATGCAACATTTAATTCAGACTTTGGTATTTCAGATTGTTTTCCTCTTGACTAATTCTACCAAACACAAGTCACAAACCTCTTCTCAGTTCTCTGTGTGTACAAGCAAATTCCCTCCTCTTGTGAGAGCTTTGCAGTCAATCAACAAAAAAATACTATTAAAGAGCTAAATATATTTATAAAAATATGCAGCACCAACAGTGCCATAATAAAATTCTACCAAAAGAAACCCTGACATCAGTGAACATAAATGTAAATAGTGATACATCCTACCAAAAGAGGAAGGAATTCCTGCAAAACATGGCAGAGTTTTCCTAAAGAAATGATGTTAACTTTCAGCCTGGGACTAAAAATAGTGCATCTGTTTATACAGTACACAAAGCCAGAGACAGTGTCTTCTCCCCACAGGTGACAAACCACATAAACTGCAGTCAGACAAAATACAGGGAATATTAATACAACAGCAATTACCTTATCAATTACAAAGTCTTCCAATTCTTTATTGCACTGACAATTTCTTTAGGGCACAACATTTTAGGATGCTTCTACAGAAGTATGTAATAAAAAGAGACTTTCAACACCGACAGTGAGATGCACTGGTCACCTCAGATACAGCTCTCTTGAACAAATTGCTGCCTAGAGACAAAAAGGAGTGAAACACATAGGGTGGCATGTTTACGAGTTAGTAAACATCTCCTGGATGTGTAGCTCTTACTGTCCATCCAAAGTCCTCCCTCCCTACTGCCCAAGAGCTGTACATAGCTGTCAAGATGAAATGTCAAATAGCTTGTGACCAATATAGGTTCTTCAGTAAGTGTTAATTCTTCATAATACGATAATATCAATGCAGTGGAAATACTTTCCATATCATACTTTTTCCACAGCATAATTATAATTTCCCTAGAAAATTCATAGGGACTGTCTGCTAAATTTCAGTCTTCTGCCTTATCATATGCCTAGAGCACAAGAGTCATCACCTGCCTTCCAGAGCCACAGGGCAGGCCAAGAGTAGGAAGCTTACTTTAACACATCAAGGTTTGCTAGTTACCCACTGCTAAGGTCTCTCTAAGCAACACTGGATGTGCAACTCCCTAAAATACATTCACAGGTCCACTTATGGAAAATGTGCTTGATTAGAGACGACAGAAAGTTATTAAAGATATATATGTAAACCAGTGCAGCATATTCTAAGCAAGCAGTGATTAGTGCAGAAATAGACTATCAGGAGAAGTGATGTTTGTTACCTTTTCTTGTCTTGAGGGAAGACAGCTCTGCTTTTGCAAACTACTCAGTATTGGGATATGCGAGTGAAAACAACCAGTTATACAGAGAAGTGGTAGAACATTAGATGGTTTAGCAACTGAATTTGACCTACAACCTGGACAATATCATCAAAATAGTTTAAACAAATGACTAGAATGAAAGATGAATTTCAGAACTGAAATTGGTGAGCTGTTTAATGTCCACAGTGCAAACAGCTACACTGAAATCATCCATCACTCTATTAAATACATCATTACAGACCTTAGGAAACACATGTATAAATCAAGATTACCAGAACTGAAGCTGGGACTGCCTCCTATATATTTTCAAAAATTTTAAGTACCTTTGCATTGAGAAAAGCTCTGAGAAGCAGCCTTTTTCCAATTCATAACAGGACAGGTAAATCAAGCAAGCATCCAACCAACATTATGGCAGCTTCTGACAGCTTTAGCTGAACAGCCAGGCTTCTTCTGCCAACTTAAATTTGCAGCTCATGCGATCTGCCGCTTCTAAAACAGGCACAGCTATGGCACGCTTCTAGACCTGTGCAGACCTTGTGTGCTTCAGAGACAAGCTGCAGAAAGCCCAGCCGAGCATTTCTTCAGAGCTAGCAGCATCACCCTAACGTCAGTCTCATATTCTTTACAGGACACAGACCGTGTTGTTCCCATAGAAAATCAGCCCTGACCTTGGAAAAAAGCTCTAGCATATCACAAGTTAAAATTATAGATCTTGGAAAGAAATGTGAAATGGGTGCCTATCACTTCCGTAGTTATCCTAAAAATGCAGCATATCACTTCAGTCCAGAAAGATCATTTAACCCCGAAGTTTAAAAATAACATGAGTTAAGGGTCCTTAACACAACCTAGGTTTCAGTCTTAGGTCAAACCCAATTAATATTATAGACACCATCAAACCAAAAGCAGTGTAACTGGGTAGCTCTATTAAGATATAAATACAAGTTTACTGTTATGCTGGCTTTCTGCAGACAATGAAATTTACCCCACACTATAAAAAATGAGCTAAAATTCATCATTTGAGGCGATGCATCACTTAGTGCCATCTTGAAAAACATCCAAGACCAAGATGGACACAGCTAGCCACTGTTATTGGTGGTTCTCAGGTCAGGATGAGGAACACAGCTGGGTACAGGCTACTGGGCCACAGACGTTTAATCTGAGCTGGTACAGACAGTGTTGTTATCTTAAATAATGACAATAAATGTGGTGTGCAGAAAATTGAAACACAAATGCTTATTACTAAAAGTCTTATGGTTTGTAAGGACAGAAGCCTTAAAGAAGATGCTGGAAAAGCTTCAGTTGTTGTCACAGCCAATGACACATTAAGATGGTCTCTGAGATACTTGTTATCTTAGTTTTGTACCATGAAAAGCCGTGGCTGTTAGAATAAAGATGTTAAAACATTTACATGTAATTCTATACTGAGGCACATAAATAAATGCCCAGGTTTCAGAATGACGGAACACTCTGCATTTGACAGTTATTTCACCCATGGATAATGGATGCTTAGCACTTCTCAGAGTTCTAGCAGTGATGGAGAAGCCAGATGTTCCCACCAAACTCCCCAGTCCAGTCAAAGAGGGGCTCTGCAGCTGCACATACATCACCCACAGGACAGGTCTGCATCTTTTAGACAACTGTTCAATGTAATTGTGGTTCACACACTCTGTTTCTCCACAGGCCCTGGTGCAGGAGAGCTTACAAATGTTCATACATGAAGCTGACACTAGTTTTTCTCCAATTTTCCAAGGCAGGAATGAGCCATCAAAACACAGCCAGGAAGACTGATTGGTAAATGGCCACGGAAAACATTTCAGATTAATCTCCATAGCAGCTCAACCAGAGATCTGCAGCCACACTTACGGATGGCTTCAGATACCCACAGAAAGTTAAGGACCAGATGCCCAGAGGCCCAGCTCACAGCAGGGGCATCTTCAGAGTTCGCTCAGATTGCTCAGGTCTTTTCCAACTAAATTCTGAAAATCTCTGAGGCTGGAGATTTTCGCTGGGCACGCTCCTCCACGGTTCAGGCGCTCTCATTGTGATTTTCATTTTTTCTTACAACCAGTGGGAATTTCCCAACTGTTGACTCTCACCCTTTTTCCATGCAAGATGAGCTTGGCTCCACCTTCCCTCTACCCACCCATTAGGGGGTTGAAGACCTCAGTTCAGTGAAGACCCCTTGGCCTTCTCTTCCCTGGGTGGAACAAAAGCAGACCACTCCTTGCAAAATCCCATACTCAGAGACGCACACAGCAGCTCCTCTCACCACGCCCGCTGCACAAACCCAGGTAGTATTTGGGGCTGGACTCTGCTGAAGAAGCAGGTGGGAACGCTGTACCTAAGTGTACACTACCAGTCACAGAGAGGTTCAAGACAGCACACAAATCAACGCTGCTCTCTTATCACCCGTATTTACCCATCACCTGTGCTCAGGCACACTTCTGGCCCTGCTCCAAAGCCAACAGCAGAGTGCAGGGGTTTACTTAGCCTGAGCAGGGCAGGAACCACAGAGCACACCAAGGCTCAGACCACAAGCAGAAACCCTACAACTGGCACTCTTTGAGCCTGACAAACAGCCAGGTTAACAGATAGCAGAACAGAGAGCATATGTGCGAGTCACAGGGGTGAGGTGTTGGAGTCGCTGCCAGACACTCGCTACAACTCGCAGTGCAGCCATACGCAGTCCCAGCTGTTCCCGATTGCCTTGTATCCCATTTATGGCATTTGGCTGCAAACCCTTTTCCATTCCTGTCTGCTTGTCATCAAGGGTAATAGTGGCAACACGGCCCGTTTCTATGGTTTCCTTTGGTCTCTGTGCCCTACACAATTATATATGGAGCCTTAAAGATCAGATCCTCTGTATCCATGTCGCATCTGAAAGAGTAACAGCGATTGCTGTAAAGCTGCTGGTATTGCAAAGCCAAAAGAAACACTGGAGTGAGGCAAACCCTGCAAGACTTCGGTTAAAGCCAAACTTGTCAGCTGAACTCTATCAGAATTCCTCACCAGCCTGCTACAAGGTGAAGAACAGGAACACCTGCGTGACTTGCAGATCCCAGCTAAGTTTGCAACACTGAGAACATCAACAGGGAAGAACAGGTAAAGAATTCGTAAACCAAGCAAAGTAAATGAAAGTGATGAGGATGGAAATAAAGAGGAAACTGTAAAAGTATTTTTCACTACTTACAGAACATGCACATCGCTCTATTTGCAGCAATTTTATAAATTTACCTCAGTTGAGCAAAAACTGAAGTGATCTGTGATCAAGAACTCTCCAAATTAATCACTGCACATAACACTGCCTACTCATTTAGTCCCACTTAACATTGCTCAGCAGAGAAGATCCCAGTATATATTAGACATCAACCAGTAAACTGCCTTATGTGTTACTTCTGAAATTCCCTGCTATCCACGAATCCTCAAGTCACACATCTGTGAGGGAAAGGAGGTATATGACCTATTTTCTAAAATGATAAAAGCTCTTGCATGACACTCTCAAGCAGAACAGGTTCTGTGGCTTCTTCTTCATATGATATGTATCAGACTTTAACTCCTTCTACTGCACCAAGGATTTCACCATATGAACCATGTCGCAGGGGTTTGATTTTACTTTGTCACCTTCTGAAACAGACTCGAAGGAGCACAACTATCATATGCTTACAGCTCCACATTTATACTATTATCCAGTTATTTATCTCCATAAACCAGTATGGGTGAGGAATTTTATTTCCCATCGCACCCCGCTCCACCCCCGAAGCTCAAATGAACTTAGCAAGAGGGAAGGGAAGAATGTGGGACAATCACATTTCATCCTCTTCTGAAGTATCAGAATACCCCATGCTAGAAAGGAGACTATAGAAGATGTACTTGAAAACTTTCAAGGAACTGGATGCTGTATTTGTGAGCAGCTACTATACAGTAACAACCAAGGTACCACTCCTTCCTCGCATCCACCATGAGGAAAAATTGCCGTCTGTTACTGTTTTACAATGACAGTATCACTTAAATCTAAAAATCACAGTTTCTAAATAGCAATAAAATCTGTATTACAAGAACAAAGTCTTTAGATTATCACTAGTGCTAGCTTACAGTTCAGGAACGTTTATTTTTCACGGCCAATTACATTTAGGCTGCTTTCCTTCAAGTACAGGTGAAACAACTCATCCTATAGGATCAGGAGAATCTTCAAAATAGGGTTATTGATCAATTTGACTAATGCCAGTAGAAGAATTATTTGCTTTTACAGAGAAAGGGAGAAAAAACACTTCTAAGGCAGATGGAAATATTCACTGAATGGAGTTTATATTCCTGTCACATTCCTTTTCTGAAATAGAAAAATAAATAACCGTACTTTGTGGACAACAATACTCCATCTAGGTTTCAGAGCACGAACAACTAATAAGCTGCGAAAAAAACATTCCAACATTTCACACCATAACATTTAAGGACCTTGACACACAGCTAATGGGTCTTGACAAGGGGAATAATCTAAATTCAGAAATACACGCCTAAAGGTTACATTTAAGGATGCAGACAGCGAGCCAGCAAATTGTCCAACAACCTCGAAGACTTATCCACTGCCCTGCGTCTGACAGCAGGCTGAGCAGAGACACAGCTCTGCTGGCTGTGCCCGCTCTCACCCAGACACTCACAGAGTGCCGCTGCCAAAAGCCCCAGCAGCACAGCCCATTTCCACACAAGTATGTTTAATTCATTACTGTGAGTGCTGGATGCTTGGTTTGAGAACCCAAGGTCCAAAGGGGAGTTAATGGCACCAGCAATCCCCCTGGCAGGTCTGGAAAATGCAGTCGTGAGCTTAAACTTAACAACAGCCAGGAGAGATGTGTTTCCACTGCTAAAAGCCTGAATTTGTGTAGCACAGAGGGGGAATGACTTTTAAAATTAGGCAAAACTAAAATCAGAGTCTCCTCACTTCTCCTTGAATGCTGGCCAGCTCACTGCATAGAAAGGAAGAGGGGAAAGTTCACCTCAGTAGTCATGCTTTGATTAATTTTTCAATTTTCTTAGCCCTCTATGTTTTTATGACAAAATTGATTTATTGGGCATTAAGTACATAAACCATTAATGTCCTGAGAAGCAAAACTGAAAGTATCCTGACTTTAACATCATATTGAAATGTCAGTCAGATGAGTACAGACACCAGCCACGGACGCTCCTTACTGTACAGATGCTGCACTGCAAAGAGGCCAACTGACAAGAAATAGACCTTGCTCACAAAGCCAAGTGTTGGGGGTCTTTAAAGCAGAACTAGCCACCTTTCCAGAGATCTGCTGGAGAGCTGGGGCAGCCAGGGAGTTACCAGCTCATGTACCACCTGATAATCTCTTCTGACCTATTTCATCCTCTCATAACTGTGCTGTATGTTCTTAAATCCAAGAACATGATGCCATTTAACAGATGTCATACACTGAGCTGAAATCCTTTTCTAAAGAGCTGTAGAGAAGAATCTTCAACCAAAACCTTCAAGGATCTTAAGATACGGCTTTCTATTTTTTACAGTCCAATGAATTACATGCAGTCTATGCAATTCAACTTCAGAGGAAGCAAACACCATCAGGAAATACGTGTCACTGCTTATTTTTTTCAGGGATACATGGCTAAAATGGCAATGATATGAAGTCGTTCTGCTTAATTACAAAACTTGGGCGACTGCATGTTATAATCTGCACACATTCATTAACTGGAGAACTCCAAAGCAAAATGACTTCTTGCTGCTCCTATCTAGTGATTCAGTGCTCTCTTACCCTAGTGCTCAACATGAAGAGCTGAAAGTAAAACACTGTATCTAACTATGAAACATACTACAGTCTGAAACAGTCGTACTATTGTCTCCAGAGAGGATTCCTATCTGTGTATTTGCATGTGAACTTTGAAAAGGAATTAAGCATCTCCCAAGCAGAGGAGGACCCTGCATGACCAACCTGCATAACCTCTTTTGTAACCTGAATCGCTATGTTCCTACTCCATTTGGGCTGTGACACTCCATTAGCTGTTCTCTGATCCACACAATCAAATTTTCCCTCTAATATAATAGTTTAAAGACTAAATAGCCATGTGAATTTGTGTCATGACATTTAATCTAATCTAATTCACCTCGTATGTAATTAGCTCTGTGATTCCTTTTTCTGCACTTAAATAATAGACACCATGTTACCCTATTTCTGGGAATTGATGGGAACCCAATTTTCTCTATCTCAAATTTTTAACCTACTGTGTTCTTCTTGCTGTGATTTCAAGATGGCAAAGAACTGAAATGTTAGACCAGTAACCATAATATAAACTCTTAAAAGTACATTTAGAATCCTTAAAGCACAGTCATGCCATGTAAATCTCCCAGGTATAAAAGCAGTGAACAGGCTCGCCCTTAGAAATAGTTGTATATGGAAGGCAGCTGAGGAAAAATCACTTTTGGAAAAATCTAATTACAACATATGTAATAATGCATTTGAGCTGGTTTTTACTAGGCAAAATGATCATATGCTTTCGAAATTTAAAATTGCAGCATGAGTCTGCAGTCCATTAATTCAGAATGATGGTTCAAAGAATGTACTGTTGAGCCACTTTAAATTATATTACCTGTCTCTATATATTACAAACTAAATCACGTTTACCAAATACCAGCATTTCTATATCTAACACTAAATCTTATGGTTAAAATGGCAAGGCAGGGTCACAGGGTTGCCTGGGAACCCTCTTGATACAGGTCGCTCACAATGTGTTGCATCGGCACAAGAGGGGAGACAAACTGAGTGAAGGTTTCTGGAGTAACAAGCACAGATCCACAGCAGTTTACTCCATTTCAAGAGTAACCAGAAGATTGGGGATTTCTCCTGGATTACCAATCAGTGCAGCAATTCCTTGAACCTTATATGTGGGGCTGATTTTAATATCACGTTGCACTCATTTTCTTTGCAGAACCAGAAACATCTTTCTGTTACAGTAAACACCAAACTTTGAATTACAGCCTTTCCATAGTAATTTTGGTGGACATCTTTTAGAAACAATGATTTTAGACAAATTGTGGCATTAAATTTGCCATACTATATTTGGCCCATTGATGTTAATGGAAAATTTCCATTGATTTTGCAGAGTAGATGTGGGCTCCTCACATTTAATTTGTCACGAAAATTGATTGTAAAGTGTTTACATAGTCCACACAGACACACAAAATCAAAATTTGAAAACATCAAAGCTAAACCTATACTTAAAACCCATACTCCTAAAACTGCCAGTTATGCTTTCAAATGAGAGCTAAGAACTCTCAGGAGGGTTTTCCACGCTCTTTTTTCCCAGGATGTTATTTTTATCTTGGCACTGTTCATTTTTGCTATTTCATTGACACCATGTTTGGTGCAATTACTGAGGTAGAATTGTGTCAAGTGTCCTCTGCACTAGACTCTTATCTACTAACTTTTCTACTGGGTTTATAACTGTATAATCTATTTAATTGGCATTCTGAATATTATGAAGATACAACTTTGGACTTCAAAGCTCCCTCTGCCAGCCTCCGTTCTCCTGCTACAGAATTTAAATGTTTCACGGTATTTCATACTCTTCAGTTCAAAATTACAGACAACTAACCGAGGATAGGATCCCGTGCTGGAGTTGAATCATGCAGATGTCACCATCTGCGTTAACAATCCCAACTGCACACGATTCAGTTCGCCTGAAATCTCTGCTCTCACCTGCACTCCCAGACACCTGCCTTGGTCTAGGCACTTGCCCAGAGAGGACCTGCATGCTGGCAGCGCATGGTTCATCCACAGGCCACATGCGAAGGTGGATCACTGGCACGCATGGATGTATCTACACCTCCAACAGACACGAGGAAATGCCAAACTATGTTTTTAGCTGAAGTGTCCGGCAGGTGCCTGACCCCAGGTCTCGCAACTGTTCCACCAGGGAGCTCGCCTCTCCTCTTTGTTTGCACCAGGCTCTCTTTGGCTCGCTGCGAGGATGTGATATGATTAAGCATGTTGACATAGAGTCACCACGTAATTGTAGCTATCCAGCGTCTCCCTGTTGTTGTGGCACAGGGTATATTTAGCAGCTACAGTTACCCTCACAAACGAAATACACAATCAGCTCTCACAGCCTCCGCCTCTCCCCTATGCACAACCCTGTATTTGCCTTAAAGACTGCAATATTTTGCCATCAGCTGCGCTCTGAAGTAACCACCCCCCGCTGCCACACGGCGCAGACGAATGCCGAACCGCTGGAAAATACAATTCCAAGTCAGTTCTCGAATTCCGCACGTATCGCAGGATAAATGATTTCTGTATTGCCCTGGGCTGCTGGTTCCCACCGGGTGGCAATTCCTCTAGGGGTCCATGAGCCCCCCCGATTTTCACCTTCTCTACCACCACGACATCTCGGCCAGCAGATAAGGCCCAGCTTTTAGCCCAAATGCCCCCGCCGGGGGAGCCCCGCGCTGCCAGCCGCTGGGATGCCGGGCGGTGGGGAGGGCGCAGATCCAAGCGCGTCCCGCGGGGCTCCCCGCAGGGGTCCCGCCGTCCCGGCAGCTCCCCCCAGCCCGGCTGCGGCTTCTCCCCTCCGAGGCGCGTCCCCGTGCATACACACGTATTTTCGTTTTGTATTTTTTCCGAGGCCAGCAATTTTCAGCCGGCTCCCCCCGCCTGCGCCCCAGAGAGCGGCCGCAACACGACGGAGCCCAGCGAGGCAACGGCAACGTCCCCCTCCAAAATACAAGGAGGGGGTGGGCTCGGCTGCTCCCCCCCCGCGCCCGCCTACCTGTGCCGGTGCTCATGGCGCGCAGGAGGGGCCGCGCCCGTCGCCGCCGCCGCTCCCCGCCGCCCGTCACCGCGCCCCCGCGGGCGGCACCATCCCCGCCCGCCGCCGCGCAGCCCGCAGCGGGGCAGGCGGCGCCGCGCTCCGCCCCACCACCACCCCCCCACGGCAGGTGCCGCGCACCCACGGCCCGGCGCGGCGGGCACCTTGGGAAGTGTAGGCAGCCCTGCGCCGCCGCCCGCAGACTACATCCCCCTCCGTGCCTTGCTGCGGCCGGGGGGGAGGCTCCGGCTCCGTCGCTGCTGCGGGCAGAGCTGCGGCGGCCACCCCGCCAGCAGAAACGCCCCCCCCCACCCCGCCACGCCTGGGCAGGAGACGCAGCCTGCTCTCACCTGTCTGCCCGCCAGCTCTCCATCCAGCCTGCCTGCGCTCTGCGGGGGAGGTCTTCCGCGGCATTTTGCTGTCCTACTTCTGCTCGGTGTCCCAGCAAAGCAAATCGGTGCACAGGTGCTTTAGCGCATCCCCAGAACGCCCAGGGAATAGCGATGAGGATGTCCGCGTTGTTCCTCGGCTCAGCCTCGGCTCCAGGCAGCGCGCTGAGGTGTTCGGCAGCAAGCCTTGATCGTTGACCGGGAGGGGAAGGTGATGCTCTCTGGAACAGGCGAACTCTCACGGGTCCTTCATACCTGAAAGTACAAGGACACACAGTGCTTTACTAAAGCCATCTTGTTCAGTACTTCATCAGTGTGAAAATCTACTGCTGTGCAAGAAATAATGTTTTAAAAGAAAAGAAAGAAAACATTTGTGCTAACAACCCCAGCAGGAGCCAGCCCTAGTTATGTAAGTGCTGTATGGCACAGCTCTTCGGATGCTGAGTTCAGACTGGGTTCTGGGCAGCTTGGCATTACAGTAACAGCATGAGGAAACAAGGGTGTGAAGACCGGCTTTGCGTTTGTATCAGCGTGCTTATCATGCTCCTTTCCACCGGCAGTTATCTAAAAGTTAAAAGCTAATAGTTGTAACTGTAAAAACCTACGCAACTTTCCCATCCTACACCAGTAGCTGAAGTGAGATGAGCTCTGTAGCAGCGCTTAGGTGTCATGATTTGATAGGGAATCGGGGTCCTCGGCTCTGTGTAAGTATCACAGCATGGCATGGCTCTCATGTCGTTCAGGTGGTGCAAAGTGAGAACCCGTGGAGTTAATCGCTGCCATTGGGAAAAATATGGACCTGTGCCCAGAACAGCCATACAGGATCAGAGAATCCAACCCAGTATCCCACTCCAGACAGTCACTGGCAGTGGATATCTGCTAAGGGGTCTTCCCAAGTCAGATCTGTGAGCTTTGTATTGAAGAATCTTCCAGGGATTTCCTTCCATTATTTTGCCCAGTTGTTGTTTGAACCCATGCACGCTTCAAGCAACTCCAGCATCCTGAGCTAGGGATTTCACAGCTGAATTATAGGGTGGTGTGAAGAAACACCTGCTCTCGTTTCTATCCTGCTTTTTGCTGTCTTTATTTGATGCCTACTCATTTCTAGAATAGAAGAGATAGCAAACATCATTCCCTATTCACTTTCTCTGTGTCACTCACGAATTTATCCTGGTCTATCAGCGTCCACCCTTCACTCCTGCTCTACTTAGTCATTCCTTAAAACTGACAACTTGTAACTTCAGTACCACGCTGCTATCTGTCGCTTTCTGTCATTTGTTTTGGAGTAGCATCATTGATTGTTTAACATCATGTTTTGCTAAGTGCTTTTATTACCTGTTTTCCATCCTGCAATCTTCTACCAACCGTTTCCCACTGAAAACTCTCCTGAGCTGCCCAGCTGTAGTGAAGCATGACAGCTGAGCCACAGTTGCCCTTGTAGAACTCCATTAAGAGGCAGATGATGCATGAATATTCATGTGTCTATGTAAGTTATAGATTGCACTAGTAGAAATGCGTAGAGCATCTCAGTTGTGGCTACACAGCAGCATCCATTGTGTCTGTTCTGCATTCATGTCAGTGAGATCTTACTTCCAGCATTGCTGCAATTTGTCTTTTTAATCATGAACTGTCTTTGCATACAATAACCATCATGAGTTCAAGGCAATCTTTGAGTGATCCTACTAAGCCTGTGGCTATGCAGAAGTGTTGCTTTAAAAGCCAAATTAGACATAACTTGTATTGAAGGTGGTGGGCACGCAATCCATATTGCATGTAATGAGGAGGAAACTGCCTTGGGCTTTAAGGCTGCTGAGAGATAGTCTGACTCTTCTGGGCAGCAGTGCAGAAAGAGACTGCATGCTAAAGCTTTTGCTTATTCATTGCAGTGAGAACCCTACGGGTACAAGAGGATTTTGAAAGTTCTCTCTATCAGTCCTAGAAAGTTCCCTCTACCAGTTCTAAGGCCCAGGTTACTACACAAATGCTCAAAGGGCCTACGTGGTGCCAGACTTTAGGGAACACTGTGAGAAACAGGTCATGGAGTTCAATATTCTCCTTGTTTAGAACAATGCCACTTGCCACAGCTAAATTAGGAGACCCCATGAACTACTGGAAAAGCCAAGTTCTGCCACTGGTAAGACCCCAGCCTATGAACCAGGGAGTAATCACCTCTTTCAAGGCCTGGAAGAGACCTTCTCCAAGGTTGTCCAGGAGACAACAGGTAAGGAAAAGCCCTGAATGACTTTTGGAGATAATTTAATATCATGGGTGGCATAGATAGCACTAGAATTGCTTGGGAAGAGTTTGCAATTCAGTGTATGAGTGGCCTATGGCAAAAATAGTGGCCAGAGTTTATTCTGAACTCTTTTGGATTTGATGTTATCCTCGCCCTCCAGAAACACATTGTCTCATTTGCTAAGAAATTTGGCTTTGAAAGGGTTGATAGCAAAAATAAGGTGGAATTGTTGGTTTCATAGTCAAAGTGAAGCCATCCAGAAAGAGCTGGCAAGAAGGTATACACTAAAGGATTTGCACCAAGCATCAAGTCTTATAGATGAAGCAGCTGAGATCTTTCAGGACAATGATCTGTCCTGTGAATGGAATACACTCATCAGGGCACTGTAAGATTTGGTCTTGTGTTACCAACCCAAATATCAGGCTAATAGGCAGTCATCTTTTGATTTTAATTGTTAAACGCAGTCAGCTTGTTCAGCCACTGCAAAGAAGACTGAAAAGTCATCCTGTAAACCGTCAGCAGTTTGCACCTCTCTGTCATTACTGGAAATTGCATTGAAACTTGGCAATCCTGATGATCTGCTTCTTCCTCCACATCCTCAGTGGCATTCTGAATTATTTTAAGACCACCATTACTTTTTGGAAGAGCTTAGAAAACTCTATGCAAGGCAAAAACTCTATGAATGGCAAAAAAGTTTACTTTTTAGTATACAAATTTTTTTCTTCACTGATGTTATTTGGACAGTGATATGGAAGAATTTACATTGCATTTTACTGTTCCTGTTTATTTAAGCTGTATGTGTATCTTAAGTACATTCTCACTTCTTGCTCTATTACATTAGATGTATTGGGGAAAAAAAAATCTTCACTATCAAATTCCTAACCATCCCAGTTACCAGAAATGCATCCTCAGCAAGTGAAGGAATGTATCTTCATGTATCTTCCATTGACAAGTGAGGGAATATGGCTTCATGTAAAGGAAATAAGAGTGAAGATTTTAAATGTAAACCAAACCGGAACAATCAATACAGTGTATATTCATTACTAGATATTAGCATTACACTTTACACTGCGTTCTATGTTAGGTTTACTACAGATTTATGGCCTGACAAAATGTACATTCTTGCACAAGTTGGTGCAGCTCAAGCAGCCAGAAAGCTTGAAGTTTTTTCTCTGTATATTTAACTGAAGTTAACCACATCAAAGAGTATTCAGGTAATCCAATTGGAGCCATATTCAATTAATAATACTGGTATTTTAAAATTCAATTTCACAGCAAAGTTGTCATACAATATTTTTATTTAGTGCTTTTCCTGAAAATGTTCAGCTGAAGCAAGCAAAAAGGATTGTTTCTGATATTTCTGAAATTTCCAACAATGGGGAGGCCATGGCTTCCCATCACAATAGAATTATTACTTTTATTTGATTTGTCTGCTTTGCTGTTTGTCTGCAAAGCTTTTTAGTTCTTCACCAATTGAGTAAGAAAGGGATCACATTTTAACAGCATCTCAGTGATGGATGGTCCAGCAAGAAGGAGAGGAACTTAGAGTTTCTGCACTGGGAATGAAGCAGAACTTTTGTCTCTTCAGCAAAAAACCCCATACTTGTGAAAAAAAAAACATCATCCAGCCAGATGCCAGAAGTTATTTACATGCTAATCCAGAATATAGAAGACCACAAATTCAAGCAGCTGTTTAACCTGACGAAGTTGCCCCTTGGCTTCACATTCAAGCTGACATAGTATCACAAAATATCCAGGTCAAACAGCAACTTGGAGTGAAACTTAAACAATTACTCAGTTTGTGCCAGCTATACTATTTGTTGTTGAAATCCTTATAAAAATGTCCTAAATGGATATCTCAGGGGAAAAAAAAAAAAAAAAACAGAAAAAAAAAATCAGAAAAAACCCTCACATAAATTAGAGATACTTTTGTAAAACCTACTGTGCATTTCTGTATTGCATGCCTTTAAATTCTATTAGGTAGTCCTCAAAACTGAGCTTAATCACCTAAGAAACTTTGGTATTTCTTTACTTTTTAACATGAATCTAATTATTAGGCTCATATTCATACCAAGCTGCTGTCTTTTGACAACTATTATAACTTCTGGAAGACAAAAAGTAATCTTACAATTTATAGTAATTTATTTTGAAATGCTTGTTTTAAATGACAAATTATCCCTCAGACGTGTTCTATAAATTTTCAGAAATGTGTAATTTTCCTATTACTTCAAAAATAGCAACTCTTTTGTATCGCGTAAGACTAAGAACCTGGCATGACATGCTGTCATGACCTCTCCTTTGCTTTTTACTGATTCTTTTTTGTGTGAAGAAACCTCCCTAAAAATCTGTTATGTTAAAAGCATTTTTGTTTTGTTGAGTCATGTCTCTAAGGAATTCAGGGCTGCACTACTTTGCTTGTGTTACAGTCCTGTAACTAGACCTGAACTAGTCTAATTTTATGTCCAATCCCAAATCTAAGTTATGACCTTTTTGGCCTTGAAAGTACTATATCAGGGAATTGCTGGTTCTGGGACAGTTGTCAAAATAAGCCATGCTTGTGTTTGTAACCTGTTTGTGGCTGTGACAGCAGTTACCCTTCTATCCCCTTACTGTGTTTGCTGTATTGATATGACACCGATTGTAAATAAAATAAAAGTCATGTCTGAAGTTTCTGAAGAATAAGAGGCTGGGATCTAAAAATGAGATTCTGGGTATGGAAATAAATTGCCAACTATTCACTGAGCCAGTACACGTGTTTATAAATAATGAATTAGCGTGAAGCAGCTGTAATGACATAATAACGTAGCACTATATTGAGATATCTGCATCACACTATCAAGATGTCTGTAACAACTTTAGTGCAAAGCTCCTCTCACACCATGGGCAGAATACAAATATTGCATCGGCAGTTATAACATAGACATTAATTACCCGTTACAAACCTAAATGCATTATGATCAGCAGGTCAAATAAAACTCCCACGCAAACTTTGAAAACAGAAAGAATGAAATAACATCAAAGGGAACAATGGCTGAGGATGAAAGAAATCTTTGTTACAGTGAGACAATCAAGGACTGTTCCCTCACGTCAGCAGTCAGCTTTGGGAAAGTTGGTCAGAACAAATAAATTTTAGTATCGCGGGCTGCTGCATATGACAGGAAGTCTAGCAGGTAATGATCGCATCAATATATAATTTACACACAGGAATGACAAGCACCCAGGTTACAGCAATGAAATGAGCAGAAATACAAACGCAGAGGATGGCTTGGGGAAGAGCCAAGACAAGCATGAATAATATAAAAGTCACTACACTTGCGAAAACATTGGCAAAATCTTCATTTTAATTTGAGAACGGCAGATGAAGCTTGCAAGGATTTCAGTGCAAGGTTACACAGTCTGTGTAGCCAGTGAGAGCTGTACTCCTGAGTGTAAACACATAAATAATGTGCTTTCTGTGGTAAACAAGAACCGTAATACTGTCCCTTTTGTGCCTGTGGCAGAGAGGTTAACACTTACTAAGCATATTGTGATCTCCTGCAACTGTGACTCCCTGGAAAATTGCTCTTTATGCAAACCTACAGCTTCTCATTTTATGTAGGTGATATTACAGTCCATTGGCCCTGAGTCAACTGAACTCTGTTGTGCCGCACAGGCTGACGTATGCTGATTTCCTGATCTCTTAACACTGTTCTTATGTAAAAATAAAAAATACAGTATCATGTTAGCAGAATTTAGATTCTTCCTGTGTGATAAAATTCTCACATAGCACCATCTGTAAGTGAGGCTTTGCCTGGTAAGATGCATGGCAGTTTACAGAAGCTTTTGGCACGCTCTGCCAGGGAATGTACCTGGGCTTGAAGACATCACTCCCTAGAAAAATGCAGTTGTGGCTGACCCGGAGCTCCTGTCTACGTCCCCGGCTGCACCGCAGCTGTCTCCTCAGCTTTCCAGGCTTAATAATGCAAGGTGAAGGTCTCAGTCTGTTTGGCCAAGCTTACCTCAAAGATAACTTAAAGGTTTTATGTGAGGTTTCCACAAACATATGCACTGATGTCAACTAGAAAATAAGGAGGAATAGAAACATAGTATTTTTTTTCCAAACATGGGAAAAAATGGAAAAAATATTGCTGAATATAATGAACGGATATGACACATCCTGTGCACTTAATGGAGCGAGCCCGTAATGTGTTAATGCTTAGTTTAATTTTTCTTTTTAGTTACATACTCTTAATTATTAAGAATAACAACTCTTATAGCCTGTCCCCACACATTCACACCTTAACATCATAACTGTCTATGATGGCAAGTGAAAGTATATTTCAGTTAATCAAAAGTCCATAAATGAAATTGTAAGATGGCTCAGAGGCCAAAATTTAAATTGGAAGCATCTAGAGTTTTGACAATGTTCAGATCCATATTGAGAAAAGCTCCACTTTGCCTCAGATCCACTCTATTTAATAGAAAATCTTTCCTTATATTTCTCAAGAGATGATTGCAATATACCTTTTAAAAACAACTTCTTCTAAAAATATTGCATCAGGCATGCCAAGGCTAGATACTTAAGATATAGAACGTGTTGTGCTTGTTACGTTTATTGCCATCTTTTTCAATAGTTAATTGTGGTGTCTGTGGTCTAAAAAGATACATATAAGAGGAAAGATGTTACTAGAAGTTGTGACTTTGTCCAACAAATAAAACTGCAAAAAATTAACGCCATTTTGCACATGTGAGCCCTTCTCCAGGTCTCAACTAGAGGGCAGCAGTAATATGGAAAAATCCCAATTTGCCAGTTGTACACAGATGCAGACATTTACAGTCGTGTGTTAAAGTAAAAAACTATCAATATAGGAATTTCTATACTGCAGACATTTTGATGGCTGGAGATGTTAATTCCAAACTATAAGAACATAGCATTTTGAGCTACCTTGCTCAAAGGGAGAACCTTCATGTGGCATGCCTACCACCACTACTCATTCCCTTGTACACAGAAGCTACTGACACTAAACTGTATTGCACTTCATGGATTGCACAGAGATTACAGGATGATAAATTGCAATTCTACAATCTTTTCTGGCCTGGTGGCTATCTATCATCTTGGGTCCTCCAGGTATTCCTTCAGGCATGTTCTTCCACAGAGTGTCAGCAGAGGCTAAGTGAGCCTGTTTCCACCGAATTCACAGTGAAATGCCTTCTGTCCACTTTGGATGCCCAAGTAAGGAAAAATTTCCTTCCTCAATACCAAAACTAGCTCAGGAGATATCTGTATTCCATGCATATTCAAGCTCTCCTAAACAAAGCGCCTCACCCTGCATTTTCTAGCACTAAGTAGAATCACCAAGCAGATGGGTAAAATTTCAGTATTGCAAGTTAAGTGTTTCAGTGTACAGCTAAGGATTGTAAGTGCTTTTCTGTTGAAAGTCATCTTATCCATTCCAGAAGTGCTTTAGCACTAGTAAAAAAAAAAGAGCCTGAATATGTATATGGAAATATAAAAATATATTTCAAATAACATACATTTATGCAAATCCTTAGAAGGAAGAAGGAATTGAAGCAGAACTAAATAGTCATTACAGCTGCTCCACCCTCTTTTTAAAATTACAGAGCCATGGCTTTCTACTCCAGTCCTCACAATAAACAGTTTCAGATATACTGACAAAATTTTCTCTGTTTTAAAAGCTAACATGAAAACTGCAACAGAAATCTCGGTCAGGAAAAAACCCCTTGATTAGTGCCCTTTTCAGAATGTCTACCAATGAAAACAAAAGATTTCTCAGGAGGAAAAGAGAAACCAAATTAATTTCATGAACAAAATATATAATCTTAAATCAATATATCATTACATAAGTATTTCCTGGCTATCTGTAAGAACGTTATAAATCTTTCCTTAAGAATAAACTCTTCTTTCTACCTCTGAACTTTAAGCAGCTGAAAAAAGTTAGCTTTTAATGAAAAATCAATTCACCTGATTATAAAAGGAAGTACCCATTTTCCTTTAGCTTACCTGGAATGCTATGAAAGGTGGGTTTTTAGCCTGAGGAGAGTAAAAAAAAAAAAAAAAAAATTTCTTTAAAACAAGTAGGTGTTTTGTGGGAGTGTATAAATTCAATTGTTTGGAGGCATTTTCCCCTCTCTTCTCATATTGAAGGTTTGTAGAACAGTATTGTTTCTTCCATGTCAGCATGCGTTTGTTAAAAATTTAAGGTTTTGTTTACCAGGTGGTTTGCTGATCTCAAGTATATAAGAGAAGATATAAAGAAATTAATTTTACTTTCAAAAATAATTAAAAAAATAGAGTAAGCTCCTTCTCTCTACTGGAGATTGGGAATACAAGCTCTCTGAATGTTTATTTTGGGATCATGGAGAAGTAAAAGCTTTCTATGTTGTGTGTGGCTCAAAGGTTTGTACCTAATTAGGAGAGGTTTTTATCCCTGTGGTGGAGAAAATAAATCCTGGTGACCCAGAGAGTAAAGGAAGGAAATGATTAATCTTCTCAGTGGTAACTATCAATTTTTATTCTGAGCTGATGAAACTGTTTTAGAAGGTTTCTCTTCTAATTCATGAAGGCCTATGGTCCATGTCATGGCTGAGACCAAACAGGGAATCTTATCACAACCTTCTTGCCTGCTGGGATTTGGATATGAGCCCAAATCGTTTCCTTGGTAGGAACGTGTTTGGCTTTTGGTTCATGGCCAAAAATATTCTGAAGTAAGTAACAGTGGCTCTTGGGGGCTGCTAAACTTAGGAGGAAGCTTTGTCAGGTGTGTACCGAGTTACAGCTTGTGCTGAGGAATAATACGCTCAGTAACATCTATTATTAACATTTGGTAATTGTAAGTAAACTTAGCTATTATTCAGTGAGCTGTGTAAATAGCTTAGGAATGGTTTAAGCAGTGTAACAGCTGGATGTTTTGACTCAGCATTTTCCTGCAGACTACAAGGCGACAGCATTTCCGTACAGATGGATGGCCATATATTTTTCTTTTCATGTTTTCTGTTTTTCCTTTCTGAACCAGGCTGTGGAGCTGGGGTGGTGTTTTTTTCCAAGACCTGGGGGAAGTAAAGCTTTCTGGGTTCCAACCGGGCAGTCAAAAAGATGACAGGACTCCCTGAGAAAACACTTTAACTCTTTAGCTAACTCTCTATGCAGTTACTGTGGAAAGATAACACACTAATCAGAAGGAAACATATGGCTAAACCTATTTCTGTGGAAGTTTTGTGTAGCCCTAGTTTGAACATGATAACATGACTAATATCCATGCATGCTGCTGATCTTGCTAAAATTAATATAGTTTAACTAAGTCTGCTAAATAAATGGTTGCTACTGTGAGTTCACAATTCAGGCTGAATAGTTTTCACATCTAGGGGCTCAACTTGTATTGTTTTCTGTGAACTTTGCATTTCAGATTGCATTAATATTTTTAAATGAGTATACCTCAATTGCTGCATGAATTAGGAACTAATAAGTGCTAATTTAGCCTAGAAAGCAGTATCGTTTTGTGTGACTTCAAACTTATCACTATTTACAGCTGGCATAAAGAATGCTAATTTGAGCAAAACATGAAGAAGAGGGCCTTTTTATGATAGGATTCAGCAAGGGGAAACAAGCTTTGTAACATTTAGTGGACTGGAGATAAGAGATCAGAGAGGAATTCAGTAAAGCAGGTAGGAAGACCCCTTCTTGTGTAAATCTGGTATTTGCGACCAGTTATCAGTAGTCAAACGAGTTACACTTCAATGTGCTACGCATGTTAAAGTCCGTTTGCTCTTCCTTCACAGGTATGTCCCCAACCGAGATGGAACAATAGTTATATTGGAAGGTATAACTTGGCCTTAATATTAAAATGTGTTGTTTTTCCTACTATAAGCTGCTGTAGTGCAAAGCAGTTGGAGAAACATGCAGCTGCAGAAAGACAGACAAACAGGATGATGAAAAGCAATGCCAGAGAGAGACAATTAGAGGAAGTGTCTTGTTTCAACACGCAATGTCCTCCTTGGCCTCCTGGCAGCTTCCTTTAATAACCCTCAAAATATCAGGGCCAACCCAACATAAACACGTCCATCAAGTCTTCATGTAATTTTAATAGCTAAAGAAGTATTCCTAAGACTGTTTTTTAGCATACGAACACCTGAACAGGTAGCACAATTTCTCGTGATTACGATGTATTATAAGGGATGCAGTTATTTATACGGAAGCCACTCTGCTGCCTTTGTTTTTCCTGTTTGCTACACTATATTGGTCTCTGGAGTTGCCTCATGAGAGCAGCTGCTCACATCTTTAACAAGGTTATTCACTTACATTTCTATGAGGCAGATTGGTACTGTTTTAATAACACAACAGGAAGTCCAGGGCCAGCTTCTGATGTCATTACCCTAAAGCTGAAAACATTGTTTTTCTTGTTTCCACTTACACTGCATATCAATAGACACCCTCAAGAATTGAAGTACCACGCATGGTGAGATGAAGTACACTGGGGAGTAAAATCTTAGGGGACAGCTGAAGAAGCAGGTATTTAAAAGGGAGCTAAGTTGTCTGGAGTTCAGTTGTTGCTATGCTCTTACTTGTTTCCTTAAAGCAAGTTGCATCTCTCCTAATTTCACTTCTCCAAAATTCAGTTGCATTATTTAGGGACACACACTAATTGGTGGCAGTCTACAATGATTGGGCCATAGAAATAGAGGATGGAAGTTTTGTATTCATTTGGAAAAAATATAGGGTTAGATGATTTTTTTGGTAAAACCATCTTGAGTACACATAAAAGAAGAGGTGACAGGAATACCAGTGAAGAACTGAGGTTATAAAATGTGACCAAAGATTATCCTTGAATATACAAATAAAATAAATATGTGGAAAAGATTTAGATTCTCATGAAACTCAGAAAATTAGTCAGTAAACTGGTGACAGAATGTGGTATTTCATGGGGTTGGCATAGCTACTACATAAATTAATTTAACCTAAGTGGTGTGCTTTGTGTACTGCCTTATAGTGCAATATCAGATTAATTCCAGTGGGAGGAGAGCCCTGTGGGATGATTGGTTAGATGTGATTTGTACAATGCTTGAATACCTTCCAATGTAATAATTTCTGGAGAGATGGAGAGTTCCCAAGCATACTGCAGGGACATATTGTCCGATCAGTGTGAAGTAGCATTTATAATTCATGTTAACGTGGCATGACTGGATGAAGTAAGGTAAATGAGAGTATGATTTGTAATTAACACCTAGTTTATACAGTATAAAAACAGCTTGTAAGTGCGTGTTCCTTGAGAAAGATTAGCAGGAGTAATAACTTTAAGGTCTTTAAGACATCTGAAGGGTCATTTTTTTTCTATTCCCCCTGACAAGAGCTGTAGGAGGGCAGTGGTGCTGTGTGGTACAACCCATCACCTCAAACCACATTCTCCAGATGCTCTCCAGTCCCACAGGCTCTCTGCTGTGTCTCAGGACAACACCCCTCCTGCGAATACATGCATACAACTGGCCGATGGCCTGATATCTCAAACACAGGGATTTTGCTGAATAGAGATGTCTGAGGTAACAGATGGATGATCTTTGGGGCAGATGCTGTTCTGTTCTTGTGTAGTGCCTGCCACAATGCAGCCTGCACTGATGGCATGTGGGATATTTGGTGCTTACCTATAAGAAGAGTAGTATAACTGTGACTAACAGTATGTGAAATTTTCAGCGTGTTAGGAAGAAAGCATAAAAACTCTCAAGGTGTGGAGGACAAAAAGCAAGCAGATTTGAAATAGGATGGATTATCTTTGGGTTTTCTCATCCTTGCCTTTGTGGGCCATTTAGGATATGGCATCTGGATCAGTGATTGTCTTGTGACAGAGAAGATATGCTCTGCAGGTATTGCACAACAGACTTGCTTAGCTCTCAAAACTGATATTTAAAGCTACATGGCTGCATAGTGCATGGTAGACCTGCAAAACTCTACACTTCTGCAGTCTAAACCCATGTGTATCAGAGTGAATTCACTGTCAAAGTGTTCTTCATAAGGTTCTTGTAGCTGGAATGATAGCAAGAAATCAAATTCTGCGATCAAAAGCAAAGGGGAAACAAAGCCTGGTACTCCATCTGAAGGACTATTTGTTACTTTGACTGAACAATGCTCGCTTAGCACAATGGCCTGGATGTGTCCCATAGAGCCTTTTAGCCACTAATGCAAAATGCCAACATGAATTATTGCTTTGAAAAGCAGGAGTGTGTGAATGAACCTTCCAGCACACTTGATACATTTCTGCTTTGCCTAATGAGCTTTAGTAGCTGAAATCCATGCTCATAAGTGTGGGTTTCTTTGTTTTTTTTTTTTTTAAGTTTTGAATTAACAGTATCAGTTAATGGACAACTTTTTGTACTTGCCACATCCAAGCCAGGCTGTGCAATCAACAGGAAAGATAAGAAGGTCAAACAGGAAGAGCTGTGCTGGAGTCACTTTTGAGCAGATCTGAGGAAGGCATGGATCTGTCTGCTCTTTACCAGCATGTTGTAGAAAATCAGACTTGGAAAAGGTAGGAGAACTCCTGTGCCTGTGTCTGCGTGTCCATCTTTTGCTGTATTTTAGGTACTTGTGGTATTTGACTGTAGGTTCATTGTCAGCAAATTTAGAATCGCAGCCAAGGGGGCATAATTTCAGCAGTGGTGTGACAATAATGAAATGACTGGAAAACATGTGGAAATGTGATCTGTCATGGCTATGAGAACATGCTGGGAGTTCCTGTGCTGCTCTCTGTTAGTTCTTCTAGGTAGTGCTGTGTGAGCTGAGCGGCTGTTCAGTAACAAAAGCATTCCTTCTACTTTTTCTCTGCATTAGCTGCCACAGGCGAAGCTCTGTCAAATCTAGCACTCAAAATGAAGTATTGAGATTCACAGATTCTTTTACAGTTTTCTGACAGTGAACAGACTTTTTAAAGCACTCATAAAGTTTGCTTATTTTTAATCAGCTGCAAAACTGAGGATTTTAGTCTTCAATTTACACTATCTAAATTTGGAAATTTTGGTCTTATAGTGCTTTCAGAGCTGGCTGGAGGGTGGAAAGTATATTTCAGTGCTACTGAGGTATGAAGAATATTTAATCATAAGAGGGGGTTAAAACTTCTCCAGGAATCTATTGCATCTTTGAAGCTTGCTCGGACTTTTTTGTTGGTAGGCTAACTGAACAGTGATACTGCTTGCAACATGGTTTACTAAGAACTGGTAACTTAACCTGAAGTTACTTCAGTGATAAAGGAGTAAATCTTCCTTTTTTGGAGAGTACTCAGATTTCTAAATCTGTTGACCTGATTACAGATTTGCTTTACTTTTCCATGTAATACATAGCAGCAGTGGAGGAAGAAGTGTTAAGTGTTGCCTATACAGTACATAGTATGGATTTTTAATGCACACCTGTGACTGAATTTTATAAAGATCAAGGCTGTGATTTTCTCTCTCTGAGGACAAAATTTGTAATAGTCTTGGTTGTAGACTAATACAGAAGATATGAAGCAAATATGAGTTGAAACTGAGAAGGAATAATAAAATAATTAATCTAGCATGAGTTTGGAAAAATGACCAGAGTTCTGTTGTCAGGTATAGTAGCAGTGGTTAGAAGAGTCTGGATGCTTTAAATTTGTAACAGTTGCTCCTGATCCCCCATGGGCTCAGGTGAGATGAGGCAAGAGAAACAAAGAGTAGCAGGTGCTTTTTTCTTTGGATGAGATAGGAATTTATGCACAGGGGACCAATGGCAGTAAAACCTTGTACCATCCAGAAAGTTGCCCAGAGAAGCTGTGGGTGCCCCATCCCTGTCTGTCTTCAAGGCCAGGCTGGATGAGGCTTTGAGCAACCTGGTCTTGTGGAGGGTGTCCCTGCCCATGGCAGGGGGATTGGAACTAGATGATCTTTAAGGTCCCTTCCAATCCTAACCATTCTATGATTCTATAAGTTTCCAATATGTATAAATAGTCCTCTTGGGATAAATTAATTCAGGTTCACATTCACCTCTGGACTCTTTGGCTGTTTCTCCAGCACTTTTACAGCACTCCTATATGACCACAAATAATCTTCGTCTCGATTTCTATCTCTGTAAAACTAGAATAATTACAGTTGCCACTGATGACTTGAAGCTGGTGTTAATAAGTTTTCCTGAGCTTCCTAAAGGGAAGATGATGAATGGAAAAGAAATGTTGTATTGCATGTAGGTTAGGTTTTAGGCAACTAGTTCAAATATACTCTGTTTTTATATGCTGAGTCCTATACTCATACTTGGAAATACACCTTTAAAGAGAGAGAGAGAACTTGTTCAATGTGTGTTGTTATTTTTCTTCTTTAAGCCCCTTTAATGGGAAGGAGTTGGGGGAGATAGTGTTCTGGTCATCCACAACTGCTCTTAAAAAAAAAAAAAAAAAGTCAGAAAACCCCCAAATGTGAGCCACCCCATAGTTAGAGAAATGGAAAATGTCAAGTTATATGTTTTTCCTTCTGGTTAGCTGTGTTTTCCAAACAGGGGTACAAGCACTCAGTGGAAAGGAAGCAGCAACAGGGGGAAAAGCATCATAATGGAATTTTTCCATTTAACTTCCAGTAGGAAAAAAGTGCCTTATTTCCACATCATGTTCAACAGCTGTTGACTATAGACATATCTCTTCTGAGAAAAGGCATCAGAACTGCTTGTGTTTGAGTTACTTTGTGTTTCATGGGTATGTACGACTTCATACACATAACTTTATATGGACAATGGCGATGCTACACCACAAAGCATCCTTTGAACATCAGCCTCACTACTCTGACAGGCATTTTCTAATAAATGGCAAAATAGGACATTGAAAATATTAAAACAATATACAGCCCAGATGTCTTCATACTTCATTAACTTGTGTGATTGTGGTACATGTGGTGTTATGGTTTAATTCTCCGAGTTGGTCATACCACCTGTCAGTATACCTCAGTAATTCTTTTTATAATTGCATAATATGCTTCTATCCGTATATAGTTTACTACTTGTTCAAGTGCTCCATGGGATAAAGGTATTAATGACTGCAAAACGGTATGAAAGCTGTGCAAAAAGATCACTGCCATGTCTTGTGTACCTGTCTACCATGGGAGACAGTTAGGAGCTGTTGCAGCTATTCCTGTTGGTGCTCAGTTTGTTCAGGTTTAGGGATCTAGGACATGAAGTTTGGAGGGTGAGAAGTGCTGGAGGGCATTTATGTGAAGAAGCCAGCCAGAATAATGTGCTTGGGGATACCCCACTGCATGGTGAACAGAAGGGAGCTATTTCCCAACCAGTCTGAAGGCAGGTCGTAAGGGGATACTAGGTGACCAGGTACTAGTTGGGGGTTTTGGCAGAACAAAAGTAATTTTCCATCAACAGCTTCAGTTTTAACCAATTTTCTCTGGAAAACAAATGAGAGGAAATATCCAAAGATTACAAGTTTGCATGTTCATAATGAATGCAGCTCACTAATGAGTATGGCTGAAGTAAGCACAGAGGAATTTGGATGAAGCCCAAATGACAAGACTAAAGCAGAATCTGTCCTGTGGCTTTATAAAATCAATTGAGGAGGCATGTGAGAGCCCACTGAGGAACAGGGTATATCAGTGGGGCGTGTGCTGCCTACATGAGCCATGTCCTTTACAGATGCATTGGTCTGGCTGCATTTTGCTGCTGCTGAAGTAGCTTGTTCCCAAGAAATGGGGTCATGGGATATCTTGCAACCGTCACTGTAGAGGGAGCAGTGAAGCTTGCAACTGCTTGTGCTCTACTTCCATTTCTATTCCCTTTTCCTGATGTTCGTGCCAACAACAGTCTTGCCAGACTCTGCCTGTAGCTTCAGTAGATCACTGTTCTGCTTTACTGCAAATAAATCTTTGTATCCTTGCATGCCAGTCTCCCTGCATTGAGGGTTCCTGCAGAGGATTCAATCTTCAGCTGGATTTGTAAAAAATCTTTCTGCTTGTTTGAATTAAGCATGCAGTATCCATTCCATTCTTGTCACCTTTAGAAAATGTTTTTCCCTGTATTGCCTCTGTTAATGTGAATGATGCTATCCCCTGGAGGCTCTGCACTAGAGCTGGCCAAGAATGAATAATAAGCAGTGGGCACGAGTACATTTCACTTCAGGCCTTGGATTGTTGCTATTAGTCAAATCTATTGCTTTGTTGCTAAGCAGTGATGCCACCTGAGTGCAGGAGCTTTTTCTGAGATGAAAATAGTGTTACACAGTAATTCCTCTCAAAGAAGTCTAAAGCAAATACTTTAACATGTATCACAATTCAAGATAACCCTGCAGGAGAGGGACAGCTCTTGAATATGTGTATGTATTCTGAGATTTTTTTTTTAAATATGTATTATTGATTTTTTTCCCCCTCAGATTGGCAGTAATGGCATGACTGTGAGGAATTGCCAGTTATGGAGAGTTCAGCTGCGGCAGGCAGCGCATCTGTACTCAGCGCTAACGCCATCCTCCCCAGTTCAGAGGGAAAGCAAGGGAGGAACTTGGAGAGGAAAGAAATGGAGCAGAGAAAGTGCAAGTCTGATGGGAAATGTGCGGAGGCCAATGCTGCCATCAGCACTGTCAGGGATGGAGCCAGTATGGACATGTTGGAAGAACAAATGGGTAAGACCTTGATCAATATATCCTGGTCACTTTGCTCTGGACTTCTTTGCATTTAAATTACTGTGTTCTTTAAACACTGATTGCTGTGTGCAAGCAGAGCACTGTCACAGGGTTTTTCCAGCTGAACTTTTTTTAAATGCATTTACAACTGTTAAATGCAACAAACCAGCCATATTTCCTCTGTGGTAATGCTGCATAGACTGGACCATTAAGCAATTTGTATTGAAATTCACTTTGGGCAGACAAATGGATTATCTATCAGTTAAGGTAAACTGAGACAAAAATTATCAGAACTCCAGAGACAGAAAACTGAAATGTCAGTACTTTGTCAACCACTTCTTGCTATGACCTCTGTGCTTCAGAGTTAGACTGCATAGTTCTATTTTAATAAAACTGTTTTTATTAAAACAGCTGATGATTTCTGTTTTTCATCAAAAGATGTAATACTATATTTATCTGCAAACGAGAACATACTTCGTGCAGTAAAAACATGGAAGTTGGAAACATTTTTTGGGAGGAAGGGTGCAGTGACATAGGTGGCTGACTCTTAAAACGAGTGGCCAGGCTCTTCCTTTATAGTAGGCACAAGAGCCTTCTGAATGTGAAAATACTTCAAGCAATCATGGAAAAAATATATTTTAAATTGTGTCCTATGTCTTAGTATGTTTCTCTTCACAACTGCAACTTTGCTGACATCAAAGAATACAGGGTACGAGCATCCCAGGGCAGTATAAAGTTTCTCTTTAGCTTGCCAAGAAGTAAGTCTTCCCATTAATTAGTAATGGGGCTTGGAGTTCATGTTACCTTTTTGAATCTAATTATAGCACTTCAAACAGTCTCAATGTTTAAAATGTATTTATAGTAACTCTTACGCTTCTGCTCAAATTTAATAGCAAGCTATTATTTGGAATCAAACTCTCATGACTAATAATATGCTTGCTCATAGCTTTTGTTTTCTCTTAAATGTCAGAGAAATTAGGTTTAGTTTTTAATTAAAATATTACCCACGGATAATCATGTCTCTAAATACCTTTCAAGGGAAGTCTATATCTTATAATGTCAAAATAATAGTAAGGGCAATTTCACATACCAAAACAATCTGCTATTTAATTGTCCTTATCAAATACTAAATTGATAGTGATTGGTAACGTTTTGCCAAAGTTTTGATAATTGTTCTGTTTGTATTTCTGACTAAAACAAGATAAAGCAGAACTACAACCAAGCATGGTCCCAGAATGTTCCTTAAATGCAGTCAGCCTACACTGCAGTGTGCTCATCATCAATTTTCTATTTAAAACTAAATATTGTTGAGTCTACATTTTAAAAAATCAAACAAAACCCCCTAACATCACTGTCAAAGAATCAGCCAAAACTCAAAGTAACCAAAGTGCTTGGAAACTGAAATTTCTAATAATTGGCCTTAAAGAGGATGTTTTTACTGCTTACTGCCTTTTTTTTCCCCCCTGAAGTACAGACATTCTGTGTTTACATACTATTATTTATTTGCATGACTTGGTTCATGTAATGTCAACAGATGCACTCAAGGGAAGATGCAGAGGACTTGTAATATAGTGGGATATGGTAATTTGTAAGTTCATTTCTTAAAAGAGCTGCAGAGAAAAATGTTAGCACACATGAAGGTTACTTCTAAAAATTAAAGATCTATTCCTCCCACTCTTGTTCCTAGAACAAGATTTTTGCTGATTTTTGCCAAGGGAACCTTGAGAAAACGGAACTGGTTGGATTGGGTACTTATTCACCAGGAAAATGTATCATTTGTCAAAAGGACTGGAAGAAATCTGGGCCAAAAATACTCCAGCATATTATTAACATAAAATATACTTATTTTCTGTGATTTGAAGTTTTAGAAAATTAACTTGTTCTTACATTACCCCATCCCAACCTTCTAAGAAATAGAGAAGGATTATGTCTCCATGCATGAATCAATACAAGGCACTCATACCATTGCCAGTTTATACCACTGAAGCTTCAGTGAAGGACTGTTTTAAAAGTATAGGTGCAAGGGAACAGAAAACGAAGTCTGACTCTTGCTCCTTCCCAAATGGGACTTTAGTTTCCTGAGAGGGTGTCTTTCTACCAATTCTCCATCATCTTGAAGCTTCACATCAAAATGATGAAATCAAGATTTAACTTCTTCCCCAGTAGGAAAGAAATAATCTGCAGATATTCTTTGTGGGGTTTGGGAAATATATAGCAGGAAGGGGAGGTTGGGGGTGGCAGGGAAACAGTTATTTTCAAGCACTTTGAGATTGTGGGGTTATTTGTTTGGCTTTTTTTTTTTCAGTGTGATATGGACTTAGAAAATGCACTTAACCATTCCTTTCATTTATTCTAATAGAATGTTCTCAAAGTGAAAAATGCACAAATGTCAGTTCAACCCTTCCCAGTCAAGCAGAGAGTTTTCCAACTGGTAAGACATTTTTTTTGCGTTATATCTTACAAGCACGATGCTTTTCTCTTTGCTTACTGTTTTTACTTGAGACAACTATGTCAATAATACTTGCAGTCATCAGTCCTGTAACTTTATAATATATTTCATGAGCACTTGTGAAGTGCTCAACTGCTACATAAGATTTGTTGAGAATTTCTCATAAAAAGAAAGAACTTACTAACTGCTATAAAAGCCAGAAACAATTTATGGACTATATTGTAGTGTCTAAGTAAAAAGGCAAATAAAAAGTGAATTGTTTATTTAATATATTGGTTTCAGTTATTCAGTGAATAGGTACGGCAGGCTTCCCTTCTGGATGACGCATGGCCTGTTCTGTGAATTGAGGGTTTAGTCACATTCCCCTTCTCTTGCTTATGGAGGAGGAGAAATAATCATCTAAAAACACTGTGATGCACTCTGCTTTCTGGTATTTGTGCTTATGTACCTGTTTGTCTTGCTCTGTACAGAATTTGGGTTGTTCTTAAGTTGGGGAGGGGTGGGGGGTGGGTATGGATTAGAGTTCACAGAAGCAGTCAGAAGGATAACTGAAGTGTAATGGGTTTTTGGACCGTGTTTAATTTCCTCAAGGCATTATTAATAGTTCTGGCAGAAGCAGCCACACTTCAGGTGTGTTAATTCTTCTATGGCATCAGGTACGATGAGAAGGTCAACAATACTGTTGCCAAACAGTAATCTGAGCAATATTCAAAGACTCTAGTTTGTATTCCTTGTACCAAAAATTGACTATATGACCACATCTTAAACAGAGGGGTCTAGTAATTCAGTAACACTGCTTTATATTTGTGAGCCACCCTTCCTGGCCTTTAAGTAATGAGTAATTTAGGCAAAAGTCATCATAAAACTCCAGGAGACATACATAGGGAGCCCTCTGGAAACAGGTTTAGGTGCAGCATATTAGACTACATTGTGAAAAATATCTATTTTAACTGATTAAAAGATGAAACTCAGAGGAGCTGGAATATTTTTAGGATGTACAACAATCCCATTTATTGCTGGTAGTGTGACCTATTTACACACTTGCAATTGGAATTATTCCTGAGTTGGTATTTTTGGCTTATGTGCCCATCTGGGTATATGAAAACTTATCAATATTATTTACTGTTATTGAGTTGAATTAACAGACATGTAGAATGAAAGAAGCTTTATCAAAGATCCTCTTTATCTGAGGCAAGCTAGCTGAAATTGCATCCTCAATTGCCGTAGAAGCTACTCATAAACAGATGTCAAGATCTGGGAACCAGGTATCTAGCTTCTTTCAGATGTGCTGGGGATATCATGTGAGTTTTTAGTTGGATCATTTATCTTGGTTAGTGTTGGTTAACCAGCTTAGCTGAGAAACAGCTATTTCAATATTCAATTTATAGAAGCCTTCTGAAGCAGTGGGGGTGACATGTCAGATAACCATCAATTCAACATTAGCATAAAGAGTTATTTTAACATGTTAAACTATCTATGTTTATTTTTGTCATGTTTTTTTTTTTTTATTCCAGTATCTGTTTGGCTCAATTTTTAAAATATGCATGGGACATCTGTAAATCTGGGCATGTTCTCAATGTCCATAGAGCTGTCTAATTTGACACATTACCAATCTGCTTGCTTTTTGCCTCTTCTCTCTTCTCCATCCCCAAGTGTCAATTATCTCCCAAAATTTCTACAGACTTTCACATTATCCGCCTTTGTATAGCTGTAGCCTTTATGCGACTGATGCTAGACTATTTCTACCAGATAATAAAAAAAAAGTAACATGCAGTAGGTCAATTTTATGTGTGTCTATCTCTAAAGCTGAAAATATAGTTCTTAATGTGCATCCTATGATTTTGAGGGAATTTCTGGTTCTTCAAGGATGATTCACAAAACTTGTAACACTGTAAATGGATATCCTTCTCCAGATATCTCCTTGAAGTTAACGATGGTAAGAGGAAAGAGTGGATGTCCTGACCCCAAACTTCAAAGACAGCTCAGAGGGCAACTCCGTCTTCTGGAAAATGACAGCAGGGAGGTGATGGCAGTTTTTAGTGTAAGTCATTGGCTTTAGAATTGTTTCATTTATTCAGGGAATGTACCCTGTGCTACTGAAATAATATGCCAGATATTTGGGTCCTGTTTCCATCTACTTGCTTTAGGCTTGAATTTGACTGACCAGAGTTGCCAATGGCCCAAAACCAACTAGAGAGATTAGAAATATCAAACCATTGAAAAAGTCTGGAACACCAAATTGATGTAAAATAAACCTAGCTAAATAAGACATTAAATGGTTTTATTTTAAATACATTCTGCTTTGACTTACATCAAAGTTTTCTGATTATTACAGATTTTTTTTTTTAAATAATTTGCCCTCATATTGACTTTTCACTTCATTTTCCAGTCACTTGGAATCATTTGGCATGCAAGTTACCTGGGAAGCCCACTGCTAGGACAAAGAGGAAGTCTGAAGGAGAGTAGCATAAATATTGGACTTCCTAGGGCTAGATGGCTGTAGCTTTAAATTGCACACAAGAGCGTGCACCAATTTATGTATAGGAAATCCATCCTCTACAACCAATGAGGTTAGAATCAAATATCATTTAATGTCTCCTCTTTCCTCTTGATGAAAGGACAGGATGATACCATTTGACCCCTGGTATCCCTTCTTTTTTCTGAGCCATGAGTTCCAGCCTCCTTCACTACCAAGCCAAACACTGAAATCTTAATTAATTATGGCTTTATGACTGTCTCAGGTACATGAGTTTCTACACTGTTTTCCTTTCATGTGTTGTGAACTCTCAATCAGCAGTCTGCTGATTTTTGTGGCTATGAAAACAGTCTGTACTCCTGCTGCTCTGCTATGGCTTTTGTTTAGGGAGAGATGGAGGAAGGGATGAGTAAGAGAAAGAAAATGGCATACAAATCAACTAGACTTGTGGCCTTATTAGAAACAGGCTGGGAAAAAGACTTTGAAGGAAGCAAGATTTATAATGATAAGTTTCCTTAAAATGCCGTTTTGATATTCAGCAGTGCATAAAGCCCTAGAGGCTGAGATATTTTAGCATGTGTTGGCAATTTATTAATAGATTTCAGGCTCTTGTTAATATTTAATCTAGTGTAGAAAGGGGCATGCAGAAAATCAAAGCCGTGATGAGGCATGCCTGTTGAAGAGGCTTAAGTGGGACTTCTGCTTTCAAAAAGGAATTGCTATTTTAATCTCTTCATGTTGAGTGAATTGGAAATATATAGATGTTAAACAGAATTAATTCAGAGATCTTTTAAAATCACAATAAAACAGTAATAAAAAACAGTGGATCAGATCTATCTTGATCAACAATTATAAAACTGTTTTTATAATTCCTTAAATTGTTTTAAGATGCATTTCAATCTTGATGTGATGGAAGCAAGGGTACAGTACTGGGAAATGATACAGTAGCATCACACCCATTAGATCTGCATCTGATATATTCTCTGAAGTACTGATTCAGATATTTGTCTCAAATTACCACCATTCTTTATTTCCCTGAAAGACAGTAGCCACCCCCATTGGAAGGCTCTGGTTTTAAGCTGCTAACTGAAGTGTAATCAGACTATATATTTCTGTTCTCTGGCTAGAATCAAACAAAATGTATATTTCTTTCAACTATTTGAAGGTTGATATAGTTCTCCCTCTTAGAAATTCTGAAGTTTCTTAAACATCATTATCATTTTAAATGATCATTGATCATCTTTGTTAAATGCACAATTCAGTGTTACTCTAGCAACTACAAATGAGAAAATCGTCTTACTGCATCTTAAAAGAAAAACCAAAACTCTAGTATATTGTCTTAATCATGGAAAGAGTGAACCAAGGAATAACTGTTCAATGTCTCCTCTAGAACAGGCCTGAAGCTGTCAGGTAACAGGTTCAAAGATGCATCAAAGACCCTGTGTTTTCATAGGTGTACAAAGCTCTGAGGCTAACCTACAGCAGGATGTTTTGGATCCTGAAAATATAGAGTGGTTCAAGTGACTTAGAGAAATTTTAAGCCAAAAAACCCAAACCAGCATACAAAAAGAAACCCTTTCTACTATTTGATATTAATGCCCATGCATCTGGCAAAGGCAGTTCCCAATTCCCCTAAATTGCTCTGTGCTAAGAGGATGTTCTTGGAAAGCACCACTAGATGCTTGCCTGGCTTTCACACTCTTAAATAAAGAATACTGGCCAGCATACATAGACATGTCTGAACCAGACAGGTCTCTCGTTTCACTGTGTCATTAGTCCCGAGGTCTTAATTCTTCTGTAAATTAACCTCACTGGAACTGTTGGTAAAACTGGTAAGAAAAATAAGAGCACAGAACATACAGCAAGCCAAACTTTAATACGTGTTAAAGAACAGATAACTGAGGTAAAATCCTGGTTGACTTTTTTATTCTTAATGCATAGCACTTTAGTGTGTCACCTTGTGAGAAATTCTGCTTGAGTCTAGTATAATTGTAATAATTTTATTCTTTTATTTTTTTAGGAGCTCTCTGCCAGACTACTGTCAATTCATAGTGACCAGGATCTAATAGTGGTGACATTTAAAACTTTTGAAGAAATATGGAAGTTTCTAACCTACCACTCACTGGGTAAAGCTGTTTCAGAATACAACAGTTCAATATGCTTTTTTTTTTTTTCCTCTGCATATAAATTCTGATTGACTGGGAACTTCAACAGGATTTTGAGATTCTTTGTATTAACTCCTGATAGCAGTAGGTAATGTTCCTGAACTGTGTACTACTAGTGATAGGGCTGGAGAGACCCTCCAACCCCCAGGAAAACTGCCCTTGTTCCAAAACAGGTAACAGCTATTGTTCCTGGAAGATGTCTTGTGTGAATTAAATACTCCAGAAACAGATCATATCTTCTTTCTAAGCAGTCTATTCCAGTCCAGGTGGTTTTGTCCTAAAGTCTAACCTATGCTGAAACTGAAATGCTTTTACAGCTTTTTCTGCTCACTGTAGACTTGTCAAAGTTACTCCTCTTTCATTGCACCACACTAATACCTATTTGGAGACTCCTACCCTGCACTTCCACTCACTGTTGTTTTCACTAGGAAAATCAACCAGCTCAGGGACGTGGTTTAGTGGCAGACTAGTGGATTAGGTACAGAGAAGTAATGTGCCTTTTAGGTGTAATTAGTAGGTAAGAGGTAAGCATTAACAGTAGCTGTAACGCATGTGACCTAATGAATGTAATTTTGCTAATACTATGTTGTAAAATTAGTCATACAATGTGGGTTAAGCAATAATAGAGTTCAATGCCTACCCCAGTCTGTCTTTCTGAAAGGTTATTTTCTTGTGTAATACTGTAAGACTGAAAAAAAAAAACCAAACCAAACAAATTGGATTTTTTTTCCCCCCCTAGGTTTTATAAATCATTGCATGGAGAATTTATTCCTAGATCAATCTTTCTGGCTCTGTTCTCAAGAAGAGGAAGAAGCAGGCATTGAAGTCTGTATAAATGAGAAATCATTAAATTTGATGTACAGAAGCCTGCTAGTGCAGGAAGGTAAGGAAGACTTTACATGCTAAGGCTAAATTTAGAGAAGCACCTTTGTTTAAAATCCTAAAATAAAATATTAAGACCTATTCAAATACTTAATGAAGTTGAGATTTAAATCTATTCCTTCCAAATGAACCAGAAGGAAAGGAACAAATGTGGCTTGGGTTAAATAGGATCATAATGGATATTCATGTGCAACTGGTCCGTAAATAGATAACAAAAGAATTAGGGAAGGATGTACATTCCAACCTAATTATTGCAGATCCTGGAGATGTACAGGAGAGGGATTACAGATAGTTGCCAGGCTCATGTGCTTCTCCTAAATATCATCACCTGCTGCCAGTGTCAGAGACAGAATGTTGGGCTAGATGGTTTGTTGTTTACTGCAATAGGAACATGCCAAATGTTGCACCAGAAAAAGGTTCTACACTTCATTGAGCATCTCAGCTCTGCATTTATTCTATTTTTACTGAAAGAGAAACTAGACAGAAAATCAAGAAAATTCTTGTGAGATCTCAGATTTTCAATCTCTAATGGAATATTACTGATGCTCTTGAAGCCAGTTTTAAAGCTTGTATGACACTAAAACATTACATAAAATTACATCTGCTCCGATGTGTTCTTTTTTAGGAGCATTTTTTGTTTTATCTCCTGACAATGTGATAAGAAAGATGGCTACAGACAATGAAATAAACACTTATTTTGAGACTGGAGCTTTTACTGAAGATGTAACATGTGGATCTGTGGATGGAGACATGACTGTGCTGTCTAATGCCTCTCTGAAGCCACTGATCCCTTTTCATCAGTAGGTACCAGACTCTAGCTACATATTTCATGTGTTTACATGTCTGCTTAGACATAGGTGTCTCTAGTAGCTTGTTTGAAACTTCCATCTTCCATTAATACTGACAAAAAATGTTCTATTTCCTTCCATACCACACAACTGAAATCAATACAGATGCCTGCAGAGTGGCATTTAAAGATGGTTTACCATCTTGTGAGTTAGATACTGCTTTTCTCTTTCCCTGAGTCTGAAATAAAAACTAATAACACTTTGAGAATAACCTAAGTAGGTTTTTTCATTTTTTTCCAGGGTGGATAGTAACAGGTGGCATGCTTGGAAATGTGAATAACACAAGACTAGCAGTGTTTTTACTCAACACTATTGACGGGAGCCCTCTACCTTCTTAATGCTGCTTGTTCTGTTCATGTTAAAGGTCATAATTGCTATAAAGCCAAAATTACATCAATGGACTGTCCATGGACTCACTTCAGGAATCACCAGAAAATAATTCATTCCTAATGTTTGTAGAAGATAAAAAAGCTGGAAATTTTTCTATTGACCTTGGACAGTGAGAAATGGCACAACTTTCACAGCTAGGTTTTTTTGACTGAAGTAACACTACTTTTTCTATTAGTATTGCTCATAACATAGCTCTGTCTCAAGTGTATGTACAGTGCTGAAACGGAAAGATAATTGTGGGAGGGGTGCATCTGTTTTCATTAAATGTTGTGTCAGTATCCATGATATCTGAAATCCATTTGCAATGTTTTATACATTAACTTAAAGTTCTTTTTCTACTTTCAGATGGTTTCTTAAAGGATATTCCAATTCTATTGATTTTACATACAAGACTGAATCTAATTCCATCAGGAAAGTTGGTAAGGAACGCCAAACATCAGCACTAAAAGAAACAACCAAAACCAGAATAAATTCTGTGGGTTAGGACAGACTTTACAGGGTTCAATAATTTTTTCCATTTTATTAGGATGGGAAAACAGCTTTCAAAATTACATTATAGTAAAATTAGTGAGAGCATAAATCTCTGCTGAGCTTGAGTTCAACTCTAAAGGCTTACGTCTCCCCTTTTTCTGCCTAAATACTGTATTAAGTAGATGCACAAAGTAGTAAAGAGCAAGTTGAGAATCTTATGTTTGTCATCAAATCTACATAGGCAAAATGCACCAATGTAATTATTGTGGATCGTTCATACATGTATGGCTTTATCTAATACTGCCAGAGAAATAAAACTTACACAGATGGTCTGAGGTTAGAGAGTAAATATGGCTTATTTTCCACCATACATGTCAGTTTTATATTACATTGACTGGTATATAACTGCATATTTATCCAGTAGGGATTTTATTAGTTGATTAACTCTGCCTGAAGTTGTGCCCTTTATAAGAGGGAAAGTAGGGACTTAAAAGTAGGGACTGCTTTTTTGTTGCTTCATGATGGATTTGCTAGAATTTTGAAAACACTTTAAACTTTGCTTTCTAATGGCTGGAAATTAGAGTTTTTATAAAGTTATTTACAGTTCTAGTTGCTCAAAAAGAAACCAATTGTGTTTGCATGCTTTAAATCTTGTCACATAGAATGTGCAACTCACAAGTTCCAGGAATGTCTTTTGCTAAATACACTGTTCTGCTGAGGTGCTATTCTATGAAGTGTATTTCTATTGTGAAATTTCTTTATCTGCAAATATTTATCTCCTTATTACACAGCAATAGGATCCTGTGTAGCTGTGATGAATTATGAAAGCATTTTAGTGGAAGAGATGAGTTTCCAGGAAGGGGACAAAATTGAGATACTTGGCTACTTCATTGAATGCATGGAATGGTTTCTTGGAAGACATGTATTTACTGGTCAAATAGGTTTTGTAAAGACAAGTCATGTAGAACTGGATGTATCTATAAATAAGTAAGTAATATGTATTGAACTTAAAGCTCAAGTGACTGTGTCTCTTATTGTTTAAAATGCTGAATATTACACTCAAGTGTGGTTTTTTTTGAGAACTGTCATACTGTGTATCAGTTAAAACAAATGCAAAGAAATTGGAATACAAAGTTCACTTGAGTGTTGGAAAATGTTATCAGCATGTAACTGAGTTTTCACTGGGAAAAGTGGTTGATCTAGTTATAACTGATTCAGCCTCTCTTCTTTGGATCACAAGATGCAAGAAGTTTTACTCTTGCTGAAGATTCCAATTTTACTGGTCTTTCAAGGTCTGTGACAAAGTATGCAAGTTCTGGTTTTGCTAGCATCCTCAATTACAGGCCTTAACTTATTTTACACGTGGCTCCTCTTAAAAATAATTGCTCATAATGCAGAAAGAAACGTAAAAACTGCATTTCAGCATGCATTGGCACCATGTAAATAGGCAGCTTCTATTAATATGTCTGGACTGTTTGCATGATGAAAAAATGATTTCTTAAATGTTGTTTGCAGGTCCACTTGATGTGTAACTTTAAGGACATTATGATATTGGGTTTCTAATATAAGCTTAAAGACTTGTGTTTTTAATAAACTCTCTCATAAACTGGCAGAAACTGTTACCTGCAATCATAGCTACTATCAGTTTGTATCTATGTTTATAAATATGACTAACTGATTTTGAACACAACAGGATGTATAATGTGAAGTTTGTATTAGGTTCTCTAACAAGCTCCAACTTGACTGATGCAGTGAGCCCCTCAAACCAAATCTGCTTTTTGACACCTTCAGAGTTGTTCCTTTCATTCTTAGATCACAAGACCTGGACTTCCTTGAAGCAGAAGAGCTATTGTTCTTTTCAAAAGAAAAAGATTTTGAAGAGGTGATCAATCTGTTGAGACAAGCATCTATCACAGATGTTTGCTCTGTGTATCGAATCGGTAAGTATGAGTTTTACTTCTTACTGAACGAGATACGTGTGCAGTTCCTATATCCCTGTTATAACTGATTTTTTTCTATTTCAAGGAGAGTTCAGCATTTACACCTACTTTGAAATATCTTGGTATTCAATTTGATCATATATATGGCATGCAAAAATCCTTTGTATCATCTTTGCAACTTTACTGATGATGCAAGACTTTCCCCAGCAGAGTGTTTACAAACATTTTTCTTGAGTGAATTAAACATTAGTTTTAAAAACACTGTTATTGTGCTGAACAGATATTCAAGTTGTCAGTGTCAGTGCTGCATTATAAAAGGCAGAATGTTCACCCAAATACTGCTGGCATTTCATTCATTTTAGGAAAGGTGGCATAAGAATTATTGACAGGTAATGCAAATATACACCTCTTTCTGCTTGATTTAACTTTCAAAGGTACAGAATAATGGCAAAATCTATTCATATGAAGAAAATGTTAGCTACACCTTTTGTGATATAGATGTTATTTCTCTAAGTGGCCATGCCTTACATACATTAAGTCTGTAAAGGTGACACCCCAATTTTCCCAATTAGTGTGAGGTAGTGGCATGTAATTGTCTTGCTGAACTGAACAGAAGCAGCAATTTCTTATCTCACCACAGGTTATTCTGTGGTGATGCATATGCTTGTCAAATATCTAACAAAGTTTTATCTCTGTTAGTGGTATGCTAAGAGACAGGCCTGTAGGCTCCAATTTGGAAGAAGACTGTAGGTTTGACTCGGGTGCACTGGTTTAACTCTGCCTATAGTTAAGGCACGTCAGACCTGAGGTGCAAAATGCAACCCATGTCAATGTGAAGAATGACTCCACATCTTGCCTTCCTCACTCAAATGAAAAACCTGGGTACAGACACTCAGACCTTTGTTAATTACTAAAACAGTCACATGGGCTTAATGGATGTACTGCTACTTCTGCCTCTTGTGTGTTTTTCACCACATCTTATCTCCACCCTAATCTTTACAGGTGCCAGCTTCTTTTCCCATCTTCTCCAACTATTAGTACTACCTTCACCACTTTTTTTTTTTTACTCTTGAACCACACATTTGATCAACATAACTTGACAGTGTTTTCAATATTCACTTGATGTTTTGTTGTGTGATCTGAGTAAATGGGTTTTTGATTCCCTCCATCTACATTGGACTAATGAAGTATTTACTGATGAGCAGTTCCCCAATTAGATATTCAGAGCACTGTTATGACTACCATAAACATCTGTGGCATTTATCCACCAAAGTCAGGAAAGCATTTAAAGAAAGGAGATCTGGAAGTAAACAGTCAATGAGAGGTCATTCTTAAAGGCTAGTAAAATAACTTTCCTTAGCTTAAATAGACCTAGCTCTGAGAGTCTCTGCTTTTAGATATCCTTCATACACTCAGTACCACTTTTATTGCATCTAGTGTATGAAAGATGGAATATAATCCTGAAATGCAGCATGACAACTGAAATAGCGTATCTGTAGAACATTTAAGAGTTATTATTTTGTGTAGAAATTTTGAGGTATGTTAAGCATTTAAAATTTAAATCTATGGTAGTAATGTCTACAGAATTTAAAGATGCACCTTTTAAAAGAGAACATAGATACAGAGATTTTTTTTTCATCTGCATTATACTGGAATAGCCACAAATGTCTGACACTCCTATCTACACTAACTACCCTAAATTATTCCCCCTGCCCTGGGAATGATACTAAAACTTATTTCAGTAATGTTAAGGGCTTTTTGTTACCTCATTTTAGGAACAACTTGTGGGGAATGATTGTGTCTATGCTTCCCATGTGTGTATTAATGCAGCACTGATGCATCCCTCATGCAGGACAGGTTGGCTTCAGTTCTAACTGCGGTATGCAGATGTCTCCACACCTTACTGAGCAGTGGTAGATGCATGATGATAGCCATGTAGAAAGCAGTGAATTGTATCAGCAGGCGGGTAAGACCCTAGTATGTTAGCTTTGGGTCAGACTTGGAATTTAGAAGAGAAGTTTCTAGGACACGTCCAATTCTTCTGACATAAAGAATTGTAAACTGAAAAATAGCCTTACCTTAGGATATTTAAATCTGAAAAACAGCTAAGATATCATAACTAACATGACATTTTTTCTTTCTTACAGACCAATTAGAAGAACCAGAATTTCAGAAAGCTCATGAATGTGGTAATACTTCATACGCATACAATTTTTTTACATTAAATTAATGCATCTTCTGATATTTATGGTATTTTTGCAAGTTTTTCTCTTTGTAATATCGCCTTCCTTTTGACTGGCTTCTCTCCTTGTTGCAACAAAACATAGGAAATCAAACCCCTTCTCACTAGCTTTTGCTATAAGACAAAGATTGTAGTTTTTCACTGAAATCTGATGTCTTTCTTGGACCTTGCTATCCAATTGCACACTGTATGAGTTATTTTTACTGCTGTAGCACACGTACACCACCCCAACCCCCTCATGTTGGTTAACAGGGCAAAATACTGTTTGTGGGGCACCTGGCAAGTGCTGGTTTTGAATTCCAGCAGATTTTCCATCTGCTAGAAAACTTCATCCCATAAATATATTTCCCCAAGGAGGTATTTTGATGAGAATGCGGAATTATTTCTTTGGCATGTAGCTGTTAAGCTGTCACTATCATTACTTGTATTGTACTATGTTTTTCTAAATACCAATTTTTGTATTTATGATTCTGCTGAACAGTTCTAGAAATGAGATTCTAAGGAAACTGAGTGCTAAATCTGCAGCTTTAATAAGTTCCTGTTGATATGCAGCTGTAAGCCTTACACTGACTGACTGCAAACTACATCCCTAGTCCCTGCCCTACTACATTCGCTGGGTAACACTGTGAGGACTAAAGAAATGATGGCATATCTGTCTTTCTTACATTTGTAAGATATTCAACAATGTCAGTAGTGGGAGAATTTAGGTCAGTGACCACAAACTTGGTGATTTTGAGGAAGTTAATCTGTGCCAGCAGAGAATCAGGGTTGGTATTTGATTGAAAGAAGAAATCTTATTACACATTACAAAGGCATGTCTGACTGCACAGAGGTAACATGGACAGGAGAACATGACCTTTGTAGGCACCCTCACAGCATGGATATGAGACTTCAACAACCTAAATAGCTCAGTCTTAACCCTCCAGCTAATCTTTCTATGAGGACATAGGCATACCCTTACTCAACTCACATGCAGGCTCAAATTCATAGTTCACTTAGACCTTAAGTCCATCCATGCCATGACCTTGGGCCCTTTATCCAGCCTCCAGTTTTGACCTTGGGTCTTTCAAGATTCTGGTTGTCTCCTGCTTACCAGTTAGTCTGAATTTTAACATTGGCAGATCTCTCTTATATACACAGAGAAAACAGAATATACACTCAGAGAACACCTTTTGAGTACGTGCTCAAGACACAAACCAATTTGAATTAACATTGGACTTCAGTTGGATTAGTGCTGGATCAGGCATGGGGCCTGGCTAGGCAAGCGTACTGATCAGCAACCTGCTTGCGTGGCCAAGTCCCATTCATTGCCACTTCTCCATTCTCCCATACTTGTTCCTACCTGATCCTTCTTGGTATCTCTTTCCCCATCTTTGGCTTGTCTTCTAGACACATTGTTAAGAAATTATGGTATGTTTACATAATCTTTTCCTAACAGTAGCATCTACTGATAAATGCTGTTAATCTAACAAAGATCTCTGTACATGCACACATGAAGCTATGTAATTTATTTTTGAATTTCAGAAATTCCACATTCACGTTCTGGCACAGGATCCACTAGCAAGAATGGCAAGATAGAAGAATTCCTGAAGAACTTCAAGAGTTTGGAGGCCACTCAGGCAGAAGAGCCAGCTACTGAAGGAAAGGATTCTGCTAGCTGTCCAAATACGGAAATCTTTCCTCCACCAGAAGGACCTTGCTTCCAAATATGTCAAGATGATGTTCAAGCATCTGACATCTTTGAGCCATTGCTACTCTTCTTAAATAGAAAAGAATATGAGAGAAACTTCAAAAACCTGTATGATTTCTCCTATCCATTTGTCAATAGTATGTTCTATGGCTTTTCAGAAGAACAACAACTGGTTAGCTTTTTTAGATTAGCAAGGGAAGCAGCAAAGAGAGCAGGTATGTCCTGGGCACTAGCAAGGCTATGCTTTCTCTTAGGCAGGCTCAGTGTTAAAAAGCTCAAGTTTTCCCAAGCTCGGGTATATTTTGAGGAAGCACTGGGAACAGTCTCTGGAGGGTTTAGTGACTTGTACTTTGTAATTGCTCTTTATACAAATCTAACAGTCATCTACTTGACACAGAAGAACAAAGAAAAATGTGCTCATGTTCTTGACAAGGCTACATCTCTTCTCATGGGAATTCCCAACTACATTTGCAGTGCTGACCTGGAGTCAGATATTCTAAAGTATGCTCTGAAGAGGACAATTTTGAGCAAGAACAAACATGCAGAGGCAAGGGCATGCTTTCTACTGGCAAAACACTACAGTGTACGCAAACAGCATGAAGAGGCACTACCATTCTTGGAAAGGTTTCAACTGTTGCTTAATGACTTGGGTTTACAAAACAACTTATCAAACAACTGTTATTTCAGACTAGCAGAGTCCTACAATGAAAAGTGTTTGCCACACATTGTATTAAGTTGCATAAGGGTCACCTCTTTCCAGAGCTCCAGTACTTTAATGGATTTCTTGAAAAGGATTGATTTAGTCATCAAAAATGCTCCCAAGCTCTATGGCCTGGGAAAACTTGGACAAACACTGCCATCCCAAATTGCACCTTACCTCATGCAAGCACTTTCCTGTGTGTTTACTAATGAGCAGCAAGGACTACGCAGCACTATCTATCTTAGCTTAGCAAAACTGTACAGCCACCACAAACAGTATGGAAAAGCCATTGTTTACATGATGAAAGCACTGGACTCTGTTTCTGCTAAACCAGAGGAAATTATTAACTATTTGATTTCACTTGCTTGGTTATACATTCTTCACAGGCAATATGATGTGGCTTTAGCCATTTTAAATGCTGTTGTAGACTCTTCATGGAGCAATCCTCAACAACAAGGCATAGCTCATAATATGCTAGCTATTGCTTTGAAAAGAGCAAACAGTACAAAAGAAGCTGCTGAGAGCTACTACAAAGCACTGTGTCTTTCAGAAGAGATAAATATGACCCATAATCAAGCTATAGCCTTGGCTAATCTTGGGGCACTCTGCCTACATGCAACAGCCAACAAGCTGGCAGAACATTATTATATCAGGGCAGTGAAGATATTCTCCAAACTTCCAAGTATGGACTGTGGCCAAGACTTTATCCAAGTCCTCCTTCAGTTGGGACGTTACTATGTTGGTGGAAGTCAAAGAGAAAAAGGAAGGTTTTATTATGAATGGGCTTTTTTGGTTGCAATAGAGACAAGCCATCTGAAAAGTAAGTAACTTTTTTTTATCTCAAACTTACAAAACACACCCTGTTTGGGAATGTTTGTTACATAGGTATGTTAGTTGTTCCTTAAACAACATTATATGCCCAGTTATGTGATAGCTATCAAAATTCTGTTGAAAGTTCTGTTCCATAATGGTAGAGAAATAAATACATGTTGGCTTGGTCTTCTGGTGGTACTTAATGTTTGTCAGAAACGATAGAGAAAACTGAAATGTTAAGAAAAAGCTAAGCTTAATTAGTAACAAGTCCAGTGATTTCTATAATCAACAACATTTACAATAGTTATGATATCACTGGTAGTACAAACGGCACCAGACTAGAGTTTAAAAGTGTGAAAACAATCAGTAAGTGGATTATTTTTGCATGAAATAGTTGTATTTAGGAGAACCATGTTTTATTTATTCTTGCTACCATGATAAAGGCAGCTTGTACTGGTAAGATGACTGATTATTTTGGGGATCAAGTTTGAAGTAACCTCTTTGTTAACTCTGGGAGTGAAGAAACTACTTGTTACAACTTTTAGATTGTTATTCACTGACTGTGCTGAATTTGTGAAACAGAATAAATGATTTTTAAATGTATTTAACTTTCATTTTAAAACAGAGATTCATGCTAGTATTCCTAATCTGTTCTTCTAGGTCAACTACAAGCAATTAAACTGCTGTGTCAGTTCTACAGTACAGTTGTTCCCAATGAGGCTCAGTGTGTCATCTACAATGAATATCAACTATCTTTAGCAAGAAAGATGTCCAACAAAGTTCTGGAGGGACAAATTTTGGAAACCATTAGTCAGCTCTATTTGTCTTTAGGAACAGAAAGGTAAGACATGCTGAATGACTTGGCTTTTGTTCTGTTTGTAATGTTTCTGCCATCCTGAAGGATCTCAATTTTTGCAACAGCTGAATACGACTTTTTTTTTCCACTCTGCTTTGTAACTACCATCTCTCAAAGGAGACAAGATGTTTAGACGGGATTAGTGCCACTTCAAGAGACATAATACTTAAATGTTTTTACATAGATTAAAAAAATAATACATGTTATGCAATCTTTGAATGCTATAGCTCTAGAATTACTGCTGGCAGGTGACTTGTCTATCATGATAGATTTTTACGAGACAATTTTTCCATTAGAAACCAAATGACATACTCCAAACAGGTCAGACATCAAATTGTCCCTGTGTTTCTCTTTGAGCAAATACTTTTTTCAGAACTTATATAAGCACAAAGCTTATGTGCAAACCTGCAGAGTGTCAGTCTTCAACTTCTATATGGCTCTTATTTTGAAAATACCAATTTTTTGCTTTGCTTTATGAAAAAACAGACTATACAAGTCCAATTTATAGTAACTAATTGGTGCTGGTGAAACTTAGATTCCTCCAGACAATTTTAAGTGTGTGTTTTAAGGCAGCTTTGTCTGATTTTGCACACACACACACACACACACACACACACCCCCCACCTTACTGTATCACTCTTCAGGGAGTCACTTTAGATTCAGGTATTTTCAAGCATGGCTCAGTAAGGATGGAAAAGAATATCTTCAGTTGTGGAAAGAGAGTGGGTAGTTATTTTAGCTTTAAGTGGCTGCAGTTCAAGCATCTAACTTTCTGAATATTTCACCTACTTTGTTTTGCTTTGTCCACTGCTGTTTAATGAGAGAGTCGGTAAAAAATCTTTTGGAGAAGCTGAAGACAAAGGAGTTGGTTGAGATTTCAAGCTACTTGGAATTTGCAGAAGGATTTTATTAGCTGGAGAAGCTGCTGCTTTGTGTGCATGTAGCGTGTGGACTTTATAATAGAATCATAGAATATCTTGAGTTGGAAGAGACCCATAAGGATCAAATATCTCAAATAATAATGGCTGTGTAACCTTAGACTACCCAATAATAGCATGTACTCAACATGACATTAGACCATACTGTCAGTATTCTTTGAGTTAACAGCCCCAAGTAAAAAGGATATATGCCTATAATGAAGTAAAAAAAAAAAACCTATCATGTCTTTGTCACCACTTCCATTGTAAATTACTGTGGCCATGCCTGGGGACACAGCCTGACCTCTTCCAGCTTCTGTGCCAAGTTATGGATTGGTACATGCTTCTGTCTGCTGCAAAGCAAGAACACTGAAGGAGGGATGGAAGTGGCATTTGGTAATTGAGCTGGGTTGGACTATTTTAACTACCTTGCCTTTCCTCATGCTAGCAGCTTGTTAGCAAAGATGACTGTCAGGCTTGTTCTGTGGATCTTGCTTTCTCTCATGAGTATAAAAGGAGTGACAGGTCTCTTCAATTTCTGTAAGAATCAGGAAGTGGTGAAATACTATCTTTTCCCCCCAGAAGAGATAGTTGAGACAGAACTGAAGACTTGATAGTGTGAAATACTAGGGAGTGTATTACTTAGGCCTCCAAAAAGATCCAAAATAAATCTAAGTAGGGGGTTCTAAAGGTGCACTGTGTAAAGATTCACTGTAACTGCATTGTTCGTGTTACATTTTAATATGTTTGTGTCTTGTGCTTGGAGGGAAAGGTACCAGGTCAAGGTGATGAGTCTATCACAAGACAGAGAAAGATTTAATAAGAAAGTCTGAGGCTTTTACATCTGGTATAAAGCACCATAAGCTTAATCAATCTGGCAGGTCTTTCTAATGAAAAGTACGACCACTTTTCTGAGAGTACAGTGCCCTTGCACTTAAAGAAAACTGTGCTGCCCAGTGATCTGATAATTTAGGTGCTTCTAGAACTGATCATGTCTTGTCCATCCCCCTCCAAGATTTTCTGCAAATGTTGATTAGTTTGAATAGTGCTTAAGTCCGAGGCCTAGGTGATATTTAGAAAAAATATTATAGACACAATTTCTTTGATGTTAAAATAAAGACATAAATGATAGAGCTTCAGATGAAGAAAGATTTTTTTTTTTTTCTTTCACCACTTGTTACTAACCTGAGGTACAGGGGAAGGTTACATCCAAAATAAGCTATTCTGTAACAAAATAATATGATAGCAATCTAACAGGAAACATAAGTTGAACAAAAAAAAAAAAAGAGAAAAAGGACCAAATTTGTTAGCAACCAGTGAAATATAGGTGAGAAATTATAGTTGTGCATTGAACAAAGGAAACAGATTTTTTTTTTTTTTTTATATTAGGCATTTTTCACTAGGAATAAAAACATTCCCAATTCTGAAGAACTCTGCAGTGATTAGCAGTTTTCTCCTGTTTCAGGGCTTACAGGTCTGCTCTGGAATATACCAAAAGAAGCCTTGGAATATTTATAGATCTCCAGAATAAAGAGAAAGAGGCATATGCTTGGCTACAGGCAGGAAAGATATATTATGTTCTGAGGCAGAATGAACTTGTGGATCTTTATATTCAGGTATGTTGTCAATACTCACAGGCATGCACATGTTGTCAACATGGTGCAGGTGTCATGGTAAGAGAGTAAGTAATTCAATATAATGATCCCAGAGATTTTGCTAAGTGATGTTCTGAACATACAGTAATGCCATTTATGTAATGCTTAACAGCTGAAACTCTTAGCATTTTCCAGTGGTGCTCCATTTTAATCTGTTGCTTGACTCTGTAAAGACTTTAGGCAATGACCTTTATTTAGTGTCTGCTCTACTGTAAATTCTGTGTGTTTCTTCATCGTCTACCAGCTCCTCAGCACCGCAGCAATCGAAACCCATGTACGCATACTGGTGGATTACAGATAATAATCTTAACATGATGGCTTGTGGGCCAGATCCCCAGGAAAACAGGGAGAAGCTTCTTCATGATGCATTTTCAAAGCAGCTAAAGCTTTCCTTCCGTAGCTGTGCATAGCATGGCATGGAACCAGCTGGAGCTGCCGCTGCCTTTGCAACAGGGAGACCCAGGAGCCTTTAGACTCCTTGGAGCCCCCGCAACAAACTGGGGCCTGCTGCTGCTCCTACTGCTGTACTAACACAGACTGCAAGGTGACCTGAAATAGGGATCTAACCCTTGTGGCTGCTGAAACTGGATGATCCAAAGTCTCTGAGCTGCACTGCTGCCCAGATTGGACTCTGCCTACATGGCTCCTAGCCATTCACTGAAGTATTTAGGGAATTAGTTTCTTGTGAATTAGTAGAGAGTTATACTTCTATCCCATTGTAAGGGAGAGTGCTGCCCTGTAGTGCAGGAAGTATGCAGAACCTGATATAGTAAGATCTGAATCTTGGCTGATGTACGAGTGATATCAAAATATGATGTGTAAACGAAATGATCAGACATCTGTTGTTAAGATGTTCTGGAAAAAATCTACGAAGCAGGAAAACACAGGAAATAAGTTCATGTTTAAAATGTACTGAGGCACAATTTGTGGGGCTACTCTTTTCTCTCAATTAGGTTGTATTTTTTTGAATACTTACCAGGAAAATGGAATAAATATGTCTTACAAGAAGGGACTGTACTGTAGGTCTGTCACTACTTTTTTTTTTTTCACTAAATGATTTTAGCTGATAGGACCCGTTCGGTCACCTGGTGGTACAAAAGCCAAATAGGCATGTGTGATGACTTTCTCAGTCTGTTTATTTCCACCAAGAGGAGTGGGCCAGGGACACGCATGTGTGTTCCATACTGTGCATGTATGGGACATTGTATTGAGAGCAGAGTTGGGGCCTGTTCATGAGTAAAGTCTCAAAACAGGAATCTGACTGCTAAAAGGTTGACCACTGTGCCAGCAATGGATGCGAGTCATCACATCTTATAGTGTGATGCAATAGAGTCGTCAGGTGCTTGAAGCCAATTAGCTGGAGGATTGCTGTCTCTGTGCTTAAGTAGAGAACTGGACTTGTGATCTTTAATTTTAAAATTGCATTCAGTTAACACAAACCCAAAGCATGATTCTTAATCTTGCTTCATGTAAAAGTCCCCTTTCTCATTACTACTTATCCTACCAAGAACTGAGTATCCTGATGTTCTTGCTTTGGGGAGGATGCATACTGCCTTGCGTGACATCCTTTTTTGCTAACATGGCAGAAGAACAGGATAGTGGAACTGCATTTATTTAAAGAATTCACTTCATAGTCGTTAAAATCTGCACTGTTAGCAGTATCTAACTTGCAATTTGAATTTTTCTAAGATAAATTTGATCTAATTCAAATTTAGCATTTGGCAGCTATCAAATATGCTATTGAGTGCCATGTGCTGACAAAAGTAACAGGATACTATTGCCAGATAAAGGGAGACCATAACACTACATGTGCCCAGGTTCTTATGTTTCTTCTTCAGCAGCTGCCACTGGCCTTCTCAAAAACAGGGCACACAAAAAGACAGTGTGGTCTCATCAACTACAGCCTTTTCTATCTTATAATGAGAAAAGAGAGGCCTTAAGATCTTTTTTCAATTGCTAATATTTATTATCTTTTTACCAAGAAGAAATGAAGATCTGTGCTCTTTCTTTCTTTTCAGGTTGCTCAGGATGCTGCTCTTTACACAGGAGATCCAAATTTAGGAATAGAATTGTTTGAAGCTTCTGGAGACATATTTTTCAATGGTACTTGGGAAAAGGAGAAAGCAGTGACTTTCTACAGGGTTTGTGCAGTTTTTGTACTATACTGATAATTAGTACCCTCCCATCATAGCAAGTGTTCTACAAATACTGAACCAAAAGCTGATCCTCTCAGCAAACAGTTTATAATCTGTGGAGTTTAGTACTTTTACATGGTGGTAGCAGATATTGCCTGTTTCACTCCTTTTCTGGGTGTAAGATATGTTATAAGCAAAGAGCAAAATGAAACAAGAAATTGCTTGACATGACATAAATGGGAGCCTGCCAGGGCACATCAGTGTGAGTGGGGGTTCAGCTGTACCTAAGCTGCTCTTATGCATTTCAGGACAGGGCTCTTCCACTTGCTGTTCAGATCGGCAACAAAAACACCGAACTCAGATTATGCAATAAACTGGTGGAATTGCTGGTGAATTTGAAGGCTTATGAGGAAAGTCTGGAATATGCAAGAGCATCTCTCATGCTCAGTGTAAACTTAGGTAAGACCAGTTTCAATTATAGTTGAATATGACTGATATCTCTAAAATAATGCAGAATCTGAAAAGCTTTCTTTAATTCAGTTAGATTTCTTGCCAGGATTTCATAGCAAATGATCATTGCTACTCTTGCCTCCAGTCAAGAATGAACAACTTCATTGCTAACTCTTGTAACACAAAGTTCATACAGAAAACCTTTCATAAAGCACGGAATTAAACCTGTCTTTCCAAGTCCAATCTGAGTGCACTTCTAACAGCCAAGATCTAATACTGATAAATAATATTGTCCCAAGAGGCTTTTGAGTGTCATACACTTTCAGATTTGCTCATAGCCTTGCTGATGAAACAACTTAGGGTAAAGTAATCAAAAATGGTAAGGATAGTTTCAAGAATGACTGTTCAAGTTTGAGAGCTGTTCAACTGATTAAGAACTCTCTTGCCTCTCCATACAAGCACAGATAGGTCATTTTGATCAGACCGAAAATCATCTTTTTGACATAATTTTTGATGTAAAGTATGTACAGGGGTGGGGCAAGGGAATCTTTAATTCCATTAGCTTTTTTTCTTTCATTACTTTCTTAATAATCTATCTATGTTCTTTGTAAGAATGCACAGAGTGTATATAGCTATACATGGCAGATGAATATACTTATTTCTTAAGAAAATCCCAGACACTGTCAAATCTTGCTGTGGAAAATTCAGGAATTCTATGGGATTTTTCTTAAAGGGTAGGTTTGGCCATCTATCTCTTAAGCAAAACTAGTTTTATTCAATAAAATCTCAGAAAATACTGTATAGAAATAACACAAAAATAGCATAGATGTATTCTGATTTGAGACAATGTGACTACTGTCTCTGGTTTTATCCTGACTCCTATATTATCTCACTAGGAAATCGGCTAAATGAACGAATAGCTTACCATCGGCTGGCTGCCATTCATCATCACTTGGGGCACTGTGAACTAGCAGAACACTTTTATTTAAAGGCCTTGTCGCTCTGTTCCTCTCCTCTGGAGTTTGAGGAGGAAACACTGTATTATGTCAAGGTGTACTTGATCTTGGGAGACATTATATTTTATGACCTTAAGGTAAGAAATACTAAAAGCTGCTGCAGAAAATTGTTACATTGAGTAATGTTTCAAAACATCAGCTTCTACCACATTCTGTTTTTATGAATTGAGAATGTAAAGTGGGAAAACCTACTGGATTTCAGAATCTGTAGTTATTCTTGTTTGATACCTCATAAACTGAGCTTGAATGTCCTCTTACATTGGTTGTACTATAGAGCGTACTACTGCTGTCTCATTTCAGGATCCCTTTGATGCAGCAGGCTATTATCATTTGGCACTTGCGGCTGCCATGGACTTGGGCAATAAAAAAGCTCAACTGAAGATTTACACAAGACTTGCAATAATCTACCATAACTTCCTTGTGGATCGGGAAATGTCTCTCTTCTTCTATCAAAAGGCAAGAACCTTGGCTACAGAGCTGAATGTTAGGAGAATAAATCTAGCTCCTGATGAGTGTTATAAGAGTTCATAAGCATCTTTGAAAAATGCAGTCTAGCAACAACAGGAGTACCTAGAGAAATATTGCACTGGCTTTGTAGGAGGATGCAAAATGCATTCAATGTCTAACTGTTCATATGCTGTAAGCTGAAGCGCAGCATCCCAGACTAAATTACCAGTTTATATGACGGTGAACTACATCTCATTGTCTGCAAGATATACAGTCTTGTACTGTTTAAGGATCAGCCTGTGGAAAAAACCAAACTGTCGGGTTTTGGTTTTAGAATTGAATTTTTCTTTGCTATCTATTTCGGCCTAGATGGATACTGGAAAATGATTAATGCATGGATGCAATTAAAAATATTTATTAAAGAGTTAGAGAAAACACTCCATACGAATCGTGGTTTTCTTGGCATGATGTAGCTCTTGTGTGACCTAGCTGTATTATTTTCATGACATCAAGTAAAAACATGCTTGTCCAAATGTAATGTGGGGTATTTGAGAATTGGTTTGATCCAGTTCCCCAGATACTGCCCCTCGTTTCCTATCAAATTCATGCACTGTGGTATTTACAGGCACTAGTTAAGCTTTATCTTCTAATTCCTGAAAATACTTACGTGCATGTTGTAATAACCAACTAGTTTCCAGAACTGAAGTCTCTAGTAATACATAGCTGTAATTTTATGGATTTCAGTGGACATGTGAAGGCTGTCTTTCTTTCTTTTCAAAGACAAATTATCTGGGTTTTTTTCTTAATTTACCCTTTTCAGAACTGTCAGTATTGTCTGCAATAAGTTGTTACAGCATTTTCTATCATCTTAAATATAACTACATTATGTTCAGAAAAGTGTTCTACTTTAGTTACAAAAATTCTAGGTTGTTAACTTAGGTTTAAATCTGTGTGCCTCAACTTCATATCAAAGCTGTGGTAGAAATGACCGATCATGCTTCATATTTTGAGAAGTATTGTCAATGTCTTAGTTTGATAATCTTGCAATTAAATATTCAGATACATTCTTTGTCTCTTAAATATAAACTAGCAGTTTCTATATGAAGTTATTCCAGAGAATGAAGAGGCATAATTTCAAAATGTAAGTACAGAAGTGTCTCTGGAAGATGCACACACAGCCTCAGAAATCAGCTATGGGTTGTTTGCTACACATTATATTTTATTTGCTTATACTGTCAAACCTGGGGAATGGTGCAAAAAAACCCCCTCTCTTTTCTGTTCTGTGTAGCTATGTAATTAGCTATGTAATCTCTCTGCTTTGGTTCTTTAAGAATCCTTTTTTTTTTTTTTTTTTTCCTGAAATCTCTCTTTCAAAGGACTTTCCACATATACATTCAGGTATCTGACTTGCGTTGTCTTTTTGACCTTGTGAATTCATTAGTATTTTTTTATTTAGTCCCTACAGAGAGAGAGCATAGACTGATACTTAGGATACTATCCAGGTAGGAGGGAAGTGCATCTTCTTCCTCAGTGAGTGCTGTAAGCACTAGCCTATATAACAGATAGTTGCCACTAACATGATAATTGTGACCTGTTAATTACCTGGAAGGGAAGACTTGCCTAATTATGTAGACAAGGTATTTCTCTGCAGCCCTGCACATGTCTCAAAAGTCCAGAATGTGAAGTGGGGTTTCAGCACTATAACTTGATCTTAAACATTTTGTATTTGCTATTTCTAGAAGGCTTCTTGCACAGTAAGCATTTTGTTTGTTTACTCTTTTGCCACAGTAAAGAGAACTTGCCTTCTCCTGTGTTTTAGGTTTCCTTCTGAGGATTGGAAGGCTAAAGATAATGAATGAGAGTGTGCCTTGCTTGTACATACATCTCAGCACTTAGCTGTTAAAAAATGAGCTTAATGATGGTTAGCATATCAGACCTCTAATGTCTTCATTGTAGGAATGTGTGTACTGCTCAAAATAATTCTGCATACAATTTTTTTGGACAATCACAATTAGACTGGGACTAAGCATTAAAGTTGAAAGTTTTACTGTTCAAGAGTCTTAAGAACTTACTTTGAAGACTAATATTCAAACTGGTGTCATGTTGTCCCACTAAGCATGGGAAATTAATTATCCCATATTCTCTTCCTTGTCTTGACCTGAAAACTCAACAGAAGTCCTGTATGATCTCTGCAGAGCTGAGAAAATTGTGGATGTTGCTCTCTGTTCATTAACTTGCTTTCAGTGCTTGGCAGTCTATTTTCCATTTCATTTGGCTTTCAAACCAGATATAAATTTATAACTTCTCTCCGGTTCTGATTGCTGTAATCACAGGCACTCTTTTGTACTCTGGGAAGGGAAGCTGCACTTCCTAATCTGGAATTCAATTCTGCTGATAGGTCTTATCTTCTTTCTTGCATTGCTACTTTATCTTGTTGCCTTGATTCCACAGAACTTTTGCTTTCATAGCAATCCAGCCTTTTTAACATTAAAGGGTGAATTATTAATAAATTGTTCTTGGGCATTGTATAGCACACTGAATTTCTTGAGCAATCCTTTCAAGCCAGTTGAATAGCATACAAAAATATATCAGGCTTTTGTAAAGGCAGTACTTGAATTCTCTCCTTGCTCTGACATAGGAATATGTTTTCCTATTCAGTGTGGTTAAAGTGAGTCATAGGATTTTGAAGAACTGCATTCCTATTAGATATTTAATTTAAATGGCACTTTAGGTTGTTAAAAACTGCTTCAAAACCTGTTAGACCTCTAAACATATCTTTTTCCTCCAGGAAGCACAACATAGTTTTGTGATTCTGCAATAACAAATGCAGCACACTTGGACAGCAAAGCTGGAATTTACGAATTCTGTGAAAAACTGAAACTGGGCTAAAGGATTTCACTGTTAATTTCTGTTCTCTTCAATCAGGATTTGTAAGATTCATCTTCCCTTCAGGAGATACCTGATAGATGTCCCTACTCTCTTTAGCATCAGAGAATGGTCAACTTTCTACAGTGTAGAATTCTCATAGGTGGGTGAGATGAATCTGACCTGGTGTCCTTCCTGGTGCAAGTCTTTATAAATGAAAGTCAGATTATCTGAGATATTCTAAAACTCTGTTTTCCCATAGCTGTTATGTAAATGATCTATTTTGGTTAGATAACTGGCAGAAAATTCTTCTAGTTTAATGAAGCAAAAAGGCAGAACAGCATGGAGTCTAGATGCCTCCTAGATAGGGTATAAAAAACCCATACCTCTGTAGAGTCTGTTTGTTAGAAAAGTCAGTGAGGGATGTGATGTTTGAATGATTAATGAAAAAAAACACAGGATGCAGATTCAGAGGGCTTCTACCCGGAACAAGCTATAGCTAGTCAGTAGCAAAAGTTTCATACTCTTAATGAGCAAAAAAAGCCCTGCTGAGCTGCTAAAAGCTCTGCAGGCACTGACACACTGTAGTTCTTTCTGCTTCATTTGAAATAACAAGGTTCTGCTTCCAGGAAGGCATGAACTGGGGGCTGTGAGCAGCAACACATCTAGAACCTTGTCAGATATAGAGCCAGATAGCTGTGGTGGTTTCTCACCCAGGAATGACACGTTGCCAAGTTCACCCCCTTCATTTTTAAAATGGGATTACAGAGAAGGGAATGGTAGTGATGCCACCATGATATGGAATACTTAATTACTGGAAAGGAGTGACCTCAATCCCCATGCTTCCCTTAACCTTCCCGAGAGGAAAACAGTGTCTTACACAGTAGGCTAGGGGCCTGTCCTTCTCGTCACGTGTCCTGGTTAGATAAGAAGACATGCCAAACTCAGCATGCTCTTTGGGTGCATGTAAAAGGGAAGGCAGTCCTGCCCTTGTGGCTAAGGTATTCACTTTGGAGTAAAGGAAGGCTGGGGTCCATCAGCCATGTTCTGAAAGGCTTGCATTAAGCATTTCTGCATTAAAATACAGACTCTGGAGTGGAAACTGGTACACAGGATTCCTGTTGGGTATCCATTAGTCTCTTTTTCACTAGAGTAAGAGCTCCACTGCTTTGTCATGTCCCCATTTTTGCAACTTTGTTCTCCTCAGAGAAGTTAAGCCTGTTGTGGTTCTTTTTTGTTTTATTTCTTTTTAGGGCCTAATCCATTCAATCTCAACACTTCGACTTTCGCAGAACTAGAGTTTGCCAGCCGATAGAGCCTCTAGCCACGCGGTGGCACTCTCTAGCTTTGCATCAGTGGCCTTCAGTCCAGAAGGTTAAGAAAGGAATTCAGAAACCTGAAACAATAGCACATGGTTCCTCCATTACCCTTCCTTTCCAAATAAAATCTAATACCTCTTCAACAAAACAAAACTTCTCTCTCAAAAAAACCAAAAACAAAACAAAAACCAAAACAACAAAAAAAAAAACCCAACCAACCTTCAAAACTGAAGACCTAGCAAGCCTCTTTAGCAGGACAAGCAAAACACAGGCCTTCCCCAGATAAGCATCTCTGTGCTCTGTTGCAAAGGAAATACTCTCCAAGAAAGCAACGGAGCACTTGCAGGGAGCAAAAAGAGTTGAAGATGACAATTCTAAGCTACTTTGAAATGGTTAAAGTTCTGATAACTCACTTGTGCACAGACAACCTGGAGAAAGTTGGCTGCTCTGAGGTAGTACAAAGCTTTATTTGGTAATGGGAAAACTGGAGTGCAAATACAGAATGCTGATAGAGAAGAAACCGAGTAAATGAGGCTAGAGGCAGGTACATGCTGAAAACTGTTGGGTGTTTAAAATGGTCAACTTTTGACAACTAATTGTTTCAAGAGAAATGCCGTCTCAATCACTTTTTATGAGCCTGGTGCTGTAGTACTCTAAGCAGTGACATTCAAAATACCTAATGTACAGAGCAAAGCACTTTTTCTGAAAATGTACCAAAGAGATTAGCAGAGTTAGTAGTTGTTTTCCCACTTAATATAAATTGTCTGTCTAGTGTTACTGTCTGCTCCTAGTGCTAAGGCAATGTTTCTCTAAATATTTTGCTTCTAATGCTTTTCTGCCTTCATTTTGCCATTTCACATAATGGAGAAAAAATAACGTTTAATCTCCCAGAATATTTATCTGTATCTGGCACTTTAATCACTGACTGGCAGGTTAAGTTGCCTTTGCAGCATGCTGACATACTAAATGGATTGCAACTTTGCATGAAAAGGCAAACTAAAGATTACACTGACTTACAGCATAATAAAATAAATATATGCCGTTTAGATGCTGACTTGCTTTAGGGAGCTATGTGCTGGGAAATGTGAAAGTTTTTAGCAGGTGTTTTTCCTGATGTAGCAGATGTACAAAATCTGCTTGAAGTACCTTTTCTTTGCCAAGTCAACAGAAGGGAATTTCACCATTGCACGGAAAATATTTAATTTTTTGGAAGTTGGAAAGAGTATAATAAATGGAGCACTCTTGCTTTTCTAAAAATAACATGGATTCCTTCTGAATGTTTCCTGAAGTGTATTTGATACCACTGGCTGGTGTTACATACTTATGTTATAAATGGGGGGAGAGAAACTTCTCAGGAGCCAATCCGTTCCGAAACTGGGGAAAGACTTGATCAAGAATTATGGACCATTACCTATCTGCTTGTATTTTGTTCAAAGTGCAGATACATTTCTGTGTGCCTGCCTCTTCTAATATGCTACCCGTACGTGTTTGAAACTCACCATGTGTTTCTTTCCCCTGAGAAGGAGGTTTAACACTGTAGCAGCTGGGCAACTCTTGTAATATCAGAAAGCAACAGCATGTGGCTATTAGGAGATACAAGTACCTAAGAAGCGACTGAAAGTGACCTTGAACCAAAATATTGCCTCCTTTTTTGGAGTTTTTGTACATTTTGGCCTTTGGCCATGAATAACTGGGGGGAAGGAGGTGTTTTTAGGACAATAGCAGAATTGGGGACTTAGGTCTAGTGATGTATTGTCCCCCCCATGTTAATTTCTGCATTTTTTCCATATCTTCTCTTTAGCAATTCGTATCAATTTAATAACATGCAAAAATTTCCAAATACATCTAAACAGTTTATGTTCAGTGGCAATACAGCAAAGTATCCATATTTGCTTGAAAATCAAATGTAAATTAATTACTTTTAGTCTACTCTGCTTTTAAAGAGTATCTTCAGTTTTGAACAACCCATGGTTTATTGAGGCAATTTTATTCTCAATTCTGAATTGAATTAATGAGCATGACTAAAATGTGTCAGGATGCTTTTTCTCATGTTTTTAAAGTTGATGTCAATGCTAACTAGGCAGAAGCATCCAAATAATAAAGAAAAATTATAGTAAAATAAATACATCCACTCTATCTATGAAACTATTCCCTAGAAACTATTACTTTTTGAATTTTTAATTCTTGGCATAGTTCTATACTTATTTCTTTGGTAGATTAAAGTGATATGCACCGCAGTTTTCTTTAAATCCTGAAGCTTTGTCTCCTGCTGGTGAAGACTTACATGGTATAAGGACTTAATTAAAATTCATGCATTCTTGTACTGATGAATTGAATTCAAGAGAAAACACTTGTAAATTGCTTACTAAGTAATCTGAAAAGTATTTTCTTTTATGCTCTGCTGTAGGTCTCCCAATTATACACTGTGCAAAAGTTTTTTTCTGTTCTTCCTGCATACCAGAGATGACAATAGTCTTACATGCAAACATACAGCTGAGTAAATATGTAGTTAACTATGGATTAAGGATAATTATATGATTATAACATTATTCCTTCTTTATTATGTGAGATAGCAATCATTCTTCAAGTTTCCCATTTTACTTATTGATAATTATAGGTTTCTTAAAACCTTGAAAGACTTGTAACTACAAGAAGTTTCAAGAAAATGGAGGTGTGTATCAGCAAGTATCTTAGTCTAAAAATCTGTCCTTTACTATCAAATTTTAATTGTCTTTGTTTCTGATATATTATTTCTTCTTTCACAAGTAAGTGAAATTTGGGGGTAAAATCAGTTTGTTCAATTATTTCCTTTTCTGCCTACAAGTTGATCAATGTGTATAAACTTGCATCTGTGATTTTTCTGGGTCATTGAACAGACGATGACACTTTCTTATCAAATCAGATAAAAGTTGTCCTTATTGCACCTTTTGCCAATTACATTTGCTCTATTGCTTTCCTTTTTTAGACACCATTTTTACTTTGGTTTAGGTCTGCCAGGATTTTCATCACCCTTGCTGGATGCTGGGTGCCTGCCACATACCAGTCAATGTTGGAAAAAAATCAATCCTATTTCTAAGAATGAGTCTAGAGAAAAAGTGCATTAATTGGTCAATGTTTATTTTAAACCAAACGAAGTCTGGTTACCTGTAATCTATCAACCTTTAGTGACTAGGAGGGTTGATTTACCAGCAAAGTCAGGTTGCTTTAAGACTGGACCTTTTTCCTGTCGAAAAGTATTCCTGTCATAAGCTTCTAAAAAAAAAAAAAAAAAAAAAAAAAAAAAAATTGCAACTTGCATGGGAAAGGTGTTTTGACACCTGCTACCAAAATTCGATGCCTACTGAGTAAGCTTGAGCTTCCTGCTTGTGGTGGGGGTGAGCTGGCTCTGCCATGCGTATGCTTCACGCTGTTACAAGGGTGAAGCAAATAAACCTATGAGACTTCCAACAAAAAATAAGACAACAGCTTTGAGAAGTATGAACAAAGCTTATCCTCTGCTCAAGATGAGAAAGAATGGGAAGGGATGTATTTTAAAAGGTGCTGCTGCATCACATCCAGTTTCCCACACTCACAGCAATCATACGTTAGAAGCTTCAGAATTCTCTGCTTTTTGTTAAACAGCCTGAAACACATCCTTTTTTGATCATCAAGAGGTAAAACTTAAAGCTGTGCACTGAATATGTTTCTCTGTGGTTTTGGTCTTTGTAATGTGCAAATATCTGTACTTTTGCAAACTGCTTGTTTACTGCTTCTGAACTTTACTTTAAATTCTATACCTGGACTGCCCAAATGTATTTGTTGATCTTTTCACGAACTCTCTTCTATTTTTAAATGACTTTTGACAAACTAATCCTGTATTAAATATGTTGGATATGGTTTATAGCAAGTTAAATCTAATACAAACTTAGATTGAGCATTTAGAAATATTTGGATTGCTGCCTTTGGACCTCTGTGTTTGCAAGCTAAGGTTTTATTTTTCTCAGTTGCTGATACATGGAATTCTGATTTGGACAACATGCCACATTCTCAGTTCAAATAAATTAGCTAAGCTCCATTAAAATAAAGTCCCAGATCTGGGTCAAATTAAGAATTTGAGCTTTGACTAAAGGTCTATATCTAACATGACATTCCCTTGCCACATGAGATTAAAGTGTTGAGGCCCTACATAAAGGCCCGAGCTGAATGAACTCCTGGAAACGGAGAGCGTACGTGGGCTGAGAGACTTAATCTTCCTCTCATCTGAAAGGTGCTGAGCAGCCCTGCTGGGTGGCTCTGTCTTCCCATGTCAGAGTCCAAAGGAGCACATTATGTGGGCATGGACAAACTGGAGAGACTTCCTCAGCATTGTGTTTGCACTAAGCCATGAGGAGCACTTCTCCACAGGATGCAGAAATTTCAGTGTATTCCTATACATCCTTCTTGTTTGTCCTCTTAGTGACCTTCCTCTCCCCTTTACTGTTCTACAAAATGTTAGAGGCTCTACTGGAAAGAGGGATGCAGAGTAGCACACATTTTACACGACTTGGTTTATAAGGCCCATTAGAGAGGTCTGATTCTGGAAGAAGGTCACAAGTGCATGCTTGGAAACCAGACTCTCACTTTCCTTATAGTTCAAAATCTTATGAAACTTTTTTATCTTCTGAAAAAAAAAAAGATCTATAATCCTTCATTGGCTGATTCATATTTCTGTAATTAGAGTCTTTTCCTATTCTACAGTTCATGAGCCAAGATACTGTCTGCTTTGTTCACATTTTCATGAAGCTAGTACTTGGCTGATTTTACTGCAGTGTGATTTTTGACAATTTCTGTTTGGATTCCTCCTTATTTCTTTTGTCATCTTAGGCAGAAACCTTGCAGTTACTCTATCAGTTAGACTGTATGAGAGACTATCGATGAGAGGATAAAATTATCCCGCATTTACCTTTAATAATAGGGAGACAGAAAACCATAAAATTGAGCCTTCAATTCCACTGAATTAAGGCAAAATATAAGGTGTCAATGATTTTTATTTCTCAAAAGTGGCATCAAGGCATATCTTCACATATTCTTGTAATTTCATAAATTTTCACATAAAGCTAAAACAGCTTAACATAAAGGTTCAGATTAAGCAAGAACATGTATTTTCAATGTCACTCAGCTAGTTTAAAATAGTCTTGTGAGCATCTCACAGAATATGAATCTGGTGTCTTATTAAAGTAACCGCATATGGGATATTCAGCAGTGTTTTTCCATTGTGGTCAAAGTAGTTTGGAGAATTCAAACATAACAAAAACAGTCTCATGACACTTGGAGATCTTTTTTTCTTGTTTTTATCTAATACAGTGTTTCTACACCGATTTTAATGACTACTCCACAGAAAATCAAGCATAATCGCCAGAATAAATTATGCAAAGAGACTACAGAAAAAGAATTAAATCTGTGCCTTGGATGAGCACAGATCTTTAATATCTTCATTGCATCTTCAAAAGGAGTATGATTTTTTTTTTTTTATGGTATTGTTTAGTTATGCCATTGCATAAACTGCATTACTGGTAGACAGGAGTGGATTTAACAGCTTTATTCTTTAGTTGCTAAGAGGCTCAAATCAGAAACTGAAGAATGTGTACGCCAATAAGATTCAAGCATTTGTTAGCTACATTCCCATCTGAAGTCCTTGGTTAAAATTAGATGCATTAAAAAAATACAGAATGTACAACAAAGTACAAAAATATGGAAAATTGCAGAATGAAGATTTGGTATACGTCTGTTTTCAAGATCTTAGTTACTTTTATTCCTTTACTCCAGCTCAGAAATTGCGTTTGTATTTTTGCGAACATTCATGTTAAGGTTTTGGTCCTATTTTTATTTTGCTTGAAGCGACTGCAAAACTTATTTTCATAGAGTAGAAGGATGATTGGGATGCTATAGAAGATGTGAAAACAAAAAGACAATTGTTACACCTCATGGAATGAAGTACCAAAGTTCATATAATCTTTTAAGTTGGAATAGAGCATTAAGATCATCAAGTCCAACTGTTGAGTTCAGAGCGCCGAGTTACAATCCTTGAGTTCTTCAGGCCTACAGGTTCAGTCAGCCAAGTATAACTGTCTCAGATATGCAGGCAATCCTGGCCAATGTCTGAATTTTTACTATCCTGCTAGATGCTGTATCCCATATTACAGGGTGTGGTGGAATATCAATGTTTAAAATCATCCATATCCTGAGGCAATACTTCTGAATAAATGGTGGGAAATAAAATGGATTAAATTCATCCAACTTTAGAAAACATCTGAAAATAACCTGAAGTTATTTTTCTTCCTTTTAAATGCTCAATACATTAAAGGGAGGTGGCTCTTCTTTGCTGGGTGAAGTATCACTTTTCATTTGGTCCATACTGTACATTATTTTAATGTTCATTCTTTAACTTCATCTTTCATGAATAAAAATAAACTAATAAAAGTCTCTGGAAGAACTCACCATGCAAATAAACCATTTCATTATTATAGAGGCTTACATCATCACTTAGAAATAGGTTTATGTACTTATAATTGAACTTATTAAAATAAAAGATCTTGTTAGGGATTTATTTTACACACCCTTTTCCAAACAACATGCTATTGGATGGACCTTTTATTATTATAGAGTCCACTAGAAAAGTGTAGTATCTGTGGTTTGGATTTGACAACAATATTGCAATTCCTAGATTACCATTGTCCTTATACTTTGCAAAATCTGTGGTGTTCATTTAGGTAGCTACCTTTCTGCTGGAACTCTAAGGATGTCAGAAGTGGGATTTAATAAAAACAAGGGATAATGTCCACCACTGATGTGAGACTGGCCATAGAAAATTCCAAAATGATGGTAAACTGTCTTAGAGCTCACATGTCAGAGTTGGCCAGGATAAGTACTTTAATGGGACAGTGGATGAAGGTGAAGTTATAAATGTCAAACTATGTAGAATAATGTCACATCATATGTTCTCTTGTACAAGAATACATTATGTAAACATGTGATTTACTAAAAGTTTGAAAATAAGTTGTTGGGACTTTGTACTGTCAAAATGGAAAGGATTTCAAACAGCAGCATTCAGAGAGAGCATTTTGGGCCTGCTTACATGTTTTGAAGAAATCTGGATGCCTATAACTTACCAATGATGGCAAATTGAAAGGGGCTAAATGCACTACTGAGGCTAGGATCAGAATTCAAATCTATTTGAGAAAGGAAACTTGTGATGAAGACCTGTGTTATGGAAAATACATGTGGAGTGGGGAATAGCTGATCTGGTGACAGAAAAGGTTGAAGGATTGTAATGGGTGACAAGTTAGTCATGAATGAACATTTTGGCTGTACTGCAAAAATGGCAAGCTTAAAATCAGAAGTGTCATGGGCGACATATAGAGAAATTTATTCTCTGTCCAGTGAGACCTTGCATGAAAAACTGCATCCAGTTTAGGCTCAACACAAGAAACATGTTGACAAATTAGAGTACAAAGAGGAACAATAAGACTGATAAGAAGTTTAGAGAATATGAACTTTGAGGAAGGGTTGAAGGAACAACATTTGTTTAGTCTACAACAGACTGAGGGGAGATATAATAGTCTTGACAATGTAAAATCCTCTTGTGAAGAAGATAGCTCTTCTCATCTGCATGGGAAAGGAAAATAAGGTTTATATTGTGTATTTTCATAATAAGTACCAGATTCTGTTACATAAGGAGAGCTGCCTTCATTGCAGCTTTTCAAAAACAAGTTAGATAAATAAGTTCAAATTTGGTATCCTGGTTATAGTTATTTCTGCCTCAGGGCACCAGGTTTGCACTGGATCCCTAGAGACCCTTCTGATCCCTTGCAATTGCATGCTTTCAGGATTTAATTTGACAAAAGAGAACAGCTTAAGCTATGGAGCGATCAAAAGACCTCCATCTGTAAATGTCCCAGAGCCTAGTGGATAAAAGCCAGAGGAGATGGTGATTCAGACTCTTTCATGTCTAGCTGTCCAACCATTAACTAAAAGGGCACTATTTCATTTGGTTGCATTCTGTAGGGACAAACCATGCTTACATCACTAGACTGACAGAGGAAACCTGGTTTATTTCAATTTTGTAAGGGTATAGGCGTTTGCCACTGTCAGTGCTGATGTGTATGTGACCAGTGCCAAAGCTCTAAGCGTACATGGGATTTAATCAGGCTGAAGAGTTCAGAAGAGATTTTGAATGGTGGTTATACCAAAACACTGGATAGATGCTTAGTAAGGAATCCCGTACCCTAAAGTGACTGAACGGGCTTTGGTCTACTCGAGCTAAACAATAAAAAATCTTTTTGGAAGATTTAGTTTTTCCATTGTATTATTTTTGTGCTCAGACAAGCTTAGTGCTTGTGAATGGAAGCAGATGATATGACAGCAAAAGAGACAGACGTAATTTCTTTATCTGCATAGGCACAGCATGAAATACAGTGCCAATGCTGATGCTAAAATGCTTTCTTAGTTTATGGGAGGATAGTTTAGTCTTCAGGCTGATGCAAAAACATTAACTCACCAAAACAGATTATTCTGATACCAGTGCCTGTCCACTAGGAAATGAAATTGAGAGGGGTGTAGGCTAATGAACAGCTGTCACTAATATCTTGGACTTTAAAGCCGTAACTTAGAACTGAAATATAACAGCCATTGCATGCTACTAGTCTGTTCTGCAATCCATTTCCACTACAAAAACATTTTTAACAAGCAGAATTGGTTTATACGCCCAGTTTTATTTCAGCTGAATGTAAAACTCCCTAATTTTAACTGAAACATGCAGCTACTTCCAAAATCTTACAATATTTATCAGGAAGAATCAGAGCCAATAGTGGGTCAAACATGACACAGTCTTTTCCGACGAGTTTCTTGTTATGTGTTTCTGCAGGCTTACATCTCTTTTCTATCCATCATCTTCAACTAAAATACCCCAAAGTACTATAGTGTGGGCTAGACAGTTGAATGAATAGGTCAGACATTAGGCACCTGACACCAAAGCTCCAGTCCTCCAAACTCATGCTTATCAGCTGCTTAAAGCAATCCGAAGTCCACAGACACCTATAATTTTGGCCACTGAATTCTCTTGACTAGCTGTTCTTCCTGTGGTATAATCATAGTTCCCACATCATGAGTAGCTCAAACTTCATATCTAAGTCCCATCAGGGTCTGCTAACAAAACTTTCCTTTGCTTATTTTGGTTGACACCTCGATCCAGAAAATGGTTTTGAACTTGCTTAATAAATCAGTCTTTTAAAAAGAATAACTGAAAGAGGTTGCTCTCCCTAATCATCAGAAACTTGTAATTTTGGAAAAGAGGAAATAGAAAATGGAGGAAGTTCTATCAGCATGTTCCTAATAGACTAATAAGACTGTGAAATCACATGGAGTTTCTCCAGCTTTATGGTTTACCATAAACTGATGGGCACCACTACTGAATATCTTAGTACCTATCCTAAGGTCCCAGATAATCATATGAGGGCTTTGCACTTCCAAAAGCAGGTTCCTCTTGGAACAGCAGGGCAATTACCGTATGCCTACCTTTGCTGGGTCTCAGCTTTCTGAAAGGTACAATGATCCCAGTGTTGTAAACTTCCATTACACATTTGACTTTGTTGATTGGCCTACATTGGCCTTTCAGCTTTGGGCACTGTGGTTTGAAGTTGATGAAAACTCAGGCAAACACCCTAAAGTCTAAAAGACAACTGCTTTTTAAATGTCTACGGTACTACTCCAGTAAGACTGAAGTTTACAAATATATAATCACCCATTCCATAGTATCAAATCAATAATATGTGCAGTAAGTCATCTGTATCGCTACATACAACCAAAAATCTAGATGGAGAGCTTTCTTGTGTTTAATTGGCAGAGTTCATGCTACTGTACTAATTTTGCTAGCTGAGAGATTTGTTGTCATTGAGTTTGGTGTCCTATTTCAGGTATAAACCAAGAAATATACCCTAGAAAGTACACCATTTTTAGCCACTGAGTTTATCACTTTCACTGCCAAGGAAAATATTTTCAAAATTGAAAAACACGCAGGCCTTATTTTCATACTTGCTGAAAAAAAATTTCCACTGCTAAGCAAACACAAACACACCCGTGAGCACAAATCCTCAGTGAGGTAATGGCAAAGCTCAGAAGCAAGTCTGCAAGAACTGAGACTTGGTTATTGTGAACAAAAAACCATTAAATTTACAGGCTGGCTGGCTGACTGCTATCTTCCACAGGTCCTAGACATAATATAGCAATAGAATTATTTTAATTACTGCATTCAGTTTTTATTTCTGTTTGCCGTTATTTATAGAATATGCCTGTCAGAAGCCTTTGATCCTAATTACTATCTTCTGATTACTCTTACTAAGCTCTTTTATGGATATGGATATCTGCATTTGTGCCTGAGACTAGCGGACAGAAAAGACAACACTGAGCCTCTGGTTTCCAACCATCATGTTTGCTCTTATGGGGCATAAGGGAGAGTACGGTCCTGGTTCTGTTATGAAGAGTAGCCAGTCTATTGCTGTAAGCAGTACATTTGACCTGAAATTATTTGGAAATATGTTTTAATTATAAATTCCTTTCGGTGAAAAAGTCAAGTGTCTAAAATATTGGGAAAATAAAGTATTTCTTCTAAATTTTAATTTTAAAAATATGCAGAATGTTTTGTCTTTCTATAGAACTGGTGATGAAGTGAGGACAGAGAGGCAAAGATCAATAAATTCCTTTCTTCTACATTCTATTTTCACTGAAATTTTACTCTTTTTTATTAACCTTTTATTTATTGTTAAAATTCAACAATTCTAAATGCACTCACAAGCAAAATGGTTCTTACCATGCATATAAAAAGAGATGGCTTCAAGAATCATTTGTTGGTGGGTTTCAGAAAAGCAGATTTCTGAGGACAATGTGATTTCTCTCCAATGGAAAATTTCTACGGACCTATGAGCCATTTTGAGTTACAAGATGATACTAGTGCTGATTGTATTTGCCCATGGAAAACCTTGACCTATGTCATAAGGCCTAAAGGAAAGCAGAACAAATCCCATTTTGTGTAGGAGAGAACTATGAGGCTGGTTGTGAGAATAACATCTTATGTAAATGTATTTCTAACCTCTCACATAAACAGCTTCTGGGATGTCTACCAGTATTACACAGTCTATAACAGCACAGACACCACACAGAACAGAAATCCTTGAAGCCTGAAAAAAGAACCAAAAATTGCCCCTAGGAACTGTGAAAAGAAATTCCTTGACACAGATATCTGAGTACTCCTGGGTGTGCCCACAAAATTATCTCTGTAGAATGAAGACCATAACCCCCTTCCCTAAATAGTTATAATCTAATAGCAAAGGTGACACAAATACTAAGAAGTAGAAACAACAGCTGAAGATAGAGGTGGGCCACAGAAAAAGTCAGACCATACTGAAAATTCTAAAAGTCACAGAGCTACCAGTGAAAGCAGAATGAGTCAGGAGCACATCATTAACACCCCACCCCCCACTACCCCTCCTCACCACCCTAAAAACCCCTAAAACAAAACAGCTTCATTCTGTCTTTCCATTCAACAGGCTAGGGATCTTTGACATAAGTTATGCATAAAGCAGTTTTTTCACAAGCTCTTTGAGAAGGCAGACACACACAATCTACTGCCTTGAGACCTTCAACAATAATGTCCTAAAAATGCTTACTGTGAACAAAGCTGTCACCTCCTATGGTTCCTTGGGAAATGAAATGTCTTAGAGTGTACAATTCTGGGAAACAAAAGGATGCATTACCTTGTATATGTATCTGATTGGTTTTCTGTCTACTGGAAAACAAGATACATTTTGACTTAGATATGTATTGAATAAAAGGTAACACACTCCCATGCCTAGCTGAGTGCTGCTTTATCAGTCATTAAGAAAGAGACTTTTAAATGAAGAACATGTTGTTGGTAAGTTTAGGATAGTTTAATTTCTTTCTTTTTTTTTTTTTTTTAACGATAATCTCTGCCTTCCTATGAAATCTATAATGATAGCACTGGCCTAAGGGATAATGAGCCTAATATGAAAAAATAGAGAGCGTACTGAAAAACCGCTGCTTGAGTTTATTTAAAACTATGTATACAATCAAAAAATGGTAACCATTTATCTGTCTATAGCATGTCAGATAATTTCTAGGTCAAAACCAAAATGAAAGAGCAGAATTCCTACCGCAGCAAAATACTTAATTATGCTCCACTTTAACATAGTCATTTGTGGAATTATTATTGCATAGAATAAATATTCTCCTATCTATCAGGGTTTCAAACTCATCAGTGAAGAGTGCCCAATGGAAAAATTAGGACAGACTTGAGTTAGAACTGAAACAGTCCTTGGAGAAGGAAGCCTGTTGTGAATAAAGTTGCTTCCTTATGGTATGGCCTTCCTTGAATGGATGCATATTTCCACAATTAAGACTGTTTTCATAAGCAATGTACATTAGCTGCTGCAGGCCTTAATGAAGGAAACAACCTGAAGGTCCTACACTAACTTCTTTGCTCTGTGGCAAAAGTATGGTTGCTACACCTCAAGTAATCTAATCGCAACTACTTGTTGAAGGGCTTTTAGTAAAATTCTTGAAAGAAACAGTGAGAAGAGAGACAACAAATAGTTAGAATTAAAATGTATCATTTGAATATCAAACTAGGATATTGAGGAGAAAGTTGGCAAAAATAAGGCGAATCTTGCTAGTGTTTTCTACAGGAGAGATATCAGAAGGGTTCAAGGTCCTTAATTTCATATACATACACAAATAATTTTAGGTTCTTTCTTTCTGAAATTATACTTTCTTCCATCCCACAGTCCAACTGGTATCATCAGTTTGGTACTGGTGCAGGGGAATGGAATTGATGACACAGGAGAATCCTTGCCCAACCCAAACAAGTCTATGTAATCAATTTTTTAGCTAACACAGATTTTCCTGCCTCTTTGGTAATCCTTGCTATGCAGGATATGTTTCTTTCTTAACAGAAGAGATATTCCTTACATTTAAAAAAACACAACCCTTTGAATGCAAATAAAATGACTAATGCTTCTTTAAGCTCATAGTGGTTCCATGCAGTAACTTAAATGAGAGGCTATTAGTTCATCTGTGACTGAAAACCAAAACCAGATGGATTAGTTTGTTAGAGTTCTCACAAAATATAGCTATAAGTTATGGTCATGGTGGGGAATACATTTCTTCTTCAGTTGCCCTATTTTAAGCTTCTCTTTCATCTGTTTCATTATACTAGGCTTTTAGAAAATTGTTGCATCTAATCTCTTCTAAAAAGTCTTACTGAGTAAGAAGGAAGGAGCAGATGTTATTTTCAAATGTAAAAATGTAGTTAAAAGATGAAACACGAGTTTGTTAGGGACAATTCATGAACCCTACATGTTCTACTCTCCCGTCAAAGAGAAGCCAAATTTGAGAGTTACAACAAGAGGAAAAAGAGGTACTGGTCTCCTTTTAAAAACATTCTTCATTTTGAGTTTTGCATAAATTTGGGACTAATGAATTAATGTGATGGTGCCTGCTATTTATTGTTCTTTGTGTGTACATGAACGTGCCTAGTGAAACACACTTGTCAAAGGAATTTGGCATAAAGATACCAACAGTGTGGATCATTAAGGGGCTTTATCAGGAAACAGGCAGCTAGATATCCAGCTTGGTCAGGACAGTACAATTGTATGCATGCCCAGAAGCACAACTTTATATGCCTAAGGAAGTTTTAACAGGAAAATGACATGTATTGCATTTCAGCTCATAAATGCACTCTCTTGGTTGTAAAGACCTTCTGCTCTGAGAGTTCTGGAAGCAGAAGTGTGCTTTTGAGTCCCACTTCTGTTCACACAAGAGTCAGTGAGAGAGTGGATTTGTTGGATCATACAGCATGTTTTAAGAACGCTCTAGCCCCTCTCAAATTTCTTTGAATCCAATAAGTCCATGACAGAAGCTTAGTCTATGACAGAAATTCCAGAAAGGGTTGATCAAGAGTCATCATACCAACTTCTTTCTACTATACAATATGCCTCAACTGTAACTGTTAGGGTAACTGGCATGCCTCAACCCTCAGCTGTTAAGGGAATGGCCATGCCTGTTTGGCCTTTGCTTGGTCTACTGGGACTACTAAGTAGTGTCCCACTACAGAACATTGGAGCCAGCAAGCTGAAAAAAAAATAATTTATGCTATTCTAAAATCTGAGTCTTGGATACATCTCCAGTGTCAACTTCATTGGTTTTATTGGGAATGTAGGTACCTATCTGTAGGACTGAGGTACCAAACAGCCATTGGATGAGAGTGAATTTTGATTCTGATTAGCTTCACTTTCATTTCATTTAAAAGGAAATAATGCAGTCCAGGTAGTGTCAGTTTGCAGAGCTATTCAGTCTCCCAGGCTATTACCTCTGTTACACATAGCTGAGCTGATTCCCATCAAAACCCATGGAAAGACTGCCAGTGTCTTCTATGAAAAATGAACTAAACCCTTTTCAAGCTCCCAAATGAAACAAGGCACAATGCATGTCATTCCTTTCACCTAACTTCAGTGCAGATTGTGATTTTTAACACCTTAATGTATTCAAGACATCTGCACGTAAAATACAGAGAATTATTTGTCTAATCTGAAAGTAGACACCCATATTTGATCAAATGAATTGCACCTTACATTCCATTGATGATATTCATCAGTGAACTAAATGTTCTGCTCTCCTGTAATTTGAGGTTCATAACAGTACATACAGCTGAAGAAGACCCTTGTTTTGTTGTTGACCACTGACACTGTGCTGAAGTTTTTGTTCCTCAGCCAGTGCCTCCAGATTGACACATAAGGATTTTCTTTTCTCAGAGAACTCTTATGGCTGTCCAGCTTATATAATTTTCTGTATCTCCCCCACATTGAGTAAAGCTGTTTCAGTTTAACCATAAACTTAGATATCTGAGAGGGAGCTGCGAGACTGGAGAGACAGACTTTTCAATAAGACATTTAAATTCCCTATGCATTTTGCCTTTCCACTAGCTAACTCAGTTTGATCTTTCTAGTTGTGTATTGAAAGCTGTATTTATATTGTGGAACTTGTACATACTCTGTAAGAAATTGGAAGGCGCATTCTTCAAGTCAGCCATTATACAAACTTAGGTTATGATCTCTCCAGATCTTGTAAAGCAATGCAGGCTCAGAGTGGCTAAAATCTGAATGGAAGCTGAGATCTTGAAGAACTGCCAGGTGCTGCAGTGAGACGGTGGTAGTGATTCAGAAGACAGCAGTCTTCCCTCCAAGTCAGGGTCAAACCAGTGCCCAATGTGCTTCAAAGAGGCACTGTACTGCTGAGAAAGTTAAACCTGGCTTGGTGACTTGTGGTCAATTAAAGAAATCATGGAACATTTCACAAGGAGGAAAGACATTAACCTTGGTGTCCTGGCCAGATTATACAGTATTAGTAAAAACAAGACTAGAACATTTTGGGTCTAGTTTTGAATTCTTCACTTGGAGTTGGGTGCCAGGACCTCTCCTGGTGCCCTCTGAATTCCAATGAGTTCTACAGCTAAAAGCTGCCTGGGATTTGGCCCTAGAATCAGTTCCCTTCTAGATCTGCTGTCAGCATTTCCCAATGTAGTGCACTGGGAAATTCACTACAAGCAGATGGGCTTTTGTTCTGATTTGGTTTTGATGCTGTCAGGTGAGGGGGAGTTATTTGAACTCCAAAGGCAGAAGTGGAAATCAAAAAGCAACCTAAATCCCAAGTGACTCTGTCTACAGCAGATGTTTTTATCCACTGTGATTAAAAAGCCTTCATAAGAAAGCATCAATTACAATAGAAAAACAGATTGTTGGCACTTCGTGCATTTAAAGCACTACAAAAAGGGGGAGACAAACATTTTAGTGTTGCTAAATCATATTTACTTTACTAAATATTGATACCAGATGAGTTGCCATCTGATAAAAACATTTCAACCAGATAAATACTTTCATCTAAAAGTTTTTGTGAAACATACTCTAAGATGTAGAATGCTTAAGAGGAGAGAAAAAAAAAAGGGAGGACAGGTTGGTTTATATATGAACAAGCAAAGCTTTTGAAAATATCTTGAGTATGATATGTGGGACAAGTATTGTCACCATTCAATGGGTTGGTTATACCCTGGGGACTGGATACAACAGAGACTTGACTGATTAGTTTGGCAAACTAAAATTTTGGAATACTTGCACTAAATGTCTGAGATACCAGTGTGAATTTGCACTGAAAGGCACAACCTGTCCCTAAGCTACCTGACATACACCTTTAGGAGCATTTTCTTCATTAATACATGGAATATTTTGCCATTCAAAGAATAGGCTTTTCAGCCTAACATGAAGCACTACAAAATGAGATCCTTATACAGAATCTTTTGGGGAGTTAGCTGTAGATTGAAAAGAGACTGATTTAACTTGAACAAATTCATTTGAGTGAAGTTCATCGCATACAAGTCAGACATCTGGAATAAGAGTCACCTCTTTAAATGTGGGTGGCAAAGGAGGCAGGGATGGAATGGAGAGAGAGAAGAGGAAAGAGATTCTTCAAGAAGCCAGATTAGAAGACAAAAGTGAGGTTAAACAAAGTATTTCTGATAAGGCAACCTCTCAAGAACTTTTGGAAGTTGCTATGGACAGATTAGATGAGGAACCAAGAGGAGCTGGTGTCGATGAGGTGAAAAGAAATAACAGTATTTCGAGAGACTGGGATGGGAATGAGAAGTATGAATTTCAAGTCAGGAGAATAAGTGTGTAATGAGAGGCCAGTGGTTGGGAGGAGTCAACCAGTAGGCCTACCTCGTAATACTTAGAGGAGGGAAATGAAAGTCACGTTGCAAAAACGGCAAAGTTCTGCACCAACACCAAATACATCTGAAATCCCACATGAGGACAGTCTAAAAGACACTTATCGTCTCCTTAACCCTTGCTGTTCTGTGTAAGTGAAATTAAGCCATTATTGCTATAAGTTACTCTGTGATACATGGTCTACACAGTTGCTCCCAAACATCGATCTTACCGAGGACTCAACCCTTTGGTGTGAGTTTGGCAGCATGGAATTCTAATTCTTCAGTGAATTCAAAACAAAAAAAACCCCACAACCAAAACTATTGTCTTGCTACCTCTTACACACACACACAAATTATCAGCATAGAGGATTTTTATGATATAGGTGGATTTTAGAACGAACTTACCAGATAGAGTGTCAGAGAGAAGACTGGTAGGGAAATAGCCATTTTAAAAGAATCTTGGCCCTGAAGGAGATACAGTTGTTTGGCACTATTAGACTGCTGAGAACAAATATTGTGTAGCAGCAAAAGTGTAAGTATTTACAGGACTTTATGAGACTGTCCTACTGTGCTGAGTATCCTAAACACTAGACAGTAGTAACTATCTCCCGCCTGGATCCTTGCATTTTTATGGTCAGAGTAAATGGTGAGAGCACTAAATGGTGAGAGCACTGGTGTTTCACTGCAGTGACTGTCAGCCAGAAATGTCACACTTGGCCTGTTTCTAAAATTCCTTGCAGCTACCTGGCAGTGAGGAATTCTATCTCCTCTCAGTTGCCCATGTCTTTGTGGCACTGTGTAATGCCAAGCATCTTCTCTACCATTTCTGAAAACCAAAACTTACCCTAATCCTACTAGCAGAGGACTTGTGGGTTAGTGCAGTGCCTTATTCCTTCTGTAAGAATAGTAGGAAGGGCTGGAGAGAGAGGGACTGGAACATAAAGCTTTGCAACTCCATGAGCTGACTGAATGGCAGCTCAATGGAGAGAAGTGCATGCCATTTGGGAACTGACCGGTTCACTGCTCTTGTTCCTGAATACGGGAAGATCCATAAAAGAACCTGTCCTTCCAACTCATCCTTCCGAAAATGTCCAAAATTGAAAAGTTTGTGGACAAGCTTCATGAGTCTGGGAACTACTACAGATGGAATTTTTGAATCCTGTTTTCTCTTGCAACAATGAACATCACGTTATTTAAGTTTCATTTCAGATTTGATCTCAACTGCAAATACTGATATATTCATCTTGTTCTCTTCCATATGTAGGCATTGCCCTTTCCTACCAACTCTGAAATGCAGCTGCTCTATGACAAGTAAAGGATGAGAAAACAGACATGCATGACTCCTTGACTAGTAAAATTTTCCAAAGACTGGGCCAGGAGCACACAGAAGTCCTGGGGATAGCAGTAAATATACATTCCTTTGAGTTATTTGGAGTGGAGAAAAGGCAAGCATCTCCTCTTTTTCCCTCCCTCACATAAAAAAATACCCTTAAGGTCTGCACATTTCCAAATACACTTTATGCTCTGATTTCACGTTTTCATAATTCAGTAATTTAATTATGTAAATTCCTCTAACTTAGGGTGCCTATTATTTGTTCTTCTTTTACCCAGTCACCACCAAAAGAAAAAAAAACCAACCATGACAGATTTAACCTATTTGGTTAAAGCCCATTGATAAAAAGAATTTGGTGACAATACTGATTAAAACAATAATTTTCATCATGAAAAACTGTGGGAGATTTCATATACAAGGCAGTTCTTGGCCCTGAATGGAAGAGGAGTGTGAAGCAGATGTGAAACAGGTACAACACCCATCTGTCTTTCAGTGTGGCTTCGATAATGATATGCAGAATTTCAACAGGCATCTGTATAGAGAGGATGGCAAGCAGAAAGCCTTGTCATGACTGTTGGTGAGTTTTCACAGATAGTCATCCGTGGAGACAAACCAGAGAAATGTGATTAATGAGCTGGAATAACACGATCTTGACGAGTACTGTAGTTTATGCTACAATGTTTCTTCACACTGCACACATCTGTCACAAACAGGCTCATGAAATCATTTGCCGTTTGCTTTATCTGCAGAAACATTCTTTGTGTGCTGACATCATACCAAACGTGCCAGGGTAAGCAAATAAAACCCTGTGGCAAACAGCTTGGTCTAACAGTAACACCTGTCTTCATAACTTGTTTTGGCCAATTATTTCACAAGGCTAAGCTGATAAAAATGCCCATAGCTTGGGTGACAAGGTCTAAAGACCATCTCTGCAGTCTAGCCCTTTCGTTCAGTTAGTCTGAGTCACTGGGTTAGGCAGAGAGTTCGTTTAAAATGTCGTAGTGGTGGCAGGACGTGAGAAAACTGCGGCTTCCAAATCAGCAGCACTGACTAGCGTGAGAAGTGTCAGTTCGGACTTGCTCTATTCTTCTCCAAGGATCTGTTTTAAGTCACCATAAATGAGAGGATACTGGCCTTTTGGACTGACCCAGAAAGACCACACTTGTGTGATCTTCTCCACACTTGATCCATTGTTCTCCATTTTATGGTTTCACTCCTCCTATCAACCTCCCTACCCTGGCTTTTGACTTCTACTAGCTCCTCTCTTCTGCCATCATTCAGCCTTCACAGGGAAAATTCAGGCAGTGTTGTGATTTCCCTCATTGTGCTTATTATGTCTTTTCCTTTAATTCTTCAGAAGTACTTCTACTTACCTTCCAGTTCTAGGCCTCTGACTTAAACCAAAGTTTCCAATGCTTGTAATTTTATGGCAAATCTTGAAAATGGGGTGTTTTCCTTAAAATATTAACTACTGCAGTAATTGGAGAGTTTCCATTCCATAATAAAAAAAAATTTCTAGCTCTCATTTAATGAAGGGAAGCTCAAAAACACCACTCCCAGGCTTATAAAAAGACAATAAAAAAGAAACAAAATAATGATTATTAGGTTTTAAATTCATAATTAGAACAAGGCTCAGGCGTTTGAAAACTTGAGGTTGCCAGGACTCCTAAACCCACCTTTCTTCAGCAGTCTTCCTTTGGACTGACTGTTTAATTAGATAAATTTGATGAGAAAAGCATCATGTAACGTAAGCAGGCACTACTTTTACGGTAAATCCTCTAACCTTTTCTCAGCAAAACTGAAAAATCTGTCCTTTCATGGATTAAGTAGAATAAAGATTTCTTCATGAACTTAAACTTTTTACTCTGAATTCTAGAATTAATTCTATATTTGTATCTGTAACTAATTCTACAATTCTGTTTCAGCCTTCCAGTCCTCATCCCTCTTGGCACCCACTGTGCAGACCCTCTCACAGAAAGATTGGCTGATATCCAGTGACATCCACACCACCCTTCTACAATGCCAAACCACCATAAAAAGATGCATAAAATCCGCAGGCCCCTGCATCTTGTTACTCTGCCAGCAAGGAAAACAACAGTCACAGAAAATGGGATGGTACCGACAAAAAAAATTAGGGAAGAGATGGAAGACACAAGGAGGTTGTTGTTGTGACCTTTTAGAGAATATCCATAAGGATATGTACCAAATACCTAGTGATACTAATAATGATAGTACAAAGAAAGCAAGTCAGATTAATACATGGAATTTGCACATTTAAAACAGTGACTCATTTACGAGAAGTGCTTTCTTACTTGCTGCATAGAATGTAGTATAATACACTGGCATACCTCTATTCACAGTACATCATCCTCTGGCAAGATTCACTAATCTTGCCAATCTTTCCAGGAGATAATACATGCCATCTGGAGGAAATGTTTCTCTTTCCCCCACCCTCCCATCTGTTATATATTTCTCTTTGATCTCCCCACCCTCAGCACTTTATTCTCTGATCATTCCTAGACCTCATACTCAACCATTTTCACTTTCAGTCTCACTATATTTCTATTTGGGTTTTGCCTTGTGATTTTATCACACTACTGAAACCACTAGTCTGCAATAGTCTTAACTGAATCCCTCTTCATCTTTAATTCTAATCCATCTCTCTCTTTCTTTTCTCTTGAAATTCTGAGCGAGCTTCCTAAATTAATTTTAGAACTTCTGCTATCTGATACACTCTTTAATTGGGCAGATTGTCTGCATTATGGTCACAAAATCAGAAAAACAAGTAGGAAGGGAGTTCAAGATCCCACCTGCCTAAGGCAGGATCATTTTTTTCTGGAGTAATGCAGTAACTACATAAGCTTTCTTATAAAGAAGGCCTTAAACAACAGAGATTCCACATCCTCTCTACAAAACTCAGTTCCAGTGCTTTGCTATCTTTATATTTAAAAATCTAAGTCCCTTCATATTGAAAAAAAAGCTTTGTAGCAATCAGTCCTACAGGTCCCTAGCAGCATTTTGGGTCTTCTCCTTGCACTACCACAGTGACCACGGAGAACAGATTGTTACCCTCTTCTTTCAACAACCTTTTACATACTTGAATACTCTTATCATGTCCCTTTTCTGTCTTCTTTTGTTCTAGACTAAACAATTTCAGATCCTTCTGCTTAACATTAAGGCATATTTCAAAACCTCTAGTGATTTTACACTCTCATGGATCCTCTCCAACTGACTGACATCTTTTTGAAGCGACAAATGCAAACCTAGGCAGAGAATTCCAGCTGAGACCTTACCAGCAGTGAGGAAAGAGGAAATATGAGGGGTGGGTTGTTGGTTTTTTTTTTTTTTTTTTGTAAGACGTACAAAGGTTCTATGTATTTCAACAAGGGGGACAGACTTGGGTGGTTCTGGTGTGTTTTTTCCCCTCAGTGTGTAGGCTGATGGTCTCTCACAAGCTTGAAAATTGTATGCAGAACTTTATTGAACCAGTAAGTACCTGTTTCATTACTGGATTGCTCATTCCTTGTGCCAAAGCGTAGTACTTTGCACTTGTCCTTATTGAATTGCATCTTGTTTGCTGGAAACATTTCTCCATTAAAAAAAAAATTATTTTCAGTTTCCACTTTTCTATTCTTTTGTCTTGCAGTCAGCTGCAGTTATAATAACAGTGCTGGACTCAAGATATGTTCCTATGGAAATGCCTGACATAATTGCAGGTAGACCATGAAAGATTGATGATTCTTTTTGGACAGCAGAATTCCAAGAAGTTATACATCATCAAGTTTCATGCAGGCTTTAATTTCCCTGTTTGCTTACAAAAATATTATCAAAGAGAGTATAAAAAATATTAGTATAGTCAGTATATACTAGTATGACAGCCACAGGTTTTACTCGGTCTACAATCCCTATTATTCCATTATATATGAAATTAGGTTTGTGAGACATGGTACATTCTTAATCATAATGTCTGTTAAGTATTACTTTATCGTCTTCTGGAGTCTTACAGGTGGACTTTTCACTCTACTGTGAACTGCACTTCTGGGTTGCTTCTGACAGTTCAATTAAAATAATACTAAGGTGAGACGTACTGGGGCCAGCTGAGTAGAAAACATCTAAAATGAACTCTTTTGCTTAATTCATTCAATTCAAATTCATGCCTCTTTCTTTAACGCAATGTATCCTTTTTGCGTGTGGCAAAGGATCTCACAGGATATACATATATTCACAGGGACGCATCAGCTGGGATGAAATTATTTGAGATTCCAGGCAGTTGTTCAACAGCAAAGCAAAGCACAGAGCAGAGAGAAGCATAATCCCATTTACATTTGTACGTTTTCCTCCGATTCCCTATAGTCATTTATTAGAAGACTAAGGTGTTTCTATGACTCATGATCATTTCCATGCGACGGTTGGTTCCACGAATTTGAATCACACACACAAATCTATGAGCTAGCACAGCCGCAGTGTGGGTCTGGCAATGTGTCTTGTCTGAAGAACCCACAAAAGTGTGGTTTGAATTGAAGGAAACTTCTCTTTCTTTCAGATATTCCCACACACACTGAACTGATAGCAGTTGGTGTCACTGTGTCTGTCTTTGGAGAGCTAATAGGAGGTAAGGAACAGTACAGCAGTGTTCTTTACAGAATTACAAACTTAGGTATCCCGCTGAGCAGCGAATTGGCCTTAGGTCTGCCTAGTCCACCTAACCCCTCTCAACAGCTAGCTGAGCTTGCATGTTGCAGCTTCAGACCTGTTAGGTCATGTCAAATGGCCCATCACACAACGTTTGGGGTCAACTAATCGAATGGCAAGGAAGCCCCTGCAGGAGGGTGGGCTGAAAAGCAGGAAATCTGCATACAACATGTTTGATACTTCTTGTCGCCTCATTTGTGCACAAAATTGGGTTTCTAATAAGAAAATTGTATCTTCCAGGCCAGACAGAGCATTTACCTTCAACACTGAAACACCACAGTCCCTGCTCTTGACCAGAAAGATCAGAAAATTCTACAGAAAATTCGAATCTTCTATAGGTCAGAAAAAATTACCAACATTTTGGTTCTTGGGTCTTGTGGATCTCCATTCTTCCCTCTTCAAACACACATTTTGACCACATCTACTCCTGCCTCCTTATACACACCCTCATATATCAAACAGCTCTTCCAAACACAAGTTGTCATGCTTTGTTCCTCTGGATACCTTTCTGCTTGATTCTTTTATGAATCCTTATTTCCTAATTAAAAAAAAAACAGACTGTTTTTTCTTGTTCCCAAACACCTGTTGAAATACACAATCTTTGCACTGCAGACCTTATATTTAATGATAAAGTTGGAGATACAATTCCTCCTTCTACAGCTAAAAAAGGCCTGTTAAGACTGTGACAGAATTTAAAGTGTATGATTTCTAGGCCAGTTCTGTTATTAACAGTCTGAATTTCCTCCCCTTAAACATACTAACACAAACTGTTCTTTTGGCTAGAAATGGAGTGAAGAACAGAACAGGCTGTGGCATTTCCTTTAAATAATCCTGTCAGTGTGCCAAAAGCCTACCTTTTTTTCTTTTGCACCACGCGCAATGAGTTCAGAGTAGTTGTGTCTCACGTTAAGAGAATAACCTTGATTTTTTAGTTTGCTTTCAGTATACTTTGACAGTATTTCTCAAATGCATTTTTGGACTCCTTACCACCTCCTAAATTTATTTATTGCCACCAGTTTGAGCAGAAGACCAAGAAGAAACATGACTCCTACTTTTCCGCTAGTGTTAGGAGATGGGGGAAAGAGAAAGAAATTTTCCTTAAAAGTATATTTCTAAGGCACAGCTTTTGAAGGCAGCTGAGAAAGTTCTCACTTTGTTTGAACTAATGTGTTTGTGAAAGCCTTATTTCTTCCCCCACCTCTTCTTTTCTTCTGCAGTGTCCAGTCTTGAAAACAAACTGACAGATGTTCTCTTGGATCAGCTTGTGAGACTTCGAATGTCAGGAGGGCAAACAGACTTTAGCTGTTTAGTTCAGGAAATGAGATGCAGACAATCTGATAAATAAACAGTGTTTATTAGTCCAGTTTAAAGTGTGCTTTGGATCTCTTTTCAAAATACTCCTACAAGGAACTGAGGATGAATATTGAACATGTGCTCCTAATTTAGAGTGAGGTCAGACTGGTCTTTAACTTACACAATTTGTATAGTGAGGTTATAACAGAAGTGCATGATTCTGAACTTTAACCATATTAAAGAAAGGATAACAAGAAATTTGAATTACACAGAAATTCACTTCAAAGGAACTTACAACACTTATGAATACACAGAGATGAATTAGAATAATAGGATTGAGGACAACGTGTGACTTAGAACACTTAGTGATTTAAATTGAGAGAGAGACAGAGATTTAAATCAGCTGACATATAATTATCCAGTTTGGACTGGGACAAGACAGAGTGGAAAATATTATTATACTCATGCAAATAAGTTTGTAATTTAATGGTTATGGGGTCACAGATTGTCACTAAAACCAGCACACAGATTTATCCGTCATGCAAATGGCACTTCCTTTACCAACAGCATATAGATCCCTGATGCAGCATTAGACCCCTAAGGCAACATTTCAGTATTAATTCTGTTCAGTGTTCTGTGCCACCCTACTTCTCTGACACGGCTGTGTGGACTACACAGCAAACAACAGGCCAGCAACCATGGCTCTGATGACACATATGCAGCCAGGCAGAAGTAGGAACAACCAGGGACCATAAACTGGCTCTGCATGCACAACAAGAGATGGAAACAAGCAGGCCTGACAGTGCAATTAACTTCATAAAAAGCAAGCAAGGACTTTTTTCCTATTCTGAGAAAGGGAAGAAGAGGGTTTAGAATGCAGGTAAGCTTTAGAGTGAACTCCTGGTGTTCTCTTAAGGGCAAGGTGACTACATGCTTCACTGTCCTTTGGGACTTGCATAAAATCACAATTTAGTCCTCAAGAGAGAAGACAGATAGCCACTGAGTCACCAGTAACATTTCCAGCATTGCTTTGGATTTGTCTTGAGGTGCCTCCCTTCCAGCTATGCAGTAAGAATCATTTCCACCAGACGGAGGTGATTCAGAACCCATGTAACAGTCATTTTTCCAAGCCATGGAGAACTATTACTGAATAAGTTATCATTTGAATAATTTTTAGTGCCACATTTGAATTTTGACTTAATTCAAATTCTAGTGAAAGGTGTTCAACAAGTAGTACTGAGCCATGAAACCTCTTACCCACTATTCCCGAGACGAACACACAGTATTTGGTGTGACTTTAATTTTTCCCTCGCCTGCCTTTCTGCATCACGCTCTTTCTTTCGGAATAATGAATTTTGAAAGAAAAAAGAATGGTTGCAGAAACTGAGGTATCCTGTATAGTTGTTGGTTTATCTCCTGTAATAAACGGGAGCCTGATCAGTACCTCTGAATACAATTATTACACACTCCTAGCAGTGGCAGTACTATACATATTCTTATCTGAAATTATTTAATCTGTTTCATTTTGGCTACGAGACAACAGAAAATACCCTTCAGATTTTTTTTTCATCTTGAATTAATGAGATGCAGACTGCTAATCTGATTATGAAAGATTCTGTGAAACTCCTTACACTCATCCTAAATTGCAAAATCTCCAGTCAAGGTTGCTCTATTTGTCTGTCCATATTCATCCTGTTTTCCTGTATCCTGTCTGAAGTCTCCAAGTGTGACTACAGAAGGAGAGAACTAATAGGAATAACAATACAGCCATGAAAGATTCCGTACTCTAACAGCAGTAACTCACAGGCTGCTATTTGTAATTTGAAACATTTTCCCCAACCTCTTCCTTCTAACTAAGGTCATCATAAATATTGAAAATATTCATGTTTCATACACACAGAGCTCTTGTTTCTTTCTGATCCATGTTTCAGACCTAGCACTTTTCATTTTTATTAGCCTCCTGTTTCCTTTAACAAAGGGCAAGTGTATATCAAAACACTGACATTTTTGTATTTTAGGTACTGGTCTATATGTAAAATTAATTAGTAAACCTTACCTTTTCAGAAACCGGCAAGAGGTGTTATACAGCAAAACATTACAGTTTTCTCATCACAAGTCATGCAGTGTCTCTAGCTATCATGTATACCTTCTTTTGCCATAAGTGAGACTGCAGTGTTTGGAGAATCCAGCCTTGGACCGACCCTGTCTCTGTAACAGAGGAAACAACAGAACACTAACTGTAGTGGGGGGTTCTGGATGCTGCCTACTGCACTCAAGAGGTCCTTAATTAGTAGATGGCATCATAATTTCTCCCTTTTTAAGACCCTATAGCCAGATGCAGCTGGTCAGCATATAGTGCCTATTTAAACCTGGTTCACGGGATCCCATCAGGAGAAAGCCCAAGGTAGTACCTTGCAGGAGTTTTATCCCTTGCGTGAAAAAGAGGGAAGGGGGAACTACAGGCAGAAGTCAAGGTTGGAAATGTCATACGCAGCAAATAAGACATGCCAAGTTTGGTATGGTATCTGGGTGAGCTATGTCAGAGGTCTTTCTCCTTAAATCAGCTTAATTTTTCTGGAAGCCAGCTTAATCCGTATCTACATTATTAATTGGAAAGTTATGACTAGTCACTACCTCAGAGCAAATGCGTTTTGCTAAGGACAGCACATACAGGCAAGGTTTACCCTGCATGTTAGGAAGACTGTGTGGGTTAACAGCACTTGACAGATGCTCTGCTCCACCTGGCATTGGAATACTTGGCAATCAACAATAGTGGAAAAAAAACCAATCAAACCTCAAGAATGAAGACTCTGGCAATACTTTCAATTAATATTACATAGAAGCTACCAAATCTTTCTGTTGAAGTAAATGAGGGTGGGGAGCTCAGTGGATCTGCTTTGGCTGTTTTAGTGTTTTGTACAACCTGCCATGACACCTCGTATGAGCGAGAGGCTACATAGGGTATGCTGAGCTCCATGTCTCCGCTTCATCACCTGCCAATAGGGATTCATGTCCAAGTGCCGCTGTGTTCAAAATTACAACAGGGCCTCAACTCTCATTAGCCTTTGGTGGCAGCAGTGACAAATGTCCTTATTAACGCTGACAACATTAAAGAAAAACATAAGGGAAGCCGTTTAAAACGGCTGCGGCCTTCTGTCCCCGGAACCCACAGAGGCCACCACCGCCCTCCTCACCTATATTCTCTTACATGGGTAACCTGCCCTTCTTTTTTGCCTCCTCGCTCATTCACAGCCGCTAGCGTCGAGTGGCTGCCGGCAGCCGGGCCCCGCCTTCGTCCCCTCAGGGCTGTGATTTACTAGCAGACGGGCGGCATCTGCCCCACGCCGCCCCAGCTGAGGTGTGCGGGCCCGCCCCGCCCTGTCCGCCCGCGGGGAGCCCGCCCAGCCCGAAGGCTACGCTCTGACCGGCCCTCCCCGGCCCGGTGGCCCGCCCGCGGGGAGCCGGCCCTCCCCGGCCGGGGTGGGGCCTGGCCGCTGTTGCCTCCGCGGAGCTCCCGCGGTTGCTGCTGGAGGCGGCGGCGGGCACGTCCTACATATACCCCTGCCGCCGCGCTCAGCGCCGCCTGCACTGCTTCCCGCGGTCGTCCCTCACCGTGCGCGGCAGCTTGGCCAATGGCTCGGCGCCCCAGCGCTGCGAGCTAGTGCCGGGGAGCAGCTGAGCTGCCGCGCCTCGGACGGACTGAGCTAGCCTGGGCTTCACGGCTTTAAACTCCCTTCTCTCTGCTGCTCTTTCCCGCTCCGCCTGCAGAAGCCCCGCTCGGGGCAGAAGGGACCTTCCCACCCGTGTGTGCATAAAGCCCGACCTCCCTCTCCGCTGCGCGACTGCACCTTCCTCCCCCCCCCACCCCCCCTCCTCCTCCTTCGCGGGCCGGGCGGGCTCGCACCCCTTCTCCGCCGCTCTCCCCGCCAGCAGCCCGCCGAGGATGCGGGTGTCGCTGCTGAGCCCGTTGCTCCTGCTCTCCCTCAGCTGCAGCCCCGGCGCCGCGGAGCTCTCGCTGTCCCGAGCCAAGTGCCCGACCCGCTGCGATGTCTCCAAGTGCCCCAGCCCCAGCTGCCCCAGCGGCTACGTCCCCGACCGCTGCAACTGCTGCCTCATCTGCGCCGCGGGCGAGGGGGACTCCTGCGGGCGCAAGGAGGATCCTCCCTGCGGGGACAGCCTCGACTGCCGCTACCCCATGGGCAAGCGCTTTGCCAAAGGGGTCTGCCAGTGCAAGCTCAGCGCCCAGGTGTGCGGCAGCGACGGCCGGACCTACGACAACATCTGCCAGCTGAAGGCGGTGAGCCGCAAGGCCCTGCAGCACGGCCTGCCCGCCATCGCCCAGGTCCAGAAGGGCGCCTGTGAATCGGGTAGGAGCATGGCGGGGCCTGCACGTGGGGCGGGGGGCGGAGGGCGGCGGGTGGGCCGCGCAGGGGCATGCTGCTTTCCGGGCTGGGAAAAGTGATTTTCAGTGGTCTGGGAAGACTGGGTGACCACAGGGACTGTTAGAGGCTACAAGGTCAAGGCACCTTGCCCCACTGCCAAGGATCGCTGTAGTTTGGGGAGGGATGCTCGGGTCCTTTCTGAGCAGCCCAAGTTCCCCTCATTGATCCTCAGTGTGGAATAGAGGAGTTGGCTGAGGTTTGGCAATGTTTCCCCTTGGTAGCATGGCCGTGGGCACCTTGGCGTTGTGCATATCGCTGCCACAGCATTCGGTGAAGGAACGCACTTGACAGCATGGAAGCGAGCTTGCTGGAGGGCCTTAGGCTGTCAGGGCACGGCAGTGGTTATGTCCTCAGCCGCCATCCCTTCTCAAGGCAAGGTGTGCTGGCTTGCTTTGTCCTGCTGGCACCGTGTTCGTTTCATAATGTCAGCGCCCGCTGCTGAGGCATTCCAGCGGCATCGCCTGTGCTGGCTGCACTGCTGGTCCGTTGCACTATGGCCTGCATGAGCAGAGCTTGTGCCCCCGAGCACGCTTGTGCTCTGGAGCCTTCCCTGGTGGTGTATGGGAGATCAGTGGGATTCACCTGACAGGCATGCATAGGCAGAAAATGCCCCTTAAAACTGTGTAGTTCAAACAGGGCAGAAAAAGCACTAAGTAGCATATGAAACACCTAAAACATGAAAGTGTTAGTGCTGCCAATATTTTTTAACATACTTGTTGATATGTTAGTTTAAGGGTTTCCTTCTGCTACCTTTTTCATAGTGTTTCTGGAAAGAAAAGTCATATGCATCATGGAGTTTAAAATTATGCATTAGTGTTTCCGTTGTATCAGGTAGACCTCTAATAGTCCTATGTGTTCATAGGTAGCAAACTTGCCAAAATTACTCCTGGGAGGAGTCAGAGGGAAAAGGGCTACTATTGCAGCCTTTCATATATCCTTCTCTTGAGACAAGGCAGACAGTGGCATGGAGAGAGAGGAGGTCAAGTGATATTCCTGGAGATAATTGAGGACTATCTTGTCAGAGCCTAGAGTTGCTCCAGATGCCTGCTTGGAGCTGCCATGATCAGTCTCTTCAGTATTTTGTAGGTATAAATTGCTGTTTGCCTGTTCCTTTTCACATCAGCATCCATTAGCTTTAGTACTCCTAATACTCGGTTGGAACTGATCCACGTGAAATAATCAGAGTGTTTAACCAAAATGAGTGAGCTAGCCTGCATCTAAGGGCTTACTGAGTGCTTGGGGGTTTGGTATATATGACATTTTCTTTAAGGAATTCTCCTGAATCTACTGTTAATAGGCTTAGGAATTTGGAGCTGTGAGGTAGAGGTAACATTATTTTCTTTCAAGCAACTATTTTAGTGTTCACTTTATTTTGGCTTTATTTTTTGTCCCAGAAAATCTCAGCTTAGATGAAGCATCTGGTTCTCTGTTAAGTTTTAATTTTTTTTTTATTCAATTCTACAGCTGCACAAACTGAAGCTCAAAGAAACCAAGTGTCTTGCCCAAGGTCAGACTGAGTTGGTGGTTGAGCCAGGAATAGAACTCAATTATGGTGGTGTTTTTTTGTTGGTTTTTTTTTTTAACAATAACATGTAATGGGTGTAATGAGAGGTTTAGAAGAAAGTCAACAGTTTAAAATTACTGTCAAGTTTCTCTCTTTTCCCTGTTCTTGAAAGAAATCTGGCTTCAGATGACTTGGAATTTGAAGGGATAAGCTAGTTACGAAGCAAATCCAGTTTTACTTAACCATACCTATATTAGAACAATCTCAGATAACAGTAACCTTACATAGAGTCACTTAGGCTGTTTTCAGAACATGCGGTGACCCTGAGGAGCAACTTTTCGAAAGTCTATGCCTGTCTGTTTCCAGTTGCTTATGTTGATGCAAGTTAGATTCTGGCTGTGATAAACCAAGATAGCCACTGCTAAATTTTCTCAGCCTTTCTAGTGACGGAAATCTGGTGAACAAGGATGCATCAGTAATGAGTAGTAAAGGATAGTATAGGATGAAGAAAGGAAGGGAGGAAAGAGTTGCTGAGTGATAATTCCAAAACTGACAAAATTTAAGGTCTGGATTGGCTTGAAGTACATGATGACAAATGGCAAGTGTTAGTTACAGTGTAGTAAAGGGGTGTGTACTGCATGAAGATACAGGAACTCTATCACTGATGTTCTTCACTATGTCTGTGTCCTGAAAACTATTACTCATACAATTAGCCTTATCCATCTGAGCAGAGCCGTGGACTCCTCTGAGATACTTATAGGAACAGTCTGCAGAACTCCTAGGCAAATTGAAACGATATGCTACAAATAGGAAGAGGAACAATTGAGTGTATCATTACTTGCATTTCTGAGAAATTAGCCCAGTAAGAGATACTGACCTCTCCTACTGGTATTATTGTCATCAAAGCCTTAACAGCTGTCTGCATCTGTATTTAAGGAAATGTTGGAAACAAACTCTAGTCACATTCCTTTACTGATTGTTTTCCTTAGGTCTGAGTTTGGTTTGAGTTCCTGCAGGTGAGGACAAATATTGTACAGTGTTTGGTAAATATTCAGAGTATAGTCCTTCACCGCTTTATATAGGATAGCTAACAGGAAAGAGATGCTCTCGTTGCACCTCCTTATGAGAGTCATTTGGGAGGGAGGAATAACTACCATCTGAAGCAGTGAGGTGTCTGTGCTGGAAGGCTTGTCCCAGTCTGTCTCCATCTGGCCGTTGTGATTGCTGCACTGCACAAGAAAGCCACTTTGGTGTTGGTTCACCAAATTGTTTTCATCTGTGCACGGTAGACATCCATTGTATAAACAAGTTGCCTGAACCATAATGTGGCATTAAACTCACCAAGGCTTTATGGTCAGTGCACAGCTATGCAACTTGATCTTAATGCTGAATTCATCAGAAAAGCTGCCCATGAACCTATGTTTCCAGCAGATGTTTCTGTTTTTTATGCAGAGACATTATAATCTTTTATTTGTCTTTCATTTCTTTCCATGAAAGCACAGTAGGGACAGTGTTTATCCCTGGTGATCAGATCTGCCAGGTTGCAGTCCTCCCTTAGACATAATAATTTTGCTGAACACACAAATCTTTTCTGAAGCTGGTTTTAAAAGGGGGACAGGGGAACAGCCTTAAAAGAATGAGTTTCCCAGGCTCACCAGTTCTTGATTAATATAAAATTGTGGATTTTACTACCACTTATTGTCTTTAAGAAAGCACTGAATGTGATTTGATTTAATTCTGCAGGGAGTAAGTTGGCAGGTATTCAGAAACTTTCAGTCTTTCGCAAATGTAAATGGGTCTAGCTTTATTGTCTTCAGTGGGATTATGAAGATTTATTTCTGCTGAAAATTTTTTAGTTGTCTTCATACTAGGTTAACTTTACAAATTTGTTGGTTGTTCCTGATTTACAGCAGTGTTAATGAGTTTGGAGTGGGTCTATTATCTCTGCAAAAAAGTAAACAAAACACTGTAAAATGAGCTTACAGCCTGTAGATAACACTTCTGTCCAGGAAAAGTCTTAGGCTGGTAATAAGGGTACTCCTAACTGACAGGCATTTAGCTTTAGCCATGTAACTTTAATGTAGTTGGAGCCCATAGAACTGGAAGTGCAAGATCACGTTTTACAAAATAGGCTGAACATCTTTAACTCCAGTTTGTGCACTTACATTCAAATCTGGGTTTTGAGTTTTCTGTGAGAGGAGCTGGAGAGCTTCTGAAGATCTAATCATTTAATTGAAATGATAGGGTGGGAGTTCAGATCTGCTGAAAATCTGGTTGATTTGTGGATATGTAGCAGATTGAGAAAATATATTTCTTTTAAGGAATGTGAAGACAGCTAAAGTACAAATTTGGTTTTTTGCTTCAAGTACAACCTGGTTGCAGTACCTTTCATATCTTGGTTATACAACAGATAAGTTGATTGGATTTAATTATGGCTTTTTGCCAGGATAAATTAGCTTTGGTTGGGGTGAGATGATTTTGAATATGCATTAATAACATGGCAAATAATTAATGTTATTGAAAGACCTTTGAAAAAATATATGTCAAGTCTCAGTAGGTCAATAGGTCAAAATGCACAAAGCTCCTGTAAATTCAGAGCTTTTATATTCACAGTCCAGCAGAGGTCTGAGAGCTGCATGAAGCTATGTCAGACAGCAAGTGTCAGGGCAGGGGGAGGGGAGAAAGAAAAAGAAATGTATATTTTGTTTTAGTAAGAAAAATAGCAGCAGATAGTGTCTACAAACTAATGCAAATTAAAGGATGGATTGAAGGTCTGGCATAAACCCCTGAGTCGTCTACTACAGTTATAACACTTCAGGGTGATTTTATACAACTTATGCAACGTTGGATTTTTCTTCCTTCATCAGTTTCTCAGGATGCAATTCCTCCCTTTTAAAGTATGTTGAGAACTTGTGATGAAAACCAACAGTTTAATAATTGTGCACCGAAATGTTGTTAATAATAACAGCTAACGTTTCAGTTGCCTTAAATGGGGCTGTGTGCGTGAAAGTAAATGTTAGTTTGCAGTTACATCTTCCTGACCCACAGTTTGAGTTCCTGGGATGTCAGATAATGTGTTGAAAGATCCCTATGACTCCCAGCTTGCAGAAGATTGAGAGAGGTCAGTTTCTATGACGGCATCTCAACTTTGTAAGTCAGTTTTCACCAGTATTTAGCACCCACAATACACTAGAGAACAGCTCCAGGCCAGTGGGTCTTCAGTTACACCTTTCTTACAGAGTTTGTGTGTCTGTATCCTTGATCCTCCTTTATTAAGGGGAAGTTTGAAACATATAGTGCAGGCTTGGATTCAACTTCAGGTTTGAGTATTCGTGTCTTCTGACTCCAACAAAGAGATTCTGAACTTCTGTTCAGACTGAGTATGATAGAAAAAGAAGACAAACTTTGCTTCCGTTTTACAGTCTCTTCTCTGTATTGCTGCATTTAATTTTTTTCGTCACTTTCCATGTTTAGATTCATCTGCGACCTCTTTCAGACTTTTTCTCTCTGCCTAGCTCAAGTCTTACCTGGAAAGCCACTGCCACCTATGATGTTTCCCCGGTGGCTAGTCGGGAGTGGTGCAAAACTGAGTTCTTTGGCAGGAGTCCTCCTCTGCTTTTGGCTGTGTGCTGTGCTGTGACAATTTGGCATGGGCAGAACAGTTTAGCTCTCAGAAGATGCAAAGAGATTTAGTTGCCCTGACTCACATAGAGCTGTGCTGATTTAAACCAACTGAAAGCCTGCACTTTTTCCCTCCAGGTCTATGCTAGTTCATCAGCTGAGGGTCTAGCCAACTGTTTTTTCATAGATTATAGTCATTTCTGTTAAGATAAATGTGATGATAGTGTTCATCCAGTCACTGAACACTGCTGTGCATGCAAGCATTGAAAGCCATGTTTGTAGACTTCAAAGGATATACTGTATAATCAGGCAAGGTGCTTGTGACCTGAAGGTAAGATGAATCTTCAGTGGTCCAGTAAGCAAAATAAATAACAGTATATTGTGCTTACATTCGACTGTCCTCTGTGATTCTTCTTTGTGGTGTCTCTTTTAGACTAAGTACTGAAACAAGGATATTCAATTGGTTAGAGGCATTTTGCAGAGTGCGTGAGAATGTACATAAAAATAATAGACTGAATCTAGTCCTGCCAAATTGTTACTTCTGTTTATACCGTATCCTATAAATTTAGCTAGCTGAATGTAAGCTTGGTTTCTTTCCCCTCACAAGTAAATCCTGTGTCCAATAACAGGAAAATGAACTCATGGACTTATATGGAGAAATGCCTAATTGTCTTGATCTAGTTTCTTCAATACTTTCTTCCTTGCTTTGTGTTGTGTCATAGAAGCATATCATAGATTGGTTTGGGTTGGAGGGAACCTTAAAGATCACGAAGTTCCAACCCCTCTGCCATGGGCAGGGGCACCCTCCACTAGACCAGGTTGCTCAAAGCTTCATCCAGCCTGGCCTTGAACACTTCCAGAGATGGGACATCCAGAATTTCTCTGGGCAACCTGTTCTAGTACCTCACCACCCTCTCCAGGAAGAATTTCGTTCTTATACCTAATCTGAATTTACCTTTATATATGGGTCCGTTCCATAAGTTCCTGTCTTTGCTTCAGGTCCTTTGGATACTGTGGTAATGCAAGGCCTCTATTTTCCTGGCTTTGAGGTGCTTTAACACTTTATTGTGAAAGCTTTCTGAGAAACTATACGAACTACAACAACTCTGTCATCCACCATCTTATGAATTTATTCAAAGAATAGACTAGATAAGCTTTTTTGTAAGTAAGTTAGACTCCATTGTGCTGTAGTCTTTATATTTGTCCCAAGAAATTTGCATGTTACAAGGTTTAATGGTCAGTAAAACCCCTGTAGATATGGATTGGTGAAAATGATCTTTGAAAGAACAACACAGAATACCAAAATGCATGAGAACGCTTTTCTTAAATTTCTCTCTTCTCTGTGTATCTTTCCTTTTTGTGTGGTGCCTTCCACTTACTTACCTTTTAAAGACTTGGGTAAAGATAATGAAAGAGAATTATGTACTTGCAAGGGAGAGAATCTGTATCTGGACTCATTACTATCTTACGTGATCTTGAAATAGACAAATCTAGAACCTTTAAGACTGTGTGTTGACTTGGTATGTGAGAGCTACTGTAGAGTAAGTTCATCATTCAGCATGAGCTGAACCTAGAGCAAATCATGCTGGGGCAAAGCATCACTTCTGAAGAGTTGACACTGTTTAGAAATTAGAACTTAGAGCCTCTCCCTCCTGAATAAATGGCAGAAAAAGAATTATATCTCCTGGGATAAACAGTATGCTGTTGAGCCAGGTTTGAAGAAAAAAAAAAAGCCAAAAAAGTTATTGCTGTATCTGATTACAACTCATTTACTCCCTTCCCTGCATCCCATAGTTAAATTTAAAGCATCAGGCTGTGAACATGCAAGATTGCTATTGATATGTCCCTTAGCATATGTTTAACATATGTCCCCATGTATTAGGAACTGCAGATAAGCATGACATTCTAGCACAGGCAGTTTTATGACTTTGTGATGTTGTGACATTACAATCCAGGATGTTGTGACTTTAGAAGCCAGGATGCTGTGGGCTTTTTTCCCCTCTCTAAGATCTTCATTCCGCAGAACTATATTCAGTATTCATAGATGCTGTGTATAGTGCTGTTTAACGTAGTACTGCACTGGCTTTTATCAGAACACTTAGAATTTATTAATCTATTCAGATGCCCAGCTGCTTGTGACAGCTTAAATGTGAATTTTCAAAGCTTTTTATGTGTAAAGGTTGTAATTTACAGCAGATTTCTAGTGTGTCTGCTTCAAAAAATCCCGTTCCCAAATGCTGCAGCTGTATTACTCAGCACTTGTTTAAACCACATCTAGAATAGTGCATCTAGTTTTGGACCCCTCAATACAAGAGAGTGAATTCAGGAAAGGGACATGAGGATGGTTGGCCAGGCTGGACATAACTCCTGTGAGAAGCAGCTGAGGGAACTGAGATGGTTAAACCTGGAGGGGAGTTTCAGGAGAACCTAACAGCAGCTTTCCTGTACTCACGCGGAAGTTAGCAGAAGGATGGAGCCTGGATCTTTACAGTGATGCATAATGGGATGGTGAGAGACAATGGGAATGAGTTGAAACATGAGTCCCAACAAGAGATGTTCAGATTGGGTATAAGAAAAACCTCTGCCTCTTGGAAGACAGTGAAGAACTGGGGACAAGTTGCCAAGAGAGTTTCTGGAGTCTTCATCCTTGGAGATTTGCAAGTCCCAAACGGACAGAGCCTTTGAGCAACCTGGTCTGCCTTTGTAGCTGATCCAGCATTGAGCAGGAAGTTGAACTAGAGACCTCCTGAGGTCCCTTGCAGCCTGACTTACACTATGGCCCTGTGCATTTTGAATAATAACTAGTAGTTGTCCTGAGAAAAATACTCCAGACAAAGCTTCTGGACTTCCAAGAAAGTCAGAGAACTTCTAGCCAAGTGATGCTGATGTTTAATTTTCTCAGGATATAGCAGAATGCTGGATAAGTTTTGAACAATTCTAATGACTGTTTCTTTTTCCAATGCCTGTTTGAAAACTATCGAAGTAAGAGAAATAGACCAATTCAAAGCATATTTCTCTCACCTACTTGATAAAAACAGTATTGTCTTATTAACATATCCAATTCTTTCTGCTAGTATAGGTCACCTACAGTCCAGCAGCCCAAGATACAAATTCAACTTCATAGCAGATGTGGTGGAAAAGATCGCACCTGCAGTTGTGCACATTGAACTTTTCCTCAGGTAACAATTTAAATTCTTTGTGTTTTAATTGTGTTGTATAACAGAGGTCTACAAGGATTTTTCTAGTGTAGTAACTTTCACTTTGAATTCTTGAAGTTCACAAAATACTCTGAAACATTATAGCAGACTCATTTATCTGGAGAAACACCAATTTGTATGTTTTGATTCTGTTTAGTAGTTCTCTTTTTATTGGGCTTACAGTTTTATGCATTGTCTGCTCTAAAATAAATCTGTCTCATCTTCGGAGATCTCTTTAGCCTTCACTAAAATGTGTTGCTTGTTGGATTATGTTTATATTGTTTAAAAAAAAAGCACAAGTCTGTCTGGAAGGTAAGCTGGAAAAACATAGCTCCTTGTTGCTTATTCCGTTTTCAATTAGAGGTGATTTTATTTTGGCAGGAAGAACATTAAGAGCTAGCATATTGACCAGATGTAACCTATCTAAACACAGACATGATTTCTGATAGGAAAAAAATGTACTAAATTTGCTGACCAAAACATACCAATATTCAGTGTACTGAAGCTGGAGCTGAGGCAGCAAGTTCAACATTGAGTCCTCAAAACAACCTGGGAGGCAGGTTTAACATGGAGTGTTCAAACCAACCTGCTGTCAGAACAAATTACTGCTAATAATATATGTACTCCATTACCTGAATACCTTTCTGCTTGGAGTACTCTAATTTTGCATAGGCTTAATAATTTCTTGGAGAATTTTTATAGGCTTTTTTAATATGCGAAGTGAGATAATCATGTTTTCTAAGACACAGCTCTATGCACATGGTGACTGATCTTTTAAGAGAATGTTACAGTTAATATGTTTAAGGTCTTAGCATATGTAGTTAAGATTGTTTGTTCTCTCCCTATAAGTAAATGTTTGTCCAGCAGCCTGCTGGGTGCTAATTGTGATACTGCCTTCTGCCTGGGATTGGCTCCAATTCTTTACTGCTGAAAAGCCCAGAACTTTCAAACAATTTCCTAATAAGGACCAGGTCTTGGAAGACAGAAGAATTTGTGGAGCTTTTCTCATCTTCTACTGCCTGTTCCCCTAACAAATCTAAGGTCATTACAGCAATTGTTCATAGAGAAAAGTCATAATACTTTAAACAGTTTATATTCTTTTAACTGTCTATATTGCAGCAAATGTTGTTTCCCACCAAGTTTTACCTGTTGTTAGTGTTTTTAATTTCTTTTCTATCATGTTTCCAGTCCTCTCAGTTTCCAGACATGCTTTTTTTCTGGCAGCCTACACTTGGGCTTCCTGATTCCCTGAGGTGTCACCTCTTCCTTTACTCCTCTGTCCAACTGCAAGGTTACTTCTTCCTTTTCTCCCATTAGTTCGCCCAGTTATTTCCTGTTGTCATTTTGTTCCTGTATAGAAGCAGCAACCAGTGGGATCAGATGGGCTCCTCCTCCTTCCCTTTTTGTCACCTAGTGTCTTTGCAAGGAAGCCTATAAAGACAGAACTGGAAAGCAAAGGAAAGGGATGCTGTGGGTTGTCTGAAAACCTCAGTTCCTGTCTTCCTGTTTGACTAAAAGCAGTCACAATTTTCAGAAAAGGATCCTGTCTTTGTCAATTTTTGTAATTTAATTTTTGCAAGGGTTGTAACATTGGTCATTAAAAGCTTTGTTATTTCTCAGCGTGAAAGGCGGTAAATGATTTCTAATTAGATTCTACTTCTCTCAGTTATGCTTCCCTTATGAGTTATAATTACTTGCTTTTTGTACAGGCACCCTCTCTTTGGTCGAAATGTCCCGCTTTCCAGTGGATCTGGCTTTATTATGTCTGATTCTGGTTTAATTGTGACCAATGCCCACGTGGTGTCAAGCACAAATGCTATATCAGGCAGACAGCAATTGAAAGTGCAGCTACAGAATGGAGATACCTATGAAGCCACCATCAGAGATATTGATAAGAAATCTGACATTGCAACAATAAAGATTCACCCTAAGGTGAGTGGCATGAACAGTTGAATGAATTAATTTTGGAACCTTATTTCAGTTTCATTTAGTCCAGAGTGATTGACTGGAATATATGTTTAGGGATTCCTTGGAAATTTATCTGGGGAAAACAGTGTACTGAAAAAATATTTCTGTAGTCCTGGAAATTTTTCATATCTTATAATTAAATTACTTTGTCTTCTGTGCTAGGGCCTGTAAAAAGGAAGGGGAGGAAAACAAAAAGGCATCACAGTCATAATGTTGCCAGATTCCGCTTTCTTTACCTGAAGCCCCAGGCTATTTTGGCTAATCCTTCAAGCTTTTTGCCAGTAGATAGACTGCAAGGTGGTACATAATGTAGGGAGGGTGGCAGGCTAGTCAACAGCTGATTTGTACGCTATTTCAAGGTGTAGGAGGGACCACTCTGCTGGGAAATGGGGAAAGCTGATTCAGAATCCTGTTGGTTTTTTTCTTCCCAGAGAAATTGCAAGATACTGCTGCTAGCAGTTTGTTTCTGAAAATGGTTTAAAGCTCTACTGCCCTGCCAATGTTTCCTGGCATAGTTTTTGGTATATGATAGTGAGTTGCTCTTTCACCAATCTAATGGAAAGTGTGTGTTCCTAACTTCTTGCTAGTTTTTATATTTCCAATCAGATTATTTTCAGGTATAAGCTAATCTTCTTTCTTTCTTTGCGTTTATTTAAGAAAAAACTACCAGTATTGTTACTGGGACACTCTGCTGATCTGAGGCCAGGAGAATTTGTGGTGGCAATTGGAAGTCCGTTTGCCTTACAGAACACGGTGACAACAGGTATTGTCAGTACTGCTCAGCGAGATGGTAAAGAACTTGGCCTGCGGGACTCGGATATGGATTACATTCAGACAGATGCTATTATCAATGTAAGTATAGGCTTGCAAGGAGCTGAGCTTCATAGTCCTGGGACCTCAAAATCCCCACCTGTTCAGCAGAGAAGTGTGTGCTCTGAAAGATGAGTCCGCTAAAAAAAAAAAAACCCAATGTTGTTTAAAATCAGTGATAAACCCTTCTTTGTATAAAAGTCTTTTTGGTGTCTGTAAGATACATTCAGGCATTTGTGTTGTGAAAGGTAGGTTACATAAAACTGCTCTCTCTGAGGCTGTCTATGAAGATGTTACATATGACAGACCCTTCTCATTCTGTAGATCTTGTGCAGTAACGCATGGTTGTATAGACCAGCAGTAAATCAACACATTTCTCTTTCTGCTTGTTCAGCTGAGCTGGCCAAGCAAGCTGTAGAATAGAGCCAAAGTTTCTTTCATCTCCATCCATTTAGAATAAGCTGGACTAGTCAAGTTGATAGCATCTGCTTGAATTTAATGACAGGACACCCAGGTAAGAACTTAAGGAGAGGATTGGGTGTTTTGTTCTTGTTTTCCCTTTTTACATCACATATTTACACACAGATTTGAAAAAATACAAAATTTGAGATACTGTTTGGAGTGAAGGACTCCTAACACTGAATGTTGTACAGAAATATATGAAAATAATATCCCTTCAGAGCAGCTTGGAGGGGTCCAATGATCTTAAAGTCATTGGGTGTGTATATAACTTGCAGTGTGTCCAAAAAGAGCACTTTATGCATATCTGAGGTAGAAAAGGGCCTGAAATTGTATGGCTTAAATATGTTGTACATTGAAAGAAAAATATTTTCAGCATTTATTTGCTGGACCTCAATACTAAATTTGACCTAACAAGTCATAATACTTAGTGTTTTGCATATCCAAAGCATTTCACAAATATTTATTGTCACAGACTTGTCAAAAGAAATTATACAGGGGAAAAAAAAGAAGGTAATTACTTTTTGTGCTAAGAAATGAAAATGAGCATTTTCAGGAAACGCCTATATGATCCAAGAACTAAAGCTCCAAAGAAATTTAATTGGACTTAATTTCCGTAGTTGTAAAAAGAGAATAGGAAAACTTATGCAAAATAAGTTACTTGGGAGCACACATAAACTGGTGGCAGAGACAGAATTAGAACATGGGATTCTTGAATTCATGCCTATACATGTTCCTCGAGATCAAACTGTTGCTTGTATATACTTAGACATTCACTGCCCTCAAAAGCTAATGAGCAAGTTTGGACAAGGATAGCATTATCTGAGTGTGTCAAATAATGCTTGACCAAATGGAATAGTGATGGTAGAGGAGGTAAGGAAAATGGCAATGTTTGAGTTGCTTTGCCATCTGACACCAAAAAAATATGAAGACAGTCCCTGGCATAGGGATGCTTTGTGCTTAGCTAATGCACTAGTTTTCTCCTGAGAATGGGAGGAGTTTGAGAGCTGGTCTATTCAGAGCATTCCTGTGGCTCAGCCAAGACTTTCCTGCAGGAATGTGCATGCAGCTGCCTTCTGAGAAATGCTAGGACAGCAAGAACATGGGGCAGGAGAAAATAGGGCTGTACATTACTATACTGCATGTGCCTATGTTCAGTCATTATCACATTCCTCAAGCAGAGGACAAGTGAATGAAAGATGATATGCTAAGGAAGACTGAAAAATCATTATCTTGGTTCCTTTGTCTCAGTCAGACATAAGAATCAAGTGTGTAGCCTCTGATCACTGAAAAGATGCAATGTAAGAAACTGATCTGTTTAAACTTGAATTTCAAAGCTGTTTTTAAACTGTCTGTTTTGTTCTTCTGGGAATCTATAGGGTTTGCCCAGTGCTAGCTGAGTGTAAATAGTTTATATAGCTCATGTTGCTATCATGCATCACTTAGCTTGTGTTTATTTTGAGTGGTAAGTTGCTGCTCTTGGCTGTTTGGTAGACCTACTTGAAAACTCTGGCCTCACTCAAAAACAAACTTGTTGAACCAACATGAAGATGGATGAGGAACTTCTCCTCCAACTCCCATTTCCTGTAGTCCTGTTGGATGTTTCCTTTGAAGGCCATTAGACTGCTCAGAGCTGCTATATGCCCTCCCTAGAGAAGATTGCGTGGCTGTGGTTACTAAATCAGCCCTTACGTAGTACCTACCTCATAGCAATATGCCGTGATTAAGCACATAAAGCACTGTGTTCTTCTCTGGTGGAGAATAAGTGAGACTGGCAGTGTTAGAAGTGATGAATAAAAATACTTAAGAACTGTACATGCATCTCACTGAAATATAACTTTAAATAGCAATTATTTCAAAACCTTGTTCTGACAGTCTTTAGAAGAACTGAAATACTTGTTTTCACTATTTAATGTTTCTTCTTAAACAGGGTCTATTGTGTACTGGTAAGTTGCTGCTCCCAACTTAAGGCCTGTTTCTGAAAAGAAAAGAAAAATCTAAACATAAGAGGTGTGCACAGGTAGGGTAAGACCTACCTGTAATCTTCCGTGATCAATATTATGTCCTGCAGTGCTGCCTGAGAACTGACCTGCTTTCTTTCACTTACTTACAAACAAAATACTGTTTGAAACAAAAATTGTGTTTCCTACAATGAAGCACCAATTTATTGTTCCCTTATGTCATTTTTACAGTACGGCAATTCTGGAGGACCTCTAGTTAATCTGGTAAGTCCAGGTGACTTGGGTTTTGTTTTGTTTCAAGAGCTAGTTTGAAATAAGCAGGAGAGTATCTTCTTTTTTTTTTTTAAAGATTCATAGGTCATGCCAACTTCCAGTTGTTCAAACTGATGGTAGGCAGATACCCTGAAACGAATGCAAATTAGGTCTCAGTTCATACACTATTGAAAGACACTTCCCCGTAGAGCAGAGCAAATTGTACACAGCAGTGAGGAAGATGGGATCTGGTAGGAGCAGTTATGCTTGTCCACTATGAAACCTGAGATGTATGGCAAATATGGAACCTGTTTAATCTGCACAGCTGATTTTAAAATAGATGGCTTTAATCCAGCACTATTTTGCAGGTCAGTGAATTGTGGCTGTAGTGGTAATAGTGGCTCCGCTGCCTGCTCAGTGAAGGGAATCTCTTGCTGAGTGGGGGGATGGACTTTGGATGAACAAACTGTACTGTAATCTCTCTGGCCATCACAGTTAAATGTGAACGGGATTGTGAATCAGAGCCCAGATCCTCCCTTACAAGTAATGTTTATTTCTTGAGTGATTACAACACTCTAAAATTTCTTACACCAGCTTTGAACACAAAATGCTAGGCAGTGAGCTGAACCCTGTCAGGAGAAAATTAATTGGGTCCTGTCTCTCAACAGGATGGTGAAGTGATTGGGATTAACACCTTGAAGGTCACAGCTGGAATTTCTTTTGCTATTCCTTCAGACCGCATCACACAGTTTCTCACAGAGTCGCATGACAAACAAAGTAAAGGTAAGGTCTGCAAGAAACAGTGATATCTTCCAATTATTACTGATCTGTTGGTGAAGTGCCAAAAGACAGGGGTCTGGAATCCTGTTTACTGAAAGGAGCAGCATTATTTTACAGAATAGAACATCATAGACTTGGAAATAGAAAACAACTTCACACAAGTGGGAGAGATGTTTTATTACTCAAACCCCCAAAGAGTAGATGCTATCTGCATAAATCTTGGGAACAGGGCCTCTGAGGATAGTGAGGACACAGATGAGTCATTACAGTCTCAAATGATCTTGAAAACAGATGGTTCTTGTTCAAGGAGTCTTAGCCTCTTTCACATATTGTCCAAGCACAAAGGAGATTAAGGTGTACTGTGGAGAATACGCTAAAAACTTTTTAGAACACTTGTCCATGTGTGGAGCGTAGTATGCACACTCTGTGCTGCAGTGGTCATCTGTGTCAGTGCTATATCACTCAGTATTGTGACAGGCTCTCAGACCCTGGTGGAAGAAGAGGTGGGTGCTAATTCCTGAAGAAATACATGGGGAAGAGGCAGGAAAAAAAAAGGCTTCTGCATTAAAGAGCATATAAATATACCAGCAACTGACAACTGCAGTACTTTGGACTTGACTATGTGCCTGCCTGGTATCTGTCACAGTCATATTACATGCTGCAGAGCCAAAGCTGATCTCGTAATGCTTCATCAAGGCCAAACCTTCCTCTCTCTTTGCCTTGCCAATTTCTCTCTCCACACCCTACTCCTCTTGTATCATGACTGTTGGCTGCTGCTTCTCTTGAATCTTTTTGATATTAATCTTGTTTTATCCCAAGTTCATCCAGTTGCTAATGCCAGTGTTGTTTCCCTAGACCATTGTCCTCTCAGTGTTCTCTCAGCTCTTGCAGAAACTTCCCTTAGTCAGAGGTTTCAAAGCAATGCATGCGCTCATCTTTTTGAGACCGTCGCAGTTCTGATGGGTCTTCTCATTTGTGTTTTGCTGAATTCCACAAATTAGATTGTTTTCACTTGTTGATTTGGGGGGAGAGGGGGAAGTGGATGAAAAAAGTTGTTAATTATGTGCCAAAAAGTACATTTCAAAGTAGCTGACATAATTTTGTTTTAGTCAACAAGTAAAAAAAAAAAAGTTTATTTTCCCAGGTTGCTAACTATTTGTTAGCTTCTGAGAGAAGCAGGTCTGTTATTACATGTTACCCTTCAGAACCAAACTGCTCATCTCAAAACAGGGTGCAGTGATGGCTCATCCTGCAGGCATGGCTCTAGAGGCATGACTGCAAGCCTTGTGCTGAAGGCCCACCATCTGCCGGGGGATTCCTGGTAACTGGGGCTAGAGGCTACAGATGCCACCACTGCCACCAGCCGCCTTGCTCCTTCAGGCACCTCCGCCTCCAGAGAATGATGGACTTGAGCCCAGCGAGGGAGCCTAAAGATAACTTTGCCTCTGGGACCCTAAGAAAAAAAAAAATCAACCAAAAGATTCAAGTTTATCTTGTGATTGTAATGTGATGTCTGACTTTCTTTCCATCATTCTCAGTAACGCTTTATCAAAGGAAGAGGATTCACACTTACTCTTAGCATCAGTGTGACCGTCATTGCTTGGCATACACTGGGCACAGGCATTTTAATTTATTATTTTTTAAAATTTTTTTTCTTTTGCTTCTCTTGTACTTTTGCTGCAGGCAGTACAGTCATTTAAAGCCCTTGATGCATCGAGAGAATTTCTAGGAGACATTTTCACAATATTTGAGACCAAGTCTGCATTTTTAGGGCTTTAGTAATGGCTTTCAGGTTTGTTGTATAGGCGTTATTTCTTGTCATAAGGAATTTATGTAAGCAGAATATTTGGGATGTTTTTATCATGTTTTCTTTTGCTCCAGTTACATTTCCATGGGATCCGCCCTTATGGTACAATTAGGTCATAGAAATAAGTTTGAAGGTATTACCATTTTGCTCTAAATATCATATTGCCTGAAGATGATAAAATTCTCTTAGGAAACCGCTCTTTACAGATTCACTCTGGCATATAGGAGATACTCAGGATATTATTTAATAAGCTTGACCTTAGCCTTCTAAGTCTGATTTGATCAGCTAACTACCAGTTTTGTATAGAAGGAATATATTTTTTTGAAGTCACATGCGTTGTTTATAACTGCAAATATATGCTCTACTGCAGTACAGAAAAGGCGGGGCGGGGGAGGAAAAGAGGACAGGATGGCATTTGAATGAATTATTTGCACTGATTATCTAAATATTCTATTTCACCTAATCATGGGTAATGCATAATAATACCTAATGCATTTTTGACAAAAGCTTAACCACCTCTGCACAGAGATATTTATCTATTGAATGGTCAGAAAGCCTTGGCTAATTTTGGATATATCAATAGTAATGTTAACCTCCTTTTATAGTTAGGAATTCTGAAACTGGTGCATGAAGTTAAGTGCCTCCATCTATAGCTCAGTTTTAGCCATCTGTGTGTTCTGTCTTTGCTTCTATAAGTCATCTATATACCCAAGCATTGTCTGGTGGTGGTTTTTTTTGGTTTTGTTTTTACTTCAGTATCTTTTGTTTAGTATCCCATAAGAATTTCTCATTTGTATTAGCTCTGCCATCTATTCCTAGCTTAGACTTGAGCAGGACAGTAAAACTAGAGTATTCAAACATGGATCCTCCAGGACAGAAGACAGTATTTAGCAATTTGACAAAGTACTCGAGAGAAAATCCAGCCTAAGAGGTCAGCCTGGCCTCATGTAATGTTAGCAGAACAGTGAATAAACCTTTCTTCATCTGGGCAAGGAGAAACGGTGGAGTCCTGCATTGGCCACACCCAATAAGTCATTTATCTGAACCCTCATTTACATCCCCAGAACACTTTATTAGTTGTGTTGAGACTACATGCTTTACCGATGTGTTTGTAGGGGTGTTACTGATAATTATTACCAGTGGTCATGAGGGCTGCTTAGGCAGCCTGCTGAGTATAGATTCAGACTGCTCACTAACTTCAGCTATGTGGAAGGTACACTGCACATAATTCAGTATTATATACTCAAGCTGTTTTCATGGTTTCTGTTTGGCTGTGGAGTATTTCTTAAATGCTTTCAGGACTGCTCATGCAATCTGCAAGACGATCTAAGTGCAAAAGGAGTGAGCAGAGGAGCTTTGCCTGCTGCTTGAATAAAAAGTGCAGGATTCGTTTCTTCACTCACAGATCTCTGTGGTATCCTGACCCCACTGAAATCAGCTGCAGTGGGAATACTCGTGTGCCAGTTACTCACACCCCTAAGAGTCTGAGTACCTGACAGCTTAATCTGGATTTATTAGTTCTTGCCACGGTTTGTAAGTCATGAACACTTACATCTTCACCCATGTTTATCTGTCTGGTTTGTATCTCTGCTGTTACAAACATCAATGAAAAAAGTTTAACAGTAAAGCAAATGCTTTCCTTACGGTGGAACAGAAATCCCCGTAAATAGTGAACTGCTTCTGTGCAGTGACTTGGGGTCAGCTGCTTGTGACTTTCTATTAACACAGAACAGATTTAAGTGTAAGCTAATAGTTGAGGTTGGTTTGCTTGACTTTGTACAAATGGAATTAGTGTTTAATCTGGCCTGGTGTTTACAAAAAATGAAATGCAATTTGAATATCTCCCTCTGCTGTGCTCTGCTCCAGCTTTAAGCTGCAGTGGTTTCACATTTGCTCAACCTGATTGTTCTAACATCTTAACCTTCTTTTAACTACTGCTGGGACTTCACCCTGGTGACGTACTTCTTAGATTTACGACCTCACTCTATTCCAGTTCTCCTAATTTATTTTTTCTTCTGCCTCATGATTGCACAAATTGCCAGAATGACAGGTTTTGAGACCTGTTATTCACAGAGCAGATGTAATATGACAGTGGTAGTTCCAGGTGCCACATACTGTTCTGCCAGTGTGACAACCCCAGTGTCAAAATGTCTATCCTTTGGGGATGCTAAAACACTACAGCTGGTTGTCTGTGCCTCTTCAGTCTCTGCTGATACGTCTAATAACCTGGACAATCATATTCCCTCTAATAATTGTTGATGAAAACTTTGGGTTTTGTGCAAGAAGTTTGACTTGGGTTGAATTGAATGGAACGGACCTTTCCAAAACAAAAGGCCTGAAGCTTTTTACCTATATTCTGACATATGAAATGGCTGGAGGGGGGGACGGGGAGGATTGTAGACTCTGCTGCTAAAATAGTCCATAGCTCATAGCTATTAGTTTTACTTTATACAATAGTCTGCTGCTGTTACAGTAAGAACAGGTATTTGCCGTGTGGCAAACTTACTGTGGAGAGAGGGCTGAAGGCCATTTCGAATATTAATGCATGAACAGGAGTGAAATAATACCCCAGCCTGCCCAAAGATGAAGTGGAATGAGACACTTAGTTGTGAATAAGTCTGTAGTTACCATACCTTCCACCCCTGCCCCAAAGCCTTATTTTTACATGTAGCATTAGTCAATAGGGAAATAATTCTCTTTTTAGATTATTGGCATTTCTGCTGTGGTCTTTCATTCTTTCCCAGTCTCCTCCTTGCTGCTTGGTTTCTTGCAGACCAGTTTCTTTTGTCCCTTCTTTAATTTTAATTTTCATTTTATGTAAACATTCATAACTCAGCCCTGAGGGTATGCTTTGTGCTTCTGTGCATTTCTGCATCACACAAGTGATGAGCAGCAGCACACTGTTTAATGCAAACAGTAAACTGTCACCAGAGTCTGTCATCTGTGTCTCATGAAGACAACTTCATTGTTAAACTGTACATATGGCAGGATGGGGGGATTATTTTCAGGTGGGAAAATTGTTTGGATATTTTTTAAAAGTGAAAATGTAAACATTTACACCTTGTAGACTAGAGATGCACTGTGAGTGCACTAGTTCCTGGCCATGCCCAAAGCTTTTGAGACTTCAGTTTTGAGTAATTGCGCTCTTCATGACACTCTTACTATAGCTGATTTTGATCTCATTGGTTTCACTTTAAAGTATGAGAGCCAGAAAATTTCAGGGAAAAGCAGGGATGACAGTTACAGATGTAAGATTATTCAGAGTGTAGTAAATACAATGTTTAGTAGTCAGTATTTGCACTGACACTAATGGGAATACTGACCTGTGTAAGATTCAGGACCAATTCCTTCACTCGGGACTTTTTTTCTTGTAAAGAATAAGAGTTAGAGGAGACTCTGTGCATCTCCTTTTCAAACTTTTTCCTCACATGAGAACATGGAGAAGCTCAAAGAAATTGTGAAGTAGTTATTCTGGAACAAGTAAGGGGAAATACTGTTTCATACCGGATATAACTAACTACTGAAGCACTCACTTCAGGAAGTCATCAAACCACATTTGTTTCATAAGACAGCTGTGCAATATCATGAATGCTAAAAGCCAACTACAGACATATGGTACTGTTCCTAAAGGAGTGAATTTTCACCATTTAAAATTCTGTAGAGTCCTGGCTAATCACAGAATCATAAAATAGTTGGAAGGGACCTTTAAAAGTCATCTAGTCCAACGCCCCTGCCATGGACAGGGACATCTTCAACTGGATCAGGTTGCCCATAGCCCCGTCCAACCTGACCTTGAATGTTTCCAGGAATGCAGCATCTACCACATCTCTGGGCAACCTGTGCCAGTGTTTCACCATGCTCATTGTAAAAGATTCTTTTTACCTCTAGTCTAAATCTATCTTCTTTTAGTTTAAAACCATTACCCCTTGTCCTGTCACAACAGGCCCTGCTAAAAAAATTGTCCCTGTCTTTCATATAGGCCCCCTTTAAGTACTGAAAGGTTGCAATAAGGTCTCCAAGAGCCTTCTGTGTTCCAGGCTGAACAACCCCAACTCTCTCAGCTTTTCTTCATAGTAGAGGTGTTCCATCTCTCTGATCACTTTTGTGGCAATTTTGGCTAAGATCTATGGAGTTTATTAAAGCTTGCCTTTCATTCTTTGAGGTAGAAATAACAATCTATTTGCATTAGAATCGGTGTGAATCTTTTGGTTGTCCTTTCTCGGAAAGCTGGAAATCTTGGTTTCTTTAAATCCCATTTCTACGTTTTAATGAGAACACCCTGTGTTTAAATTGTCTTGACCAATTTCAGATGAAATAGTAGTCGGTTACAAAATTTTCTACTGAAGCCATGTGATTCTAGATCACACAAATTTTCCTGAATTTCCTGAAGGAAGACTCTTATGGAAGATGCTTATGGAGTGCAGATGGGCTTCTCTCCTACCCTCACTTGCAGGGAGAGGGATTGCCATTCTGTACACCAAGGCAAACTAAAATTAAAGATGACCTCAGTGTAGATGTATATGACTCTAGTTTTGTTAAAAGCTGATACATCCTGTTTTAATTGACAGATATTTGGGGTCATCAAAGCAGTTATTTTTGTCACTGTTTGCCTAATTTTTTTTAATATCCTTTGTGTTATTTTCAGATGGGAAGAAACGTTTCATTGGCATCAGAATGCTGACAATAACACCTGCGTGAGTATCTCAGATAAACTGTATGATCATGCATGGAAGTTGTGGTCAACAGTGGTTCAGAACTTCATGGTTCAGCTTTAGAATCATAGAATCTTTAGGTTGGAAAAGACCTTTAAGGTCATGAAGTCTAACTATTAACCTAGCACTGCTGATACCACCACTAAACTATGTCATTCACAACTTGTCCACAGGTCTCTTAAATACCTCCAGGGATGGTGACTCAACCACTTCCCTGGGCAGCCTGTTCCAATGTCTGACAACCCTTTCAGTGAAGAAACTTTTCCTAATATCCAGTTTAAACTTGCTCTGGCACAACTTGAGGCCCTTTCTTCTTGTCCTAACACTCTTCACTTGGGAGAAGAGACCAACCCCCACCTCTCTGCACCCTCCTTTCAGGTAGCTGTAGAGAGTGATAAGGTCTCCCCTAAGTCTCCTCCAGGCTGAACACCCCCAGCTCCCTCAGCCACTCCTCACAGGACTTGTGCTCCAGACCCTTCCCCAGATCCTTGCCCTTCTCTGGACATGCTCCAGCACCTCAGTGTCTGTCTTCAAGTGAGGGGCCCAAAACTGAACACAGTAGTCAAGGTGCAGCCCCATCACTTCCCTAGTCCTGCTGGCCACGCTGTTCCTGACGCAGGCCAGGATGCCATTGGCCTTCTTGGCCACCTGGGCACACTGCTGGTTCATATTCTGCTGGCTGTCAGTTAACAGCTGCGGGTCCTTTTCCACTGGGCAGCTTTCCAGCCACTTGTCTCCAAGCCTGTAGTGTTGCGGGGGGGTTGTTGTGGCCCCAGTGCAGGACCTGGCACTTGGCCTTGTTGAACCAAATTATTTTGGTTAATTATGTTGGTTTATTATTTGGATTATTATTCCAGTATTATTAACACTTTCATTACATATCTCCAGAGAATCCAGAAGTGTGCATTAGCTTCTAGGATTTTTAATGATAATGGTGAAATATATATTCTGAGACCTGGAAAATCACTGCCAGTCAGTTCTCTAAATACTGATAATGGTGGATGCCTTGTTAGCTGAGGGAAATTAGGAAGAGCCCAAACACTGACTTTGATTCTTGAGAAGGAAGTCTGGAGTTATACCAGGTTTTAGGTGCCATTTAAACAAGCTGCTGCTTTCAGGTGACTGTGAGTGCCAATGACAGATTAGCTTCCTGAGGGTTTGGTCGTAGTTTTATCAGTGCCAGTGGAGGCCATATAATGTGAGATTTGGTGCCTAACCATTAACTGGGAAGATAGTAGTTGTTAAAGAGCAGAACTAAAGCTTCATGCCTTCATGTTAACAAAGAGTGTGAAAATGCGCCTCCAGTTCTTTACTGTCTTTTCTCTCTCACGTTGCTTTGTGTCTTGCCATTACCCAGATATATTCTGGGATAACAAATGAAGGCTCTTATGCTAGTGTGTTCTTTCCCAGCAGTAGGCATGTTTCCAATGTGGCAGTAGACTACAAAATTAAACAAGACAATTTCCAGCTGGGGTTGTGGTAAAGCCATCTTTGTTTATTGAGTTACACTCTTGCAGTCCTCCCCAAAGGGTCAGATCCTCAGCTGGAACAAATCAGTGTAATGGCATTAGCATCACTAGGCTACCACCTATGGAGAGAAATGCAGAATGTTTCTCTGTAATTGTGAAGTGAACACGATGTGAGATTTTAGTGCTTTTGTAGCGTCTAATGAAGCAGTGTGAGATGGCTACAGACCTGTTTTCAGGAAAAGACTACTTGACTTGGTGTATTTGCTTTAGTTATTTATATGTTAGCTTCCTCAGTATAAAATCAACTGAACTAAAGTTGTGTGCAGCCACTTTGGCTTGCTTTCCATCTGAGGGACCCCAGGTTTTCATGGCAGACAGGAGAGTAATCCATCGTTAGTTTAAAACCCTTGCTTTCTAGAAATGGGTTTTAACCCACACTGTACACAGACCTGAAATGATGTCATTCCCTCAGAAATGAGAGGATGTTTTTACAGTCTCTATTTTGCAGCTGGTTCCTGTCTGCTTTCCTTAGAAAGGGATGCACAAACAATTTCTCAAGAAAATTTGAGGAAGCTGAAGTTTCCTTGGAGAACTCTCACAGTTCTGCTCTGATGACTGAAGTTCTCAAAAGATATATTGTTCTAGACAAAGACAAATTAAAAATGACTTGCAAAACAGAAGAAGCAAACTCGTTAGCAAACTTCTTCCCCATCCCCAGCATGAATTCTTTGAGACAGGAATGTCTCGGCTGTGTACAGCACCTAGGACAGAGTGCTGCTGTCCCTGCGCTCTTCTGCAGTGCCCTCTGTGCCACTGCTCCAAATGGCAAAAGTCAGGTTCTTGCACATGTACGAAACCATTAAATACAGCATGTTTTGCACAGGTAAGTAGTTTTGACTCTGTTACTTGTTTTAATCCAAATTCAAATCCTCTGCATTCTCATCACAAGAATAAGGGGCAAACAATTAAGTGTCAAGACATTCGTTTTTGGTCGCAAACCCCCACAAGAATAAATAAATAATTATTTCTGAATGCTACTGCTTTTGTAGTGGAATCAAATGCCATATAATTTTGTTCTTTGTTTAGCTTGGTGGAAGAACTGAAACACAATAATGCTGATTTTCCTGATGTCAGAAGTGGAATTTATGTACATGAAGTTGTTCCAAACTCACCTTCTCATAGGTATGTAGAGCATTTGATTTTCTTCACCATAAGTAAATCTCCAAATAGATACTAGTAGGTAATACTTATTTATATTCAAGTACTTCCTCATACCAGTCTTGCTTTGTATTTAAACAATTAAAAGTTGTGCCTTTGGGTTAAAAAAACCCCCACAACCCTAAACTTAAAATATTTTTGCTAAGATTCAGATTCTACTCATACCTACAAAAGTGAAATATCTCAGTATCAGAACTTTTTAAATGACATTATGAAACACTGACAGTCTCAATTTTAAAGAACACCCTAAATACAATCAACCAAATTTTGTTTTTAGAAGCATGTTAAATATTAATAAGAAGAAACTTGGATAGAGTTTAAACAGGAAACAGGATAACATTCACACAAGACATTGTCAGAGCTATTGTCTGAGACAATGTGTTGTCTTAGAGGAAGAGACTGTTTTACAGAATGGTTGGAAAATAAATAAGGCGCTTCTAAAAATTACTTGAGGAATTATTATGAAAATGCGGAAGGCAATGAAAGTAGCCATTCTGGGTTACATTTGAACCGCAAGAGTGGAGTCGTTTAACCATAGTTCAGTTGGTACGCTTTGCTTGTCTTGAAATTTTGAGAGTGGTTTAATTTCCAATGCTTGACATACATACTAGAGAGGTAAAAGCGCTGATGGATGGAGAGGAGTGAGTCAGTCATGGCTAAACGTCTTCTCTATTTCTCCTTTGCTGTAGTTTTGTGAAAGACAAGGGGAAAGCTGGACTACTTTTACTGTCGGTGTGTTTATACTGTTTTAGAATAAAAGCCTCAGTGAAATAATGCAATTTTTGCATTTAGCAAGGAGTACCAATTATTCTTTTGGAGTCAGAAGGGTGGAATTTCCCTTCATTGGAGACTAAAGTAAAAATTTATCACATCAGCCAAAGACATGGTGGATCGTCTTTTGTACTTTTTCTTTGCGTAGAATGCATACTTACTGCCTTTTTCTCCTTGTCTTTGCAGAGGAGGGATCCAAGATGGAGATATTATTGTTAAAGTCAATGGGCGTCCTTTGCTGACTTCCAGCGACCTGCAGGAGGCTGTGATGAATGAATCACCTCTACTACTTGAAGTGCGAAGAGGAAATGATGACTTGCTATTTAACATTGAGCCTGAAGTTGTCATGTAAATAGAATTGAGGAAGCTCTCACCATAATTAAACTCACTTACTCTGGAACACTAGATACCTCCTTTACAGCTACAGTAATTATACTTCCTGTTGACTAATGACAAGGTGGACTAACTTAATTGCCTGAGCCATTTCTGTACATAGTAGCTAGAATGAATTCAGTTATGCCATTTATAGAAGATTTAACTTTCAAAGAAATTTAAGAACTCTGTTCTTGGGAGGGGGAGGAGGAAAACAAATTTTGTGTAGCTGGTACAAATAGGTCCACTTCCAGTTCCTGCAGGTTCAGAGCAGATTCAGTTCTGTGTTTTGAAAGACCAAAATACTACTGGAAGTGAGGAAGCATGCTGAAAAGGGAAATCACTCTTGAATGAGAGTCATGGCTGCAGCAGAACCAAGCTATTGCAATGCACAATTGAGCGTTTTTTGTGTAACTTTTTTCCATGTGAAACTAGTATTGGCAAAGCTTGCATTTGTTCTCATTGCTTGTATGCTACGCGTCAGTGCAGGTAGATTAAATCTGTAAATATCGACAGGAACAAAAATGGTGTCAGGCTATAGAGTGTTACACCTAGGTCATGCGATTTTGGAATATAGTAAGTGATTCTTATAGAATTAATGCCTTATTATATATAAATCAAAACAATGTGCTGAACAAAGTTGAGTTTGAGAAAGTGCACAGTTTTTTTAAGAACTTGATACAAATTAGTTTTGCATTGTACTGGTAAGCTTTGCTGTAAAATTGTTATACTACTTTTGGCTTGTACTGTGTATGTTTCTACTGTAAGGAGATTAAAGTTTACACAAATAATGTGTTGTTGTAAACCTTTTTTTAACCAAGTATGTTTTCCCTTCCTCTTCTGTCAGACTGGAATAGACTCTCCCAAAAGAAAATTTCCTTACAGAAAATTGGGCCTTGATGTTACGAAACCGCTTTGCAGCCCTGTGGTATCATTTTTCCACCCTTATTCTGACCATGTTTAGAAATGCTTTTCACAGAAGTAATTTATTTACTTTTTTTTCATATTTATGAATTGTGCTCTGATGTCATTTAGAGAGAATCATGTTGGGATCCTGTTGTCCTCAATTCTGCCTGTGTGTGACAAGCAGCAGAGAGGAAGCACTGTTAACCCTATTTTACATGTAGAGTGTGTGGGACATTTTTGTAATAAACCTGGGACAGAAATTGCTGAGAGCTAAATCTGTTTAGGTGCCCTAAACCACACAACTATGGTCCTTCTTAGTGAATATTCCTGCACTTCCCAAAGAGCTAGAGGAGTGTCTATCTAGAGCATTTCCTACAGCAAGTTGTGCTTTCTAGGCTTGGTTCTCATGTCTTTGTTTAACCTTATTGCATCACACTGTATCTTTGGGGCAGCTAGAACTTCCCTTTAGGTTGCCATCATGTCTAGACTTTCTGGCTAGAGTTGTTTGTGACGAGCCTTGCACCTTTGGCTTTGTACAACCCCCGGCATGCCAAAAAGGGCAGTGTGTTCATTACTTCCTGTCTGGCTGTGACTGCCCTTACACAGGTGAAAGGTGGATGGTGTATATTCCTCCTAAAAATGAATACGCTTTCCTTCATGTTATTGCCCATGTCTAATAATGGTGTCATGTGTGTGCTGTCACTAAAAGAACAGCTGCTTTCGCTGTTGAGTGTGCCATATTCAGAGGGACCAACTCCTTTCGGTTAGATACGGCCTTAGCATCCAAGCTTGCAAAAAGCAAAAGCATCACCATACGACTTAGGATAGCCATGGCGTGCCAAAGGGTGCTGTCATGGCTAGAGCCAAGCCTAACCATACAGCTGTACCACGTGAGGACTACGGTTTTACATTTTGTGAGGCATGTTTGACTGCATCTATTGATTAATATTAGCCAAAATAGTTCCATGAGTTTGTTGCTAATTTTTCAGATTTTTGACCAACAAATTGGTAAGAAGACCCACAAAGTGATTAGCTTCTCTTGCTGTAGGAGAGGCTTTTTGGCTTCCAGGTTACACAGTAATGATTTTCAAATACATTGTGTAACAGCTTTTACTATGATACTGCTGAACAGGGTCTGAAGGTGATACAGCAGCCTTAAAATCACAACATCACACTGTTGGTGGCACTGGCCAAGTGCCTCGGGCTTTTAAATAATGATACTGTATGGAGGGAAGAAAGGCGGTTTCCTTACTCATCAAACACTTGTGTTCTACCAACAGTTCCTTTTCTCTAAGCTTTCGCTGAAAATCTTGTGGAGCTCGCACATCCTAGAGCCTGCAAGGGCCGTTGCATTGCAGCAGATTTCACTCGGAGGGAATAAAGGTCAGATAAGGTTCTTTTAGAAAGAAAGGATTGTCGCTTCCTTCGGCCGCAGAAGCGTCTCTGTCATTTCAGCTGTGGCGTGACCCTTAACTGCTGAGATAGAAGAGCAGACTATTAATTGCTGCTCGTCTCCTTGATACCGGCCAGAGCTGCAAAGGTTAATTGCTCAGTCTTAACAGTCAGCATCTGCTGATGCCAGCGGTTAACACAAATTCTGTAACACAACCTTGCTATCTTTTTTTCTTGGCAAAGATGAAATAAAATGACAGTTAGTGGCTAAAACAAAATGTTCAGGCAACTTTTCTGTTATAAGAGGTGACTGGCTGTGTCTCTCAGGCAAAATAATGAACTAATGCAAGTGTGATCTTGATCTTTCAAAGAAACAGGCAGCTGCAGCTTTTCCAAACCAAGGTTGGATCAACAAGATGAATTATTTTGATAATCATTGGTGTGACCACTCCTTTATTACCACAAAGGGTTCTAAAGCCTCATTTCTGAAGGTCTAGTCAGCAAAATAAGGGAAGAGCGAGCTCTGCACTGGCAACTGGAAAGACACAAGCATTTTGGGGTGTTTCTACGCTGCAGTGGGAGATGCGCAGCACTGCCAGCAAGCTAATCTCTCTCACCTGTTTTGCCCTAAGCCTGCTCTGGGGCTCAGCAGTGACAGGCAACTTTTCAGGCTCAGCGCACAGCAGAAGACAGGAATGAGATAACACCACGCATAATCTAATACCATTTGTAATCAGAGGTGGGGGCTGTTAGGAAGACAAGGTATGGGTGAAGCACAAATCAAGAAAGTGAAACAGCACAGAATAACAAGAAAAAAATAATTAGTAGATAAATTTTAAGGAAAGCAAAATATGTCTGTTAGTTTCTTTTATATAATTAGATGGGCGTGACTCTGGGCCAGACTGCTGCCACGTACGTGAAGATCCCTTTCTGCAGGGATGGCATCTTTTATTTATCTCTGTACCGCCAAGGCAGTTTGGGATGGGAGGGAAGGGTAATATCCCCAAACACCAGTGACTCTCCCCAGGAGGAACCCGTAGTGGAGTGAGAGCCTTCACACTGCAGTCACTGTGGCACACTCCTTGTCACCTTCCTTGAGCAGCAGGTAGCAGCTCCTGCGGCTAACTGTGGCTATCTGCTCTCCCACTATACAAGTGCTCCATTGCACTTTAAGTTAAAAAACATGGTATCACTAGAAAGAGAGGCACTTTCTATTTGCAAGCAAGGAAAAACAAAGGAGTCCCTTCCCTTACATGGGATCCTGTAGCTCTGCCAGGGAACTGGACATGACACGAGCGGTACATGGGTCTTGGAGCTTGCCTGCATGTAAAAGGCTGGCAAAACAAGCTGGTTATTTGCTGTGGCCCCTGTGCTGCACAGAGCAATCTCATCATCAAGCAGTCGTACCTGCTGCCGCTCCCGGAATTTTGGCCTTTGGGCATCTGAAAAGGCTTGGAAAGGCTGCAGAAATGTCCCACGCACATTTAGCACACAGCAGCTTTTCTACATAACCGGTTTTCTGCTTGCTGTTTCCTATGTTCTGCATGAGCTACTCCACACAACCACATACCCAACGAGCAGTCCCTCTTGCTCTACATCTCCTGTGACTGCCTGTGCACCGGCTGGTCTGTGCAAAGCTCTTCACACGGCTTCTTTCCACAGTGGCTGTTTCTGCTGCTGCATTTTGCCCTCTGCGGCAGCTGCTCTGTTTGCTCTTCTCCACTGGTTTTGCACCAGCTATTCTGTACCGCCATATATTCCAGCCAGCCGTCTCACACTCTCTTAGTTTTGTTTTGACTGCTTGTTTCTTGCTTGAGGCTTTGTTGGTTTAGCAAAAAATGCAGAGGAAAGAGGAATTTATATTTTTTTCTTCCCAAGCTCTGAAGTGCTGTGCTGAGCATTTCAAGTCCATAGCATAATACTAGGGCAGTGAGTTGATGAAAAGTTTATTTAACCGCAAGACCCTGCAGGATATAGAAGGTGATGCTGCCTCTGTTTAGGCACCACCAGCCAAGAACTGGTGTTCAAAGACATGTAAGGTTGAGGGCTTATCCCAGAGACTGTGTATGGACAGTATGGGTACACTTTCTGTACCCACATATAGGACTAAATTCTGAGGATTGCTTTGAAGTAGAAAGAAGGCTTGGGAAGGGAAAGGGGGTGTAGCATGTTTATTTTATTTTATTCCCCTTATTTACTTGGGTTTCTGTAATCTTCATTTAACTGGGGAAAACATGCAGGTCTGTGTTTGTTCCCATCCCTCTTCCCACAGTAGGAGACTATTTTTGCAACTTCGGTGTTCTGCAAATAGTAGATTTGGTCTTTTATCCAGACCTTCCCAGTGCCTGTGTCAGCAGACACAGCTTGGAGGGGTCTTACTGTAGAAGAACTTTCCAGATCATGCTATGTAAACCTCTGCAGAACCAACTACCAGCAGTTAAGGCAAAGTTGCTTAGAAGATCTTACTGGCTGGTCCAATTCGTTATCTTCTGGCAAACACACAAGGCAATGTTATATTGCATTCGTCTGCTAAAAATGCCCTACAGTATCTTCAGTAGTGAACTACTGCTTGGGGAGCATGGAGCATGGGTACAGGAGTGAAGCTTCAGACTGCAACAGTCACAAACAAAAATAGAGGAAAAAGATATTTATTTTTTCTCTTTTGATTTTTATCCTCTGGGAAGAAAGGTCAGACCGAGCAGGTCTCTTCTCCATCCTCCCTTCCTCTTCCCCTCCCTTTCTGTAAAAAGGCTCCCCTGGAGACTGTGAGAATATATCAATGGTAAACAGCATTTTCCCTATAAAGATCTCTGGAGAATAACAGAAGCAACTGCTTGCTCTTTCTTTCTTCAACAAACACTGGCCAGGCCCTCACAAACAGCCAACTGAGGCATAGTCAGGAAAAAACAAGTTCTTAGAGGAAGCAGTCGCCAAGGAAAATAATTGGGCAGCACGAGGGGTTTGGTGACGCAGCTGCACAGCTGCTAAGTTCAATGACTTCTTGATTGCCTCCGTCTGAAGCAGTGTTCCACTATAAAATGATCTTCTGCCTCCGTACCTCTAAATAACCGGGCATGATGATTTGCTGCTTGAAATCCCAGAAGCAGCTTGGGAAAAATAAAAAACCCCAAACCCTAACAACTAACCCAACACACAACCAGAACACAAGAAACCTTCAACTGTCTTCTCAGTGGGATCCTAAATGTCAAAGAGAGACTGAGAAGCGAGAGGGTGTAGTGCTAATTCTTTTGAAGATGACTTTCTAACCTCTTGGTTGGTCGAGATGCGCAGTGCTGTAGCAGTAGAGCCAACTGGTCTGTCCTTTGGTGAGAGGAAATACACCTCAGGGCTGGTGTCACATGGGCTGCTGGTCGTTTCACCTCAGGTACCTGTCTAGATGCCCCCTTGCATCAAGGGAAAGAAACAGTAGCCTTCCTCTTTTCAGAAAGTAGAGGTTCAAAACAACAATGAAAGTTGCATCTTAAAAATATTTACTATAAAACCTCCTTACTGTAAAGAGGGCCTCGGTGACCAGAATCGATGTACACATCTGTGCTGTGCAGATCCCAGGTTAAGTGAGATGACTTTCAACCCCACAGTCTTAAAACGGTTTTGCAATAATGAATGTTTTGCCTTTCGTGACTAGCTAAATTTCAATCCTAATTTTGAATGAATTAAAAAATCTCAACTTTTTCTTGTGTCCAGCAGAAGTCATCCATAAAGTTCTGAGGCAATGGGAGAAATGAACTCTTTCTGAGTGTAGTAATACGTGATATTTCATGGTATTGACTAGGTTTATCTGCAAGTGCATCGTGTTTTTCAAAGGCAGGAACGTGATGGATCCTGCCTCACGCAGGTGTCAAGCTCACTACGCCATGATGTGCCTACCACAGCCCCCTTCCAAAAGTTATCTGATCAGAGTTTGAAATGCATTAACTACACTTGCCCTTCTACCTGTTTTTCCTCCAAAGCTGTTTCTTTCCCTTCTATAAATTCAAATACAAGTAACGTAGGAAAATACATCTAAACCACCAAAAATGCTCCCAAATTCCTTTTTTATGCACATAAAAATATCTGAGCTTGGATGTCCATCACGCTGGTAGTCTTTGTGGTTAGACACCAGTACTCTGTTTCCCCCTGCAAGTTAAGCAGGTCATCTTCTGCAAGTTGTATATCCCACTGAAAAACTAATTACTGCTTACATTGGGGGCATAATGCTGACAGTTGTGCCTCTACAGAAAGACTTCAGCATCTGAAAAATGTTACTCCTCTGGGATTTAATATTGCCACTCTGGTGTACTCAAATATTACCGTTCTGGCCCATAAATCTTACAAATGAAATCCCCCTTTAGGGAAAAGCAGAGAAAATTTTGTGGCAGATTAAGGGAGTTCTGGTGTTTTGAAAAGTTCTTTACAGCTTCTCAGTGGTTTGAGATGTCAGATGTTATAGGAAGAGGAGAAATCAGTGCGCGGATTTTGCAGAAGTGATGAGAGGTGCAGTGATAAATATATACCATTGTTTCCCATTTTTTTCCCCTGAAAGGTCTGTATATATGGTCTATGTTTTTGCTGGTTTTGTTTCAGTAAATTTTCTGAATGCTTCTGAAATTTTTTAAGGAAAAGTTCTCTGATTCCTTGCTAATTAATATCATTAGTGTTACTGGTATGAGGCTGAACAACCACGAATAGAAACTGAACATGGTATGAAAGGAGAGAGACCTGCTATTTTGGTTTTGTTCTTGTTTTTTTCACTTCACATCTGTACCAGCAGCTGCAGAAAAAGAAAGACACATGAGTAAATCCTGGCAAATTGAAAAAGAGCAGCCTCTGAAAGCAGCCTGGCAAACTTGTGTAAATCACCGCCACCCCTTTAAAATAAAGCAAGCTTTTCTCCAGCTTAGTTATACCACTGAAGCAATTTAATATTTGTGTTGAAAAGAAAAATAATATTCTACACATTTTGCACTGGCAGGCATTACAGATTTGCCTTAACTTGGAACAATATTTGCAAAACTTACTTTTTGAACTGTTTTACCCCCAAACATAGTAATTAAATAAAATCAGTATTTTCTTAAGAGAAATGTGAAGCTTGACTAAGATTATTTTTAAATGGGCAATATTTTCATAACACAACATTTATTTTGCATAGTACTGAGGAGATTTGACCCAACAGAGTCTGTTCTAATGCTGTCAACCCTAGTGGCATGGAGTCAGGTTCTGAAATCAAAGACTAAGAAATAGAGGTTCTATACAAGATAGCTGAAAGTTAGCTTGTCAGCTGGCAAAGCCCTTCCATGGACTTGGGTGGATTTCTGTAATTCAGCTGGCTGCTGCAGATCAGGCATACATTTGCCTCTACATGTAACTATGAAGGTTGTAAGAGTTTGCAGCAGTTGTTATGAATTACAGCAGCTGGGGAGACATCTCCCCCAGCCTGCTGGTAGCAAAGACCCTCCTTATCTACCTCCATCTGACCAGTTTTGTGAACATGCTTCTGCAGATGATAAATCAGCATGAAATAGTTTCTGTTCTCCAGAAAACTCTGATTCCTGCTTAATGACACCTCCATTCCTCTTCTAACATGTCAAAATGTGTTACCGTTATCATTTTGTTCAGGTCAGTGAAGCTTCGGAGGTAAAGGCAAAGAGACGCTTAAGCTTCAGAAGATCAGTGAGGTAGCAAGGAGTGGTGCAGTCCAAAAATCTTTGGGTTTGAGCAAAAGGAACTCTTGACACATTTTCATTCTGCGCATGCAGTATGGGCTTATAGTCGCACATGCACCCTATGTGAAATCAAACCTCTGTGGTCCACGTTTTTTACTGAAAACAATTAAAAGGAAGGAAGAAGTCAAAGAGTGAAAAATGAGCTACGCACCATCCCACTTTCACTATTAGCATGGCAGAAGAAGAAGGAGAAGAGAAGAGCAATCATGGCCTAAAGTGTCAGCTAGCTCTTCCTGGAGTTAGGAGTGGATGGATGATTCAGAGGTTTATGTAACTGTCTGTGTCTTTATACAGTTCCATTCCCATGGCATTTGAGGTCCAGATTCTCCAGAAGATGCATGCGGTATACCATGAATACCTTATAGATTACATGATTCACTGTGTGTGGCTCATGGGTACTACATTTCCTAGAGACTGACCATAAGACAAAATTTATATGTGTGTGGCAGTATCTGACACCACAGCACTGGTTTGTGTCCTGATTGAGGGGAGAAAAAGTCAGAATGTAAACATCTTTCTTGGAGGTAAGATTTCCCACAAGTTCATCTTGACTCTTCCAATCGCACTGACAGATTCTGATATTCAGTTATCTCCCTGAAAACACAGCAGCAGCTCAGCCAGAAATAAAATAATTTACGTCACAGATAATCTGGGGTGAAGGAAGGAGAGAGAGGTGACATTTTTATTTCACATATTATAAAGCACAGGAATTTGTTACCAAGTAGAAGATATATCCGAATCCCACATTCTGTGTAAGTAGTAGGTAAAGAAATCTTACCAATATGTGGCAAGCAAAAGACAACCATCAGAAGCATATTGTGACATTATGCACAAGTTGTCAGATTTTTAATGGCAGCTATATATTAATAATAAGGAAAAAAATGCAGTTTCACTCTGTAGTAAGAGTCTGAAGCTGAAAATTGCAACACTCTGAGAATATGCTTCATGTCCAGTTTTTAATTTTATACAAAATAGGAAAGAGCTGCGTGAAATTAAAGCTTACTCCTTAATGATGTGTAGCAGAAGTCTTTCTGCTGTTAGTACCAAAAATACTTCAGCTCATTCTCACTGATAATTCCCCACCTCTATTTGTGCCAACATTAACAAGTAGGAAGTCATATTGATTGTAGCGTGCTACGCAGGAAAGGTTTGGTTTAGCTTGAAATTCTCCCCTAAAAACAGAAAAGAAAAACCCAGTCAGTGGGCTATTAAACTTTCTTTTTGTGTGTGTGCACAGAGATTAGGGGGATTAGAAAAGGGGGGTTTAGCGGCAGAGAGGGTGTTTTGGATTAAACCCAAGGTCTAATCCCATGGCTGTAGCAGTAGTATTTTGAAAAATCATTTTTCAGCTGCTATGGTAAATGTTTCTAAAAACAGAGGAGAGGTTTACAATCTGTTACAACAATGAATCAAAATAACTCTGCTCATTTTCCATGTTAAGTCTCCAGAGTCTTGGTAAACACCACGTTCGCTCATTTGAAACAGGAGAATGATTGACAACGTAATGCAACCAAAAACCTGAAAGAGAAAACAGGTACATTAGTTACCCGTTAAATTAATACTCATCTGCTCCGCAGAGTTCCACTCACTGGAGCTGGGTCTGCTTAACAAATAAGCTGTCCATGGGTCTCGCACAAGTACACCATAGAAACCCAGGGGCTGATCCTAAAATCTGTGAAGGAAAACATATGCTTGAAGTTAAGCACACGATTAAAGTATTGGTGAACACTGAAATCTGGTCTGAGCCAGAATTCTCATGATGTGAATATTAAAACATCCCTCCAAATCTCTGCAAGTGAGTGATTGCAATTTGCTAGTACAACACATATTTCATCTGCCATTGGTAGCAAGTCCGTAGTAGCCCTAATCTTCTGAGTGATGAATACATAGCACACACACCTTATTAACCCTGGGTTATATATAGTATAAAACATACACTATACATTCACGTGTATTCATTTTGCATGCACACGTATAGCATAAAAAAGAGGAAACAAATATAAATGAGAATATAAAAATTCTAGAAGTATTTACCAAGGAAATGCAAAGATGAAAGATGAATTCTGTGGCTATTAACCGACATTTACATTATTACATTATTAACGGACATTAACAAAGCTGACCCTGGGAACTTGAAAAGAGTTGTCCTTACCCTTGATCAGTTAAAAACTTTCGTGGAAGTATTGACAACAATGCAGAAAAAAATCATCTAACAGATACTTTCTTCTGTGATTAGTACAGAGGTATTATCAAATGAGATAATCATAGAACCATTTAGGTTGGAAAAGACACTTAAGGTCATCAAGTGCAACCATAAACTTAACACTGCCAAGTCCACCAATAAACCATGTCCCTGCACACACGTCTTTTGAATACCTTCAGGAATGGTGACTCAACCACTTCCCTGGACAGCCTGTTCCAGTGCCTGACAACCCTTTTTCAGTGAAGAAATTTTTCCTAATATCCAATCGAAACTTCCCCTGGCACAGCTTGAGGCTATTTCCTCTTGTCCTATCATTTGTTATAAAGTCTCCCCTGAGCCTCCTCTTCTCCAGGCTGAACACTCCAGCTCCCTCAGCCGCTCCTCACAGCACTTGTGCTCCAGACCCTTCCCCAACTCCATTGCCCTTCTCTGGACACGGTCCAGCACCTGTGTCTTTCTTGCTGCGAGGAGCCCAAAACTGAACACAGGATTAGAGGTGTGGCCTCATAAGTGCCCAGTACAAGGGGACAATCCCTGCCCTGGTCCTGCTGGCCACACTGTTCCTGATGCAGGCCCAGTACCGAGCCCCGGGGAACCCCACTTGTGACCTGTCACCAGCTGGATTTAGCTCCATTCAACACCACTCTTTGGGCCTGGCTGTCCAGCCAGTTCTGTACCCAGCGCAGACTACACCCATCCAAGCCATGAGCAGCCAGTTTCTCCAGGAGAATGCCGTGGGAAACTGCGTCAAAGACTTTACCAGAGTCTAGGGTGATAACATCCACAGCCTTTCCCTCACCCACTGAGCAGGTCCCCTTGTCATAGGAGGAGATCAGGTTAGTTGAGCAGGACCTGCCTTTCCTAAAGCCATGCTGGCTGGGCCTGATTGCCTGGTTATGATAATCCTGAAATGTGATAATGATGAAATGCTTTCCAGTTTCACAGTAGCTCAGCAGGAAGTTAGACAGATGTATCTAGAACCAGGCTTTTTTTCTTCTTTGGTGTTTCCGCCCCGCCCCCCCCCCCCCCCCTTCATTATTTTATACTCAGGTTCAGATAACTTGTAGCTGTTTTAAAAACTGTCTAAACTGTCTAATAGTTCATGTTAACTTTCTGTAAACCTTAGAACTGTGGTGGTGCTGCACGAATAGCTGCAAGTGAGACTGGAAAATCTCTGACATTTTTAAGGGCTTCTAATTGATGAACATATAAATAAGCCTCAAAGGGTAGATTTTAATGGGATTTTTAAGTCATGCTAATAACTTTGCAGCTGATAAAACGAACTGAAATTGGAAATGATAAACTGATCTGAATGTCTGGAAAGAACAGGATGATTTTGCTTGCATTTTGTGCAGACCACAGGAATGAGAGTCCCATGGCAGTAAGAGGGAGAGGGAGGGGGTGGCTGTGGTAAATAAACTCTTTCATACAGATAAAATGTTTTCTGCAGCTTATTTAAAAAGTAGGGGTGTGCAATTCATGTCTATTCCAGACTGTGATTGATGCTGGACTAGTTGTTACACTCTTACTCTGCTTCAGTGTCTGCATTCATTAGAGGTAACGTGTAACAATTCCTAACATGAAGCACTCAGAAATCTCAGGCAAATAAACTTACACTATCAAATTGCAAATGCTGTCTCTATGTGATTTTTTTTTTTTTTTTTTTTAAAGAGACTCAATAAGCCTGTGTGGTCTGCAAGAAGAAAGATGTCTACATGGACATTGCCTAGATGTTCAGTCTCTTCACTGAAACCTCAGTTCATGACTGCGAATATGCGCCTTTATAGATGTCTGAATTCGATGTCTCAGCAGGGTAAAGGCAATGTGCCCAGTTACTCAGGGTGATGTCTCTAAGCATCCTAATGTTTAATTTGAACTGACTTTGAGCTGACTCTTTAAATTTCAATATATATCTTTTTAAAATCTTGATAAGTCGTCATCCATTCACCAACGTGCTTTATTTAGTGGCTCAACTACATACTCCATGTTTCTCCTTTTTCACTATAAATTTTGGTGTGGGTATTTTTTGTTGGGTGGGTTTTGGGTTTTTTTTCTTCTTTTATATAGTTTTTCTTTCTGTGTCAAGTCTCAACTAGAAAATTCAAATAGAATGTTAAGGTTCTTATAATTTAAAACCAAAATAGTAACAATAATATTAAAAGTATCCCTTAGAACATTTTTTTTTCTTAGCAAGAATTAGTCTTTCAAACAAGACTAATTCAGTCTTGACTGAAAATATTCCACTGTCTTGTAACTTTCTGAGATGAAGTGTCCAGTGATTGAACCCAAACTGGGAGAAGTCAAAGGGCAAGGACTCCTCCATTTTTATAGGATTTGGAGGAAAACAAAATCCCAGATGAAATCTGCTTCCAATGGATAACAGTTTGTCAAATGTGACCTGCTGCTCTCTTCACTATATGATATGAAATATTTGAAATTACTTGTGAAATACATTTGCATTAATATTTAGACATATAGCCTCATTAATTTGATGTGTTGTCATCCAAGACAAAAACATGGTAGCAAGTAAGTGCAGGTTCTTGAAGACCACGGTGTTCCTCATGTCTATAAGATGTAAGTATTGCTTGAAAGATGTTGTATCTCCCAAACTGTTTTTAACCAGGTGAAGTCAACCCAGGGCCAGTAGCTAACTGGCTAACTGGCCTGACTTATTGCTGTGGAGTAAAGTGTTATTGTGCAACAGTTGTGCCTGTGTTGACAGATCTTATCTGCAAGACGACAGCAGACATTTGCCTGAAAAGGTTGGGCTTTTTTGGAAAAAAGCCTTCTTTATCAGCCAGCTGCAAAGTAACTCGGCATTTGAACAATCAGGAACAGGAAAAATCCCTATAAATGTCTTTGCACGTTAACAACGCATTTCATTCTGGAAGGTTTGAAACATCTGGGAACGGTTGGAGTGTTCGCACTTGCAAAAACCATCTGACAGTTTTAAGGTGCGCGAGGAGCAGCTAACTACGAGTCACCTGTCAGCCTCCTCGTAAATCTGTTACAAAGCAGAATATGCAGGGACTGGCTGGTGTTCTCTATTTTTATGCATGGAATAACATAGCAGCAGGTGACTTCAATATACAGCAAGTGGTTTGTGCATGTTATACAGTATAAACTCATCAGACAATTTTGTTGGTACTGGCAAGACTTCTGAGGAAGGTGGTTTTGAGGAGGAAAATAGAAGACAAGATTTATTCTATTTTCCTTGATTCCTCAAGGTGCAGGAAAGCATCCAGCCCTTCGGCTACTAAACTGTTCAGAAGACCCATTAGGGACCATACTACAGCTGTATGTTATGTGCTTCACCACTTAGGTTAGGTAGGCAAATTAAATAGCTTCTCGCTTTGTGATCCCTGTCTTTCCACTCCCACCCATTGTCTTTTGTCCAAATAGTTGCAGCAGACGAGCTTGGGGAAAAG